>VWZV01014643.1:1271615-1872437 GCA_013397155.1 Irena cyanogastra | reverse complement strand
TTTCATTTGTTCTCTACTTTAAATAGCACTTTCTATCAGGCTGTGTTCTGTTTGTGGCTGTTCAGCATTTTGCAGTAACTGTAAAACTTCCTGGTTTTGTCTTTCTATCTTTGTTTCTTTTCCCCCGGTGTTCTTCACTTTGCCTTCCCTGTCCTCTCCACTGCTCCTCCTCTAAGGGCACAGTCGAGGCACATGGACCCAGCTGTCATCCTGTGGGACACACTCTACAGTAAGTGCCCATATCCTATCACTTGAAGCCAGTTTATCAGTTCATTGTATTGCTATTCACATATCTAATAAAGAGTTCATCGGGCTGGAACCAAGCCAGCTGTAAGGACTGGGACCTCTTTTTGTGCAGAAAAGGTAGAAATTAGAATTCTTTGGAAAGGGAAGGCAAAATTAAGTGAGGGCAGGACTTGTCCCACTGTCAGTGCTTGGTGTCATGAAGATTTTCTCCCAAGCTGCTGCCTGTTGATCTGACCACCTCTCTTATGACCTCTGAAATTTCACTTTCTTTTCAATATTGCCATTCCATGGTGTTAAAAATAACTACACCCACATCCAAAATTTTGAAGGATAAGAAGGACATCATTACCTTTTCTGACAGATAAGCTTTTTTCCCTGTTTGAATGTTGCCGTAAATAATGCAAGACTAAAGAGATCGTTGATTTACAATCATGATGAATGTTTTAATAATTCAAAAGCTCTGTCCTGCTGGAGCACTCATCTCTTAAGCAATCCAAACAATATGAGCAGGTTGTCCCCATGATGTGCAGAGTATGTTCTGGGCAGGCAGCAAGACAGAACCAAATGACAAAAAACCCTCTAATTCCCTACTTATTCATTTTTGTTTTGTTGTATTATCCTATATTTCATTTCTGTTTTGATTGCTTTTGTCTAAATCTTCAGAAAATGTCATCAGCTGCACATGGCAAACAGCAAAATAGTGAGAAAGAAGCTACTGCAGTAGAGGCACCCATCTTAACAAAACCAGTTTTGGGTCTTACACTGCTAGAGGATGTGGTGTGCACACAATGTGTCAGAACAGGATGCCACTCAGGTAGTGACTGAGCTGTTGATTTCTATCTTCCATTTTGACAGTTTGCCCTCCTGTATGTGTCTTATGGCAGTAGAGTCTCTCAGTGAAACAGCACTGAGAGAATGACAAGAGAAGTCAATACCCATGTAAGTGTGTGCCATTAAACCAGAGAGTACTTAGGGGACAATGTGAAAAGTTCTGCATGAGAGTGAAATGCAACAAAGCAAAACTTCATAAGAGATTAGAGCTAGACAGACAAACTAAAGTTACCCTACAATGACAGCACTGAGAGCAAACTTGAGACACGTTCTTCAGTGTGTTTTTAACAGGCACAGAGCAAAGCCAAAAGAAAGCTCTCAAGATAATTTAAACTTTATTAGGCATGTCTGTATCCACAAGGCTCCTTAGACTAACAGCTCTGAATGTCAGAAAACCCCAAGCAAACTGTTTTTGCAAACAGTGAAGTCCCCAGCTCTCTGCTGCCTGAGCACAGAGGAGCAGAATGCACATGCTGGGGATAACCAGCTCGTCACAGTTGCTCCCCTGTCAAGGCAGCCTCTGGCTACTTCAGGAGAGATGCTGTCACATCATCATTTTACCCTACACTTATGGAGCTGATGACATTTAATTCAGCACATTTCTGAGCTTTGTCAGCACTTGATCTCAGGTGCCTGATCATAAATATGCAACTAGTCCAATGTTATGCTGGCACTTGAATTTATACTCACCATAAAGCATAGCTCCTCCAGTTTCATGCAGAAAGCGAAATCGATGGTTTTTAAACAACCAAATTGTTAATATTGTAAGAATGAGTAGGAAGTTAAAGATTAGCAGCTCCGCAGCTCCCTGATGATAAAAGTGATCTTCATCTTTCACTGATACATATTTCTTCAATGTCTCCATTTCATTCCCTTTATAGAAAGTATGTGAAAAATAAAAAAAAAAAAATCCCAGGAAGGAAAGTTTTGTCACCTTTAGTACAAAAACTCCAGACAGTACGAAAATTCACAGCAAGCACATCTGTTTCATTTGCAGCCTCATGGTAAAGTGCCCCAGCTCAGAATTCAGCTGGATTCTAGTTACAGCTTCCTGTTTCTCTCTTAAAGCTGCCCTGTCTCATTTTTAATGTTATGATTGTGTCGCGGGACTGCGCATGCTCTGGCTGTGGATGCACAAACTGCCTCCAAGGCTCAGACTCTCCATTTCTAAAATTCTATTGTAAAACTCAGCGTGTGTTCATAATGTTTTCTTCCTGTAGTTTACAGCCCAATCTGAATCCTAAGAGTCCTATTTTTGTCTTCACAGTTTAAGATGGAAAAAATTATATCTAAAAAAATGGCGTAACAACCTTTATTACATTTTGGAAGTTTAAGAACCCTTCCCATTTCCCACTTTCCCATGTTTAAATGTAAATGACATAGAATAAAGGTGGCACTTTACTATGGTGCAAAGATAGAAGAAGAAAACAAATCTATGGATAAGGATTTCAAGATTTAGGCACTTGTATTGATCCTGCCAGAAGACAGAGCTCTGTAAAAGCAAGGGTCCAATTACCTGGAATTAGAAGTACTTAAAGCCCCCTGTTGAACTGAATAAAATGCAGTGGAATATACTTTTCATAGTTTCTGCTGTTTGCATGTTTTGATTTATTCAATTCATTATTCCCTTAAGCCAGAAAAATCAGTAGAAAAACTCTATGTATAGCAAATACTCCTGGACTTTTCTGTCTGTGGTCAAGGCTGCAATGCATTTACATACAGAGAATTTCAAACAAGCTCTAATCTTCATCAGAAAAACCAGCAATTCTACTTCTCATTAGAAAAGATAATCTTCTCATTATTTGATGTTAAAATCTCATAACTTTTTTAAAAATACATTTTGGAGCAAATGAATCTGTACAAAATCTGTTCCAAGTCACGTAGGTGTCAAAGGTGAATAACCCAGGAATACCCAGCTGTCCATACTCTCAGTGATTTTGGGGCTGTAGCTCATAACAGAGATTGTTCCCAGGGAGGCACTGTTTCTGCAATCAATCTAAATATTTTGTTCTCGATAATCAATCCTCTGCATAAGCAAATTTCATCCCCTTTGAAGGTTTCTCCTTTTTTCTTTCATCCTGTAAGAAAATTATTTTCTTTCTAATTCTTTTTTAATTGATGCTTTTTCTTTGCCTACCAGATATTTTTTCAATCTCTATCAGTGATTTCACTATTTTCTCTCCTTTGTGTTTCCCTCATTTTCTTTCTTTTTGTAGGTTTACCTTACAATTTGCAAACACGATCAGGGTTGTTTAAGTCAAAACTGTATTTTTGAACTAATTTTTAAGGGACCCTCTGTGAGATGCAAAGCTGGCAGAAACCAGATGACACCTCCCAAAAGAATGAATTGTGGAACTCAATTTTAAGCAAGGGTAACTATGCTGACTGGCATTTTTTGAGAATTATTAAATGCTGTACTTTGAATTAAAAAATCATGTAAGTGAATTGAATGTAGCAATTTCATTATACAATGCAACTGTTTAAAAAAATGTTAGTCACATAGCCAAGGCTTTAACTTTCATAGAGGAGAAAAAATAAAAATAAAGGCTTGATATGGTTTTCATATTCACAATTTGGAAATGACAGTGACCTCAGTTTTGCAAGTCTGATCATCCATCTGCAATGTGGAAGTATCAAAAGCAAGCAAAAAAAATCAATTTAAAATAATCACATTCAGTTTCTTTTGCAATAAAACCCAAAGATTTGTTTATTATGAAAGCCAGTTCTTTTCCACCCTGTGAAATAAGTAATTTGCAGGCACTTATAATAAAATCAATGGAGAAGCAGCCCAAAACAGTGAAAGAAGGTAATTTTATTCTGAAAAATCTCAGTGATTGGACTATTCACTTCAGATTTGAGAGATCAGGCTCAAGTTTTTATTTTAATTTACTGGAACTCATATTTTTCACCAAATAACAAGGAGTTCCTTAGTGTTACTGCTAGGTGTGGTATGAAATATTTGAAACACATAAGTTAATTTCCAAAGCTGCCTTTTCTCTTTTGCAAAATACGGGCAGAATCATAACCCATCTCACAAGATAATGTGATACATGTTTGTGAAGCTATCACATGTTACAGCAATTTACACCAGATCAGAGCTTAAATGAAAACAGAATTTCAGGTTTAGTGTCAGGCTTGCAGGTGTTGGATTTGGGGCTTAAATTCTGTCAAAGCTCCTTACACGGTTTTGGGAAGGTCTGGTTCTAAACAGGACTCACCATGTTACAGGATTGGGGTTTCAGGTATTGCTTTCCTCTCAGATGTGTAAGACAGTTTCAAATCAGCTTTCCAGACCCAGCCACTCATCAAAGTGGGAGCTTCTGAGGAATCCAGAATTGGCATCTACAAACTGTTGTTTTTCTTTGCATTCTCAACCATTGTATCATTATTACTATACACTATCTGAAATATGCCAAAGATATGATGATTAAGGCAGAATAACTGTTGCAAGATGTTTGTAAATGATAATTTTATGCATGCATTATTGGGAGAAATAGATTGGAATTAAGTAGTGCAGGACCTTAAGGATGCTTTTTGCTTTTAAAAATCTGGTGTCATTTGGTACCTATAGGCTACTTAGAGGGATGCCTCAAATGTTCAGAGTCATACATGGAGAAGAGCTAATGTGAAAGCTGTGGGTAATAGAAGAGCCTGTATGAAACATTTCAGTCCTGTTAGTTTTGTTACACTTTTCACTGACTGCTGTGGCTGTATCATTGTTCTCTGTATGCCATGTGATTTTATTAGAGGTACACAGAGCCAGAAACCTCTTGAGACAAATTAAGCCAAATCACCTCTCCAGTGTTTCTTTAGCAAATTTTTATTATGTATAGTTTTGTAAAGAATGATGAGTCTGAATAGATTAGGAGCAGCTCTACTGAGAAAATAGACATACCCATGGAAAATACACAGAAAACCAGTATGGACTCAGAAAACCTTATCTGTGTTTGCAATAAGGTCTCACTTGAAAAACTGCTGGCAATGTGACCAGTTAATGTTGTTTTTTGTACTCAGGTCTTTCCACGCTATTTCAGGTAAACCTATTTTTAGGGGTATCCAGGCCCTGCAGTAATTACCCTTCCTAAAAATGGAATAACTTCTCCCCAAGTTTTGGTTGGTTTGCAGGTTAAATAGGAAAACCATCTGTTGCAACAGCTGCATCATATTTCCAATACTGATAACAGATGATAAATTAAGAAGAAAGAGAACTTGATAAAATAGAAAGGTACATTTTGGCTTTAAGAATAGGCTACCAGGTGAATAAAGAAAGTTTTCATGGGGAAGATATTTTGAATATACTCCTCTGGCATGTAATTTTGATGAAAAAGAGGTAGTAGTCTTACTTATTTTGTATGTCCACCTTACCAACTGTATGGATTTCACAGAACAATAGTCCTTAGCTTGGCAAATCTAGAAGTCTGCTCTAGTAGAAACTATCAAGATGGAATAGAAAGCAAGAGGAGTCTTGTAAATCAGTAGAAGGATTCTCATCTTGAAAGATATAAAGTTAGAAAAGGAGTATAATGTAAAAATTGTAATAAACTATAGTTAGTGGGAATTCCAAGCAAAGATACTGTGCTTTAGCACCACTGGCAATGCTGCAAGTATAGGAAAAGTACAGACAAGAGTAAAAGCACACATCGAAAACAAGTGCATCCATATATATAATTAAAAGACCAAGGCAAACCAACTCAGAAACAGAGAACTCAACCACTTTGTGAGTACACAGATAACAAATGTTCTGTCACAGCTCGCCTGCCTGAAATCCCCAGGCAGACTGGAACAGGATTAGTGGGATCACAAGTGGTTATCCTTCTTTAATCCATTCCAGCCAAGAAGATCTGCCTTGCTAGCTCCTGCTCTGATACACAACTGCCCAGGAAATACTGTGGGCTGAGGCCACTTCAGGCCACTAAGCCCCCAGTGCTGGGCTAAGTGTCATTTATAACTGCCAGGCCTCTGTGCATTTTAAAATCTCTTCTTCTACTGGCTAGAATAGTCTTCCTATGAAACCAGTTTGTCTGCTGATTGCGATTGATCTTGTTCTCTCTTTTTTGTGAGGTCAGACTCCGTTTTTTCTTATTTGATATTGCTGGTATTCAATCTACATGGGTCACAGAGCCTCTAGAGACAGAAATAAAGCCACATTATGTATCTTCATGATACAGCTATTAAACTTAGCTGAAAAAAAAGCTTTAAAAATAATTTCTGGTAAAGTTTGTTTTGTTTTTTATTTTTTTCCCCTCCTTGGTTCAGAGCCTGTTTTACTGATTTATTAAAATACTATACTAATTATGATGAATATACACTGAATTGAGTGGAACTGGACTTCTAATCTCCTAAGACTTGTGATCCTTCTGCTCATATGTCACTGTCAGAGGCATTGTATCAACACAGGAAAATCTTTTCTCCCCTCAGAGTATGAGTAAATTTGATGCACCCTGTGGTGTAACCAGCTCATCATGCTGGAATCTTCCTTCAGAGACCAAATTCAGTTCAGACAGATCTGGAATGCTCATGTGTGCTTTTCTCACTGATAAGACAGAAATGTCAGCATGTCTGAAGAAATAAAAGCTTTGAAAGACAGGAAGCACTTTGGTTCTATGAGTTGTTACAGGAGAGTTAATCTGTTCCAGTTTAGACAGTTTTAGCCAACAGGTTCAGAACTAAAAGACTTCTTACAAAATTGTGGAAAACTGATATTACCTATTTATGCAGTTTAAATTAACCCACACATATGAATGTCAGGATTCTGAAGGAAGTATTTCCAAGTTTACTTCTGCGGGTTTAATGTTCATTTTCAGCTTGCACTGCTGCCCTTTGTTTTTTAGTTTATTGAAATATATAAAAAATACCAATCTAGATAATTTTTTATTGTTACAATTTTAAGTCAAATCTTTCTAAATTACAGTTTCCTGGTGATAGACTACTTCGGGGAGCTGACTTATGTTCAACTCTTAGAACTGTGGACTTGTGCACATATGCTGGTTTAAGTTTAGCTTCCTATAAAAGCAGGCAATGCAGTAGTCTCACAGGCTATGCTATAAACTGGAATGTGTGTAAAAACTGGGGCAAAAAGGTCATTGAATTCCTTTGTCTTTTCCATGTCCTTTGTCACTGGTTTCTCTGCCCCACTGAGCGTGGGTCTACACTTGCAGGAGCCACTTTTGCTGCCCTTTTCCTTATATCCCTCCTGACTTACAGCTCTGTGCCAGCATTTCTCTGCACGCTCAGGCAGTGTCTCTGTACTCCTCACGGGTTACCTGTTTCTGCTTCCATCCCTCTACTTCCTTTTCCTGTTTGAGCTCAGCCAGGTGTTCCTGGCCACACCAGCCTTCTGCCAGGTTTGCTGGACTTTCTGCACGTTGGGAGGTCTTTGTGGTTTGAAGCAGGTCTCATGGAGGTCAGGCTCTCCTGGGCTGATGATATGAATACCCCACGCTTCCATTCGATGGTGATACCACACCACTGATTCAATTGTGTTGAGTAAACAGCAACTACAGAAAAACTGCTGAATTCAGGATTGCTGCACTGCAGCAGTAAATGTCCTGACTATCATTGCCATTTAAAGCTTAAAAAAAAAAAACAACAAAACCTCCACCATACTCAACACCCCAAAGGCTGTCTGAAAAAGTATTTTGGTACAGTGCTTTTTGTTTTACTCAGGTTCATTGTTCATCAGGGTGTCATTTGATGACTTCTGTTTCAGATATACATTATATTATGTTGTGTTGTGTGTTGTAACAAAATGCTGGTAAGGAATGCAGGAACAAATACCTGATTTAACTGCCTTGCCTGACAAGGGCTACTCTTCTCCAGGAGTTGAATCTGAAAGCACATCCCACTAGAGGGCTCTCGTTACACGTGAAATGGAAATCTGACTCCAGCACTACTGGGTCTTTTACCCATTTTTCAGGTTAAAGATAGGTTTTGGTTTATTTAAACAAAGCATTGTAGTGCATCAGTATACTGGATTGGATCCCATTTGGAATTCGTAATTACTTTTGTGACTTTATTTTCAGAGGAAGCGTGCTGATCCAACTGAATTATTTTTAGTTTGTGAACATGAACATTTTGAATAATTCCTAATTTAACTAAACATCTTGCCCCAGTTCTTATTTCCATTAGATCAGCAGGAATCAGATTAGCCTAAAGTTATTATTTTATAGGTTCTGCCAATATCACTGAACTATTTTTTGTGGGGACTGACGTTTACGTATGCTGGCCTTTCTTATGTGCAGATAACCCTGCTTCCTACCTCAGAGCCTAAAAGCATATTTTACAGAAACAGATCTGTAATTAACACTGCTGTTTTCATCCCCATCAGCATCCAAACAGCAGCTGTTCCTTTTTTCATTTCAACACTGTTTAAAAACTTGTAAATAAGTAACATTAAGAACAGTTAATCATAATTTCTACATAATTGTACCATGCTATCTGCAGCAGCATTTCAAGAGAGCAGATTGTGTTCTTCCATTTTGAAGACACACAGGGCTATGTTTGTAAAGGAATGTGGGCACAAGAAATGCAGGCAGGTGCTTTTGAAAATCCTGGTGGACTGTAACTCCTATTGCAGGCAAAGTTTGGCCCTGCACTCTTTTGTAGTAACCAACTTTTTCTTTAAGAGAATTATGTCTGAAACATAACTAATTTAGATCTGGAAATATTTCTTTGGAGTGCCATGTTGCTTTCCTTACCCAAGGGAAAGCCCTCTCATCTCCAGTTGAGGCCCTGGCCTATGCTCTCTCTTCCTTTGCCATTCTCTGTGTATGTTTGGGACAATCATTTCTCTTTACTCCAAGCCATGTTTCACCCCTATGTTCCTCTTGCTTCCAACCTCCTAATTCAAAAACCTCTTTTCTTCCAACTGACAGTTTTCAAATATTTTTCTCTTGTTCTCTGGAAAGTCTAGTTGCTATAGAGACACCTGATGATTACAGAGACAGTGACTACCTTTGTTAGAACCTCAGTTGCTATAGCAATGACTGTTGGCTGTGGGTTCAATGAAATCTGCTACATGGTTCATGCCCTTTTACACAGCAATACAGCTTGTAAAAGCTTCTTTTAATTGTTATGCTCAGTAATGAGACTGTGAGCCAAATTCTGTTCTAATTGAAGTCAGTGGGAGTTTTGCCATTAACTTCGACCACAGTTTGATCCTAAACTCCTCTGTCCATAAATAACAAAAGGAATCCACTTCCAGCACTGTGGCCAACAGGGTATGGCTTCATTCACTCAGTAACAGCTGAACCTGGGAGCAAAGCTTTGATGTCTGTGACTGTGTTTCAGTAAAGTCTGACTTAAATGATAATCTTTTTCTTTTGAATATTATAGAAATTCTGTGACTAAATAGTCAATGCTCAGATCAAACATATCATAGTCCTTGTAAGGACCTATGTCTATTCTTTTAAACAGAAGAACTGTGAAACAAGAATGTAATCTTTAAAGTACTTAGACTATTTGTTTTTCTTCTAGGAGAAATGTTTCCCTTTTGTTGCTTTGTGGGAATAGTGACAAGAAAGTAAACATTTTCGAGGAGATATCATCACTTCACAGAAGAGGTATCCCTACTGAAAAGGTAGATATAATGCTGTTCTTCCAAAGGACGCTATTTCTTGGCAGTGTCCCTGAATTTTTTTTTGAGACTATGGGAATGACCTCTGAAGAATGTCTTAAAGTCAACTTTGTCTTTGAGCTATTTCTGTTCTATTTAAGGTATCCTGGAGTTACTTTCAAAGTCACAGGAATCCCATTCAAGTAGAAGTTGAGGTTGGAAAGCACTGTATTTGATGTGTCCATCCACAAATGTTTGTTTTGTTAGGTTATATCCAAATTATCACATATTACAGCTGTTGTAGGCATTTGTGCTTTTATCTGGGAGCCTCTTCAGGAGCTCATTATTGTTCTCGTCTTTCTCCTCTCTCCTTCACCATTTCTGTGAAGTTATGGGGAAATTTGCTATGAGTTTTTGTCAGAACAGTTCTTACCCTTGATCCTGTCTATAAGGGTTAAGTTACAGGCAAGATTACAAAATGTCTGATTTTCAGCATGCCCAGAATAACAACTCTGACATGCCCACTTCCAAGAGCTGCTGCAAAATTAAAAACCTAATAAGTCCTCTTACAGACTTCTACCATGCATATTTTGTGTGAAAATCTGCTCATTTTAAGCAGTCATGACTAGAAGAAAGAAAAGTACCTGAAATAAGTGCCATTGGTCTCTTTAGAAAGAGCTAGGCCAGAATGAACAGAGATTTTCATTTGCTAAGGGAAAAGAAGAAATGGAGAAACATTGCCACTACAGCTGAAAAACTCAAGTGACACCTTGTATCAGCACATGTCATGGATGCATTTCTGCAAGAGTCACTCCCAGGTACTGTCAGATACAGCACATGTTGTGTATGCATTTCTGCAAGAGTCACTCCCAGGTACTGTCAGATCATCAGGACTGCACAACATCAGGACTCTCTGGCACTCTCATGCTTTTGGTGTGCTTACTGCTCTGTAGCATTTTTTGTACCCAGACCAAGATACAGAAGGAAGCCAGACTCACTTATCTCTCCTCTCCCTTCATATAATTTCCTCAAAACCTGGCATTTTTTTCTTGCTGCAGCAGTCATTTTTATTTCTCTTTCTTGTGCTCTCCAAAGATAAGCTGTGCAAGACTTCTAAGATGACTCATTAAAAAAATCCTTTCTTATGAATTCTGCTCTCCTCTGGTGATCAGTTTCCTCTGCTGATCAGAGGCCATTTAGGCATTCCTTTGTTTGTACACAAGCCTGTTGGTCAAAGTGGTTGTTCTTACTGTTTATGAATGCCAGGTCTTCTGTGAGTAGAGACTCATGAATTGTAAGCAATGATCTATTGTGAATCCTCTCCAATTATCTTCTTGAATTTCTGATTAATTTAGCACCAAAAAATCAGAATAAAAGAATAATTCAGATTTGAAGGGACTTCAAGGGTCATCTCATCTACAGTCTGAGCCAGCTAAAATCTGGCTCCAAGGCGCTCAGTGTCTCACTATGTTTTTTTGTTTTTCCGGGTATTTAATTTTCAGGTATAAGAGAGAGGAAGCAAAAAAAATTACTGCATTCAGTAGTGTTAGCATTTTGTGTTATACACACAAAAAATGTATAATATAGAGATATAATTCAAAAGTCATACATAAACTCCATTGTACTTAAAGCATCTTATGGTGACTCCAGCGTTTTCATTCCTCTGTCAGTTTAGACCGTGAATAACTTTAGAACTGCTGCTTTTCTTAAGCTTGTTTCACTTTCTTAGGCTTTACATGAACATCTTCCACCAGTCTGTCATGGAAGACACAGGAGACTGAAATATTAAAAATTCTTGGGGGCCATTAATTTTTGCAAGATTTTCTGCTTTGCTAGAAAAAGCTTTATGAATTGTGTTCCGTGTAATCTGTTCTATTTCTAAGCCATATGAGGAATTTTTTCCTGTCTTCTGAAATACATATGCAATGTATTTTAGATTATTCATATAGTCTGCTTGTATGTCTAGTGAATTCTTGTATGATTTACAGACAAACTTTGTTCTGGTATTTGAAAGAGAGATATTATTTTCTATGCCCTTCTAGTAAAAGTACATTACCTGACATGTGCAACAAACAAACTCACGGCTGTTTGTTGCTGTCAGAGGGCAATCATATACTTATTCCCTGTTTGAGGCTGTTCTTCCCCATCCATGCCCCATATTAAAACTTGCAGCAGTTCTCTGGGCCTGGCAGGGAGAGGAGCTGCAGGGGCTCACCATCCCAAGGCACTAAAGGCTTGGAACAAGCTAGATTAGTGAGTCTTCAAATGTTGTTTTCTGACAAGTGCACCCTAATAAATGCCCAACTGATTAAACAGTGCACTCCCAGGACACTGAGACTGCTGTGGATGTTCTTGTCTCTCACAGGTTAGACATTGTTTAGGAGGAAACAGCATATCTGCTCAACATCCTTGGAAGTACAAGAAAACAATTTTAGGATAAGTCAGCTAAGCATCCCAGACAGAAGGTGGCAGGAAGTTATTTAAGCTGAGCCAGCACTTGTGGCTTTTCTGCTTTGTTCTCAGAGTTGCTGTTAATGATGTTCTTTATCCACCTTGTCCTTTGTCTTGCCAGTCTTCTGCCTCCATTGCAGGTCAGGAGAAACAATTGTTCCTTATAAAGCAGCTCTAGCAAGAAAAAAGGAAAAAGGGTGTGGGACTTAGATTTACATACTGCTGGTGCTTAGTATGGCTTCTGTGGAGCACAGCTGGAACTCTTCCATTCATGTTCTCTCCACCATGTCTGACAGTCTAAACCTGGCAACATTCTACCTGCTGAGCACAGCCCTGCAGGGGTGCAGGAGACTGCAGGGTAGGGCCTCACCCACCAGAAACAAGGTTCTCTGAAATGGAAAGAGCCATAGGTAAGGGATTATTTGATCAATTTCTCACAACAGTATTTTTAAAACTTGTTTAGGCAGCAACAAACCCCAGAACTTATATATATATAATAATATATAATAATATATGTGCATCCATATATTCTGTTACTTCAAAGAGGAATCAACTGAACTGATCTTGGAAAAGAGGAGAAATCAGAACTTACTGACCAGTTGCCTTTTACTGGATGTGAGGGCAGAACAGTCATAAAGATTGAGTGTTCCTCTTATTGCTTAGATCTTCTTCCCACCTCCTAAATGTAGAGAGAAATAGTCTTTTAAAGTAGTTCTTCATATATTTCACAATATTCTCCATGGAAAAAAAAAGCCAAAAAACCCAGGGTACTTCTGGGGTGTTAAATGGGATCTATTACATCATAAAATGTTTGCCACATTCCTGTGCAAGCTTAAAGGTTGTCTTTGTGATTCTGGAGGACTCTGCCAGCAAAACACAGGCTATTATGTTTATCTGTTCTCTGGTTTTGAATATGGCCTTTTGTTGAAAGATCCATTTCAACATGGGTGAGCAAATGGTCACTTACTGCCTCTGAAAGAAAGCAATTCCTTGAGATCCATTTACATCTTGCATATTGATTTAATTTTAGGGGTTTTAAAAGAAGTAAAACTGAAAATACCATTATCTGGGTTTAGGAGTTATTCCTCTATCTAGGAATTTTGAATTTAAAAATATAATATTACTTATAACAAGATTTGGAATGTGGCTATAATAATGTTTTATAACAATAGGAAGAAAACAGTATGTTGGTATTCTGATAATACAATGGGTTGCATTTTCCCAATGAAAGTTCAGATTTCAAAATCTCCTCCTGAATCCCCCATAGAAAACAATTCCATGGAATTTAATAATTGCCCTCTCACATTAGGGCTAGACTTACCAGGAAAAAAAGTTAGCAAAAGTGTTTTACTGTATTATTTAAAGTTACTAAAACATCATTCAGCATATCCTCAAACTGGAATCCTGTGTGCTGAAAAATACTTCTTACTATATTGCTTTTTTTTAAAAGAAAGTGTATCATGTAACTTTTCATGTAATATTTCAACAGATATACAGCATTTTAAAAGGTAGATTAAGATGTGATTTTTAAATTGAATTGCAGTCATGGTAGACAAATAGAGGAATAATTGGATAACAAATGGGAATTGGTAAATTTTTATGTCCTTCCTTAACAATTTTAGAATTCATATTAAAATTATAATTTTGTAAAGGAATATAGTACAATTTTTGATATTGCAAGAACTCCTGAGACAATCCTCAAATTTATCATTCATTTGCAGTGGATGGGAAGGGACCATAAGAATAGCTAGCCAGATAAACAATGTATTTTAAACAGAACTTTTGCTCAGGAACTAAATCTAGAGTTAGCTTGATTTGCCATCTGCTCAGCCATAAATTATTGTTGTTTTCAGCTTGGCTTTTTTTTTCTGTGCAATCTAAATCTCAACCAGACACATTTTTTTTTGCAGTTCATAGAGGTGATATTGCCATGAAAACAAACAATCACGACTTGCTACTTGTGGTCTGTCATTCTACCTAAATTCATTATAAAAATAAATCCCATTTGATATTTTTACATCTGAATTTAACCACTTCAGGCTGCCTTTTTTTTTTTTTAATACCACATACTATAGTTAAATAGAGTATATTCTTTGTCCTAAGGAAGCAGTAAAATTACTTTAAATAGTCCAAACATCTTCCTGTAAGTGAGGTAACATTTTCAAAAGTACTGTAAAAAATGGATTTTTGTTTCCAGCATTCATATCTATAAGCAAAAGTTGCTTTTTGAGCTTCTGTTGCAAAGCAAATAGAAATCAATACAGTGTAACTTTGTGGGGGAAAATACATTTATTTCTTAAATAATAGTAAAAACTTGGGGCTTGATAAACAGGATTTTTTCCTCCTACTCTTTTTCACATGATGGGATTTTCTTACAAAACTCCAACCAAACAAAAAACAACAACAAAAGCCACACAGTGATTATGAAATCTTAAAAGAAAATGTAGAAGGGCTTCTGGAAGGAAACTACTCTTCACAACAAATCACCATGTATTTTTCCAGCTTGCTCGTCTTGAGACATTGGACAACTGTTACAGCTCATGGTAGTACATCTACAAAGAAAGTGGGAATTGGTCCCATCTCTCTTTCATGAAGAAGCAGAAACCATTTCCTATGGGACAGTCACATTGTCTTGCAAGAAAAGTCATACAGGAAGGACAGGCAAATTCAGCTAATATATAGAATCAAGGAGAAACTGAGCCCTCAATACTGAGACTAGTGTTGAGATGGAACTGGAAGCAGGCAGCATCACCCAAAATATGGATCCTGTAAACCAAGAGAAAAACTCTCAAAAGCACAGAGGTGCTTTGGTAGTTATCATTTATGTCTTGTGAGATATAATTTATTTCTGTTTGCAAATGATTTTGTAATTCCTGAGTAGCTACAGTTCAAGTGTTCAGAAGTGTAGTTGAAGAATTGCCAAGTACTTCAATATTTTTCTAAAGTAACACATCCAGCTATAGAGGGGCTTCATATTTTGATGTCACCATGGCCAACCCTTTATTTGGATATGCTATTGAAGAAATGCTGCCAATAGCTGTACGGAAGACTTTCCTTCCAACTGCCCTCTGCTTCAGTCCCATTTGCAGTAATCTAAGATGTCTTTGTTCTCTAAGCACTTAACTATGGAGTGTAATTCAGAAGTCTCCATTTTTAAGTTATTTCCACAGTGTATAGAGGTTTCCATGGGAGAATGGCATTTCTAAAACTGCAGAATCACAGAAAGCTGGAACCTTGCCTGTAGGAGTATAAAATTATGGTTGTCAATTGTGAGCATGCACCATTTCTTTGTGTACCTGTGTGAGATGTATATTAACTCCACTGAACAATATTGTATCATAAATGGGTTGAAGGAGCACCTTCTGTTCACTTCAATACTGAATAATGTACTGAGGAAGATGAAATCAACACCAGTCAGTGCCATACTTAAATAAGTGTGGGGAAAAACTAGGATGGAATCTATGTATTAAAAGGTGTTTTTCAGAACAGCTGACCTCAATGTTTAGCATACATGTCTCCATACATGATGCTTTTACTATAAACTTTGCAATGTTTTTTTCCTTGTACCATTAATGTCTAGCAAGCAAGATTTTCATCTGCAACAGCAGCATTTGGACAGATACTTAAAAAATGTAATTGAAAGAAAAAAAGCTGTTGCAGTGAGTTGGTTTTCTGTCCTGTCCCTGCTAGAGACACAAGGTTGGATTCCGAGTTGAATCACAAATGAAAGAGTAATTTTATGCCAGTTGCCATCTGTGCAGCATCCCAGCACTACCACACACCCGAGCATCATTCCGCCTGCTCTGAAATCCAAGTTACAAGGACACGCATCCTTGCCTCAGGAGCGAGAGGTACTGACAGTGCTGCTTGGGAACACTTAAGCAGCGACTGCATGATGGTTCATTGTGTGGCTGCTTCACTTATTAAAAGCAGATCCTCATCTCTCTTGTATCAGAGGAAAACAAGATCACAATTTGGCACCATAGCAGTGAAATAACTCATCTGCTGCCTAATGCATTATTCTGTTAAGCACCAATATACCAACCAGTCCCAGATATAATCTCCTACTTTTTGCTTTAATCCTCCTGCACTTTCAAATGTTCTTCCAATGTTGGAGATTTTTTTCGGCATGGAAATATAATTACATCTTTAAGTTTGGGCAATGAAACATTTGCATCTGGCATGAGTGACTTTGACACCTACAGCTAGATTGCATTAAGCTGACTTTGCTGCTGAAAACTGACAGGGCTTACAATTATGCCGTCACTGGATCTGCAGAAGCAGAGCAGGGAAGCAGCATTTGTGAGGCTGCTCTGTGCCAGATGGCACACCATGGCAGAAAAATCTATTTGAGCCCTTGTGTTCTTGCATTATAACCAGCAGATTGTCAGCTGGAGTAAAGTACAAAAAGTGTGTAATTTAACTGACCTTGTCTCTGTAGGAATTATCAGATCAGAGGACGAAACTCTTGATGTGTTTCCTTGGTGAGGCCATTTCATTTTTTCTTCTTTCCCTTGTACGAGATGTGTCAGTAGTTGATAAGGACTGCTGCAAAACTTACTCTGAAATGGGAATGATTTTTGAACTTCAAAGACATGCCATTTTAATAAAATGGCACTCTTTAATACTGCTGCTCAGTCCTATGACCTCAGATCCCTAAAAGTAAGTTTCTTTGGACTGCAAATTACAAAGTAAGCTCTATTCATTTCATGAGTGCATGCTAGAAATTGTGTAATTTCATATTGTGATCTTTAAGTCAAACTTCAGACACAAAATCAGGCTGCTTTGTAATGCATCTGCAACTTCCCTGGATAAATCACTTCAGTGTGAAGACCATAGCACCTTGTGATGTAACACTGAGTGGCCAGTGGGTACCAACCTTTGAGCTGAATTTGCTGTGGTTGTGTGGACATAACCACCTTTCAGGAAAGCCTGAGGCATGAGTAACCATGGTCTCTTTATTCTAGTCATCCTTTTTACACGGTCTGCAAACATGTAGGCCTTGTTACTGTGTCCATCTGCAAAGCTGGGTAAACACTATATGTTTTCCCATATGTGAAACTGTTGGCTGAAGCCAAAACTAGCTAGAACTGGGTTTCAAGTTAAGCCAACTTGACAACAATTTGTTACTTATTTCTCAGCAAAGCCTCAGCAGCATGTCAAGCAGATGACTACATATATCAAATACATTTTTCTCCTTCCGGCAGATCTACTATTGTAACATATAAAGTTGAGTTTTCATGAGCTTCATAGTTTCCTAGAGCAGAAAGGACACTCAGTCAGACAGTTTGTTGCCTTACATGCTGCATACAATTAAATTTAAGAACGCTACCTCTTGATTAAGCTAAATCCATTGCTTAACTGACCAACAGTTTATTCTACAAGTGTGAATTGGAAAAATCACAGAATCATGGATTAATTTAGAATGCAAAGGAAGTCAGAAGATCATGTAGTCCATTTCCCTGACAAATGTATGCCCAGTGTGGGTTGATTTCAGCTGATTCCATGAGACTCCAACCTTTCTAGGCTTGGTATTGACTTGTTTTGAGTCTTTGGGACAGCAGTGGAATGGCTCTGTGGGACTTTGCAGGTAGATGGAAATGAGCTGTGCCTCCATGGCGAGAGCTGGAGTCAGCTCTGAACCAACAGCCACTGGCTGCAGCAGGTGCTGACTGATGCAGTGGATTCCACCTCTCAGCAAAAAATTTATTTTCCAAACTTGTAAACCAGCCTCTGCAACATTGAAAGAAAATTCTGCTTCTAATACACCTTGGTTGTTTTATTAAATTTTTAAGAATCCTCAGTGGTTGCTTGACTAAGAAAAAGGAAAAATCTGCTTGCATAAGCCAAGGCAAAATTGTTCTAGATAATTATTTCCTTGCTAGAGATAAATTTCTCTTTTAGTAGACAAACACTTTGGAAAGATTTTTTCCTAGACTAGACTAATTCATCTCATGGGACAGTGTGGAACTTTCCATAGCTCCTATATAGTAACAGTGCTGATTCTGCGCTAAATAACATTTTTAACAGTTAAGAAAAAAAAATTACGATCTTTTTGAATTGTATTTTTGGGGAAGAAGTGTGCTAATTTCTTATGTGGTCAGACTTTTCTTTGAAAGCATAGCCCTTACAATTTTTAAAAATCTGTGTATCCTGGTGTGGTTTATCATTCTCCAGGTTGCTTCTCTATGTGTTCTCTTTCATATAAGAGTAACAAACCTAGTTTGGTTTTATCCGCTACTGTAAGGTGTAAAGCCTCATTTCACCTTTTGTGGATTTTCTTCATTCCATAGAAATTAAAACTTTATCCAACACTTAGCATTAAAGCAGAAATACCTTAATTCCCTTCAGCAGTGCTGTTTTCAGTGACTCAGTCTTCCATGCCTTTTCAGAAACCCTCTGCTGTTTGTTGCTTTAACACATACTTCCTTGATGCTCTCACTTATTAGACATAATTGTGTTTAAAATGAGAGGTTCATTTATCAGTGACACTTGACGCTGTAAGGAATTAGCACTGGTGCCTCCAAACACTGCAGCAGTGCTGACAGCTGAGACTGTGACTTCAGTTACGACCTACACAGGAGAAAACAACTTGGGAAGAGTCCTCACAGGAAAAATGCCTTAGTTAAGGAGGGACATGTAGGCCATTAGTGGATCTTGGTAACGCTTTCACAGTTCAATCCTTTACTTGGGAAATCTGACCTTGACTGCAACATTTTCTAATTAGAAGCTAATTTCAGATCTTCCTTTCCTAAGCAAATATTCTTAAAATGGTGCAGTCCCTTGACTATAATTATTTTCAATAGTTTGCAGAGTTTTCAGAAGCTGTACTTAAAGACACAGTTATATTGACAGCCCTATGCTAAAGCTTGAATTTATCTACCAACCCCTACCTGTGTTCTCCTTTCTACATAAAATCTTAATTTTTAAATATATCTATCACCATGTAGAATGTTGTTTTCATTCTTTGTATTTAACCCTCCTTACAAAACCTAACTCCTATTATTGTAGTTTAAAATTTAGCTTTATATTTTTCATTACTATTATTCTTATTAGCTGTCATAAATTGTTCACATACTTTGTACCACAGTAAAATTTACTTAATTTATCTTTTGCTTTAGGTCATTATTTATCTTCTAGGTGAAGCTTTAAGATCATTTGGCAAGTATAGCATATTCAAATACTTAATTTTCTCAATGATTTCTATATTGGGTTTATGTGGCAAGATTTTACTTGCAGGGGCGTGGTGTGTGTGTGCTGCAGGGGTGGTATGAATGTAGCTTAAGTGACAGTGATAGAGGAATAGAAAAAAACTTCAGCTATTAAAAAAGTAGTGTCCTTGTGGCAGCTGTTTCTAAGTCAAGTTCTGCATTTCATGACTGTGGTAAGTACTTTCAGAGTCACCAACTGTTTCTTTGTTTCTTCCAGTATGACTTAATTTTAACAAGCTCTGTGATTTCACATTATATTGCCTACTCTTGGAAGTTATCAAAATGCAGTTAAGAGAACTTCGACATCCTTTAGAAGATTCATCCCAGTGGCAGCAAACTTTCAATTAGGTTTTAAAAAGTATATCAATAAATAGACATGAAAGCAAGTGTTTTAGCCCTTCAGTTTACACTGAAGTTGAAGCGTTTGGAGATGCAATGTTTTATAAACAGAATAATAATGGACCTACTGTCAAACAGTTGATCTGCCAAAAATGTTCAAACATTTGCATTTATTTCATGTGTGAAAACCAAATATAGTAAAACTAAATATCTTATAGTTGCTTTATACTTTGAAAGGTGATACTGTTTGCAGGGTATGAACACTTAAGGACAAGCTACTGGGCCAAAGCAAATGTCCCTGTAGACCAGTAGCCTGTCATTAAGCATGTCCAGGAAATGGATGTCTAGGAAGCAGCAGGAACAGGGTGTACATGTACTGTCGCCTAATATTTCTGCAGACTTTTTACACCTGAGCAATCCTTTTCAGCTCAGGGACTTGAAAAGTCAGTTTCCATGTACTTGGTTAGCACCAATGTGCTTCTCTTTTGTGAACTCTCCATTCTTCCTTAGAACCAACAGAAACTCTGGCCATCTGCAATGCCTTTTGGCCTGGAGTTCCACAGCTCTGTCACCCAGTGCAGCACTCATTGCTCTGAAACAGGATCCTATGAGCTTAATTTGGCGGGGCAGGGTTAATTGGTTCTTGTAGTTCTGGAGGTAGAAAAGCTGAAGAACTCCTGAGACATACCCAGCCTTTCCATCACACTCACTATCTTGTACTTTATCATATCCTTCCATGATAAATTTTTCTCAAACCCACTAGTTCTAGTTTACTTAATGGCTTCTAGGGAGGAAGGGGTTTTGGTCAACCTTCAGCTCTTCTCTGAATCTTTTCCAGTCCTAGTTCATGGTTTGTTTTTTTAACAGGATCAGCGCAACAAACAGTAAGTTTGGATTTTAATTCTTTCAACCGTGCCATGTAATACTCTACTTCTACAAGTAATACTAGAGATTTCAAACTGACTTGTAATCTCTCTGTGTTATAGTCTCCTCGTCTTTAAGGAAGGGATAACATAAAATACTTTTGACAAGATTTTTAAGAAGATGAATGTGATTATTTTGCTCTTACTGACATGAGGAAGACATTTCATATTTCCTCTGTCCACTGGACCAAAAGACACTCTGTTTTGGAAGTGTCTCAATGGCACAGCACAATGGCATAGCTTAGATCTAAAGACATCTCTGAAATGTAAAACTGAATACAGCACAGAGCTGGAGGAAAACTGACTGGATTTTAGTTCTTAGAGTATGGGACATTAAAAAATGGAACAGAAGCCCCAGTTATAGATTCCTCCAGAAAGGCTGGCAAGGGACAAAAACTTCTTCATAACTATTGCCTATAATTGCTATAACAATCAATAAGTATGGATAAGCAAAGACATTTTCTGGAACTGAATTACTGGAAAATCTTCTAATGTTTTGAATTTGACAAAACAGTATGGAAGAGTAACTTCTCATGACACAAAATCATGTTAAAGCTAAGGCTCTATCTATTTTTCAACAACTCTAAGACTGAAACCAAAAAACTAAATAAACCTAACTCACAGATTGGCTGCATTTGACATCAGATGTGTAGCTTTTGAAATGCCGATGTCTTTTTTTCAGGCTACACATGTTAAAATTGAATGAAGAGGCATTGTCAGCTTTAATGTATATATGCAACAGCAATGAAGAGCAAGCAGCTGCTGTTGTGGATCCCAGTTACCATAGCAATGCATTCCCATAGACATTTTCAAACTAATTTATAATAACAGTGCCTTTAGTAAACAAGAATGCAAAGTTGCTGATAGCATTCTTGTGGTTTCCTGTATTATGGATTTTAGATGTTTACAATAAAATAACTTCATTATTGATGGACAGTCCCCACTGAAGGAACATGATGAAGTAAATTATTATTTGAATCAGTTACTTCAGACACAGGATGACTCCACAGAAGTCCAAGCCAATATCCAAACAATGATATATTACATTTGATGCAGTTTTACCAGGCTCATACTTATATAAAATAATACAAAAAGAAGAATAAAGTTCACGAGCCCACAATTCCCATGCCATGAAAATTCTGATTAGTATAATATAAAACAGTCTGATCATAGAGGGGTATACAGGAAGAAAGAAATAATCCAACCTAAACCTTCCGAGCAGACAAACCTGAAAATCCATGTTAAGCAATGATACTTCTAAATAAACAGATGTCAGATGCTATACAATACATGTAGAGCTAATTGAACAAAAAAAAGTTACACATAAAAGCAGCAAAATTCTCCACGGAAAGTAAAGATGTGTTTATGGTAAAACTATTGTGTAAAGTTCGAAAATGAAAACAAATTATTTCATTGAGAATCTCAAAATTTCCATCAGAAAGAAAATAATTAGATTTCAACCAAGGACATAAGCACTGTCACCCTGTTCTTAAACCAATATAAAGAACATACTGCATGAAATCAGGATAAAAATAGATGTTGACTTTAAAGGACAAAGACCATCCTCAATCTGTACTTGAAGATGTGAGGAAAGAGAAAGAAGAACTTGAAAATACTTTTGCAGCTTTTGATATTCAATTTCAGTGCAGTAACCAGGCACTGTCCAATTCATGATGATAAAGCACATTTGCTAGGATGTCTATTCAGCTAAATAATCTGTAATGTTGTTCAGCTGCTCAAAAGCTGTAATAGGCAGCAATTAAAAGGAAGAAGAAATTGGGGAAAAATGCCAGATTACTAAAAGCAAAAATTCCACAGACCCAGTTTTTCTCTTACACTGCACCAAATACAGTATGTTATATGCACAATATTCAACACAATTAAAAATTGTATGATCATTAATACAGATTGTCATCCTCTTGCTTTTTTTTTCATTTTTGTTTGCACTCTAAGCCAGAATTAGTATTGTACACAGACAATTAAAACTTCATTTTACTGCAATTTTTAATTGGTTAAAGAAAGACACTCCCACTAGTAAGATTAACAGACTAACCTAACCCACCTTTTAGGTGTTATTTTTCTAGAAGCACAATACTAATTTCATTTTGCCATCAATAAGTGGCACAACATAACAAATAAGATTTTCAATTTACAGAAGGTAGAGCACAGAACAGAAGTTGTGCTGCACATCCTCAAAGAAGAGTCCCTCTGAGTGTGATGGATGGTTGGTTGGATAGATCCTTTAGACAGTCCAGCCATATATCCAGATTCTTTCAGATATGTTCTACTTTCTGCTCAAGGATCAAATCTGAAAGATGTCTGAGGATATTGAATGTTTGTCCCAACCCGTGGCTATCCCCCAAACATAAAAAAGGAAAATGTTCAGAAATCTCAGGCACGCCCACTGCAGCCCTTGCTGGGACACAGGCTTCTGAATGTGTATGCAGTCAGTCTGATGCAGGGAAACATAAATATGTAAAGTCTGGGTTATTAAGGTGCAGAACTTAGAATTGTTCTTTCCAGCATGTCTTTCAGACCTGCCTGGTTAAAGGCACAAAGGCACAAAGATCCCTATTTTGAAAGTGGCAAGGTGAATTTGGTGATTGAGTGTGGGAATGAGTGTCTAGACAATTAAGAAAAAAAGATACTCCAAACTCTTTTGCAGTATCTGCAAGGATTTTGAGATAGCTGCCATTTTGAAGAGCTGCTTATTCTGCAGTTTGAAACAAGAACTCAGAGTGAAGTGCCCTAGTAAGGGAGAGTCTGTTATCAGACCTTTCAATAGAGCTGCTGGATTATCTTTTCTTTCTAAACTGTTTAAATTCTGAGCGGTTGTTTGCTTTCTCATTATGGAGGCCTGGATCTATTCAAGTCTTCTTTCAAATCAATATACCGGATAATTTAACGTTGTGTAGGACGTCTCTGCAGCTGTACAGTCTGTGATCACCATGAGGCCTCTCCATGTCTCTGAAAACAGTGGGAATATATCATGTCCACTTGTATAAAAGGTCTATGCATAACTCCAACCCACCATTGTTACAGGAGATGTAAAAAATCCCGGGATGGAGGCAGCAGTATTAGGTAATTGTTGGAATGGCCCTTCCTACCACACAGCAAACAGACCGTGTCGCTGTGCTACGGCCCAGCCCTCTGTGAGAACCTGCTGCACATCAGAGAACGTGGGGCACTGGCTGGCTTGTGTTTGCATCCCAGTCACTGCAAGCTTTGATGAATTACATGGTCATATAGAATGAACTCTTCACAGGAAAACTACTGTAGCTGATTTTAAAGGCTAGTCAGAAGGCAGCAACTCTAGAAAGACAGGAAATGCATGCATTATAATGATTATCTAGTTTATTTTGCGTTCCCCTGCACTTTGAAACGGATCATTCACAAATCAGGTTTTTTAACACTACAAGATATATCTGTCATTCTTTCAGAGTTAACCATTTTTTACTCAGTTGCTCCCCGTCCTTTGCTTTTTCTTTCCAACTCTGCCTCAGCCTTTTCTTTCCACACATTTTAGTCTTCCAAATGGTTGTATTTTCCCTTCATCCTCCTTTTTTTTGTTACCTAAAATTCGTAAATCTGTGAAACCAAGTTAAAGACACATTATATAGAACGCAGCCTCCACCTTCCCTTATCTCCCACAAACAATCCCCACGGTCTCCAGTGAATGCCAGTGAAACCAGAAATAGCTACAGAACAAGTTTTCTGATCTGTTTAGAAACACAGATTTATTTGTTTATGAATTTGCAATGTCAAATGCTTTGAGAACACTACATTGTTGTTGAAAGAGCATATTAAACTATTTAAATGATTCTTTGTACTTTAAATGTTTTCATCTAGTAAAGATTAAAATATTCTGATCGCGTTCAGAAGGATCAAGCTGTTTCCCTATAAATGAGCAAATGAGAAAGCTTGAGAAATAAGCAATGCAGAAAATAAACATTAATTCAGTATATTTGTTTATATTTGGATTTGTTAGAGATTTAATAACATACAGATGAGATATTCTTAGATGAAAAAACCCACTACCAACATGTAAAGACCAAACATGTTTAGCTAGTGAGTTTGGAATTTCCATGCAGAAAAAAAAAATCAGTTCATCTTTCAGGATCAATTATGATTATTTGAAATATGGCATCAAGCAGTGCATCCCCTAATGAAGACTTAAATTAAAGGAGATGATATATATTTATCTATATACTTATTTGGTCAGATGCCCAGTGGCTTGTGGACCAGAATTTGCTGATGGAATGTTTTAACCCTACCAGTAGCATTTAACAAGGCATATTGAAACAGATACGGTCAGTGACAAAATAAATACTTTAGACTAGATATGGAAGTGTGAAAGCACAGTACGTAGGGATATCAGTACATGCCAATACGAAAAGATAAATGTATGTCCAATATTCTAGATACCTGTATTTTTGTACAATGCATATAAAAAAACTGGAAATTATGCAGTCTGCTACACTTCTTTTGCAACGACCATATCCCTACTGCACTTTTGGGGACGGAACAGGTAATGAAGTGAGTTACTTCTCACAGTATGAAGACTGTCTTTAATTTGTGAGAGCATAGTGTCAGACGAGATTAAGACTTTCACCTTTTTCCTTAATCTCTGTTTCTCTGTTGTGTGTTAGTTTTAGAGAACGGTTCTTAGCCTGACGCAGTGCCGGTGGGACGCTGTGGAGGCAGCCTCACAGCACGGTACATTCCGCAGCATGGGGCCTGGACGGTTCTTCCCCCCGGATGGGGCTAGGCTGAACACACTTCAGAGGATCAGGTGTACTGTTCCAACGACAAAACGAGACGCACGAACTGTCCCTTGCCAGCTGTGGGACGGAGAGAACCTAGCCCGTGGCACCAGCAAGCCGAGCTGGGACGCGGCGGGACCCGTGAGGTGCACTGTGAGACTGCGGCGGGCGCGAGGGGCAGGCAGGGACACGGCGGGTGACGGACACTGCAGGGGCAGCACGGCCGTCCTGCGCCGGCCTCGGGCAGGGCGGTTTCCGCGGGCACCGGGAGATCGCTGCTGCCCCGGGCGAGGCGGGGGCTGCCCCGGCGGACAGACACGGACACACAGAAACACAGGCACACGCAACATGGCGGCAGGCGGCGCCAGCCCCGCGCCCCCTCCTCCAGATGCTCAAGAGTCCGGCTNCCGCCGGCCCCTCAGTAACTTGGTCGCCTTTTATCGGGCGGGCGGCGAGGCGGGGAGTTTATTGGAGCCGGAGCCGCGGCGCGGCCGGGGCGGGCAGCGAGCTCGGCGGAGGGCCCGGCGCGGCCCGGGACGATGCTGCGGCTGGTGTCGCTGAAGTTGGGGCGGCTGTACCGCTACGTGAAGCTGGCGGTGCTGGGCAGCCTGGCGGCGGCGCTGGTGCTGAACACGCACTCGCTGCTGGCCTCGCTGCAGCGCAACGAGCTGTCGGAGCGGCGCTTCTTGCAGCTCAATAAGTGCCCGGCCTGCTGGGGCACCAGCTGGTGCCGCAAGTTCCTCAACGGGCAGCTGCGGCTGGAGAGCTGGGGCCGCCTGCGCCTGCTGGACTTCTTCAACGTGAAGAACGTGTACTTCGCGCGGTACGGGGAGCCCCGCGAGGGCTCCCGCCGCGTCGTGCTGAAGCGCCTGGGCTCGGCGCAGGAGCTCGCCGACATCGACACCAAGATCTGCCGCCGCGCCACCGGCAGGGGACGCTGCGACCTGCTGCAGGCGCTGCCCGCCACCGAGTTCGCCAGCCTGAACGGCGACGTGCGGCTGCTCACCCCCGGCGCCGTGGAGGGCTGGTCCGACCTGGTGCACTGCCCCTCGCAGCGCCTGCTCGACCGCCTGGTACGCCGCTACGCCGAGACCAAGGACTCGGGCAGCTTCCTGCTGCGCAACCTGAAGGACTCGGAGCGCATGCAGCTCCTCATCACACTCGCCTTCAACCCTGAGCCGCTGGTGCTGCAGGTAAGCGCGGCCGGCAGAGCCCGGGTGGGCGCCCGCCCGCCCCCGCCGGCTCTCCCGGCGCTGCCCGTCCCGGCGGGACCCTCGCCAGAATGGCCATTCCTGCCCTCGCCGTGTCTGCGGGCGGGGCCGAGGGCTCCCGGACAGCTGGCCCCAAACCCCGCTGGATCGCGGGGCCGCCTCTGATTCTGTGCCGCGACTGACTCCTGCAGAGGTGCTGGCAGGGCGGGCTGAGCAGAGGGTCCCCGGTCCCTGCCTCCGGGCAGGAGGTGGTTCATTAGCTCACTCAGCCTGATCAGCTCTCCTCCTTCCTTCCTCCCTCAAAGACTGCGTGTGTTTTCCCCATTTGCCATCCTCCTCAGGGTTTTAACTCCATCCCCATCCCTCTGTGCCGTCGGGTACCGTGCGGCAGCCGCGGTCCCGCAGGAGCGTGCGGGTCAGTGCTGGAGGTGCGGGTCAGTTCTCTGCTGACTTGTGCCTTTCGCACGGTTCAGTGTCAGCGTTTGACAATTGACATATTCCCGGGCAGCTGTGAGTGCCCGTGATTCATTTCTTGGGGTCTAGTTTAAGACGGAGTGCGTAGAGACTGTGCTGCGATGCTGTTGTGCTTTCCTTGTCAGAAACTGACTCGTGCTATGTCATGTTTTTAATGTGAACTAAATATAGTTAGTGCTGGTAGAAATTAGAGATAGGTATTTGTAGCCTGAAAATAGACCGACAGATAAATGAACAGTGTTCTCTTTTCGGCGATTACATGTTCTGTAGCCTTTAATTAGGGGGACAGGTTATGTGCACACCCCTGAAATTTGTGCTTTAATATGTTATGTAAATTTTTAGGTAAAAATTCCTTAGGAAACTTCTATTCTGTGGCACCACTCGGTTGTTTCTATTCCATATCTATTTAGATGGGGACTCTGCATTTTGGTTTTTAACATTATCAAGGGAGCTCCCAAGTGTGTCTTTACCGTGTAGGTTTAGAATCAGAACTGTTTTGTCTAACTACTGAACTGTCATTGCCTTTATCCAATGTATGATTAAAATAATATTTGCAAATATGTTTTGAAAACATTACCTCATGATTACTGTTAACATCTGCTGTTTCTCTAGTGAGAGGCCAAGAAATGCTCAAAAAGCAGTGCTGCAGGCTTTACCCTCGAGAAAGTTCGCCTACTGATTAATTTCTAGAAAATCAATTTATGAACTTAATTACAAATATGTTTTTCAGTAGTATGCCTTCTGCCCTTCCGTCTCTCCAGTACAGCTCTTTAGCTTTGTTTTCAAAGTGTGTTTCCAGTTTGCTTCTCAGCAGACTTGAGGGTACAGTAAGTCTACCTTTTTGCTGTTAAGTTCTTCCTGAGCACAGAGTAAGGAAAGTCCACTTAAGTAAGAAAAACTGCTTCACTCTGCTGAGTATATTGGGAAATTCTTTGAGAACTGATTTGTTTTGGCTGTGTTTCCTACAACTTACTCTTTGGATTTTGAACAGTGGTTCCAACATACTGTGTAGACCTCGATAGCCAGAAAACAGCTGTGTTTCTTCATAATTCTTTACAGGCAAAGGGTATGGCACACTTGTGGCATTTACTGTAATGGGCTGGATCATAAATGGTGGGCAGTGGGTTGGTTAGGAGCCTTGATTCCTCTCAGCTTCTTGATGAACTGTCTTTGAGTCCTGAGGCTGTCAGGCAAATCTGTTGAAGAGAAGAAAATCTTGGGTGGACTTGAGCACTCTGCTTGGCGTTTATCTTAACGAGGGTTCAGCTGAGAGCAGAGCAGGTCAAACTCATGGGAAGTGAGACAGCCTTTAGCAGTTCAGAGAGAAGTAAAGCAAGTCTGTTGCCTTTTAACAGATCCATAGTGTTTCATGGGGTCTTGTAAATTCTGATGTTTTGGCATATCTTGAACAATATTTCTGGGGAGGTTCAGGCCAGCTCTGTGTGCTTGAACACTGAGTGGTTTCTCCAGAAGTGTGTTAATCTCCAGAAGAAGAGTGTTCATTAACTTTGGTATTGGGTACTCGAGGTTTGAAGACCTTCCCTCAATTAGGAATGAAATATGTGAAGTACATGAATCTTTACGATCTCTTGCCATTCCATTGTACTCCAGGTTTAGTCTCCATCTGAGAAACATGTAAGGAATGGGTAATCCTGTGTTCTGTAGCTCTTGCAACAGTAACATGCCAGGCACTCGGAGAGGTGGTTGGTTTCTAGAATTGATAATTGACTACTGAGAAGGTTGTTTGTGTTTGTACACAACATTTGTGAAACATTTTGTGGTGTAGTTTCTGCAGTATTGATGAAGGCAAGTAGTGCCCTATGGGAATGAAATTTGTAGGCTTGTTCTAAATATCAGCTGCTTCCAAGAAAAGAAACCTACATGATGTTGTGTGAAGAATCAGATTTTAATTTAAAATAAAGCAATCAATAGATTGATGCATTTAACTCATGCTGTCTGTCACCAAGAGGGCACAAGGGAAAATATTGCTTGTTTTTGCCTTGAGCCTTTCATGAAACATTACAGTGACTGAGCACTGTTATTCATAGGAGTGGAGATGTCTAAACTCTTGGTGTACAGCCCATGCAAGTTCTGTGTTGATTAATTGTGTTAGAGACAAATGTAAATTCGCAATTTAGTAGGAATTCAAAGCTTGGTCTTTCATTTATAATAGAAAATTCACTGTAGTTGTCTACAAGAGCCAGCAGTTTGTGGATTATGAGGCTTTTCATCAGAGACTGGGATTTTAGCTTGAAGCCTGTGAGGAGTATGGATTATTCCTGAAGTGGTGTTGCGTGTGAACTGCCTTGTCACAAGTGATTTACAGCTTCTACTGTGGGAATTTTTCAGGTGGGGCTTTACCCCATAGCATGATATTAATGTTCAGGGATTTGTATCAGAAGTATAACACTGCACAGTTTAGTATAGATTATGTATTGTAATCTTAACTTGCTGTTTGTATTTTTTTATAACTTCTTTGTTCGCATTTATTTATTGTGTAGGTGTACTCAGGGAAGAGCTCAGCCCCTTTTGCCATTTTACTTTGATAAGCAAATAGAATGACTGCTGTAGTATTGTTCAAGTACACTTTACTTATTTTTTTGGGTATTAAAATACTAATTTTTCTACTGTAGAATCTTGCTAAACTGCTCACTAATTAAATCCTCTCACAATTTTCATCTGAATTCACATTTGAACCAAAGAACTTACATTCAACCAAAGATTTAACTTCTGATAGGTTTGGGGTTTTTTCATCTCCTCTCCTAATAGTTGTTTTCTGCAATAAAGGTGAATACTTTTTAGAAAAATAAGGTCAGATTTTTAGTCAAAAGGCTACATCTGCACCAGTATTTCATATAAGCATAAACAGCTTATTCTGACAAAAGCAACAACAAAACTTGCTGCTCTTTCAACTCAATGATAAACAGAGTGTTTTAAATGGGAATCACCTGGAGGATAGGATCTATGCATGGCATCCTATTTCTAACTGAATATGATGATGGTGTGCGTCAAACACTTGCAAAGATAGATTGGCTGAAGTTGCCTTAGGAAGATATAGAAAAATTGGAAAAAATAACTTGGATTAGAGACTGAGTGCAGTGTGACTGTTCACTCTTTGCAGAATTCATAGAACCATTGTGGATGTAAGCAGATTTATCCTTGTCCTGTGACTTTGTATAAACCACCCAGCTTCTAGTTTGTCTTCTAAAATAGATGTAGTGGAAAAAGCTTTTGAAATATTTTCAACAGCGATATCTGCTTAAATAGTGGATGTTATTCAACTTTATCAAGTAACTTGGTTAATTTTTATCTTCACTTGCAAGTTGGAACATAAGCTTACTGTTAATAGAACTGAAAGGTGCGATACCTCATTTTTCATAGAGCTCCTGCACTGATCCCTGCCAGCCTCCAGATTTCCTCTTTGGAGGCGCCGTGGCAGTGTCCTGACAGTTTTGGTGACAGTTCCTGAGCTGCTGCTGTGGTGCTGCTGCAGCCGCCGTGCCGTGAAGCCACGCTATGTCTGACACATTCTACCAGTGGCAAAGTTTAAAGTTTTCTACTTAAACAAGAAAAAACAACAATGCCCCAAATCCCTGTTCTTGGAGTTAGGGGAAGTACAATGTGATTCAAGACTGCTGAAATAAGAAATGGTTTCTTAATAAGAAAGCTGTTTTCCAGTAAGATGGTTGTATTTTTCCTTAGACTTACGCTTACCTGAAAAGCAGTTTACATCTCTACTAGAAAAACTGAAATACAGGAATTATAAATTGTTTTGGCAAAAGTGCCTTGAGCTAGTCTTGCAACCCTCAATCTTGCCTTTGTGTTGGCTGTGGTGTTGGTTTACAGTGTTGCCAGGTGCCATATGGAAATGTCAGTTGCATTTGCTTTGTTTTCAGTGTTGTGGTTTAACCCCAGCTGGGAACTCAGCCCCACGCAGCTCCCTCCCCTCACGCTGGGATTGGGGAGAGAATTGGGAGGGTAGGAGTGAGAAAATTTGTGTGTTGAGACCAAGGCAGTTTAGTCAGGAGAGCAAAGCCAAACAAAGGATTCATTCAGCAATTCCCCTGGGCAGCCAGGTGCTCAGCCATCACCAGGACAGCAGGGCTCCATCACATGGAATGGTGACTTGGGAAGACAAATGCTGTCACTCTGGATGTGTGTCCCCCATCCTTCCTCCTCCTTGCCCCAGCTTCACGTGCTGATCAGGATGCCATATGGAATGGAATATCCCTTGGGTCAGCTGGGCACAGCTGTCCTGGCTGTGTCCCCTCCCAGCTCCTTGTGCACCCCCATTCCCCTGGCTGCTGGGTGTGGAGCAGGAAAGGCCTTGGCTCTGTGTAATCAGTGCTCAGCAGTAACTGAAACATCCCTGAGTGACCAATGCCATTTCCAGCACTAATCCAAAACACAGACCATAGCAGCTACTGTGGGAAAAATTATACTGGCACACAAAGTAAGCTTGGAATTTGCACATATAATTTGCAATTAAAATAAGATGCTTTCATGTAATGAAGATTTTTTCAAACTATAGAAGGTATCGATCAATTAAATCCTGAATGCATTAATGCAACTTTTGTCTTGAGCTGTAGCTTTTAACAACCTGTTTAAATGAACATTCTTCAAAGAATGATGGTGAACATTTGTGTCTTGTATGTAAATGATGAGTCTCAAGGACTTTTATTTCTCTAAGAGAAATGCCAGTCTCTTTGTGCCAAATAGCATTATTTCTGCATTTGTAATAGACTGTGTAAATCATTGCCCCTCCCTCAGATATGGTTTTAGCTTTCTAAATGCTTAAGCTTAAGGATTTTATTTTTCTCAACTTCTGATCATTCTTATTCCTTGTGGGGAAAAAGCAAAACAAAGCAAACCCAACAGCTGTATCTCTCTATTCCTGGTATAATTACTCTGCATGAACAGTCTGTTGCCACATAACCTAAAATTCTTCTGGTTTCTCTGCATGTCATCATTGGGCTTTCAGCTTGGTTTTGTTATGGGAAGAGCAATTATTGACATCTGGTAAACATATTTTGAAACTTTAACTGATCAATTTGAAACAATTTCTTGCACAGAATTCACTCAAAGTAGCAATTTAGCCAAATGTTCCACAGAATCTTTTTGCTGATCCATACATAAGTAAACAGGCAAACTCCTCTTTTCAATTTATTTCATACACACTCTTCTAATCATAAGTTATTTTCTGTAGTTCTATTCTAAATACATTGGTAGAATGTAGAATGGAAAGTCAGTTTTAATACTTGGTACCCTTTAAAATTTCTTCATTACTGAATTAGGTGTTTCTGTTCCATAATTCCAATGCCATAAACCAAGTACCAGATTTAAGGTGGTTATCTGCACTATCTGACGTGTCCTTGGGTGGACTCGTGTTATTTAAGTCCTGGCTCATACAGATACTAGGATTTTAATAGACTGAATTTCCACTGTGAACCTTTTTAAAAGGAATGAAAAATTGGTTCTTTGTTGGATTAAAATCGAGTGGCCTCATGTTACAAGAATGTTCCTCTAATGTAGTTGTATTGAAAAACTGAAGAATCATTTTTTGCAGTGACATATGACTGTACATATTAGACCAGAACTGGCTTGTACTTGTCATGTTAACTGTCATATTTAATTATGTTCCTTAAGTTATCAAAACTATTTTCACCCTTCTTTCGTAGTGAAAGTTCCCTGGAGTGAAACCGTGTAGGGTGAATTATAAGGGATGTTTTAAAATAGTCTAGAAATTCTTGAAGTTATTGTGGGGTGAATATTATGATGAATAGCTGACTGAATTTAAAGGCTGCTGGGAGGTCACTATACAGATTTAAATAGGAATTCTCTTGAAAAATTCTCACTCTTGCAGTTTTCAGTGGCAGAAAAAAGTTTGTTAGCTCACATTAGAAACCTTGCAATACCAATGTTGTTCTGGTATGTCAGATATATAGGGGGAGTTGTGTTTTACTTCCCTGAATTAAGTAATTGAAGCTTTGTTTTAGACTCTAATTTTGCCAAGTAACTTTAAAAATAAGGCTACCTCTGCTAGGACTCCTTTATAGTGATATATTCCACGCGCTTTACTGATGAGAAGTAAATACATAGTGATTAGTTGCATCTGTTGCAAATTTAATCTGAAAAAAACTTTTATGAACTATGAACCAATTTGAACAGGTGATAACCAGTAATGATATTAAATTTGCTTTACTATGGCTCTTGAGTTTAATCATTGTTCATTAATTTATTTGGAAAAGAGGCATACCTGTGCTGATGTTGTAAAATACAACTTTTACAGTGGAAGTGTTGATCTTAACAGCTGAGTATTTAGAGTTTTGTGTATTTTTGTTCTATAGTGTGTCAATTAAACCTGGTGTGAACCTCTTGTTGGCATGAATTGTATGTAGTAACTGGTTGAAATGTAGTCAGACTTGAACAAAAGGCAAATAAATTTAAAAAAACCTGTTTCAATGGGAACACCAATATCTGGAGTACTCAATGAAACCCGCTGTTCACCCTATATGTGTAGGCTCTATGTGTGTAACTTCTGTGGGAGTTTAGGTAAATGTCAAATGCTGTGGCATGTAGTTGAGAATGACATGGTTTTCATTGTACTCACTAGCATTCAAAAAAATACTTGACTACATATCTTCCAGAATGCAGATCAATTCCTGTCAAAAGGAGGCATTTGTGTTTAGACTGTGCTTTGTAACTCCTTGGATCCAAAAAACATTGTAAAATCTGCCCTCCAGCTCTTCATGGTTCCAGAGCTTTGCTTATTTGCCTTAGTGATTAATACTAGTGGTACTTTTGTTTACACTGCACAATTAGCAGTACTGAGAGAGAAGTAATTTTCATTTTCAGAAAGAGCATGTTGTTTGAATTCTCCTTGCCCTGCCCATTGGTGCCTGGGCAGATGCAGTTCAGCAGGATGATTTAGTCTAGGTGTCACAGAGGGGTCATCTGGCCATGAAGTTCCTCAGGGTCCTTTGGAGACAAGTCCCCACTCTGTGTGTGGTTTTTAAAATTTCTTCACATATAAGATGTAGCTCTTTGTTCAGGCAGGTTGTCTCTGAGGTGTTTTTTCTGAGCTGGAGCTCACTTTATGCAAACATTGGAGGTGACAAATAGAGCATCTTCTGGAATAGTTTTGAAAAAGGAAAGCAAGGTTTTTAACAACAGAGATGTCAGTTGTTACTTAAACTGGTTTGGCTTTTTGGTCTTGATTATGAGGATGAATTATATGCTTCATTATGATAAACTAATATTCTTTTAAGTGTTTAATTCAAAGGGGATTTGTGTTACTGCAGAATACAATAGGCCTTATCAGCTTCAAGCTGGTGAGTCTTCACTGCCTGATCTAATTCTCAGCTCTGAACAAAAAGCACTGGCACATTAGTGTATAATCTCAGGTTTAGACAGATGGAAGTGAGGAAGACAAATGCACTGATAGTGTGTTTTGTGCTTCACTGAAGTGATAAATTCGCTCTGTTAATTCTTAATGTTTATTCTGAGACTACAGTGTATTTTTTAAAGGTATAAATGCAGTGTTATTCTTTCAGGGACAGCATGTCCATTGTTCCTTTGACAGGGTTTGTTTAGGTTTTTAAGCCTTGCTTAGAGAGATATCTTGGAGCTACACTAATTAGAGCAAGCAAAATATGTTTTGGAGGTGTGTCACTGGGAATGGAGGTAGCAGAAGTTTTTGGCATCTTTACTGTTTTCTGTCTTTCTGTTAGAAGGTTATACATATTTCTCTGAATACAGAAAGATAACAGTGTTAATGAGGGGAATCTTACTAAGCTACCTGGTTTTAGATTTTCATATGGTTTCTAATTAATTTATTTTAAAACACTTTAACAAGATTAATTGTCTGTGGTTTCTGTGGCATTTGTGTGTGTGTTCACAGATAAAATGTGAGTGGGTGCATCAGAATCAGATTCTTTTGTCAAACCAGCTGTTTCTGGTTTTGAACAAGAACTTAGTTGTTAATTTGATTGTAAAATGCAGGTTTTAAAGTCTGAAAATAGCATATTAAAGTACAAAATTATCTAATTAAATATGCAGACTACCAAAATGGAACATAAAATTCTGTGTTATTCCCCAGAAATCAGATTTTTGACAGTGATATAAGAAGCTTTTTGTTTCTAAATGCAAATTGTTCATGGAAAACATGTTTATTAATTGTATAAAATGTTTTCATTTCTTACTGACTTTCAAAATTTTAGAACGTGAACCAAAAAATCCTTGTCAAGTTAGCTGCTGTTAGTTTCCTCTTACAAAACAGCTTTCAAAATAGAATAGTACAAAAAGTTACAAACTGCTGCTTGTAAAGACAAGAGATCTGCACTTCAATTAATATTCTTGTCAAATTCACCAAGTGAATATAAAAACTACTGAATGAGGCACTTGTACATATTTTTATCCCCTTCTTCTGCTACTGACTTGGGTAATGAAGTGTAGATATGGCTGTTACATGCCAGTTGGAAGGAAGCCAGAGCAGAGATGTTGTTTGTACATGTGCAGACCTTGGCAGGATTCCCCGCACTCCTGTTGTCAAAAGATGTTTTTATTGCCCCAGCGTTATGAATGTATCTGTTACAGCATGGCATGCAGATATTCTACTGGTAACATGAAGGTGTGCACTTCTACATAAACCAGTGTGCTCCTAGAATTTCTTGTCTGGAATGAAATTCAGTGTACACAGTGCAGGAAGCATAATAGATGTGTTTGGAAGATCAGTGACTAACGTTGTACTTTGAAAATCAGTTTAATCCATTACATAAATCCCTGCTGCTGCTGGAAACATCCTCTTAGCTCCTTCCCTCTTCTGCACCCAGCTGGTGAGGCCTTCTCTTTTCCTCTCAGCAGTACATCCTGGCACGAGGTGGTGATGTGGTGTGGATCAGGCTCTGATCCAAGGGAGCACCAGCCTGGCAAGTACGAGCCTTGCTTTGCTGGTGAGGAATGGTGACTTGAAATGAGTGTGCTTGGTGGGCTGGGAGGGAGGGAGGGAGGGACACCTTTGCTTCCAGTGGTGGCACATTCTTTGCCAGGTTCAACTGCTTGTGGTTGAATTTGTGTTTGAAAAGGGTGGCAAAGTCATAAGCAGGGCAGGGCTGGAACATAGAAAAGGAGAACTGTGGAAAAGAAAAGGAGTGAAGTGGTCCAAAGTAGTATTTAAATAAAAGTATTTAAGCGTCATTGAATTGAGTGCTGATAAAAGGCAGCAATATGAAAATGTCATGCACAGTTGGTGAAATTAGTTAAGCTTGTGTTTTTCAGGAAATGTAATCAGTTAACTTTCCCCCAATTTAAATAGTTTATATGATGTAGGTTAAACAAATAATTTCATTTGATGGACAAAAGCTATTTGCTTCTTGCTTTATTTTGGTCCAGGACTGAACACAGTCACGATAAATGCACATGAAATACTTCTTTGGTGACATTTATTGATGCCACAAACATGTCTCTGTTCAGAATAAGTAAGAAAGACTGAATTAACACATACTTCAGTTGTTGGAAGGTTATTTTGTTAACTACAGAACAAGTGGAAAAAAAATCCCCAAACCATCATAACTGTGGAATGTGACACTTGACTTGACCTGAACTGGTGGCTGTTTGGCTGTACTTCTACCTTCATTAATTGCCCTGAATCCTGTTGGTAAGTAAGCCTGGAGGCTGGATAATGTCTTCCCTATTGCATGGTAGAGTCAGTCACTGAGAGAGATTTAGTTCTGCTGAGTTACGTGGTATCACAGCTTGAAAATACTGCTCTCAAACCTGTCAAATTAGTTCATATTATCCTCAGGATTTATCACAACATGTTTTGTTTATGTGAGTAGATTATGTGATAAAAATAGTTGAAGTTCAGACATGCAGGCATGTCAAAAACTTTGAACCCATTCTGTTATCAATATGGCTCTGATGTCCTTTTGCCCAGCGAAGGAAGGTAGTTCTTTGTAGTGGTAAGCATGGTTCCTTACCCAGAAATTGTCTTCTAAGGTTTGCCACCTTAGAGAGCAGCTTCGTGGCTTTTGCCATAGCAATAGCAAACATTGTCAGTGGTGTATATTAGTTATAGTTCTAGTTTCTTCAGGTGTACTATATAGACAAGGTTGGTTATGTTAGGCGCCTCTTCTCTGCATGGTCTTGTAGTTCAGACCTGTTCTACCTGGTATGTTTCCTTCCAGTCTCTTTCCCCAGTTGACAGTATATGTTTCTGGAATCCGTCGTGGATTCCAGAAGGCAGAAGGCTTTCATTCATCCTGAAACCCACCATGCTGTTCAGTCCAGCTGTGGGAAAACCTTTGTTACATTAATACTGCAGAACTGATCAGGAGTGGTGTCTGGTGACACCATAGCAAGGCAGAACATGAGAAAGGAGCATGGCCACCTGGTGGTATCTCCTAAGAGTTAAAAGTGGTGTACATCATATTCTTAGAGTGCTGACTTCTCTAAATTTGGGGTTTCTTAAGCAAGTGCTTTTGTAGTTTCTTCCTGTTGCATTCCTATTCAGCATTCCTCCATAGTTTGGAGGGTACCTTTTAAGTGCTTGTCTGTTCCTGTTGAAGTCCTAGGGCACATTCAGCACAGCTGAATTAGGGAAACCATGCTGGTGTGTTGTGGCTTTTTTGTTATTTCTTGGAGCGTGTCATTTCTATTCAGTCTCTTACGTTAACTTTCAAGGAAGGTACTGTTGGAGACATTTAACAGTTGATAAGAATGTTATGTGGCTATGTGTAATAAACACACGTTGTGTATGTAGCAATTAATCAAGAGATAGACTGTTCAGGTATACTAGAAAATTGGGAAACCTCAAAGGAATCCTATCAACTGGGAAAATGGAAGGGGTGGTGGTGGAGAGAAGGAGGTGCCACTTTGTATTTGTTTTCTTTAGGTTATTAAAAGAACTGGTTTTAATTAAAAGATCAAATACAAAAATATTTTGATGGGAAATATACTTGCATTACTATAACAGATGTATAATAAAACACCAAGAGAAAAAGATGGTTGGTGAAATTGTGTGTGTAAATATATGTATGTGCATGTATAGATGGAAAGACAGATATGGGTTATGTATTGTTTCAGATCATCCAACTTTTTCCCTGCGTTAGTCCAGCAAGGCCTCTTGGTCACAGAAATACATTTTGTATTGTTCTTCCTGTCCCCTCAAAACTTAGAAATATATGGATTATTGTGTTGATGGATATTTGCAGATTTCTCTTCTGAGTTTTGTTGAAAAGCCTTTTAAAATCTAAGATGTTTTGTATTAATTAAAAATTTAAATTTCTTTTATATAGAGTTTTCCATCTGATGAGGGTTGGCCATTTGCAAAGTACTTGGGAGCATGTGGAAGAATGGTGGCTGTCAACTACGTGGGAGAAGAGCTGTGGAGTTACTTCAATGCACCATGGGAGAAACGAGTGGATCTGGCCTGGCAATTAATGGAAATAGCAGAGCAGCTGACAAATAATGACTTTGAATTTGCACTCTACCTCCTTGATGTCAGCTTTGACAACTTTGCAGTGGGACCAAGAGATGGGAAAGTTATCATTGTAGATGCAGAAAATGTTCTGGTAGCAGACAAAAGATTGATCAGACAGAGTAAGTGTCTTCCTTCACTCTCCTCACCCCGTGTGTCTCACTTTTTTCTCTGCAATATTTAAAGTATGCATGGTTGCTAAATACATAGTTTGTTTGGTTTACAACTAGACTAGTAATTAACAAACAAATTAGCTTTCTTCTGCAATTAGACTACTAATTAGCTTGACCAATTTGTCAATTTCATGAACTGTTGAACTTACCTGGATACTTTTAAGAACTGTAAACGTGCATAAAGGAAGAGATGGGGGTGGAAGAGAGGGTGTTGGTGGTGAGTGTGTTTGGACAGGTGGATGGACAGAGAAGCAGCCTGGCTGTCTTGTCCACCTTAGCTAAGAGAGAGAGGGTTTTTTTTGTCTTTTCCAAGGACTTACGTAACAATGGAAGTCTTGGAATTCTACTTTCTGTGAATAATAAACAGCATTAGTGCCTGCTTTGCCTTAGTCCTGTAGCCTGACTTTGCTTCCTGTTGGTTCTGTATAATAATGGAACCGAAGGAATGGGTAATTCTAGTGCTGTCTCCAAATTATTTTCTTTCTGTCTGCTGTAAAAGCTCAAAGCACTGGCAGCAGGAGAGATGTTTGACAAAGTGGCATCACATAGGTTTATATTCTTTTTGAGCTTATAAGGAAAACTTACAGACCTAAGGGCTGGAGACATTGAACATGAAATTCTGGATTCTGCAGAAGTTCATGGCAACAGGCCAAGTGATTCCAGTCTTCTTTGGGTGAATGGACTTCTTTAAGCTTTGCAAATAGGTTTCATATATTGTGCTGCGGAATTAACTTTTAGACTGGGTTTCTCTATCCACAAACGTTTCTACAAGGAAATGTGTTTTGGGGTTGTTTGGTTGGGTTTTTTTATTAGATATGTTCTCAAGCAGCTTAGATTAAAACTATATATGAGACTACCAAGGAAACCTTTTAATATATTAAATATCCAGTACATTTACTGTAGAACCCTTTCCTTCTATTCCTTTCTCCTCCGTTCCTTTCCCTCCCTCTTAAAATAACATTACTGAAGGCTTTCGTTTTTGGAGCCTGTCTGAATTGCTCAGGCAGAAAGATGTCCAGATGAGCTCTGAAAATGTTTATACATACGTGGAATAGGAGCAAGTAGCTCCTTGCAGAACCTTAATGCTGCAAGTGTCACATCTGTTGTCCCAACCAGGCTTTGGTGTGATTTATAATCTAACAATCAAGAACACAGAAAACAAAAGAGGACACGAGGAAATTCTTAGTCTTTGTATAAACTTGTTGTGGTTGACATTTAATAGTGATTTCATGGATCTTTTGGAAAGTCCCATTAGACAGTCTCTGTCCAGAGTGATCAGTACACCTGTTTAGGTATTTCAGTATGTACCTTCTGTCCAGTTGCACTGTACAGTAATACCTAATTGTACTCTCTGTGGGATGTCATATTTGAGTTTCCTGAAGCCCTTTTTTTTGCATTCTCCTTTGCTGTTTTTTTTTCCCACATTGAATTTGCGGTTAATTCTACAGCTCTTACATCATGTTTTTATAGTTTTAGCTGTCATCCTTCACTCTTTCTTTTCCTAAACTGACTCTCAATGTTGCATGAATGAGAAGACCAATAGTCAGCTCAGAGACTGCCAAGCACAGATTAATTTTTCTTTGTACCTCTCACTGCTAAGAGAGATGTGCAGAACTACAGGACTCCATGATAAGGACCTCTTCTCAAAGCTGGCAGTAGTCTGGAAACTTAAGATGAAAGTTTTCTAACAAAAAGTAGTAAGAACTCAGGAGAGCTCACACTTAGTAACCTCTTAAGTATTATTACTGCGTGAGGTATTTTACGTACATCAAGTTTTAAGTTAAAGAAAGCTGTGACAAGGAGAAGGGTTTGTACATATACATAAATGCCATTTGCCTTGTTGAATTTTACTTTTTTCGAAGATTATAAGTAATGTATCTGCTTTTTTATATTCTGTCTGGTTACTGCTGTGTTGAAAGTAAGACAGAAGATAAAGTTTCAGAAGTTTATAGCAATTACTTTGCAATGTTGTTTTAGTCTTTGGTAGACCACTTGATAGCAGTAGTTTCCAGGGCAACTGGAGAACCCAAATCTATGTTGCTAAAATAAATCTTGTTGCTTGTTTGTTTTTCTCTCCGCTTTGGCTCTGGATTGTTCTCTTGTACTTGCTCATGCTATGTTTTTTCCTCTGGGTATGTGTGAATGTAGATTTCATGTGTTTACTGTGCTGCTTTTTTTCCTGCCCTCTCTTTGCTATCTATTTTGGCCTCTTTCTTTCTTTCCCTTATTTTTTGTTTTGCCAGGAACATTTCAGCAGAACGATGTATCAGACTGTCAGATGCAGTCTTAGGCTCGAACATTTCTGAGTTTATCTAGACAAAACTGGTTTTTAGGTTAAATATTACCAGTTTGCTGTGTATTGAGCTTCTGATTGTATGCAGACACACATATGGTCTTTCCTCCCCTCTCTCACTTGTTTTACTGTCTCCTTGCATTTCACAGATAAACCTGAGAACTGGGACGTGTGGTACGAAAGCAAGTTTGATGACTGTGATAAAGAAGCTTGTCTGTCCTTCTCTAAAGAGATTCTTTGTGCTCGTGTCACTGTGGACCACAACTATTATGCCATTTGTCAGAACCTTTTGTCCAGACACGCCACGTGGCGGGGCACCTCGGGGGGGCTCCTGCACGACCCCCCAGCTGAGATTGCCAAAGACGGGCGCCTGGAGGCCCTGCTGGATGAGTGTGCCAACCCAAAGAAGAGATACGGTCGGTTCCAAGCTGCCAAGGAGCTCCGGGAATACCTTGCACAACTCAGTAACAACGTGAGGTAGTCCACAGTGAAATCTTTTGCAACACTGGCTAAAACACTATTGCAAAGACACGTAGAAAACAGAAGTTTTGGACTTCTCTGTTAAAAAGAGAGAATAAAAAACCCTAGTTTATCAGTTTTCTAAATACTGTAAAAATAGAATTTTATGGTGTTATATTGTTCCTTTGCAAACGAACAAGGTACTTACTGAATTAAAACTTGAGCTACTATTGACTGTCCTCCCTAACTGTTTAAAAGGGAGTAGGTCACAAAAGACTGTGATAGCTTAATTGACAGCCTGTGTGTCAAAGGGTACTTTACATAAAACTGCATTAGTGTCACAGTTCTGTGAAACTGATGTTCTTACTTGGAAAGTCAAGTTGGACTGGTGGCCTGTTTTAAAGGCCTTTTTCCTGACATCATTGTCTCGTTTTTGTGTTTGTTTAAACACCTTGAAGTGGCATTTACATCCAGGTAAACCTAGCTGTCTGCATTGTTTCAAACTGAACAGGCTTTCTTGTTAATGCTGTGCACAGCATTCCTACTGTGAGTGCAGGATTCCTGAGTTTACTGTCTGATTTTAGGGAGTTTTACACTGTATTTTACTGTGCTTAGACATTGTGGTTTGTTTTTTTAAGATCATCATAGGCTCAAATCTCACTTGAACTAATATTCATTTAATGTCTTCTGTGGTTCTGCCATTGGAAATATCGCTCAATGTAACTGTTGTACAAAACTTACCCTTCATGCCAGTATATACACATGGCTGTTTAACAGAAAATCATGGTATGAGAAAACTCTTATTTTTAACAGAGATAATTTGAAAATTGGAAAGACACTATAATAAAAGGATCTGTGTTAATTTAAATTGGGGATAGAAGATTGACTAAAAATAAAAAATCACTAATCTGGTGTAGTTTAAGTATAAGCCAAAGAAAATGGTTTTGTCTATTAGTTTTGAACATAGAGTAAACAAAGAATGCTATACTGTAGTGAAGCTAATAATTTTCAAAATTCAGATTTTGATGGTCCTTGGTTACTTTCTGAAGAACTTCTAAAACTGAGTACTTATGCTAGAGAAAACCTTAATTTGAATAATAATGTCAAGCAAGTTAGCAGTTTGTTTTACATCCTTCTGAAGTGTGTTGAGTGGAATTTTCTGAATATTCATCTTTTGGTTTACCAGTAAGCTGTACTCACTCTAGGTACCTTTTCTTGAACTAAGTTTGACTATTCCCAGTGCAATTGAAATTGACTTGTTGAGGTTTGTGTAAATATGGAGTTGTTCTCATAAATCACAGGTTTTTTTAAAAGCCTCAGTTACTGCTACAAGAACTCACTTGGAAGCTTGCTCCTCAGTTTTTGGTTTTGCTTTTTTTTTTTTTTTTTTTTACAACTACTATGCTTAATTTTCCTGAAATCTTGTTCATAAAAAGATACTCTTAGGAAATGTGTGCATATTACTTCTGGTAACAGTAATGAAGGAGACTAATATTTCTTAAATGTGTGTATAAAACACGATTTTGTACAAGCTAAACTTAATTCTGAGCAAGGTAATGTGTGCCACTTCCAAGAGCAGAGCTGCTCTGCCTCCTGTACTGCATCAAAGCCTGATGGAAATTGTTCTGCAGGTGAGGAAAATGGCAAACTCACTGACTTGCCCTCCTTTCTCAGAGCTCAGAGTGGAGCCACACAGAGATGCAGAGTGCTCTTTGATTTCTTAGGTCACTGTATTTTGAGGATATAGTTTAATGGTGTACGTGGTGGTGGTGCTGGGTTGCTGGTTGGACTTGATGATCTTAAAGGTCTTTTCCAACTTTAAAGATTCTATGATTAAGGATATTTTAGAATTGGAAATTCTCACTCTTATGTCATCATTGCCTCTGTAGTCTTAATTTGTTTCCAGTCCCTTATCTTGTTTTCTGAAGTTAGAATGCCCAGTGCAGCTTTTAACTTTAATTTCTCCCCTCATTTGAACAGTTTTATGTGCTTGTTCTGGCACAAGCTGTTTGAGAACGTTCATGTTACTTTTCTTCATAAAATCGACTTGTTTGAAGAAAATAGACTAGCCCTCAGACTAGGTACTGCTGATGCCTTAAGTTTTAGCTTTCATATTTCCCAGATTCTGTACTGCATTAGCATGTAACTTTGAACTTCATATAAACTGTTAGCAAGTTCTCTTCACAGTTTAGTCAGACAAAACAATCCTTTTCCAGCCTGAGAACCAAGGTCACCATTGCAGCTTCGGGCCCAGAAAGTACAAACAGCAGTGAATTGAGGAGAGCAAACTGGGAGGATGGGACTGCATAACCTGAAGCTGTAGTTGGACAGTTAACCCCAATATGGAAATGGACCAAAACTTACAAAAGTGTGAAAACTTGTGACCTGGCATCCATCGTGGGTGTAGCCTCCTGTACTGCCCAAGGTGTATCCTGTGCAGGTATTTTAATAAATCCCTACTCTATTCCTTTAACACTGTCCAGCCTCTGTTCTAGGTAGCCTCTCAAAGCATCACTACCACCCTACCATAAAAGCCTTGACTTACCACTACAGTTGATTTTTTAACATCTACCACATTTCCCAAAGAGAAAGTGGACTATGATTGTTAGAGTTGTGAAAGAAACAAACTGCCAGTTTTGGTTACTACTTGAGACAGTTCTGTAACTCTCAGAATGTTCTCGTAGATTTTGTTTGGGGTTTAGTCCCTCCAGAAACAAGTTACTAAAGCCACTTGTAAAAGGAACTTGGAAGTTGGAAGTTAAAGGAAAATAAACCCCAAAACCCCCCACTACAACAAAAATACTACAGGGAAAACATTGTGGAGAGCAATAAATCTTGTTCCATTTGCACCTGTCAGATATTTATTGTACAATAACAATTTATATTTTTAGCCATTGCCCATTATTATTGATGAACATGGTGAAATATTTTTGAATGACATGTTTGGGGTTTGTATGTGCATTAAAATTGTCCTTTTGTACTGTAAGTTACTGTTTGTTTGGAATATTTTATCAAAACTGTCTCCCTGTGCCTTTATATTACAAGAAAGTTGTTTCTGCAACTTCTAATGATATTAATAAAGAATACTTTAAGAACCTCATGTCAGCTGTTCATTTTCAGATCAGTAGATCTTTCAGGATTGTATTAGTCTAGGATGCATTAAAATACACATAGAACTAGTTTTTGTGGTGTTCCAGAATGCACCATCATCAGAAGTGACAGATAGGAGCCTTTTTTCCCATCCTCCTTTTTGGTTTGATCCAAAATATGAATGGTGTGTCAGGACTCTTGGTGCTGCTGTCCTTGCAGGCAGAGCCTTTGGTGGCCTGGCTCCTTGTGTCCCTGCCCTGAGCAGCCTTGGCTGTGTCCCAGCCCTGGGGCTGTGGGGTGTCTTTGCAGAGGGACAGGTGGTGGCAGGGACAGGGAAGGGGCTGTTTTGGCAGCAGATGAGTCTGGTTGTCCTGCTGAAAGTAAGAGAGAGTACCTGTTCTGTGTGCCTGGAAATCAAGGCAGATTTTAAGGGCATTAGTGACGGACGTTGGCAGAGAACAGAGACTTGCATGTTTTTTATATTTGGTGAGTGAACTCCAGTGTTCTGAGAACAGTGCTGTGAAAGCAGAATATGCTTCAAAGCAAAACAGGCTGTTTAATAAACAGCTTCTGTTCAGAGAGGAAGAGCTTTTTTGGGTGGGGGGAGTCAAACAATGTAATACGCATCTTTCTCTTCTGAACGTGATGTTTGCGTATAAGTTGGACTTTTACTACATATTCTGTCTTTTGGTATTAATGGAGGCTTGGTGCATATGTTTAATGTGCCCTTGATATAACAACACAGTCCCAAATAGATACTCTGAATAATTTTAAAGGACTGGGATTTTCAAAATGTAGTGCATTTTTATTTTGTGGGGATTTTTCCTCCAAAAGTAGTTCTGAAACTCCTCAAAACAGTTAAACAGCTGATTTCATTGCTGCTAACCACGAATGCAGTTTAATTTTGACTTGAAAGTTCTCAGCTTCTTTGGTTTTCAGGCTGGGATAGGAATGTCTGGTTTTCTGTAAAATGTGCCAGTTGTCAGTGTGCAGCTATTTCACCTGGACCCCAGTAGATGTGTTTTCCTTACAAGAAAACTTAACGCTTTGCTTCTTTTGTGGGGATTTTTGGTAGTTTCACATATTAAAAAATTAGCCTACACTTTCAAATTAATTCTGATTTTTCCCTAGGAGAAGAAGGGCCTACCTCCCATCAGGAGAGGGGATGGAAAAATAGGACCAGCATTCTGAGGGGAAAAAAAAGATTGGGGTAATATTGCTGGGGAATTGGATGTAGGGAAACTTGCTGACTTCAGTGCCTCACAGTAGAAAATTAGAATACCAAAAATGGGCGTAATTATTGCACTTCTTGCAGAATATCGGGAGCAGTTCTAATTGTTTATTTAGATCCACTCATTTGAGAAACCGTGTGTGGAGATGGTTGAGCTTAGCACACTCACGCTAGCTTTCACAAGGGTCAATTTAGAGCTCTGGCAAAAAGCAGATTTAACAACCTTTAAGAGTTGCTGACTTTATGGGCAGGCAGCACACTTAGAGTGAGGAGTGGAGTTTGTACAGTGAGCACGCACAGTTACAGGAATATGGCAAAGCGCACGCTGTGTTTTAGTCTTGGAATTCACGTCCTACTTCTTATCCAGTTCTATATGAATCAATATACTTGAAAAAAGTCTCAATTTACTTACTATTTTATAAAATCAAAATATGTAAACACCTGGCAGCTCTCAATTTCTTTTAGAGGAATGTGAGACTTGAAAAAGGTTAGGAAAACACAGTCCTTTCTCAGACCACCTTCTTATATTTGACTTACATGTTCTTGGTTGTGTTTATTTTTGTTGTTGGTGATGTTTTGTTTAAAAACTTCCTCGTTTACAAAGGAGAACTTGACAGGGAAGATAAAACTGGTTTAATAGCTGTCCCTTCAGCTGTTTGTCTTCCTGTCCTTCTCAGCTGTACATATTTTGCAGTTCTCCCCAGTGTCTCTTGTAGATACTGTCAGCAGTCCATTACAATATTTTCCTAATTATTTTTCTAATTACTTTTTCCCCCAAAGGTATTTTACAAAACTTCTATTAGGGTTATTGTTAACATGTTCCTAGAAGAGATGGTATTTTTTACTCTGCCAAATAGTAAAATTATGTATACATATGTTATTAAATTATGTTTGTCTTTGATCTTTATATAACCTATTTCTTTTCAGCATAATTTAGCACTATAATAGTATAAATAGACCAGATTAGCTTTTTTCTAACATTGTCTTTTTTTTTTCCTAGATAGTTAATTGGCAATTGAACTAGAAGTATTGTGGTCACCTCATTCCCTGTTCCTTTCAGGAAGGTGGGGTTTGGGTAAAAAGAAGCTGGCTGGTGAAGTGTGGTGGTATTCACTGTTAGAAACATGAAAACACTATGGAAGTGTTACCTGGCACATTCTTGCTATGCTGTGTGCCTGCCCCAGGGCCACATATGTTATCAGAAATGGTTCTTTTCAGAATTTTGTATAAATTCTTTGCTTGTGGACACAGCTGTCTGAGTTTATAAAGGCTTGTCATGTCACGACTGCATTATCCAGGTGGGCATTTATCCAGCAAGGGCAGTAGGAAGGAGACAAAAGCTGAGGAGGTCTCTGTGCCCTGAGCAGGGCCTCTCTCCCTGGCACTGCCCTCTGCTCCCTGGGGCTTGTGGTTGCCCTGGGGATCCCTTCAGTGCCGGGCTCAGCAGACTGCAGGAGCAGCCTCTGCATCCTCAGGGTGTGCATGCCTGAGAGCTGCCTCCCCTCAGCTGGGACTTGTCTCCCCCACTGCACGTCCTCAGTGTGTTTGTGCTCAGCTGGCAGTTCATTTGTATTTGCTGGGCCTTGGAGGACACTGAGTGTGCACGTGGGTAGGAGCTGGTGGCAAGGAGCCTGATTCATGTGCATCAACACTGCTCTGCACCCAAACCAGCCCCGGGAAGCAGGAGTGGGATGGAGACACTCATTTCAAATCTGCTTTACTCCTGAACAGGGTTAGTATGAGCCCAGCCCCTGAGAGCTGAATGTATTCTTCACTAGGCAGAATGAGGGCTCTGCATTTTGATTGAGCTTCCTTAGAGTTAAGTTTGTATATTATTTATCTGTTAGTTTTTGCTAATGTCATATTCAAATTTTGTCTGTATATACAAATGTATATATAAATGTACACATATGTGTATATTTAGCATAAGCTGCTATTGCAGAATTCAGATTGGGCTTCAGGCTCACAAATAATGATGCTTTAATCAATTGCTTTACTTGTGGAAAGTCTGATAACCTAATTTCCCTGCCTTCTTTTCTTTATCTATGTGACTTTGTTCATAAGATCTGGTGTCTTAAGGACCTAAAAACTGATCTGTGACCAGCTATTATTTGGAACAAACTAAGGAATTTCCTGTTCTTATTTTAAGTTGTTTTCAATTTTAAATTTTTGATTTGCAATGTGATAAATGAGCTTACATGGCACTGCTGTATTTACATTTTGGTGCTTTACTGAAAAGGAACTGTGGTTTCTGATTGTTTTGGTAGTTACAAAGGTATTTTGATTTGGAATACTACTCTTACAGACTTGCAAATGTTTTGTTAGTACTGTAAGAGAAAGATTGCAGCTCTGGCTTTTAGATGTCCAGCATTCTTCAGCTGAGTCCATCATAGGAATTCTGAAATGCTCCCACAAGGACCACATATCTTGTCATTCACTAGATGTAGAATTGAGGCAGACTGTTTCTTTTGAGGCCTGGATTTTTGAGATACGAGAAACTGTAACCCATCTCCCTTAAGGCAAAAGCATTTGGAAAAGGAGAAGATATATTCTTATAGGTGATGTTGTGGTTTGCTTGGTTGTTTGTTTGTTTGTTGGTTTTTTTTGGTTTTTTTTTCAGTATTCCATACTTATCTGGAGTTCAGCTGATTGCATGTTGTGAGATGAATCTAATTATGCTGCCTTTATACAGTTAAAATCTTGCAAAAGTCATTTTTTAGCAATTTTTATTTGTGCCTTTTAAATAGAATTTTTTCATTTTACTGTGCTGTATTTCCATAAATAAGCGGTAAATACAATTTTTTGGGTGAAGAGTAACCTCATTTTTAATGTTATGATTTCTATGTGCTTTTTTCTCTATGTGGGCTAGCAGATTATTCTGTACACTGAATGTTGGCTGCCCACTAAAACCATCACTGGCATCACTCTTGGAGGCACTGTTTTTTCCCTGTCTGCTGTCACTAAATTTGATCTGTAGTGAGGACACGATTGCAGTTACACATGGAGCAGTGTATGTTCCTGGTCTGTAGCAGATTACCAGAACTTCTCTATTCTACAAACAAATAAACAGTGTGCTGCATTGTTTGGGCCCCACCTCAGGTCTGAACCATGTTTAAATGACCCACACATTGGAAAGTCATCCAGAGAGAAGAGCTTTTGTTCCTGTGGGCTACACATGGTAATTTGCCTGTGGTATACAATAGTATCAGCATATGAATTGCAGGAAAAGCAGGTATTGGGGGGTCAGGATCTGTTTTTAAGATTTATTTGTGCTTAATACTTAGCAAAAAGAAAAGAAGTATAATTAGAAGACCATGAACCAGGATAAGAGTTTTTTCTTCCAAGGAAGAAACAATGAAGGGAGGATGTTTGCTGAAGCAGCACCTCAGTCCAGGCAGCTGTCACGGCTGCAGAAGGAAATCTGTTCAGCAGCCCATGATCATCCTGTGCTCCACGTAGATGTTGATTTTTTGTTCTATTGATTTCATTTTGGTAGCTGTTTTCTGCTTTGCACTGAAGAGCCAGGATAAATTTGACTTCTCCTTTAGCTTACCTAGTGACAAAGGAGCCTCAGGCCAAGAGTTGGTGGGTGCTGGTGCTGGCTGGTGGAGCAGCATCCTGCAGGGAGGGCTGGGGGGCTTCACCTCCACAGCCCTCCAGACTGCAAGGCCTTGGGGGAAATGATTTCCTAGTTCAGGCTGATGAGAAGATGTAGCTTGCCACAGGAAGCTTTGGGGCAGCTTATCAGTGCACCTTGTCAGATCACTGCTTAACTGTGGGATAGCCACGTGTCTTGAAAATCCTTTTGCAACTCCTGTAGCTGGACTGAGCCCACTTTCCAGAGAACTTTTTCTCCACCCATCTCTATCAGAGGATATAATTCACAGTGGCTGAAATGTATGGTCAGATGATTCCCCTAAAGGCGAACCACCTAAGAGTATGCAGACCATATGTTTGTAACTCAAATATTTGTGTTATTTAATGTTACATTTATTGAAACCTATTCTTCTCTATGCTTTTTCAAGGCCTCTAGATTTTTGCTAGTTGTCCTACTTACAGACAGCTAAGTAGCCCTTGATGTCTGTAGCAAGCCACAGGGGAAAACGAGAATAACAACCCACCAATGCCTTTTGTAATTCAGATGGATGTCCGAAGTGTCAGAAGCGCTTTGAAGTAATTTGGTGTCTTAAGAAAAGTATTTCATGCATTCAGGGGCTTCAAAGTCAAGCAGTGTTTCTAAAATTTATTTATTTTATGTGTTGAGTACAGTTTTGGGGTCAAAATGTTCACAGATCCCCTTTATATTTATCCTGGTTGTACATCTGCAGGTATTTTTCCCAGTGTGTTTTGGAATGTTTTAATACTTACAGATCATATTTCAAAGCTGAATGGAATCTGGTAGCATTTATCCTACTTGCTTGAATATGCTAAAATCCAGTAATGTTTAACTGCTTTGATAGTGTAAATTCTAGACTATAGCCTCTTAGCTGCCAGCTTGTTTTCCTAGTGAAAAAAGATAGAATAAAAGGACATGTGCATTAACTGCTCGTTGAATTGTACAAAAGGCTGTGGTAAACCTCTCACTTCTCCTGTTTGCTGTGCATAATGTCTCTATGCTGCTCTCTGCAATACTGTGTCATAATCTTTTCATTGCAGTTAACCCATGTACAACAGTAAGATTTCTGTAAAAAAAGATTTTGATACCACCTTGGTTTTCAGTGGGACAAAACAGTGCCTGGAGAAATTAAAAAGGAAAAAAGAATTTGCTCAAGTTGAGTGTTGATGTGGCCGTGGTTGGATCAGCAAATGGTGTGGGAGGAGGTGACAGCAAACAAACCTGGTGAGCTCTGGGAGCTGCTGCTGTGGTCACTGGCTGGACTCCTGCCCTGGTGTCCTGGGCACAGGCACGCTGGCTGTGGGGAACGAGGAGCTCTCACACCTCCCAGCTCAGCAGGAAAGGGTGAGCTCCCACAGGGAAGGACACAAAAGAAATCACTGCAGTTGTACCTCGTGGGGATTTTAAGTTGACTGTTCTAGGCCAAGTCTTTCCCCGAAGGGACCTCGTGGGAGTTGCTGAAGCTGTGGAAGGGTGCTAAGCAATCCTTTTGGGTGACTAAAGTGCCACACTCGGGGCTTCAAAGTGTGGCTCAGCTGTGAGAATCCCTCACAGAGGACTGAATGTTCAAGGTCTGTGCTCCAACATCTATGTACTTCTTTATTTTTGAAGAATGAAGCAGGAAGTGTTTCCAAGCCCAGTAGGATAGGCATAGTAATCTCCCATCTGGTTTCCTTTGCACATCCTGGGTTTCACAGAAAGAAAATACAGGTGTGTGTTCTCAGAGCAGTCCAGGAGTCCTCTGAGAACAGGGCCTGGAAATAGCTTGTGGTTTATTGTAGCAAGTAAGTCAAAGTGCAGGAGAGGGGCTGAGAGGTGGCAAAGAATTGGTTAATTCTGAAATGTAAAGCACATGAAAAATTTGGACTATGATTCTGATTTTCAGAAAATGTTTTGCTTCTTCCCCACCTTTCTCCCAGGTTTGTAGTTTCTTTATAGTTTTTCTTCAGCTTTTAAATGCAGATGTACAATGCTGTGAAGTGAATGCATTTATGTGCTGTGCCATAATAAGATAATATTTTCCTGTACAGAGTTTCACAATGCAAACCTCTGTGGAAAAAGGTAACTCAAGAGCTCCAGCATGAACTTTTCCTTGTTCTGTTTTGGGAAAAAGATAAACATCTGTGCTCCCAATTCCATTTACTCCAGTGCCTTCCTGTCAGCTTGAAAGGATCAGAGGAGTTCTGTCCTACTAGAACAGGTTTTGAAAGATTAAGATTTGAACACTGTAATCTTCCCTGTACCACAGGGCTGAATGGATTCAGCAAAGCACTTAAACAGACACTTTAAATTGAGGTTTAAATGAAGTTGCACAGAATGCAGTTTACATTTGTGTTTGTTTAAAATGTATTTGAGGACCATTAGCATGTTCATAGGTTTCTGGAAACCTATATTAGACACCAGAGAAAATTGATTACATCTAGGTTGTATGTAACCTTAACATGCACTGGGATTGCTGTCCTTTAGTTTTTGGGTTTAATGATCAGAATAGAAAATGAAAAAGAAGCAATATATTGAGGAAACGATTGTTATGGCTACATCAAGCTAATCATGCAGGTACAAGGCTTTAATAATAGTGAGAAGATTATGCTCTGTAAATTGTAGAGTCTGTATGTTACATTTTCAGCTGTTGAATATCCAGAAGCTGTTCATTCAGTTCATTCAGTTTTGCTTCTCTGCTAACTAAAGTCTATAATCAAACAGCCATTTAAAGAAAGATTGATCTCCAATTTCCTCTTACAGTCAGAGTAATATTTGACTGAAGGGGGGCAGCAAATTGAGTAGACTGATTTAAAATAGGATGCATCATCCTTTTCACATATTTGTAGCACCTTCTCTCAGCAAAGAGCTCCTGTGTTTATGAAATAAACTTGCAGAGGGGGAAGTGGTCTCCTTAGTAGGTGGTGTAGCATAGTTCTTCCTTGGTTTACAAAGGAGACATAATTATATTGATTCAATTTTTTGAAACTGTCTTTTGAGTAGTTTTTGTGAAACTTTACCCTTAGTGAAAATAAAATTTGTTTTAGCTTGGCATGACAGCATTCATTTTTTAAAATACTGGCTTCATTGAGGGTGTACCTCAGTACCACCCCTTAACTGTCTAAGTTCCTATACTCTGGTCCTTCCAGAGAGGCTCTTTCAGACAGTAATTTAAAACTTACTTCTAGAAATATGAATTATTCAGTATTACCTAAAAAAAGAAAATAAATTAAAAAATGAAACAATAATATTCAGGAAATTCTGCTAAAGGAATAGACAAAGCAAAAATGCTGCTGTATGGATATAAAATTTAATGCCATGGATTGTCTGACATAAGAGATATATATGAATGTGAGACTGCCATTTAATATTTCCCAAATGAAATTGAAAAGGTAAAAGTTAAAAGTGATTGTTCTGGTAGTGTGTGCATAGGAGAGCTGGCTAAAATTGAAAAAGGTTCTTCAGTATTTTGAACTTTGAAGATGAATATTTCCTGAAATGTCACAGTTCCATTACATATGGCTCCTAACCTTTAAGTGTGGTTACAGTAAACCAAAATGTATTTCAGATTCGACACACTAATCGTTGATGAGAGATGTGCAGAGCTGTCATTTTCTCCAAGCATGCATAAATGGTCACTGGGCTCTGTTCCACAGAGACACTCTGCCTTTTAGCAGGTAAACACAGATTTTTGTTTCTTCCCCAAGGAAACTGAGAAAAATCTGTCCTCAAAGAAATGTAGCTCCATACAATCTGCAGTGCTACCCTCTTGTTTCTGTTAAATTTTCGAGAGCTAAGAAACCATTTCTGACAATGCTGCTGTAAAACTTTGTCTTTATTTGTTTGTAGTTTTCTTAAACATCTTTGGTAAACGTTGTCAGTGAAGCTGCATGTTTTCACCCGAGTGCCGTCTGGAACTGTCCATCTTTCAACCTGACTCTTTAAAAAAGAGGAGACTCCGTGAGGAAATCTATTTTCTCTGTTTGCTTGAAAATTCCTGCATAATATGTGCTAGCCTGCATACCCCCAACCTTTTTCAGTATTTTGGAAGAGTGGCTTTTCTGTTGAGTTTATTATTTGCCAAGCGTCCTCTGTGCATATGTAGGTCATTGCATGACGTGGCACTGGAGCTGTATTGCTTTGGGGGCATAGAAGCATTTCCAGAAATATTTTTAAAAGAACAAAGACAAATTGTTCTGAAGCGGAAATTCAACAGCAGTTGGATCCCTCTGCTCCTATGACTCTTATTCTATAAATTGTGATAATAATTTCTGAGGGAGGAAGGAAGCTGAATGCAGAAACATCTGTGCTAAATGTCCAGTGGCTTTGGCACCTGAGAAGTGAAGTCTTGTAATATCAATAGGCTCTGGCTGGTGGAGACAAGAGGGAGAGCAAAAGGAAGAAAACTCTTGGGTTGACTTAAATACATTTTAATGGGTGGAGGAAAAACCTCAGTGAACAAAGGGAGTCACCCACCATGTCACCCACCATGTCGGAGCAGCAGCTGCCTTGGCAAGACAGCCCCAGCTCGTTCCTGTGCCACAGTGGTGCTGGCGCTGTGGGGTGTCCCCAGTTGTCCCCTCCCAGCCTCCTGCCCTCCCCCACCCTGTTCCTTGGGCACCGTGGGGACTGGAGAAAGCCTTGCCAGGATGCCAGCAGTGCTCAGTAGCAGCTGGTGCATTGTCTGGTGCATTATCCAGCCTGGGTTAGTCACAACCCCAGACCTCACCGTGGTACAGGCTGCTGTAAAACGTTAACCCAGCCCTGGCAAAGGCAATACCAAATTAATCCAGGTGGAACCGTGGGAGAGAGACTCACAAAGGTGGCTGTTAACAGGGAAAATGTGTTTATTTCAACAGTTTATGCTTAGTTTAAGTCTCTTGGATTTTGGGGGTGATATTGCCCTGTTAGGAGGGCTGATGAACGAGCTCAGATGATGAGTGGTTTATTGAACGTGACCTAATTTTACTGAGGGAAATGGGAAATATTTTCTGATGGCTTCAGAAAAGCTCTGTGGGAAATAGGTACCCAAGGTTGTCTTGGTGTGACTGGAGACCCCTGGGAGACTTTTCATGCACTTGGGCATTTGGATGACAGGAGCTGCACAGGAAGCCAGACAGAACAGTTCAGCTGTGCTTGAACTCACTGAAGGATTAAACCCCCTTCAGAGCAGCAGCGTGATTTTGAGATTCTTTGGAGTTACCTGCAGTGAGTGAGTTTATATCTCTCAAAACCAGACAAATAAATTAGTGCCTGCAGTAATTTTGTCAACTGGATTTGAGTTTGTAGCAGTTGAAATTGCCTCCAGAGAAATGAACAGTTACTCATTACCTCAGCAACCCCAAAGGACTGTGCTCTCTTTTCAAACACGAGGTCCCATGGGCTGCACAGTCCAGCACTTATTTCAAATACCCTGAAATACGCCAGTAATCAGTGGTGGAGGATCTTCCACTGAGTCCCACACATGAACACATTTCCTACTGGCTGTTTGACAGTAAAAATGATGGCAAATGGCCCCAAAGCTGGAAGCTGGACCATGGCAGGGGTACAAAGCAGTGGCTGCTTTGGGGTTCTTTTGCTGCCAGGTCTGAGGGTGTAACACGGCCGAGGAGCTGCAGGAATGGAGCATGGGGGACTTTTCACTAAAAGTGTTGCTTGGTTTTTCTGACCTCTGTTATCACCTAAAGCTGAAAAACCTAAAGTTGCCCAAAGGAATTACAGCCTTAGTCTTAAGATTAAGATCTTAGTCTTAAGATTAAGATCTCGGGACCTTTTGGTTTAGAAGTTTTTCAACTGATTTCAAGAGTGTGACTGTGAGAAATAATATAATACATAAGAAACTGTAATTCTGGAGATGTTTGAAGGAGAGAATACAGCGAAATTGGCTGCAAATGTCTCCTTCCTTTATTTTTTTAAGAATAAAGTGTTCATAATACCTTGACTTTTAACCTGTAGAATTGCTAGTACTATAAGCATCACTGTCATAACAAATGTATTTTTTGGTTTTGTTCTGATTTTATAATAATGATACAGCTATAACAAAATCAATTGCACGAATAACTGCAGATTCAGAAAAGAATTTTGATCACTGTGACTATTTTGAAAAGTAAAAGCTGGAATTTCTGGATAACTGCAGTGTAAATTTTCACAAAAGCATGTTTAATTGGTCAATTATGGACATTTGAAAGCTCCTGCAGACCTGCATTTGAATGCATTTGTAGAAGCTACTGTATTGCCATTATGATTATTATAATGTTATTGTGATGGCTTGATTTCTGTGTCACAAAACTTTGGTTACAATTGTCGCCCATGTAAGATCATATTAAATTAAATGGCAATTTAAATTGATTCTGATAATTTAAAATTGATTCTGATAATTTTAAATATGGATTCAGGAAAAGTAAGGCTGGAAGAAGTGCTAAATGCAGAATTTCAAAAGCATTCCTATTGTGGATCACAACATTTTATCTTAGATGAGTGTGTAGGTAATTCTCGTGAATGCACTGATGTTTGGCCAGCCATCAACCTGATACATTAAATTTTTTTTTTTTTTTAATATTCATGGACTGGAAAATATATTTTTTACCTAAGAAGAGGAAGTTGTTTCTTAGGGTCTTAAGTGAATTAAATGCATTTACTGTAGACTGTGTTGTACCCTAAGCCCCCTGAAGTTGGTTTTCCCTGTTTTCCATCTCACCACAGGACAAGAACAGCAGTGCTGGGGTTTGGAGGGAAGACTGCTGACCCTCAAATAGCTGCTGATGGGCAAATATCTTTAGTTTTTGATTCTGCTAATCTTCCCTCTTAGGATTTAATAATTTGGGTCTCTCTTCTCTACAAACCCAACTTGACAAGAAACCTTGAGAGGTACAGTTAAGTTTGAAACCACAGCTCCATTACAAAGTAAAAATCACTGTTCTCCCACCATGTGTGGTTAGGATGGCTCAGTATTGTATTTGGTTGACAGTTTGCATTTTGCCTGAGCTTTAAGTGTCTCATGGCATCTAGGGAACCAAATGTTATCCTCTGTTATTTTAGTGAACTGACTTAAAATATATCCTTTTAGCCTCGTGGGGAGATTAACGCTCAGTGTGTTTTATAAACTGGACATTATTTCTAGTAGGGAAGCTGATATTTTAGTTAGCATTCAGAGCAATATTTTTGTCTTTTCTTGTGGTACTTTGATTTTTCCTCCCATAGATCTGTAAATATTTCTTTTTCTCTGAACAGGTAAATAGGTTTTGAAGGTATGTTAGAATAGATTTGCCTCCCCTAGTGTCTAAAATGAGTTCTTCATGATCCTGTATTAGAGGTGTTACAGCCTCTCCTCTGCCAAAAGCACATTCTTTAAGAAGTTAATAACAGTAGGAAATTAAGCTAAGAGGCAGGTGCCAAATAACCCAACTGTACTTTTCACAGTAATGAGTAATCTGTGCTTCTTTTCCTAATGTCTTGACTAAAAAGGCTTGTTTAGTGTGTGTGCTTCACACTGTAATATAGTGCTTCATTTCCCTCATAATTTCTGGAGCTAGGAGCTAAAGTAATGGTTTTCTGGGCCTTAGCACACTGCTTGATCTTGCAAAGTCTATTTCATGGTCTGCTAGATCCTAATGGAGACTGTTGGTAATGAGATAACATTTATTTATATAAAACAAAATTTACTGCCAACTGCCTAAAACTTGCAAGCAATTGAAGTAATGAGTTAAGTTTTTAGTTTATTTTATCAGTATGTAAGAGAATATACAGAGGTCACAGTTTCAACTCCCTAAAGTGCCTAAAATATTATATAGGTCAGGGTACCAAGATATAATGTCTTTGGAAACTTTTCAATGAGGCTGTATATTAATGGTTCTGCTGGAGATACATTTATGTCTGGAGCTTCTGCTTCCCAAGCAATTAAATAATTTGGCAACAAATGTTACACCTCATTCGGTAAAACCAGATATTATGTGCATCTGTTAATGTAATCAATCTTAGAGCTGAAGCATGAGCAAAAAGGTGGGGAACTTGTGCAGCTGCTCTTGAGAGGCTTTGAGGGTGACCTTGGTTTCAGCTGTGCTGATGGCATTTCTAGCAGAGCCTCTGCAGGAGGCTTTTGCCTAAACCACACTGTGAGTTATTCCTGCATTGGAGATTGGAAAAAAAAAGGAGGAAAAAGTCCCCTTCTTAATTCCCAAGTGAGATCTACAGCACATCAGTGAAGGCCAAACTGGTAAATCTTAGCCTGGCAATTTGGATGCTGTGCAAACCAAAGAGAATCAGAAGATCATTCCCCGCCAAGAGCTCGTGTGCAGTGCTCACCATCTCGGCTTTAACTGGTGCAGTGTGTCCTTCTAGTATGCACACAGAGCTTTATTTTCAAATGGTGATGATGTGGATGCCCAAGTTCAGATTTTTGAGGAAGTTTTGGTTAGATATTGCTCACTTTTGGTTGGTGAATGCTTTCTAATCAGAGAGATTTCTGGTTTGAGACCCGTCAAAACTGCATTCCTTTCGCAATCATGAAACAAATTATAAACAATGAAACATTCAAAAGTCTGTTGGCCCATGTATGCATTTACAGTAGGGGGAAAGAATATTGAGAAAGATCTCTCTTGCTCACAAGGTTAGTAATTGGATGATATATTGATTTGAAGTTCCCATCTGTATCTGTAGAACAGAGTAATAATGTAATTAATTCAGAGGTTTCATGAGTTCAAGTTTGAAGCAGTGAAGCCATGGCTTAATTTTGTAGGTCATATCAAATCTGTGCCAATAATTCTTCAGGGGATAGCACATTATGTGTGCACCTACCACTTTTAAAGGCTAGAGACTCTTAAAAATATCTATTAGCTCTGTTTTAATAAAACCTTCATATCCAAAGTGTTGGAGACACTGATGATTAAGATTTCAAGTGTAGTGGCCTCGAGCACTGTATCTAACTTTCAGAAACCTTTCCAAGTTATCTAAAATAATAACTTCTTCACATTTTACTTTCTTGTTAAAAAATTCAGGATCTCAGGGCTTTCTAGGGCTGTGTAGTCGGCAGACTTTACTGCACAGGAAAGTTTATTGAGCAACTTAAGTTTTACAATCAGAGCTTATTACATGGCTTAAAATTTGTGTGTTAATTTTTCCTTTAAATTTATACAATGCACAACCAATGTGGAAAATATTTTTAAGAGGTTGCAAGAGAAAGTTGATAGCAGCAAGAGGGTGGAGCAAAAACTGGCAACCTTTGCCAGTCTTATGGGAGGTGAGATTTTAGATTTTGCAGTTTTCAAGTTTTGCTTTGTCTTGTTCTTTGTAAATGACATTAGGTGAAGCTATGGAGTTTTGTTTTGTTTTGTTTTTCCTGGAGAGAGCATTTGTTTGGGTTGGGTTTTTGTTTTTTTTTTTGGTCCCTGCTTGGTAGTTAAGAGAGAGAGAAATTGTGCTTTCAATTATACTGATATGAATCTAGAATAACTGAATATTCATGTGCTATTAGTCTAAAATAGATGGGACGGAAAAACAGAACCTAGCTACAGTATTTGTTGATGAGTAGGGTAGAGATGAGACTTTAGAGAGGAAGATCTTAATTCCTGTCCAAATACTTCTGATACTACTGATATTAAATTCAGGTTTACATTTTAGAAAAGATTTAAAATACTGGTTCAGGAAATAAGTGTAAGGAAAAGAATCCACGTTGATCTGCACATATGCTACTGAGAGAAGAACCTTTTGCTCCTTCCCTACCTTTGTAGCTGTGAAAAGCCAACCAAGCACAGAAGAAAGTTTCCAGAAAGCAGCTGAGCCTGCAGGTTCCACTCTCCCCTGTGGCACCCCCAGCTCTGTAGTCCTGCCACTGTCCTCACTCAGGCACTGCCAAACCTGCAGTTGTTTGGGCAGCCACTCCATGCAGCTGAACTGAAAACTCGTGAGGAAAACCAAGATTTCCAGCTCCAGGAGCTCTGAATCAGCTCCATGAAGCAGTTCACTTGGCAGTTACATTCTAGTTTTTTGTTTCCATTGCTGGGAAAAACGCTGGGAGGAGTTTGGTGGGGCTGGGGTGGGACACAGGACCCTCCTGGAGCTGACCTGAGTGAGCATGGATGGTCTGCTGGGAGCTTGATGTTGTCTCTGCTGGAGAATGTGTTGGTGATTCCTAAACCCAGCAGCGTGTGCTGTGTGCCCAGAGTGGCTGGCTGCTGAGCTGGCATGCTAGGGTGGCTCTGGAAACGTGGTTAGCACTTGTCCCTGTCCCCAGAGTGGCTTCTTCCACTGAGGGTTGAATTTTACACTGAGGATAAGATTTTACCCTGCATCAGCAAAAGCACAATTAAAACTGCTCATCAGCTAAGTAGTTCACTTTTTTGAATGTAGGTTAACACCAGAGCCAATTTATTTTGTGTTAGTTTTTCTTCTGAATTTATAAAAGGACCAGAACTTTGTTCTCTGGGCATGTCAATCAACCAAATTAAAGCACAGAAAACTAATGAATAAACACTACAACCAGTGTAGAAAGAAAACAAGGAGAGTAGCAATCACCCAATAGCTCACCAAGTAACTGTGCAGAGCCAATAATTAACACTGATGACCTGGCCCTGTGGCACAGCTGTCCTTCAGCACTTTTAAAACACAATACCCAAATCCCTCACGGCACATCCTTTGCTCAGACAATGGGTTATTTTAAGTCAGTAAGGCAGAGGCAAAGTGGGGCTGCTGAAGTAGCTTTTTATTTTTACAGAGCAGGGCTGGCCTTGGGGCATTGGCTGCTTTCAGCTGCCTCAGAGCTTTTGGGGGCCAGAGGGAGCCTCTCAACAAGGCAGGTGGCAGATCTGACAGGGCTTAGGTCAGAAAATGCACCTTGGAAAACTGCAGGTCTCTCCTGCTTGCTATGAAACACCCACTGAATGTGTTCATGTCACTTGCTCACTTGCCCTCTACAGAAATTCCCTCTGAGTTGCTGTCTTGTCCTATTTCATTCTGAAGATGGAGATGTGCCTCGTCTTGAGGCTTGTAGAAGCTGACCAGACACTGTAGAATGTAATGTCAATAGCAGTTAATAAGTCATATTAAAAAAAGGTGTCATTTTGTGCACTAAAAACATGCATGATATTCTAAGCATATGGGGTCCTCAATAGAGGAAATGCCTCTGTCCTGCCTAAAATATACAGAGGTGCCACTGGCCTCACAAAATCATTTAGGCTGCAGCTAAAACCCATTCTAGCATTGTAACAGTCAAGGCTCTCATCCACGCTTGTGGCTTTCGGAACAAAAATGACATTTGAGATTCCAAGTTTGTTTTTCAGCATCACCGTGACAGAGCCATCATCAGCATGACAGGCAGCCCCAAACAGCAGCACAAACCTGTCACAGCAGCACAGACCTGCCACAGCAGCACAGGCTGCATTTGGGTGCCCAAAGGGGAGTGCTTCCCAAGGGTTATGTGCAGGACATTCTCCACTCCAGCATCAGCCAATGCCCCAGTGTGGATTTAGGGTACTACACTGACATTAAATTATTGAATTTCCAGCTGGATAAATAACTATTTACTTTCTCTGAGAGGATGCTATCATTGAATGGTCCCTGTATTCAACATTACTTTGCAGGCAACTAACTGTATGATCCATAGAACTATTTGTAACTTTTCTTCATGAAAGGTGTTACAAACCATAAATGTTTAATAATTTCTCACATATCTGATTTCTTTTTTATTTTAAGACAGTGGCTTAAATACTTACAGTGTAAAGTCAGTAGGGCAGATCATACTGTAATGCTAGACTAACAGCTCTAACAACTAAGAAAGTGTTTTATTAAATATATATTTTGTATCAGAAATGAGGGCTTTTAAAAGTAACAAAAGTTTCTATTTTAGTTGAAATACAAAAAAACCCCAACTTTATGTTAGATGAGCATATCCTAGGAACTACAGTACTTGAATCATTACACCCTTTACTAAAATACCGCATAGTAGATATTTCTATTATAAAAATTAAATAATTTTTAAAATAACCAGTTCAGGTTGATTTTGAGCTCAGAAAAACACACCAGTGCTGAGAAACAGATGAAATGACAAAGCTGTACTGGAAAAGAACCAGTATGGTAAAATATTAATAACAATCATTTTAATCTACTGTGCATTGCCAAGAACTGAGAGCTTCAGAGAAAGTTGTCACAAAGAAGTGATATAGCACAAGTGGTAGCTGAAACTGAGACTGTTAAACAAAAATCTCCACAAACCAGAACTAAAATGACAATTCTACAATGGTAACTGTGTGTGAAACCCAAATTCAAGGTTATGGATGAGCTTCAAACCAACAGATCTGGGACTGGTGTAATTATTGTGCTGAGCTATTATTGCAAACTCTTCATTCAGCTGAGCCTTCCAGGGTACCACATGTAATGAAGTTTAGAGGCTCTTACTGAATTTAAAGCTGCTCAGAGAGGTCGATGCCTCTCGGCAATGCTGCCAAGTCTTGTCGAATCTTAAAAGGGAGCAGCAGGCTTTAGGCTGGAGGTGTTAAAGGTGGGTAGCTTCAGTGGATTCCCATGGATTCAGAGGAGGTTTTGATATGTAGGAGAAAGGCAGGATGTGCTGGTGTCTCCCGATGCCTGGGGGTGTGGGCAGGTGAGGCACACACAGCCCCCAGCTGTGCAGGGAAATGTGGATGTTTGTGCATCTGAGGACAGTGCCTGACCAAGGTGCAGCTGTGAATGTCCCTCTGTTGCTGCTTAGATTCAGTGCTCACTGCAATTCCCTACAGTGCCTAGCATGGAACTTGGAGCATTTGATACATTGAAGATTTTGGGCCTTTTATAATTCTTGTGGTATTAAACCTTGACAGATACAGCGTTAAACTTCAATCTGTTCCATTCCAGTGTCTCTATTATCACCTTATACATTTGCTTTATGATAATTCCTAAATTTGTCTATGGATTTTAAGGACTTCCCACTCAGGCGACTGTACTTCTGTCCAGATACTCAGCTTGCAGAGTTAGGCTGTGTTTTAATGATATAATAAATCCCAATTTAGCACTCCCTCTTAGTACTGAAAAATTGCCACAGGCGCATGGCAAAAATGCTGACTCAGTGTAAAACCCGGGCATGTTCTGATAAGTTTTTAAATTATTGACAAGTTAACATTGTACCAGTTCATTTATGCTGAACAGGTATTATTTGTCTTTTGGAGCCAGAGTAATGTTCCATGAAAGTGTAAGGCAGCCTGAGTTTCAGAATTGCTGCTTTGGCTAACTTGGAAAACACGTCTTGACAGATCCAGGTTCATGTCCAAAGGCTTTGGCACAATGGCAGTGACTATGAGATAACACTTGCAGCACCATGTATGACAAGGACTGTAAACAACGCTCTGAACAGTGGATACACTGGAAGCTGAAATGACAATAATTACTGACATATTTTTATGTAAAAATTATTGCAATGAAATTTTGACATCATTTTAGAAGCCCCTGTTGTTTGTCCCTCAAGTAATATTGGAAATTACAGAACTAAGTTTAAAGTGGTTTTAAGCAGAAGCACAAAAATTGTGTTTCTATTGAGAGGAGGAAAAAAAAGACATTTAGGAATGGTTGGAAAAGCAAAGATCACCAGTGCATTCTGGTTTAAAAGCTGCCCTTTCTGAGCACAAGAAGTGGAGTTGGGACTAGTGTTTACATAAGTTCATGGTTTATCTCTGAAAATTGTATTGCTGCATCTGGCTGGAAATTGGCTTGCTTTGTGTGTCCATGTATTTTCACATGATAGATATGAACACAAAATTTTAGACCACTGCAAAACACTGATGCTTATGGCAGGCAGTAATTTCTAGAGGTGTATTTTCCTCACTACTAATGGACGTGTATAAACCTTACACTTTGAAGAACTGGTCCTGCTCTAGTTGCTGTTGTCACATTTTCTTCCCTGCTATAATTTAGCTGTGTAGCCTAGCTGCAGTACTGGGGCTTCTGGGTTTCTTCTATTTCATGTAAAAGTGTGAATGTCCTCCAAAAATGTGACCATGTGTGACTCCCTTGTAGAAAAGAGAAGAGGCCAGGTTACATCCATCCAGAGGCAGAAGTCGTCTGGGGAAACAAAGTAAGTCTTTCTAAAGTAAGATTTTGGAAAACAAGACACAGCAAGTTGTTAGACTTCATGTTTGGCTACAGTGATGTGAGAGGCCTCTGCAGGGCAGGGGAAGTTCAGCTCTCCCTGCCTTCAGCTCCTCTTAATTGCTAAACTCCCTTATGTTCATCAGAATTTGCTGGTGGTGAGAGGCTGTCAGATTTGATAGAAATAACCAGAAACCTGAAGTGAAGGGTGAGAAGTCTGTAACATGGACTTGTTGTAATGACTAATGTAATCAGAATGAAGGCTGAATGACATTGCCTCCTGTATGATAAACACTACTGGGTCAAAATCTGAACACGGCTGTACCCTAGGAAAATGCAGTTATATATAGGAGAAAGGAGAAAAAAAGAGCTCAAAACATTCCTGTCAAGTCAAATTTCTCTTACTTATGTTTACTCTTTCACTGTTGTCTCTTCACCTTTTCCTTTTTTCTGCCTTTCCTTGTAAGCCTTGACAAGATAGGCAATATTGTTACATTGGCACATTAAGATAGAATAAGAAATGTAGGAAAGCATTGTGTGAAAATGGTTTTCAGCACAACTTTTCTGGTGTTTTTCTAGACTTTTAGTTAAAATATTACGTACTGGAAACTTTTTTCTATCTCTTACCTAATAATTTAATATACGAGTTTACCCTCTGGGTCACTGCACCAGTTTTCAGTAGCTGTTCCTTTTCTCATTTCCTGATTTCTCTCTCACATTTGGACATTTTAATGAAATAAAAATCAGCAGTGCTGCCTGTAAGGGTTGTCCTGAAGTGTCCTGCACTTGTCTGCCTTTGATGGCATGTGCTGATGCAACAGGAGACACACAGGGGGTGCATAGGGGATGCACTGTGGGGCTGCTGAATGAATAAGTGGATTTCATTCAAGTTACTTCTCATGCCACTGCCTGCTCAAGTGCTCAGCTTAGTTTTAGAAAAAGCCAACTATTCATAGTGGCATTCAAGCACATACTCAGTACTTTACTGAGTCAGAGTTTCAGTAATCTGTTTTTTTTTCCTAAATTATACCAAATTATATAAATTAAATATACATGACTTGGGAACATAAGTCACCTTTTTGAGATGTTAGCCTTGTAAAATAAACAAAACAAAATCCCTGAGGGAAGAAAACCCACAATCCTTTTCTACATTTGAAGCACAGGGTTCTACTGCAGCCAAACCATCTTCTTCCAAAAAAAAGCTTTGTGGTGGGTTTAAGTATATATATTTATATATTTCATTTTTCACTAACTTCATCTTGGTCATTTGGAGAACTTGGAATTCACACTCCTCATTGGAAAACATTTAAACCTTGTAGTGAAATGGCACAGGGCTGCAGGCCAGGAGAATTGAATGCAGCTCTTTTCGCCTTTTGTAGGCCCAGGAAATGTACTTTCCCATCAGGCTTTTTATCCAGGATGGAAGTGGATTTGAAGCCAAACTGACATTCTTGGAAGTTTGTCTCCTTGCAGCAGGAGTCTCTGTGCTGTCCGGGCGATGAGCTGTGAGTTGCAGTGCAGTTGTGAGCACAGCCCCCTGTGTTTCACTGGGAGGTTTGGGGTTGAGCACACGCTTACATTGAACAGTGTTTACTCACTTGGCAGTGTTGCCAGTCTAGGATCATCCCATCCCAATACTTTCCTCTTATGCTAAAAAATTAATACTAAACACTTCTGCTTCTGACTTTTCTCCAGTAACCAAAATGAATACTTTAACATCCTTATCAATATAATGAATCTCATTCTCATATAAAGCAGGCTTTTATTAGAAAACTGTAGTCATATGTATTTTCTTACTCAAGGCTGACGGTTCTGCAAGTACAGACAAGATGAATGTGCTTCATTCTCCCTGGGATTCTGTGTGTTCCTTATTTCTCACAGCTCCTTCGCTTTTAGGATGGACATTGGTTTAATCAGAGCAGTCCTGCCAGTCATACTTAGTTATTTTTGGAGACATAACCCTGGCTAGTAATTAATTATGCTCTGAATTTGTTACTGAGTTCTTTGAAGATTTAAGGTTAGGATCCTTGTCAACTCCTGGACTAATGGCATATTATCTGAGAGAACTGCTCAGCAGCTTGTAATATCAATGCTTTCTGTGCTTTTATCCTTAAATCCCTACATACTGCATAAGGTAAATATTCTTCTCCTCATCTTTTGGGAGAACAAACAGAAGAACGGCAGCAATGCCATTTGCAAAAAAAGCAGGACCTTTCTGGCTGTCTCAAGGCAGCAAGTCATGCTCAGTCCTTGTTTCCCCCTTTACTTGGTGGAGGAATTCCCTGTGCTAGTAGGTGCAGTGCTGCAGAAGAAGCAGCACTAGCTCTGTCCTTGTTTTCTGCTCTCCATTTAGTCAGGGATTTACCAGTCTGGCAGGAGCTGCTTTCTTTCTAACTGTGCAGCCTTCACAGGGGAGTAAAATGCCTTTTTATTCTTCTGTGGGAGTTTATCTCAGTTTCCAACCTATGAATAAAAACATTAGTTGGGAAAATGAAAGATTTTCTTATTGATAAGCCATGAAATTAAGCTCTTTGATCTTTGCTGGAAACCATCATATACATAGGTTTCTCTGTTCAAAGAAATAGAAGAATTAAGCATTAAACATCTAGAAAATAAAACAAAAGCCATGACCATTTTTTTCTGGGAAATAATGGTGTCACGTTATGCTTTATCAGTATAATTTAGCTATGCATTATATAGAAAATAAAACTTTTTAAGGGACTTTGTGAGGAATAATTAAACAGATGAAAAGTGGCATTGTTGAAAATAATCGAAAGAGATATTTGTCAGTTGTGGGCAGATGCAAAACCTGTTGAAGTCAATGAAGGTCCTTGCAGTGATTTTAGCTGGCTTTCCTATCCCCCACAGAGCCATGAGTGTGCTGCATGAATGCTGCTGTATTGGTTTTCTCTACCGTGTCAAATAGTAGATGAATATTTGTAAGTCAGAGCAAGAATCAAAGAAGTTTATAAACCAAGCCTCGCTGTCAGTTATGACTTAATGCCAGATTTTGAGTATATATAGCTGCCCAAAGAGCAGCTAAAGAACCCACTGGGCTTTCCCAAATCATGCAAATACTTTATTGTGTGATCCAATGGCTGGTAGGTCTGTGCATTGAATGCTGGGGGTACATTCACAACTGGGCTCCTACACAACTGCCAATTTAATTATAAAAAGGATATTTAGACCTTAAAATCACTGAGGTGCCATTGCAGATGCTACCAAGGAAAGCAACTTCTCATACTAGAATTTTTTCAGATTATCAGCAACTGCAAATGCAAATTTCAGTCAGACTAGGACCCTGTCTCAGTTATGAGTGGTCAGAAATCATTTGGGAATATATGAATGTAAAGTGATATGACTTATGAATCGTGCCAAACAGAAATTGTTTCTTCTATTTTGTTAAATATAATTATTATCCCGAATGAATTATGCTTTAAGAAGAAGATTAGATATTTTAAATGGTCTTGGAAAAAGACTGCAAAAAATATTAACGAGAAAGATGCTAGTGCCATGAGAAAATAGAAAACTTGCTACTTGATGCAGAATAAATTGTTTTTCCTCACAATAGTTTTGACTCATGATGCTGATGGAAATATATCTAAAAAGCGCAACTTAGATGTTATGTAAATTCAAATTTTAACTCGTCTTGGAAAATGTCCTGGGAAAAGTCTAAATCATGAAATTCTAATTTGAGAGGCAAGGAAAAAGATATTTCTGGGGTGGTATTTGAAGGTTTTCAGAAATGCTTTGTTAGCCAAGAGCTGAAAATTTGGACTCTGTGAAGTCAGAGTGTGTAATACAATGCTACCATTTGTGGGAAATCAGTTTGTGTGTTATCAGATATTCCCAAAAGGCTCCTGGCTATAAAATTTAAAGTTAAATAGAGAGTCAATGTAAAAACAATTTTATGTTTAAAACTGTGGAATAAGGAACAAAAGCTGTCAAATACCCAAAAAAATGCAGGTCCCTTTTCATAGTGATTTTTTGCCATATTCTAAGACTTTTGGATGCTGTCTTTAACCCATAATTTGAGATGCAGTCTAATTGTTTATTGTCTTTATCTTTCATTGTGAGCTTATGCAACAAGATGATCTTTGCTTTCAGGCAGTGTGTGGAATTTACTAGTCAACTTTACGACTCAGGGAACATGAAAGACTCTGTAGAATTAAAATATTCTGTATATCAAGAACACTATTAGTAGTAAGCAAAGGTATGTATTTAAGCTTTCTGAAATGACTTTATTCTCAAGAGAAACTGCTTTACAGCAGAAGCCTCATTTTCTAGGATCTGGATTTAGCTGTATGTATTTAGTAATTTCTCATAATTAATGCAATATAGCTTACAAAGTTGATGCACTAATAAAATGCCAGGCCTATGGTGAAGGTGTGAAGCTAAACACTTCATTATATAATATTATTCTCAGATGTCACTGGAAGTACAGCAGTTCACTGAAAAAGCTGATCAATGAAGCAGGGGCTCTCTTGCTACTGTCTCAAATATATAATCTGAAAAGGAGCCAGCACTAGGGAAGCACTGCAGCCCCCAGCTGCCCATAAAGTGGCAGCTTGTCTGCTTGAAAGGCTAGTTAAAAGGTGGAGTTCTCTACAGATCCTGATGTTACCTGGTAGCACTCAGCAAGAACTGTGTCTAAGCACAGCACAGTGAGTGGGAAAGTGAGGACAAATCACTGCTGCCAGAGAAGACTTGTCTTTGGAGTTCAGAGGTGAGGAATGGAACTAATTTATGCTCATTACTCTTTTATCTTTTTTCTTTCCTTTGGGGAAAAGACCACATTCAGTAAATGTGGAACTAAACAAGCAGTGACTGTTTGGCTGTAAAACTCAAGCCATTCTGTTCTTACACTGACTGTGTGTGCAAGATATTTTATTGTTGACAGTAGAAAAAATTATCTGGTCAAGTTCATTAAAAATAGGTTCAGAGCCTCACAAAAACCTTCTATTTCTGCCATGCAGAATCTTAATCTTGAAAGATCCTGCTGAAAATTTGATCATTTATTTCTTAGCAGCTGAATAGCCATTGACTAGTGGCTGGAAGCTCAGTGATGAACAGAAAATGGCTTGGATTAAGAACCTCACAAAAACCTTCTGTTTCTCCCATGCAGAATCTTAATCTTGAAAGATCCTGCTGAAAATTTGATCATTTATTTCTTAGCAGCTGAATAGCCATTGACTAGTGGCTGGAAGCTCAGTGATGAACAGAAAATGGCTTGGATTAAGAACTGGCTAAAAATTACAGGGTATGGGGAAATACAAACATCCAAGTCTTTATTAACATCAAAGGAAACAGTTCAGAGTGCCCACAGATAGCTGTGGAGGTTGCCAGAGCCTCATGAAGATACCAGTAACCTCTATGGGATTTTCTGCTTGAGGAATGGCAAAATGGTGCAAAGTTACCCATAGTTTGAGAGCATTTTGCCTGTGAAAATGGAAAGGTTTTACTCACACAGAATCTAAACACCAAATCTTTCACTTAATCTGACATGTATCTGATTTTCATACATAATCAAACAGTAGAAATACATGTGTCTTTTGCCTTTCTGTATCCATTATCCATGAGGAAACTGAGGAGGGCCAGCCTGACTGTGGAGATGGACTTGTAATTAAAGCATGGTGATCTCCACTGTCACTTATTCAATGCAGGCTGGAGGATACAGCTCCTGTAATGCACCACTTTCCTATCTAGGGCACAAGAACAAACACAATATTTGTCTTTAGCTGTGGCTGGCAGCATTGCAGCTTGTGCCTGCACTGCAGTTATCTCTAGACTTTGTCGCAGAAATGACCTACCTAATATCCCAGACATCCTTTCCTTAAGGGTAGGGTAGAACTGGATGACTCTGAAATAAAACATTCACACATATTATCTAATTCTGCAGGCAGCTGAAGAGAGTAGATTTGTACCTTCCAAAATGTTCTTCTCTATGTAAATTGAACAATGTTGACCAAACCACTAAAAGCTAAAATGGGGTGCGATTATTGCTTAGCTGTGTGAAGTAACATCACAAAAATGCTTCAGAACAGCAAATGAAATACTCAGCTAATATTTTAGAAGAAATGCTTACTTCAAATATAATGCACTTAGGCTTAGCTAAACTTTGCTTTTTCATTGTAAAAAATGCTCTAAAATCTTTAATAACTTCAAAGGTTGAGGGCTTCAGTTTTACAGCAGCAAAGTGCTGACTGAGCCTTTCCTCAGAATGAGTTCAAAAGCAAGAGCACAACTTTCTTTGATCAGAGATATCTCCTTAATTTTATTATGGTTCTAGTGAAGTCTGCGTTGCCTTGATAGCTGCAGTGGTAAGTTTTACCCTCCTGTTCCTCCATCATACTATACAAAATAATCACTCCGCATAAAACTCGTGAGGTAATAAATTATCTCCTTCATTGTGTGCCTCTGATTTCTGATGAGAAGATCAAGGTTTTCAGTATACTGTTGGAGAGCCTTCAGTCCTATGCATTCTAGCAGAAAACAGGAAATGAAAACAGCCCTTCCAAGGCTGTGCATACCTGGGTCAACCACTTCAAATTTCTGAAACCTGCAAACTAGAGAATGTATTGTTGTTTTATTTAATAATTAACAGCTGTGCTCAAGTCTAGCAGGCATGGCCATATTCCCCAAAAAAGGGTTACATTGGCATGAGAAGGGAGAAACTGAGCCCTGCTGAGAAAAAGAGAACAGAAGAGTGCTATTATGCAATTTAATGCCCTTACTGGGACTAAATACCTGCCAAGGGGTTGCTTGCTTTTATAATCCTTAAAAACCCCAAAAAATACTCCACCTTTTATGACTGTGAGTTAGGTAAAAGGAGATGCTGATGAACTATTGATGTCTTCTTTTCAGCAGATCACTTCCTTTCAGGTGAGACTGAGCACAGTGAATGACTTCAGAGAAACCAGACTGGAGCCAAACCCTGCCAGCTGTGCCAGAGGAGAACGATGTGAAGCATCACGGATCCTCACATGAGTAACAGAGGTCCAGAAGTTTGCACGTGACAGCATCTGTCTGGGATGTCACCTGTTCTGAGACTGCTGCCTGGGGTGTCCACAGGGACCTTGGCAGCACCTTCCCTGCCCTGTCCTGCCACTGTGTTTGTACCTATTCTGTCTCTACACCATTTCCCACTTATTTTCATGCCTTCCCTTCTAAATGGTATTCTTTTTATTTTCTTTAGTTATTCTTGCAAATTTTTTTTTCCCTTCTCCCTGTCACATCTTTCTAACTTTTTGTCTTTCCAAATTGTCCCAGCTTTTTTCTGCTGAATTACACAGCTCACTCTTGTCTTCAGAGCCAAAACTACAAAAACATAGGAGGAGTTTCTCTTTTCTTGTTTCTTAAGTGTGGTGTTAAATTAACCACGGTAATTGTGCAATTGCAGAAAAAAACCCTTTCTTTAATTCAGGCCAGAAATTGCATATTCAAACCTTTTTACTGTCATGCTGTACCAAAAGTCTCAACTGTTCATGTGGGAACTGGAATTTTGGAAGCTTGTATTTTAAACAAATTTGGGAGGATTTTCACACCCTGGTACTGCAGTGATATTTTCCTTCTGCCACATTTCAATTTCTTACTCTCAAGCTTGAAGGTATCAAAAAATGAAATTGTTTTTTCTTTTTTTTTTTTGTTTTGAATTATATATCATTATTTGCTTGCATCTTTCTTGAAATTGGCTCATTTGTTTAAGCTGACACTTTCCAAAATCTTTCAGCTTGTGGCAAGCACCCAGCAGCCCAGGAAATTCCTCAGAATGGTCAACACTGGCAGAGTTATAGACAACTAAAAATAGGTCTTATCATGGAAGGCTTTGAAGTGCTGACTGTAAGAGGTACTGTCAGCTCCACATGGAAGAGACAGAACAGAGATCCTGGCTTTCTTTAGAGGTAGTTTGGCAAAGACCTGCTCATCTCCTGAGGCAGTTCACATACACTGTTTCTGGGCATGTTTCCAAACAGAAAGTGGAGTAAATGCTACTCCACAAGCCAGGACAAGATTGAAAAACTGGCTCTGTAGCCCCTTTCTCTCAGAGCAGTAAACAAAAATGTTAGGGTGAGACTGTGGTTACTATCCTTCTTACAGATCCCAGAGATTACTGTCTCTAGCTGGTCATCACCACCTCCTTTGGCATTCATAGTCTTAGTTGATTTGCCAGTTGCAGTAAAAGTGCTTGGTTAGATCAGAGGGCTCACTCTTATATCAAATATGAAGGAAAAAAAAAATCCATCAAAAAGCTGGAGAAAGGTTTTTTTTTTTTCCTGGGAGAACAATGACATAGTTACTATTTGTGATCCAGAGGCCAGTTTACTACTAGTTTGCTTTAAAGAATTTATTCTTATGGAAATGTTAATGTTACTCAGTTCATCTTCAAGTGCCAATAGATCAAGCACTGGGGTGTTCTTTACCTCAGCTCTGCTGCACGAGATCAATAGGAGCCAATGGTTTTCTGATTAGCTCTATATTGATTGACCTTAATCTAAGAGTCATGTTCCTCCCTAGTAACAGTAATCCCTCAGGAACGCCATGGCTTCCTTGATGACAGATGACATAATAATCTGCATTACATTCTTTTCATTGTTCATTTTGAGCTGTTTCTCCATGCAAATCATGTCTTATTGCTTTACTTTGGATTTGGTAGCATCATTATTAAGGTTAGTTAATTAATTTGTAGAACTTTTTATGTAGATACCTGTAGTTATTACTTCTGTGGAATGAAAAATTGTCAATTTTTTAATATTCATTATCTCAGTAAATGTAGTTTCTAGAGAGAGAATGTGGTGTGCCATTGTGGACAGGGGATGACAGGATAAGAGTATACTTTTGCCTTCTAGAGGTAGGTCTCTTGAAAAAATCTCAAGCCAAAATCAAAGCTGCTTATTCTAGGTCTGTAAAGGTGTCAATGAGTCAAGGAGACTTTTTCTTTTGTCATGGAATTTTATCAGCTCTCCTCTCCTTATGCATAAAAGATTTTCTACGATCCCTATTAGCTCTGTAAACCTCACTGAAATCTGAAATCCAGGGTGGATGCTTTCCTTTCTAACTCCTCTGCTGTTTGCAGGAGCACCACAGGCTAAATGAGGCCATCACTAATTTTTTTTTTGCCGCCATTTATTTCTCTCTTAAGAGACAACTTTGAATAAACTTGTCCAAACCTATTAGCTTTCAGCAGGATTTGCAGAGGTGTAACTGAGGACAGCCTGGCCTGCAGCAGTTTATGCTCTGCAGGTGACAGCAGATGACAACACACATAACTAAGACATGACCTGAACATCTCTGTCTTTTACCGTGCCTTTTGAGTCTCGCAAAATGAAACACTTGTTATTGCTTCAGTACAATTGCGTTGTTTTAACACAAGTGGAATAAATATGAATTCACTGTAACCAAAAAGATTCTCTTCCTCTTCTAGATCAATTTCCTGTCAGAAGCAAATTTTTATGTACCAGCTTTGGTGTTTTGGCTAGTGCAGTTTTAAATTCTCCAAGCAACAGAAGATCCATTGCTGCTTTTTAAAGACTATTTCATTTTATTAGCTTCTATTAGGGGAAATTTGCAGCTTCCCTATTTTTTAACTTTACATTAGCAAAACCTGTTCTTGTCACGGGGAGTAATGAACTAAAGAAACTTCATTCTTTGTTCTCAGCTCCAATTACTGTTAAAGCACAGCAGTTTGATGTTCCCGGGTGCTCACAGGAATCAAATATCTTTAAGAGGTATGGAACACCTACAAAATGTTTTTGTGTTTTATTCCCTGTTAGCTTATGCACTTATAGCACATCTGGCTAGAAACTGGCTTTTGGTCCAAGACTGGCTTAGCAACTTGTGGGACTGCCTAATCAGACATCTTGGGGCTTTTTGAAGTTACCCCAAGTGATGCAATTATGCTGTAGCAAACTGAATTCATATCTGGGAAATAAAAATTTTCAAATACACCAACTACTTGAGGCTGCAGGTTTTGATGAGAGAGGAAGATGGTGGTAATTTGTGCTTGCAGAATCAGCTGTGCTGCAGGAGGGGTTAACACCTTTGTGACTGTGGCAGCTGTGTAGCTGATTCCTGTTAGTTGGGATTTTTTTGTTGTCATCAAGAAGGTTTAAATTGTGCCTGTTTAACTGAGAGGGTCTTCTAGGTGGCTGCCTGGAAGGAGTCTCTTTAGGCATGTCCTAGCTCTACTTCTTGTTTGTTGTTTAAGAACAATGCATCAGATAAATCAGAATGTGGAGCTGTAGGTAAGACCAAGAACAGTTTTTGTCTTTTGCTATTGTGAGAGGTGATTCATATGTGTGTACATTTAAAGTTATGGGGTGGCATTCCTAGAGCTATGACCAACTGGCAGAAAGCACTGGAAGCATGTTGGTCTGTGCCTCCCCAGCTCCCAGCTGGTGTCTACCTGGACCCCACTCCCATTCATTTGAGGTTCAGCCCAAGGATAGGAAAGTGTGTTGGACACTGGCTCATTCTGGGTTTTACCTGGCTGAACAGTCCTGATAACAACTAGAGCTGGCAGAGACAGCTACTGGAGTCACCCAAGGGACTGGCTGGTTTTGTTGGGGCTGTGTGTGGCTTTTGGCATTTGCTGGCCCTGGTGTGGGGAAGTGCTGTGGGTGAGTTCAGCTGCTGTGGCTTTCTTGGTCTGTCTGCAGGGAGGCTGAGCTAGAGCTTAACCCTAGCGCTGAGGTGAATCTTATTACTGAGGTCTACATTAATCTCTCTGACAAGTGTGCTGTGCACCTCAGTGTGTTTCTACTGGATCCAAATGAATTATTTTTCCTGTGGACAGTAATCTGCTTTAAATATAGCAAGTACCCACGCAGCACATGAAAACACAAGCAGAAACTTATGCCAGCTTGCTTCAGCTATATATTAGTAGGATAGTTCTTACCAAAAAGCTTGCTCAGCAAATAGGAAAGAAATGATATTTTGTCAATCCTGTACTGGATCTGTCTACCACTTTTGTATGTGTAAGGTTGTGTAAATAATAAATCCAGAGCAAGTAAATTGTATGAAGGCAGAAAGCCAGTCAATTATTTCTAATCATCTCATTATGCTTGACAAAACCTTTAGAAACTGCTTCTGTTATGATGGGGATTAAGGGAAACTTCCTAGCACGGTTACCAGCTTCTGTGCTTTTAGAGGTCTAATAAGATGATACTAGGTTTGAAAGATAAATAACTAACTTAAATAAAATTTTAAGGTTTGTGGTTTTTTTTTTATATTTTTTTTTTTTTCTTAAGGGAATGAGTAAATCTGGCAAATATGGTAGTTGGTTTGAGAGTGATTTGGGAAAAAAGCATGTGGTAGCATTTGTTAGGCTTCACAGAAGCAGAAAATCAATTTGCCTCCTGCAAGGGTGGTTATTATCTCTGGTGTGCATACTTACTGCCCATGTCAGCCCATCATTTCTGGGGCATCTTGGTTAAAGATACTATCATCTTTAATGAAATTTAAAGCATTTCTTCAAATGATCTTGAAGTCAATTACTATTTAAAATACACAATAGATGCAGTCCTGTTTTACATTAAAGAAGATTGATCTCATTCCACCAGTTTAAAAGGTCTACCAGTGAGCATGTTTTACGGGCTGAGTAGAAAAACATGGACCAGTAAATCCAAAAGGCAATGCTCCTTTTTGCTTTTCTTGGCTAATTCTCCTTCCCAAGATCTGATCTTGGCAGGTTACTGTCCTGCCTGTGCTGCCTGTATGTTGATTGTTCAACTGGATGGAGACATTGGGTGTGGAGCTATTTATAAGTTAATTATGAAATATAAAGAAAAATTGGTCTGTGTAAAAATACTTTCTTCCTTGGTATTGCTGTGATTGTGTACTATTGTATGAGACTGAGGTCAAACCATAGTGACATATGAGTACAGAACTTTTAATCTTAAAAGAAAAAAAATTCAGAATGACAATTTAACCGAAATATTTTTATTATTAACTTGAAAAAAGAGATAACTATGTTTTGCCTTGCCTATTGATCTTACAGAATATTTAACAATTTTCTATTAATCCATCTTCTCTTCAAAACGATGCCTAATAAAGCTTACAGGCATCCCATGACGTGTTATTGGAGAATGCAGTACTACTTTTTTTTCAGACTTCAGTTTGTTTTGTATCAGATACTAAGTTTCTGGTTTATTTCAGGTAACAGAAATGAAGGAGGAAGTAAAGAAATGGCTCTCTTGCATATCAAACTAACTTAAAGTATGACAGAGTAAATCTGTATTTAAATACTTTGATGATTGACCCTCTTTATAACCTGTGACAGCTTAATCTCACAAGCTATTTGTGCAATGACTTCACTAGTTTCTAGTTTGGCAAAATACCCTGAAGACACATCACTTAAAATTTGCAGTAAGTGTTGAGTCAGCAGCTGTCTAGCTTGAAAAGAAGAGTCAACAGTTCAGCATATTTTCATCAACATAAACAAACTTTGAAGAACCATCACAATCTTCTCAGAATTATTTATTTGTCCAAATCAATTAGCCCTTTTTGCCTTGCTCTTTCCTGTGTCACACCTCTCACCCTAGATGTCTTGTGGAACCAGGCACCGTGTGCCAGCTCCATGTCTGCGTGGCACTGGTATAGCTCTGTACCAGCAAAGGATGCTCCTTGGCATCATTCCAAACAAAAAAAAAAAAAGTACTGGCAGTGAGATTCTGGAGATGGCTGATGAGTTTTTCAGTACTAGTTTTGACTTCTCAGGATTTGATAACTCGCTGGCTGAGTGGGAAAAATGAATATTGCAGTAATTCCTTGGTTAAGCATATGTTTGTGTAAAAGCTTTTGGTTCATGCATCCGTTTGATTGTCATTCACCTCGAGGAACAGTTATTTTTAAAGCCAGGTGGCTGTTTATAGAGCTTGGTCTGTCTGTACCTTTTGGGCCTGTCCCTGAAGGGTACCGCTTGTTTTCTTTACACCGTCACCTGCACTCTGCTGTGCTGGTCAGCACTTACTGAGTGTTCTGGCTGTTAAAGCCTTCCTTTTCACAGCCTTCTCCTCTCCTTATCTGTGTTTCTGGGTTTGGGGTGGCTTTTTGTTGTGGGGGTTTTTTTGTTTGTTTGTTTGGTTTTTTTTGTGTGTATTCCTCCTGGGAATCTTGCTGTGCCGCCTCACGTGCTGGGCTAGGCGCTGGGCTGTGGTGGTGCCATGTTTCCCTTGCCCCAGAAGAGTCCAGTCCTGGGTACACAGGGACAATGTGGTGACAGCATCACATGAGAGCACAGTGACCCAAACCCAGCAGTCCAAGGAGTGGCATGGCTGGGAGAAGGTGGGAAGGGAGAGGAGAGCGAACACGAGAGTTCTGCTGGCGCTCGGCAGCCCTTTCACGCTTGTCTCACCCGGAGAGCCGTGTGCCCCAGGGAGGGCTGTGCTCTGCCCTCCCCTGTGGGGCTGTGTGAGGTGCTGTTGCTGTGGAAACTGTCTGTGTCTTTCATGGTGCCTATGGCATTTGTGAGGGCGAGCACATCTGGCAGCACAGCTCCGGGGAGACAAGTGCTGGGAGCTTTGATGGAGGCCGCGTCTCCTGCGCGGGGTCCTCCTTGTCACCGCTGTGACAGCCAGGCCCGAGGAGGGCGACGCGCTGAGCTCCTCCGAGAGCACTGCTGGTGTGGGTTTTTCCTGGCTCTCCTCAGGAGCTGTCCTTTGCCTTGTGCTTTGGTCTTGTTTCTAAGTGTGCAGACCAAACACGCTGTAGTTCACAGTGGCACTGAAATCCAAACCTCTCTGCGCTGGCCTGAGGCCCAGCCATGGGAGTCCTGGGGAGAGGCACAAACCACCCAAGTACCTCACTGAGGTGGCTGTTCTTTTCAACTAAAAGCCTTCGAATTTTTAATTTTTTTGTCTAAAAAGTTTCTTAAAAAAAAGTCATCCCAAAATTACATGGTGAGTGATCCACAAGTATATAGTGAAGTGGCGCTTCCGTTTAAGCTCACGAATGCTTCATCATCAATGTATTCAGTGCACAGCTTGGCTGCCTAAGCAGCTGTCAGAAAACAAAAGTACTCTGGAGTCTAATACACTCTTCAGGCATCATTTCAGATTATGTAGATAATTTAAGATTAACCCTTCAATGCTTTAATAAGATTCAGTTTTTGACATACTGTCACAACATGGACGAACCCTTCGGAGGGATGCCAAAGGCAAGATGACTCTTGTTATTAGTTTCAAGTGACAGCAGTAGTTTCTGATATTGTGTCAACATGTCTGTATATCCAGCTGTTTTATTCTCTGTAATGTTTCTATTCTGAGTTTTATTTGCAACCTTGTCTGTCTGTTTTTTTGAAATATCAGAACATAGAGTATGTTGAATGAGGTTATATGAAATTACTATTTGTACCAGGTAAAACTTTGAGGCATTTTTTTTGTTTGGTTGTAAGTGCATGACTTAAAGTGTTAGGGCTACTATAAAGTATAAATAGGTAAAATAAGAGATAATTATTTTCTACCTGAATGATACTGCTGGGATCACTAGAGAGACAACAGATTTTATTACTTTGTATTAACTCCATCTGCCTTTTTGTCCTTCTATTTTGATTGTAGTTGCTGGTTTGCAAACAAGATGCCTTTCATACTTCATATCCTGTGAGTGTCTTCTAAGTAATCTATCTAGACTCTACTCTTAGATTTTTGTTACTTTTTCCTAAGGCAATTGTGGACAGTATTTGTCCAAAGAATATTGATGAAGCAACAAAACTTTGTCCTTTCATTGAAAATGATCATAGAGGTCTTAGCAGCCAAAACACCCGTGGTAGTGTTCTCTTGTGGAAATCTATGAAGCCATGCTGCCATAATCAAAGCTTTCTTTGTTATTACAGGCTGATACTCTTGTCTGTACATTTAAGAGGAATACTGCTGCCTGACGTTATATGCTATGTGTGAATATTTCACAGATGGGTCCAGTATCATGCCCACTAGCTAAATGGTTGCTGATCTTTAATCTTCAGTTTTTGATTTGAGACAATGGTGAGTGTTGGAAGCCTGCCACATACCTCGATAAGCTGTTATAAGTGTTAATTACACATTATTTTACTTTCTTGAAAATCTGTTTCATTTTCTGGTCTGAAATTTCTAGCTGCTGTCACAATGGGGAATATTCCTGTACAAAATGTGTTCCAGTGGGAACATTTATGGGGTTAGAGTTCGATATGTTAATGCCTTTCCTCTAAGGTGAATTTAAGCAAGAAATATGTGAGAGACTTGCAGTAGGTAATATGGATCTGATAGGGAAGGCCACAAGAAGCTGAGACCCAGACTGGAGGTAAGGAGGAAGAGTAACATGCTAAATTTAGGATGAGCCCTTTTTAGGCTATATCTCCATGTTAATTTGATTTGCATTTCAACTGTGCATGCCTGCAGATACCTCACTGGGTGGCTACTGAGGTTCATGGCATTTTGAACTTTGAATGAAGTACACGCATACAGCTGAAAGGTGCCCTGGCAATGCAAAGGTGTCACTTGTGACATTGTGTTTCTTGAAAAGGAAGTTTTCTGTATCTTAAGGTGGTGTATAAAAATTTTCCCATGTTCCAATGAAAGAGCCATTTGTCCTGCATATCATAATACAATTTGAATTGGAAGGGAACTCAAAGGTCACCTAGTTCAGCCCTTGTGTGTGAGTGTTTTGTGGAAGCTATCGTGAAGTTGGGTGCAATTCACCTACAAGGTTATAGAGTGTATGCTACTTTTGAAACATTTGTTAAGAAGCCAGTGCTGGTTTCCTTTATTTCAAAGATTAACAGAGGGTAATTGTTGTAAAGAGCACAATAGAGCAGTGTACTTCAACCTGTGATCTCTAATCTGACCGGACTGCAAGTGAGCACAGAGGCGTCAAAACATTATCTGCGAAATGTTTGCCAAAAACCGAAGTGCTGACAGGGTTAGCTGGAATCTGGCTCCTGGTGATTGTTAGCACTTGCTGGCAACAACAGCTACAAATTGCTAGAAATTGCCAGCAAGCAATTTTAATGCTGAAGTTACAACACTGTGAACCAAACATTTTCTGTTTAGCCTGGTGATAAGTACCATGGGGTTCATGTTTCCAACAGAGAATGAGGACAACAACTACTCTTAAAGCAAGTCAAAGCAGTGAGACTTGACCCTGACTCTTCCTCTCTCCCTTTCCCGTCATATTTTGAGGTTTCAGCATAAGTGTTCAAAATAGAAAACTATTTACTTGCTGATGCTAACTGTGAATGTCTTTAATTTCCTGTTTAATTTGAAGTTGTGTTGGTACAGGAATGGACAATGGCAACTTTAAATATGCTCAGGTGTTTTAAATGGAAGTTCATGCTGTACCACCTTTTCAAACAAATAGAAAACTAGCAATGAGTGAGGGGGGGAAAGAAAAGGAATATGTATCATAAAAATTGCTTTAGACACTTGTATATAACTTCAGACATTACGTTTCATCTTGAGAAATAAATGCAGTGTCTGTCTGATCAAAATCTGTTTTACAGACAGTTCTACCTCCAGTGAATTCTAGTTGCGGTAAGAAAAAAGTAATTCATTATTTGTTCAGCACAACTGTAACGCACAGGACACATTTTTATCTGTGCACAGCTCCTTGGTACCTTAACTGCATCATGCCTGATATTCAAGAATGTTGTGAAAATACAGAACAGTTGCTATTTTTATGAAGTAGATTTATATACAGAACACATAGTTCTTTCTCTTTGGACTGCTGGTTACTCATCTCTGGTCATAATCCTTATTCCCAACAACTTCTGTTTCTTTCATTTCCCCCTTCTCAAAAATTCTTATAGTAGCAGCAGTGCCTCTGGCAATGTTTCTCCTGTTGTCTTGCTTTGATAGCGTCACAGCTTCCCTGGAGCGCGGTGCTGCGATGCTGCCTGTGACCTGCTCGATGCATCAAGGTCACTCAGCTGCCCTGCCCACGCCCTGTCCTCCTCGGGGAGAGCAGCCCTGCCAGGGACTGGAAATCTGCCACTCTCTCTGGTGGTGATTCCTGACCCAAACAGATGTGCTTTCAGATCAGTACGTTCTGTACGTCTCCCACACAGATATCTTGCAGACGTTGTTTGAGGCTGACTCCCAAAATCTTATAATACTCTAAGGAGGAAAGCAGATCCTATTAGAGTGCTGAATGGTTTAGTAATTGGAATTGTCCTTCTCTCTAGAAGTTCTTCACAGGTCACAAGAACCATCAATAATATAAATTTTCTTCATTTAAGCACTATTTTATCAGTGATTTTAGGCCCACATGAACTGCTTTTGTACAGGATTAAGAGTTCTAATATTTTTAGGAAGGAATTTGATTTCTGGAAGGGAGATGGAAATTCTGTTACCTTATGACAACTTTTTTTTTTTGAAGGGATGTTAAATAGACAAAGATGTATAATGTTGAGTTATAAATGCATTTACATGTGTAAAAGATTTCTGTACTGTGCTTTTACATTTTCATGCAGGAACTAGTGCTGTAGCTTGATCCAAGCATTGAAACAATGCCTAATGTTAAAAGTGGATGTGGCCAGTTGCAATCAGCAACGACTATCTCCAGCTGAAATGGTTTCCTGGATTTGGTCCAGGGGGCCAGACAGGGGTGGGTGCTCAATGCCTAAGAAATAAAAATGCCTCGGTTGCCCTGATGTAATTCCATCTCCCCCTCCCCACCTTTGTCAAGCCTTGTCGAGGGTGGGATGTGGCTTTGGAACGATGGCAGTGTGCTCCTTGCAGTCCTTAGCTCTCACAGAAGGAGATTTTAAAAATTGTTGAGGGATTTTCATTGCAGATCTTCCACTGAAAGCCAGTTGTTCAGAACTGCAGATACTGTTAGGAAGTTGACAAAATCATTTGGCTGCACTGATGATTAATTTATAAAGGGCTTACAGGCATTAAACCAGTGACCTGGTAAAAATCATTGGTGTCAGATAAAGGGATGCCTGCATTAACAGAGCTGAGGCCTTTTAACAGCTTTTAGAGGAAAAGTATGTGTTAAAAGCATGCTAAAAATTACACTGTTGAGAAAACAAGGCCGACAAAGTAATTTGCAAAGAGAAATTGTGTGATATTTTTGCATACAGATTTTGATTGTTGCAAATACTAATCTAGGCCTACAGCAGCAATGAGAGATGAAAGCTAGAGAAAAATAAATTCCCAACCTCTATTTTATAGAAAAACTGTTCATTTTTCTTTATTATTAAATGCTTGGAAACAGGAAACACATCTCTTCTTGCAGTTTTGGATCCTTGCATCCACCTGGGTCTCGCTTAAGCTATTCTCAGCAAAAGTGGTCTGGGAATTGTGCCTTTTAGTAAAGGGGCCTTATTCTGCAATTTATGCATATTCCCCAAAACTATTTCTGACGTTGGTGGTTGTCTTATGGCTCACATCTGTTAATGACATTTATAACTCTTCACCACTCTAGATAATAGTATAAAAACGTAAATCCTTTTAAGTAGGCTTTTTAATTTTAAATTCTGCAATTCCAAAGTCATGTTTGTTTGGAAAGCGTAACCTAATGCCTTTTGCTAAACAGTTGAAGAAACGGATATTTTTTGAAAAATCTGCCTCAATACATCAGCGTGACCTCTCAAATACTTTGGCAAGTAGTATTCTATCCAAACTGGCTTGTTTGGGAAGGAAGGTAGGCAGCTTGCATTTATTTACAGATTGACTGTGTCGTGGATGGTGTTGGATAGGGTCTGTCAGGGTTATTTGCTTGCAGGCAGCACTATATCATTGTTACATTACTCCTCACATGTTGAGGTTAATATTCCCAAGCTTTGCAGACCTGTGCATTGCAGAAAGAACCATCTCCAGTTGCTCAGCTCTGCCTATTCAGTATATGTTTCAGGGGAATTCTGCTCTTCTCCAATGGTCATATTTTGTACTTTGTGTCTTTTAAGATTGTGGCTGTCATAAGTCTTCCTTTGCGTTTAAAATAGCCTGGGATAATGTAAGTTTAAAGCAGTAATTACTGCTATATTAGATATCTTGTCTGCTCTAAGGAAAGATCACACCAATTAGACTTTAATGATTATGTGTAAAATTAAAGCCACTAGTCTCCATATAGAAAATGCCTACTGAGATAATCAGTTATTGCAAGCAGGGAAGAAACAGTAATTCATATTTGTGGTGTTTAAATGACCACATTGTTTGCCTGAACCTGTGTCCAATTTCTACTATTCAACAAGGCTGTAACAGAATATCAAGTCTTGGGCAACCCCTGCAATAAAGAGAGGCAATTATCGCAGTGCTGCAGTTAATGAATGACCTTGCTGACAGAAACAATCATTGCAATTAAACATAGCATGGTTGTTCTTCTGTTTGTTTTTTTTAAACCCTTCCTTCTTCAAAGAAAAGGGCCTTTGGTTTCCGGAAGGAAATAATAATCAGATTGTAACTGAATTGTAAATGAAATAGTGCATCTCATTTACTTTCAAACATCACTGCTGGTTTGTGTTTATTAGAAGACAATACGCATTTGCTGCTGTTCTCAAAAGGATTTTTAGCCAGTACTTAGCCAGCAAATCTAGAGTTCATTTTCTAACACAATCTGTCTTGGGGGCACTGACGCTGAAGATACATATCCAGGAGATATTTTTCAATTGTAGGATAGGCTTAGTCAGTTCTCTGCCCTGCCTTCTCAGTTCCCATTTTTTAGCAGTCAGCTTGGTGACAAGGGTGAAGAACTCGTTTGAGCTAAAAACAGCCACTTCCTTGCTAGGAGAAAGGTTGTATTAGTCCAAAGGTTCTACAATGAAAGGATACTTTTGCTTAAATATGCATGTATTGCAGTAGATAATTTTGCATTATCTTCCTACAGATGGGAAATGGAGTCATTATGTCCAGTGACTTTGCCTAGATTGAAACACAAGATAGATTTAGCTCCTTTTTTATTTGTTCTCCAAATTGAACCATCCAATCTGCCCAACACAGTGGAAGTGAGAAACAGTACTCCAAGAAATATTAATAGTTTGAAGTATAGAAAAATAATTACAGAATTATTTCAAATGTCAGTATTGCAGTGTTTTGTTCAGTTCACGAGATCCAAGTTAGATAGAAGGGTAGGATTATTAGAAGTTTTGAGGAAAACTTCTATTTTCCATTGTGCTTGAATGAAACTGCCCTTTCTAAACTTTTCATTATGCACTCTGTACATAACGTGGAGGGGGTTTTTTGACATGTAGATGGATAAAATGTATAAGTTTATATTGAATGGAGATACCGTAGTCAGTAGAGATAAGAGTGTTTCTGAGACTGTTTTTCCCATGAAAGATTAAAACTGACTTTCTATGCTCATTCAAAATTATTTTTGTTGTTGAGGCTGAGCAAAGTAAAAGTGTAACCAGATGCATTTACTTGTGAAAAGGGGAAAAATATTTTACAATTTTAATTTTATTATGAATGTAAAAGCTGGTGACTTTTAACTGCATGAGTCCATAAAATCCCCACTGGATAAGTTCTCTCCTATACTATCCTGGTAAAAAATTGTCCTGCTTACTATGTACCAGGCACCCTTATGAGACAATAACCCAACCTCTGTGTGTTGTCTCTATGTGAGATTTTTGTATATGTTCTTTCAGAGAACATTGCAATTGGGTTTGGGTTACAGTTTACCATAGTAATCCTCCAAAGGAACCTACTATCAAGAGAATATGTTGCTTAATGTTCTTTTTAAAAAACTGAATATTTTGAAATGTTTGTTTTTGCTGAGCAAGCCCTATTCTAGGCTAAGTTTTAGAGAGAAAAAATTGCCACGCTGTGTTCACTATGCACCATTGTCTAAACTTAGCAATTACTGAAACAGCACTTGGTTGCAATCTCTTCCTCTTTTTTTTTTTCTCTTCCCTCTCTCTTTTTTAAAAAGCATATTCAGCCTTTAGAGAGCCAGAATGATTTTTGAATAATTCTTGCCCTGTATGACTGCCACCTGCTCTCTTGGTCATAGATTAATAACACCTGACCAAGCATGGAAACATGCTGAGTCCATCTGCCTCTGCCCATGCAGGGGGCATTGCAGTGTTGTCTTATTAACTGCCCAGCACAGCATCCCGTTCAGAACCCTGTTATCAGTCCTGTGCAAGCAGCTCATTTGACAGAACGTGGGATCTGTTCACACAGCACCTTGGAAACAATCTTTTTGTCTGGACTTCTTTTGCCATACTGCTGCCAAGTCCTCCGTGTGTCCATTATTTGAGAAGAGCTTTATTGTTAGTTAATATTCCCTAGAGATTCTTATTGAGCCTCTTTCAATGAACTGCAGGGATGCTGCCTGTGTTTATTGGACCCTGTCTCGTAGGACTGCCTATTATATGTTCTTGCTTACTTCTGAAAAGTGCTAAAATATGTTTTCCATTTCAAGCACAAAAAGTGTTCCTAGTGAAATAAGTATTACGATGAAACAAAAATGATCACTAAATTAAACTTTTATTGTTATTTCAAAATAAATTTAAAAAAAAAGAAAATTCCACTGAGATACCTGTAACTGGCAAAATGTATGAACAAGTGATGGCTTACATCTGCACAGAAGATATTTCTTGAAATAGTAATGATAATTAGTACCTTCAGGTGCCATCAGCCTGTACTGTACTTATATAATACCCAGCTGTATAATTAAGTGATCTTATTTTCAGCTTGATCCTTTCTTTTTCCATATTTATCTGTTAAAATCCTATACTTGTGAAGCCTGACACTTGTGTTTGCAGTGCAGTTAACCCTGGCTTAAGCCGTGCAGAACAGCTTTTAGCATTGGTTCAAAAGTTTAAGATCCTTGGGCCAAAGGTCCCTTCCAAAGTGCCTTGCTGTTCCAGAGCAGACCTTGGCTGGGTTTGTATGTGCTCTGACAGTGCTACTGACTGACTGGAGCTCTGTGTTCCAAAACTTTTCCAAATCTGAGTAGAAAACAAGGAAACAGATGAATTTGTTTGTGGGAACGGTTATAAATAATGAATGTTTTAAGTCAAAGTCAGATTCTGAGGCTTTTAAAGCTGAACCATGATGTTGAAAGAAGACACCAGTTTGAAAGGAAGTAAATACCTGCTCATTTTTGGAAGGCTGAAACCCCTGTCCTGTCTTGTGTTTTTAGCTCATATCTGTACTGAAATTCCTTTTTGATGAAGAGAAATATGTAATTTCTTTTAAATGAAACCAGAAATTGCAGTAATTGTGGGGGAATTTGAAGGACACATACTGATGTTTACTTATCTGTCCAATGTAGTTTGTACGTACTAGATGGGCTCTGAAAGGGTTTATCTTTCTCATTGTGTACTTCTGCTTTGCACATTGCTGCTCTTTGGAACTTTTAATGCTCAAGCTTGTGGACAAATGAACATCTGGACACAGACACTGTATGTGGTTGTATCTCATGCTGACTACTTATGTCCAAGGATTTTGCTGCTGTTCTTTAAATGCTAGGAAAGGAGAAAAAATTACTTTTTGGGAGAAAATCAAATATTTTGCTTGACTGAAAACAATCACTTGATTTTTTTTTTTTAATGAATTTCTGGATGCAAAGTTTGAAAGCACATATGTCTTTTGTGATGAACCTTCTGTTTTGTGTCACCTCTGATCAGAAAAATTATTGTACTGTTTTTTTTGGGTTAGGCTTCAAATTACTAATATAATGATTGTAGCCTAACTGAAGTGCCTATAGAACAGAAGTTAGTAAAGAAATGTTGGTGGTATATTCCTGTGTCTGCCCTTATTTAGATTTGCTGCACAGCTGCTTTTATAGAGAGTGAAGAAAAGAGACCATTCACTTAGAAGGAACTTCATTGGGGAAAAGAAGGTGATTCAAAGGAAAATGCAATTTCAAGTAATATGAGTCTAAGTACATTTTTAGACAAGTGCTATTGTTCAATACAGAATGGAATATAAAAAAAATAATTTTCTCCTCACTTTCATCACATCTTAAGCAAGCCTTTTGTACTGAGAATTTGCAAAATTAAATTCTTTTGACAATGGATTTCATTTAACTATTAAAAAATTAAACCACTTTCATATAAGGTTTGTATCATGCAGTGACACCTCTGCTAGACACAGCTGTTCCTTTTCTCTCTTGGCTCTGATCTCCTCCTCCCTTTTTCCTTCTGCTTTATGGATGACTCCATCTTAAACAGGTGATGGCTATATCTGACAGCAAAACCCTTTCTTAGGAGTCCATGAGGTCACATAGGTTTTGAACTTGCTTTCAAACTCCTTATGTTTTAATCCCTGGGTTTAGTAAAACTGTAGATGGAAATTAAATATAGTTTTGAGTAACCTTTAGCTGCCTTGCAACACTTAGATTATTTTATCCCCCACACAAGCTAAATATTCTCATTTGAAATAATGGTCACTGTTTGGCAAATCACAATGAAAGCTGCTTGTTCAGTCTTGAGCTGCTCTCATTCTCTGTCTGTAAGGAGATGTTTGCCACACCTTTTTCAAGGTGGAATGAGGTTTACAGTCTCCATCTTCCTTGTTATCTCTACAAACATGCACTCAACGACCAGCTTTTGTTGTCATGATCAAAGGCAACAAGCTTTTCTTTTTATGTTCTTTATGTAGGATGCAGATACTCTTATAATTCAGTTCAGGGGGCCTTTGGATTTGGCTTTGATTTGGAGTATATTTTGTAAATTTGGTTTGCTAGCTATATAAATCAACTTTTATGCCCATCTTTAAATCACAGTTTACTAAAATCAAGGCGTTTAAACTATACTTGAGAAAGCGGGTATGCCAAAGAATCTGTGAAAATGTCAAGTCCTCTCTGCTTGGGAGTTTGTGTTTCATAAATGGGCTCTAGTGTGTTGACATTCAGTCTAGGATCTCACTAGCTGCCCTTGGGTGAGGCTGCAGGCTCTTGGCACATCCCCAAACACATTGTCTGTCAGTTCCATCACACTTCTGTTGCTGGTCAATCTTCTTGGCCCATGTTTTCATCAGTACAAACTTACTACAGATCTTTAGCCTCTGGTCTATTTGCTGCTCTGCAGTCTTTTCTCTACTTGTGGGAGCCTGTTTTGTGACTGGGTGAAGAACTTGTATTGTTTTACTTTAAATGAATGCTTTTCCAGTTTCATTCCCTATGCTTTCTTGTTGCTGACCTGCAGTCAGTTGTGGTTGGAGTACAGTTCCCTGTAGTTTCCAACAGCAAGGTTCTTCTGCACAGAAAGAAGCTCTCTGTTTTGCAGCCATCTGTAGAAAAATATCTCACTGTTATGATACGTATAATCTGGGATTTGTTTTCCTCCCACTACCTGTGGCCTTTTCAAGAATGTTCCTGTTTGTGTAAGCAGAACTTAACTATCAATGTGGCACTATTTACCTCTTGTGCTCCTACGTGTGATGTGTTATGTGACACAAAACCAGATGTGCATAATAATAATAAGGGATTTATCACCTAGAGTTTGGTGTAAAGAATGCTTTAATTATTCTAGCTGGTGTAGAATTACTGTAAAAATCAAATGTTTTAAAGAATGAAAGACATAGGCTTCATTTAGAAAGTGTATGGTAGTGAATTAGTACTTGAATCCAGTACTATTTCATCTCTGCCTCAGGGCCAGAATTTGGTATTCCTAATAACACTGATTATGAGCTGCCTTTAGGGAAGCTGTAGAATGAAGTATTATTCACTGTAAGAGAGAATTGTAAAACATTTCCCCAAAACAGTAAACGTAAGCAAGCATTGCACAGGTATTAATCTGACATGCAGTTACATTGTTTCAGGGAAATTTGCAGTTTCTAGATGGAGGAAAAGTCCAGCAAAGCACTCAAGACTGTCTGCCATTTTCTGAATGATTGCCAATAATTGTCCCTCTTTTGAAATGATCTACAAGTAATTCAAACTGATGAGAATGCGAGATATGCCAAATGATTTGGCAAATTATCAGATACCTCTGAACATGGTGGCTCCTGCTGACCTGCTATATAAAACGACACAATGTGGTGTGACTGACACTGCATACATTAAGCAGCATGTAGGAAATTGGAAAATGCAGTGTTTTCAAGGCCAAGGTACTGAGGAAAAATGCATTTTTGATGGATGCCTACTTAAAAAACCTTGTTGTTTGTGAAATGCCACTTTGGCCTTTTGCTGTATTGGAGAATGGATTGTATGTCTGGATATTAGCCTTGGCTCTGATCAGCTAAAAGATGCTGTTGAAAATATTGGGAAAGGTGATAAATTATTGGGTAAGTAGTTGGGTCTGTGTAAGGTCTGTTTCCTTAATAGGGAGGGAGAAGGAAGTGAAACTTCTCTTACGAATCAAAAGTTCAAACAAAAATATCATAACATTAGCTATTATCCAGGACTGGGATTCTCTCTTGGATTTGGAGTGTTGAGCTGTAAAGAATAATCCCCAAGCAGTGAGATTTAAATATCTTCAATTATTTATTAATATTTGCCCCAGACACTGACCTCCCTGTCATGAACCCAACAGTTCTCATAGCAAGGGGACACAGGGTGTCACTCTGGATGTGTTGGCTCAGAACTGAAGAGCGTTTACCAGTTATTCAGAGGCAAAGGCTCACCTAAGAATAGAGGCTGATGGAGATGATTTGCCAGCTTGCCAAAATGTCCTAATAAATGCTTAATTACCTCTGTAAAAGGTCTCTGAAAATTTTTAATGTTTTCATTCTTCTCGTGGTTAGAATAAAGAAAAGGGACAAGTAGAAGCTGCATAGCTAATAGAATCTTACAGACTTGGGTTCAGATTAAGAGCCTGTAGAAGTGGATGGAAATTTTGGACCTAAAGCTTATGAAGGCAGCTTAAAATGTTAAGGCTAACAGCCTTGTCATACAAGGAACTAAAATGATTGAGTGTAGTATTCATATACTACAGCTAATTTAATTTGTGTTTCTAATACTTTTTTTTGTATGTCAAGAAAAATTCAGGAAGCACTAGTTCAGAAACAGCTTCAAGTGTCTTTTCTGAACTTGTTTAGGGCTATAGTGATTTACATGCCAGTGATATTTAATTTCTGTGCTGTTTCAGCTGCCCTTCTTGAGAAGCAAGACTGGAGCTAAACCTCTCTCCAGTGCTCACTCAGCTCTTTCAGTACTTTCATAGGTATCCTGCTGAATTTTGTGTGTTACAACTTGAGGTCTGAGTACAGCAACAAATGAAAGGGAAACTGTACCTTGTTCTTATTCCCTTGGAAGGGAGGATACTCTACATTTCAGTTTAGCTCAGTGAGATTAGGCTATTGCACAGAAGATTCCTGAGGGGAATGGGAGCAGTTGAAAGAGCATAAATGAGATGGGAAGGGATCCTGTCATCTACATCAAAAAAAACCCACCCTACATTGGCAGTGAGAACAGAAGTGAACTATGTGATAGCAGTTCACTGGCATTATCCACCTCTGATTTCCCTGATTGGATAGCTGAGCTGGAAGCTCTACAATGACTATAGAGCTGTCTGAACCATGTCATACACATGAGAACACTCCAGGGGTTGGATAAAGGCAGTTCATTAGGTAAAGCAAAACCTGAATGCACAAGCAAAGTAAAATACGGAGTTCATTCTCTGCTTCCTGTGGAAAGGCAGATATCAGTGAAGCTGAGCTTCACCACATGTAATGGATGCTTGGGAATCCTAGGACTGTACTGCCGAATTTCACCTGTTCCAGCATTTCCATATGCTGAGCATGATGCAGAATGGTATGGAACGTCCCTGTGGTCAGCTGTCCTGGCTGTGCCCCCTCCCAGCTTTTCCTGCACCCCCAGGCTCCTTGCTTGGAGGGAGCATAACACGTGGAAGAGGCCTTGATGCTGTGCAAGCACGGACCAGCAACAGCTAAAACATTCCTGTCATCTTCAACTCTTCTGATCACCTATCCAAACCACAGCCACACACGGTGCTGTGACATCATCATGATTTATTGTACTTTTTATAAAACAGCAAGCATTTCCAGTGGCCTTGCTACTGTCTTCCATGACTGCCACGAACTCTTAGGGCAGCAGCTCTGGTAGTAACACTTCTGTTTCTATAAACTTAAAACCTTTAAACAGCTTTACACAAACCTGGTGCTGTCAAAGATGGTAAGATCAAAGTGGTACTGAACCTTCTTTTTGCATATTTTGTGAGTTGTTTTGATGCACAGCAGCATACGTATAGTGGAGAATATGAAGCCGAATAAACAGGGAGAAGAAGTCATGTATCTTATGAGCGGTCTTCAGAAAAAGAATGCTAATATCTGATAAAAGCTAATCAGTATTACTGTCAGGTTTTGCATGTTTGCTCTCCACCATGACTTCCCTGTTTCTAGCTGCAATTTGATTTTAAACTTGTAGATTTCCACAGCCTTTCCCGTCTTTCATCATTGGCCCAAATTTAACCAAGAGGTTGCTCATAATTCTGCAGGTCATTTTCGATGAATTAAGATTCCCCATTTCTTTACCATGCTTTCCTCTTACTGGTTCCAGGACTATCGTTCTGTGTAGGCATTATAACTTTTAGAACTGCAAATTTAGATAGTATTTTTTCCTGTGTCTGTTTTTTGTGCAGTTTGTATCCCTTTAAACTAATGTTTGTTACTCTGTGTTTGTAGAATCTCCTCAGGTGTATGGAATTTACATGTAGGTGGAATTTGATGTTAAAGCTGACTCTGCATATATGGAAGTCAATGGGGATATTCTTGGATGCAGAATTATTCATCCACTTAATTTTTTGCAAGATTGAAATGTAAGATAGCAGCAATTATTTTAAGCTTTTGGTTTTGTGTCAGTTAAATGGTGAGTGGGTTGAAGTTATTTTTAAGGTGAATAAGTATATTGGCTGTAATAGGGGTGGTAAGGGATAATTTTGTAAGCCAAATGATATAAATGGACACACATTTTTAGAGTTTTTTAACAGAAATTGAGAACTTCATAATTTATTTTTCTTCCAGTTTGTATTTAAGTGTGACTGCAGTGCAGCTTTCTGTTTGATTGTAAAGAGATAAGTATGTTTGGAAGCTGCTTGCCAGACTCTGCCATGGAACTTGCTCATCCGGTTTTTTGTCCAGTCAGCATGGTTTCAAGTGTCATGAGTGCCAGTAAGCCTGTCAGCTCAGTCTCATTTCTAAGAAGTACAAAGTACTGCAAAGCCTTTTATTTTCTGACGTGAGCAAATGGAAAAGTTCAGTTTAGTCAGTAACCCACGGCTGTATGAAGGCATGAAGTGCGAAGGGAGCAGCTCTGACCTGCACAGTTCTAGGTGGGACATGTAGGTAGTGCTCAGTTACCTCTGACAGCCTGCTTTGAGTACTTGCCTGCAGGGGCTGTGGGTCAGAGCTGCCAGCACTGGTGTGGGGACTCTGGTGATGCTGGGCTTCACTATCTTGAAGGTAGAGCTGCAATAATAATTGCCTCACATCACTATTGCTGCGGGGCAGTATCCTTAACAGGGAAACTCTTGGTTTAGCTTTACCATGGACCCTTCCTGCTGATTATTCAGCAGCCCAGTGAAGATATGTAGAGGCTCAGCACCCCAGCAGGGCACTTGCAAGAGCTGGAAATACAAGCACAGATCAAGTATAAAATGCCCAAAGTGTGATCATATTTGCCTACAAAAATTAAGCCATAATTTATGGTAATCATAGGTGTAAAAAAAATTAACTTATTTTTCAATTTGGGCAAAAAAGAATTTACTAGTTTTTATTGTCCAGGTTGGAACAACAGTCCAGTTAATTTTCTTTCTTTTTGGTTCCCATTAGCCCATAGTAACGATGGATTCCTGCCAAGCAATAAACTGTGCCATTCCCAATTGCTTTTGGGCGTTTATTTTCCTTACACTGATACAAATAGTGAAGGTAATATTAGTTTTAATTTTTGTCCATGCTTAGTGATTTTGGGCATTCAAAGCCTTATGTCCCATTTAATTCTGACTCAAGACTGGGCTCAGTCATGCCTGTGAAAACTTGTCAGTTTTCCAGCCATTCATGTTCACAGCCAAAGAGTAGAAAAAATGTCTGCAGCTAAATGCTGCTCCTCCCCCAGATTGCTTTTGTCTCTTGTTTTGAGAACTCTCCTTGTGCAATGTGCTTTGGCTGTGATGTAGTGCTAACTCCAGAGAGGCTTTCTCCCTTCGAAGTCATTGCTGCCTATTATATTCCTTCTGCCTCGAGAGCTGTTCTAATTATATAAAGAGAACTGGCTTTTCATATAAATAGACATACAAATCACAGCCTGCATAAACTTCTGTAACAAAAAACTAAGTTTCTGTCACTTGGTGTTAATTTCCACTGTATATTCTCTGTATAAAAGGGATTCATGGTTTTGGTTCCATACAGTGAGATTCTTTTGGTAGTTACAGATCTGTTTTTCTCAGTCATAGGAATGGATATGATAGTCATGCTGAAATGCCAAAATAGTCTTTGTTGGTTTATAGTTGCTGCAAGATTTGTTCTTTGAATGATATATTTTAGCTTCCTTAAGAATACAAGGGATACTTTATTTATTAAAATACTACTACCTAAAAGGAATAAATAGAAAATTTAAGTTGCCATTGAATGTCTACGGAAGAATAGGCACCTCTGAATAACATATAATTTTAGCTGCAATGTAGAAGGGCATGCTTTCCAGCTGGGAAGAATGCTAATGATGCCAATTATCCATTTATGACAATGAATGAGGAAGGCTGGAATGCAGGACTCTTTTCTGAGGATGATGTGACTGCATGAATGATGTTCTAATAACTTTCAGTAAGATCCACATTATAAGGCTGATTTTTAAACAATGCCTCTCATTCTCCTTTATTCTACCCTTGAAGTGAAAGCATTAGAAGGTCAGATAACATATCCATTGTCGGGAAAGAGAATCCATAAATGATGAGTGTTCCCTTCAGTGGTGTGACAAGTGGCATGAGACAGTACTGGCAGTGAGGATGCTCTGAGGAATCAGCATTGGTCTGTGGTGTTGGCAATGACACTTTGCAGCAGGATGGTGCTGGAAGTTCCCAGCAGTGGGGAGGTACTTGTTCTCCCCCAGGTGACCAAGAGGGTCTAGACTGGAGGAATTGTTTTGCCATGAGCTCTTCAAAGGCTGCAGTGTTAGTATTGCTGGTAAAGCCTCTAAAGTGAGTAACTTCTTACCTTCCTGCAACTGCCCTTTGGTAAAGCAGACAAACCAAACACTAAATAGGAGACTGCAATGTCTTTTCAAGAGTAAATTAGCAGATCTTGTGTAGGCACACAGTTTGTGGTAATTGGGAGTGGGGCTGTGGCCAATCATCACCAATGAGCTACAGCTGTGAGCAGCAGGTGAGCAGCATTGACAGCAATGAGCCATGGAGTGCCCAGGTGTGCTGAGCAATCACCAAAAGGAACAGGGGGCACACAGGTGCAGTGCATGAATATGAGGGGATAAAAGGTTGGGCTAAAGCCCAAGAAGGGCAGATGCTTGCAGCCTTCTGAAGAGGAGTGATGTTCCTCTGTGTGGCAGACACCTGAAGCCTTCTGATGAGGTATGGTGTTACTCTGTATGGGTTGAAGCTTTCTGATATTGTGTGGTGATACTCTGTAGGGTGGCTATCTCAACTGTGACATATGCTGTAACAATCTTGAGAGTCCTTACAAGTAGAAAAGTTCTGCTGAATGGTACAGAAGTTGTAAGTGTGGAAACTAGTGAAGCAGCATTGCATTAAAATAGTGACTTTAAACTTAAAATGTAACCTGGGTTCTACATCAAATTATAGACTTCTTTGTAATCTCCTGCCTGCTGAGAGAGAAGTACAAAGCCCCTGACTACAGGAAGTGGCAGAGGATTGGGAAAAGAAATCAGGGTAGAAATTGTTTTTCCATGTGGGATGAGCAGTTTGAGAGAAGCTTGAACAAGAAATGTAGAGGAAGGAAATACTGGATGTCTCACTGCTCTCATGGTGGTTATGCACACAGCACTGCGTTTCAATTTAGAAAGAGTATGTTAGCGTGGGCTGCACTGATCAAATTAAAACCAGAAACCATAGAAATGTACTGTGAAACTTCTGCTTGATTAAACATTGTCTCTTGTTCTCCAGCCTGCTCACTGCCAGGACAGTGTGTTACAAACTGAGGTCTCGAGAACTCCCATCCATTGTTCCTCTGCTGAAAACCTCCTTGACAAATTCTTCCCCTGAGTGAGAGTTCACCAGCAAATTCCAGTAATGCTCTGGGTAGTTAGTGTGTTGTGTAAACTTCTCTCTTAACCCCTGAACTCTGCTGTTTCTAATTTCAGCTGAACACGTGTGACAGGCAGGGGCTGTGGCTTGTGAAACCAGCTGTTCTGTGCTGCACTGCAGCTGTGCTAGGCCACCGGGTACTGGCTCTCATTCCTTCTGTAAAGAAAATGTTTATTCATCTACTCTAGTCTTGAAGTGACAGGGTTCATGGTGGAGACACGACGTGACTTGTATAAGCTTTCCTTTCTTTTGCTTCAGTGTTTGTTACAAATGTATGTGTGGCAAAACTTAGAGAAATGATTCAGTGATAATACAATTATTCACTTTAAAGCCGATCTTCTTCTGGCGACTGTTTATGTCTAGCTGCAGCAGGAACTTAGGCCATTAAAAAGAAAAAAAAAAAAGGAAAAGGGCAGAAGTTTTGGTTTTCTATCTAGATCCAGTCAAATTACTCCAGTATTGAAATATCTTTTTACAAATCTATGGGTTCTATTATTGGTAAGGATTTGCTGTTGGAGGCATTTGTCTGATCTTTGTTTAAAGTCCATCGGAATTCCATGCTTATTATTTAGATTTGATAACTAGAGGTGCTAAGTTATATTTGGATGTCATAACACAATTAAGTTCCACAATTATTTACGTTTCTTTTTATTCTTGGTAAGTTATCTGTAGCTTTGCTGCTTTCTATGCAAATGAAAGATAAAAGAAGTGATTTTTTTTTTCCTGCATTTTTTTCTTAATTTCTCCTGGCTTTTTGGTTGATTTGAGTTTTATAGTAGCTGTATTCTTTTGGCGATAGCCTTTTTCTTAGTCTAGCTCATGACTCAGCTGATTTCCAAAGACTGCATTTGGTGCTCATACTCCCCCCATCTCCTGGAAGTGAAAGAGATTTAAAAGAAGAGAGTTCAGAATACATTTTTAGTTCAGTAGCTTAGAATGCTGAGCTTTAATTGGCATGGCCAAATTCAAGTTGATCGCATCCAGGCATATAGAAGTGACTCACTTAGCTAAAATTGCACATACCAGATATGGCATGTCTAGATGCTATTTAAAATGGTGCTTATTAAACTGCTCTAAACTATTGCTAGTTTAACAGTCCTACTGCCCTCCCTGTTAAAATATGCTGCTTATTTATTTTTATTAGGGAGAGATGTTCACCCATTTTCTACCCTGTCCACAAGTGCATTCTTTTTTTTGCACTGAGGCAGGCAGTGAGGTGGGCCCCTCTACCTGGTGGAGGGGTCTAGAAATATGTGAAAAACACGTGAGTTTTGATTTTTGTTTGGTTTATTTTTGTTTATTCGGGGTTTGATTGGTGTTTGTTTTCTTTTCTGGTTTTTTTTTTTGTTTGTTTGTTTTGTTTTTAATTTATTTTTTATACAAAGGTAATTTCGTCTTTTATTGTTAATTGGCTGTGTTGGGGGTGAAAACTCTTATAGGTTTAGGAAGAAGACTGTTGATGGTTTCTAGCTCTAATTTCTCTCAAGCCTTTGTTTTTACTGTGCACAATCTCTGCAGAAGAAAAAATTTAAAAAAACCTCCAAAAAGCAAACAACAAAACAACAGCCCTGTAGAAATGAAGTACTTGCTGATGTGTATGTTGTTTGTATTCTGATTTGAGTGCTGCATGTTTTCCTGAGTCTTCAGATGTCTATTGAGGTCATATGTAGTAGAGAGAAAGGAAAAGGCTGTACTGAAGCTGTTTTAGTTTTCCTTTGTGAGAGAAGAGTAGAAACTGGAGAGCAGGGCACAATGCTGGAATTGGAAAACAATGTGAAAAGGATTTCAGTGTTAGTATAAAAGAGGGAAGTACCAAAATGAAGCAGTTATATAACAGGAGTTGCTGTATAACAGCAGCAACATATACTCCTGCTGAATAACAGGAGTTACTGCTCACCTGCAAGAAATGTGTGAGGATCTAAGGGCCTCAGAGTCCTGACCTGCCTTTGCAGTAGAGAGGAGTTGGGTTATAGGTGATAGTGTGGTTTCTCTCCCCACTGATTGCAAATTGGTTCCTGTCCACTCCTTATGTGTTTTGGTGTTTTGTTTTGTTTTGTTTTTTCTGCAAGCAAAGTCTCTGTTCTGCTTGCCTGGTGTTCAGGCTCTGCCCCAGGTGGCCGATGTGTCTCTGTAGAAAAGCTTAAGTCTGCACTTCTTGTTTAATCTTTGCAAATGTGTTGCACGAATCCATGAAGTTTTCTGTTTTAAAATCTAAGCATCCCTTGAAAGCTTTCATAAGTATAGATACAGTACATTTGAAACCTTGTATCGGTGTCAATTACTTCTTTGTCTATTTAATGGTAGCTTTCTTTAAATAATATGCTGTGACATCTTTATTATCCTTTAGTGATGAGGACAGTGAGCACAATAATAATTTTAAGCCTCAGTAGGTTAATGGAGTTAGGCTTGTCACCATACATTATAAAAGCAATCAAAAGTGTTTTTAATGATCTTCAGTGTGAGTGTGAACCCCAGCTTTATACAGCTCAAACTAGAATGGCCCTTAGAACATGTCTTAGTGTTTTGGAAACCCAGTAGAGCAGAAATTTTCATCTCCTGTTCCCAAACAGAGGCAGTTTGACTCTATCTCTGAGTACTGCTTGTGTAGAGGAAAGAGAAATTAAATGGAATGATATTTGAAGCCATATTTTACTTGGCCACCTTTTTTGCTGTCTCTGTATTTGTAATGATTTAAAACTATGGCTGAAAGGAAATAAATAGAGTAAATCAGGAATTTTTTTGTTTTGCCAGGAGTCAGATTCTATGTGGTCAACTCGGGCCAAAGGGAATCTATAAACACTGTTAAATAGTAGTGACAATAGACCCTTTCCTGCAATATTTATAATAGTCCAAGAAAAATTCTTCTATTTTAAGTTGTGAAAATCTCCTGAATGGGCCTGTTAATTCTGGTTGCTTTATATCTAGTCTCACTTTACTCTCTTAGGATATTTATAAGTGATCCTGGAGGAATGGCATGTTCAGTATTTACTGTACTATGTCTGCTTTGCAGCTATCAGGGTGCTGGTGTATATAACACTGCTGAGGTTGGTGGGAGAAATAAACAATCCTTTAGTACCTAGGTATCTACAGATCTCAAAATTTTAATCTTGTGGCATTCCCAAGATAGTGGATTTGGGCCTATTTATAGGCAAAGCTTGGCTCATGCCCAAACACACTAGTTCCATTTTCCTGCTTCAGGATGATGCATCTTTCCTAAACTGTGTTACTGGACTTGGTGATGTCTATACTTGCCAATTTGCCTTTTTCTATGAGGTCTTAAAATGATCCAACATATTTTTTCCAATCCATCTAACCTAAAATATAAAACTGCTCCATCTGGGAAGAGGGAGGAGAGACAGAGCTTACTGAAATAACTCGCCTTATCTAGTGACAAGCAATGAAACCTGGGGGAAGAGGTCATCATTAGGTAGATATTTTGATGCTGCTTGCCATTGTTCTTAAGGCATTAATCCTGCCTTTTTGTGCTGTGTGTTTTCTCTGAGCAATTTTATGACTAATTTGATGTGATTTGATTCTAGATTTGTAATTATAGCATTGCAATTGCATATAGGTGTGGAGATGGTTGACTTGTTATTCTACTGTAATTGGGGTGATAAAGTTTCAAAGCCCTTTTCTGAGATGGTCATGATTTTATGAATAACTTATTTGTCCTAAAAACTTGTATTACTTGTGTTTTCTAAAATGAGATTTAAAAATTAATGCTATCAAGTCTTTACGCCATTTGAGATATCATGAATCTGAACACTTATGCATGGAGAAAATTATTCAAAAACTCTTTTTATCCTTCACTAAGATAATCACCTTTATAACAGTTAAAATTTTACATGTGTGTAGTAGATTTACTTTGATACCCAAACTTCATGTGACTGGTGCAGAGGATGATGTATGGATTTAAAGCTCAGGTTTGGACTGTGAGCTCTGGAGCTCAGTAGATTTGAAATGACTTGGAGTCACAATTTAGAAGATATGGCTTTTCTGCATATTTAATTTCTAATTCAGTTGGGTGAACATATTTGCTTGTCAATCAGTCCCTGAAAAATTTTCAGATCTCACTGTTTACAGTGTTATTCTCTGTTCTGTAGATGCCAATGATTTGTTATCCATGTTTCTGCTAACAGCCTTCTCTGTTCCATGGTTTTGTCTTCCCTTTCTCAAATGCCAACTACTCTTTCTCTCAAATTTTCCAGTTAATTAACTTAATTAGGTTAAATCATGGTCTTGGAGGCAGTGATACTGAGGAACCTTTTCTTGGCAGTTCTTTTTCTCTTGGGCAGTTCCTGTGCTTGTTCTTCCTGCTTCCCACCGCTTGTTTCCTGATGTAGCACACTGTAACCAGATTCATGCAAGTCAGAATCTCTGCTGTCTTTTTTAAACGCCAAGCAATTAATTCACTGTTCAGCTTCACAGGGCAGCTCCACAAATGGTTAATTTGGCACAACTGGAAGGTGGCAGCAAGAGGGTGAGTGGGTGGGCAGGAGCTCAAGGCTAGAGGGGAAGTGGGAGAGCAAAGAGCTGAGCTACCCCCACTGCTAAAGGAGAGAAGCCCTGAAGCCCTATTTTCTTCAGAACTTCTTGCTGTTTTTTTCACTTTTTTTCAGATGGTTTAATGCTAAACACTCTGCTCCCCCCCATCAACCAACCTTCAAATAGACAACCTCCCTCCCCCTAGAAAAATCAAACCAGAAGAACAAAATCTCACTTTCCAGAGCTTTCAGAACTGTCTTCACTTTTTCAACACCACATTCTAGTCTGAGTGGAAGAGCCTTGAATATCCCCATGGAATTGCACTTTGACTTGCTTGCAGTTATGCCATAAACTCACCTGAATTTCCATCAGTGTCACTGCTGATCTAAGCATCCCCTCTCTGTGCTGATGGCACTGGAGAGTCATCATGGCCCTTGATGATGCCTTGTTCATGTGAATATGTGCAGGTCAATTTCTTTAAGGCATGGCACAGTTAAGGGGATAATAAGAAGGAAGAAAGGCACTACTCAAATTGGCACTGCCACTGGGAGAGGTGCTCTTAGAACTGCACTTGTAGGTGTTTTTTGCTTGACAAACTTGGCTTCCTCAGGAATTCTGTTTTTTCAGTTGTTTTCAATGAATAGCTCCATATAAAATAACAAAATTGATTGCTTTTGACTGGTAGAGTTTGGAAGTTTGACTTTCCATTGCCGTTGATCTACCTTTGAGTTGTACTGTTCTAAAAAAGCTGTTTGGGAGTCAGGGTAAGTCCATGTTATGAGGCTGAGTCTCTCTTGTTCCTCTCCTGAATAATAACCCTGGCATGTGCTGCTCCAGGCAATGCTCTGGTGTGTGCCTAAGTACAGCAACAGGTTTTCGAGTCTTTGCTTTGTTTAGAGGCTTGTAAGGGCTCTCCTGATGAGGGCTGGTGACAAGCACTCCTCCTTGATAGTAGCTGTGGGAAATTTTAAGGAAATCAGTGGGAATTGTCACCTGCAAGAAAGGCACAGGTAACATAGAAAGCCAGTTTACTTGAGGGTTTGTTCTATGGTGCTCTCTCTTCCTGTAAAGCACTGCACTGATGTCAATTAAAATGAGACAAAAGAGACCAAATAACAGTTTTGGTATGAAAGAGGTGAAAAAAACCTTACGTCTGCATTTCTCATTCCAAGTGCTGGCTTCAGCAAGTTTATTCCAATCTCTTTAAATCCCTACAATATGGGTGGGATTGAAGTTAAAAACCATGTTGCTTAACAAGATTACGTTGGTATTTACCCTCATTACCTGAGCCCTGTCAATATGACTGGGTCACCAAGTCACCAGTGTGTTTGATTACACTGCACTGAGACTAATTACGTTGTGGCAGAGCAGTTGGAAGCCATAGAAAGGAGCTCTTTCTTAGAAGCTCTTAATGGTAGCTCTTCTTTCTGACTTTGTGGATGAGCAGTGATTGAGTGCAGTATCTGCTTGTCTGCAGATGTGAAGCCACAAAACTTTGCTTGTATTTTCTCTTTTATGATTGGGGTGAGAGAGCACTGAGCCTTCCCCCTCTCCCTTTACTTCTCTAATGTGAACTTTGAAGTCACTCTAGTTGTGCCAAAACCCAAACATTTAGTTCTGGAGGGCAATTAAGAAACCTAAATATTTTCTCTGCTTGCTTTCAAATTCTTAAGCCCTTGTTTACTTTATCTGTGGCTGTCATATATACGATTTTGTCTGAAATAATGTCTTTGTCACATAATTGTGCTATTGCACTTTAAAAGCCAAGTGAAATATGGATGAGTTATTGCGGAATTTTTTTTGTCATTCCTCTCCTCCTTTGCCATGTGGTTAATAACTTTTTATGCGTACTTGTGGCCTTGGTGTAATTGAAAGATGTCTGTCCTTTCTCTCACACCTGTTTTCACCAATGCTGAATTCAACTTTGTGCTTTGTGATTTGGGTGTTTGGGAGACAAAAATTAAAGGACTTGAACGACTATAGTACAGAAGATTTAGGGATGAGAGGTTAGACCCTGTTCCATCCAGCTGCTTGTCCCTCTGTCCTGTCAGTGGGGCTACAGGCAGCACAAACCATGTCTGCAGGCAGAGCACTCTGCTGTGCTGGCACTGTGTGGCCATGGCAGGCTCTGACTGGCAGAGCATCTGCTGGGATGGGACCTTCAGACAGGAATAACTGTGACTACCTCAGTATCACTTGGTTTTATTTTTGAGAATCCCAGCTTTGTTTGCCTTAATACTGCCTCTTTCAGTCTGCCCTTGAAAACAGGATGCAGCAAAGTAAATAAGAGAGAACAAACTTTGATCTTTATATTTTTTACATGGAGAAATAGTGTCCAGTATTTGTAATTAATTATTTTAGTAATAATTCTAGTGCACTAGAATTTCTTTGTTAAGTGACGAGTTTACTGTAAGTTTTATTGCATATAATTTTTTCTTTATCAAATACAGCGATGATTAAACACTGCTTTATGAAATAACCTTGTTCTTTTCCTGTTCGTATAAAGCTTTATATAAATTAATTTTTATCCACATCATCTTGTAATATCATACTTCATTTTTATTGGATGTATTTTGAAAGGTTTTTCAGTCTCTGGATAATCTCTGTAGTTTTTTGTTCTTGAAGCATTATTCTTTCTCTTCTATATCTTTGCTTTATATGCACCGACATCCTAATACTGCCAGATCAGAGATTTGTGATTATTTTCTTGCAGAGCATTTAAGTACTAATGGCTTCATAGCAGCAGAGCTAAAGAGCTGGCACTTTTTGATCTAGACCTGCAGAACAAGGACTTCTGATTTGTAGAGAGCTGAGCAACTTCCTGTCAAGGAGTATGCAGGAGTAGTGCTGGTTCATAACTATGGTAACCAGCAATGGATTAGTCCTTAAAAGTCTCACACTTCACCCTATTGTATGTTATCATGCTTTCTCTGGCAAATCTTCCCTCAGCAAACGCTGTGACTGCTCACCCCAGCTGAACCTTTGTTTCTCTCCTCCTTTCCCTTCTCTGTTATCTCACAGGCAGCTGGCTGCAGGCTGGAGACTCATCTGTGCATGCTCTCTATGGGCAAGGCAGTGGTGGGAACTCTGGGGTTTAAATACTGTAATTCTGAAACCTGGGGGAGTTTTATCACATGTTAATCACTCCAGCCACATTGATATTCAGAGAATTCTGAGGTTTTCATACAGGATTGTCCAGCCTTGATCTCACAGTGTAATTGAAGTTTGCCTGTAATACTAGTGTTTTCCAAGATAGCTCTTCTAGGAACCGTCTCAAAAGTAGTCTGCTTGGTTTGTTTATTTTCTATTTCTCTCTTTATATGCATCCTTCACACATGCTTGTCTGAGCAGGAGTTATCACTAAGTGCTGTATGAGGTGATACACCTTTATTAGATTAATGCATTATCACCAGAAGTTTTAAGAACTTCATTGACTGCCTTTGAAAAGGTGATGACTTATACATATAACTAACAGGGGGCAAAATCTTCCAGTATGTTTCGATTTCAAATTTTGCCATTTTGTATCATAATATATATTACATTAAACATGATGACTTCATTCCAAATTCACAGACAAATGTATGTGAATATTATTTGACATATCATTGTTTCTTTTGCTTGTGGACTTTGAGATGAGAATTAGAAATGTTTCTTCATATGGCTAATCAAATAAATCTCCAAGATCTAATTTATGTGGCTGAGTATGGATTCAGCAGTCTAGTTTTAAGCATCTGCTTTTGGCTGTACTGATTTTCTGTGTTCTTTTCTTATTTTAATGAAGAATTTAACCTTCTAGTTGCTACTTCTTTTCAATTGGGCCCATTTCAAAAGGAAATGACTGCACACTGTTTCATGCAAACAATGCTTTTTGATCATATTTTCCCTGAGACCAAAATAATGGCGTGTGAACGGGTGCCTTTTTATTTTTTTTGCCAGAAGACCAGATAAAAAGTAGTCAAAATCTGTGTTAATGTTATTTTGTTCAGCTTTAAGTAGTTTTCCACTCTTCTTTTCACTCAGCAGAATAAACCAGACCCATCTGACCCAGAGCCAAGAATAACAGTAATGCCTCCTCCGTCTTCTCTGTTCTCCTCCCTCTCTCACAGGAGCAAGAACAATATTTTTCTTCATTATTTGGGAAGCCCAAACAAGTTAAGGCTCTGCATCAAATATTTTTTGAACCCTTCCTTTAGCATTTCTGAAGTATGATAACGTATTCAGTGTTGATAATGTGACGAATAGTTTACTTATGTCATGCTTGTAAAAGTTTCCGTTGCCTCTGTTGGTGGTTGGAACCACTGCCAGAATGGCTGAGTAATCACCAGAACAGCTCTTGGGCTGCAGATGAAGTCAGTGTTTGCTGGTGCTTCAAGCTGTGGTTATGTTTGTGTGGGAGCTTAAAATGGTAAATAAATGCTATGAAGCCATCTTTATGTGGAGCACAATAGTAACTAAGGCAGTGTTCACTGTGTTTATTGTCATAGCGCACAAGAAGTTCACTCCTTACTCACTTTCTTCTGAAACTTGGCACTGAACTAAATGTGAACTTACATTATTTTCACTTTAATAGGTAACATTAGTGGAGTCTCAAGGGTTTAAAGAGTAAAAAAATTCAAATATGCCTGTGTGTTAATGCAAGAACTAAAATCTACTATTCTAGCTTAATAAATATGGCCAGAATTTTTTTTTCAGATTCCTTTTTAAAATTGTTTTCTCTCTATTTTTGCATAAAAAGCCCAATTATAAATACCTGCTGGGGCACAACAAAAAACTCTTGAGGCATATTTGGATTCTAGCTTATGGTCTAGATTTCACTTTTGTAGAGGATGTTAGGGAAGAGGTGACTGGAAAGGTCATGTGTGTGGTGCTCATTCCTGCTGCTGGCAAGAGGAACAAAGCAGGAGTTTTTGATATTTTAATTGTACATTGAAGTAAGAAGGTGGAGAGAACAGAGTCAGTATATACTGCAATGCAAATTTGCATACATATGAGATCTCTGGTGTATGAACAGCAGCTTTCACAGCCATCTGTTCTTTTGTTGGGGCTGCAGCAACTTGCATCAGTTTCAAATATTCACTGATGTGGGCTAAACATGTTTAATAAGCCCCTGCTGAAACCATAGGTTACAGGAAGTTAATCCTGTATTGTTCCTAGACAAATCTGGATGATTATTGTGGTGTGCATCCAGTCAGCAGGCTTTTGTCCATCCTTTTTATGGGGAAGATTGTGGCTGTTCTGACATGTTTATCTGCTTGTATTGACATATTTAGAGATCAGGGAGTTTTATTGCAGGGAGAGGAGGAGTTCTGCTGTGGCTGGGGTCAAGAGATTTGCCCTTTTAAGTGGGGAGAAATCTAGGGAGGGAGCAGAAATTGACAATGTGATGTGATAGTTCTTGAAAAAGGGAAAATGGGTTTGAGAAGGATACAATCAAAATAGTTCTCAAACTCAGCCTCTGAAGCTCTGGTGGTGTCTAGTAGCTGACTTGGACTCTCTGGTCTTTAGCCTAGGAGTCTGTAATTGTCCCTTATCTGTCAGCCAGCCTATGGCAATAGGGTTATGATGCAGATCTCTGGATCTAGAGCTCTCTAATGCAGTCTCTTCAGATAAAATCCATCTCTTTTGTTGTTACTATAAATTAGTATTGGGGAAGGATTTAGCCCAGAACCTCTCTTAATGAATTTCACCAAGATCCTCAAGCTAAACATCCAAACAAATGCGATTGTTAGAATGCTCGAAGGTAACTTGTGTTGGTTATTGATTGTTCTCTGTGGTATGGGAAAGGATGGGCCACTTGGCTTCATTATAATTGTGCCTGTGTCAGTCTTGCCTGTCTGTGGTGTGCCACCAGCTCCCTTTCAGATTCCCGTAACATATTTCATTCTGGAAATGTAAGATGTTCAGGCAGAAAACCTAAACCACGTGTTACTTTCTAGAGGAATACTGACTTGAACATATTTTTTCTTCAGACCTGTACTCTGGGCTAACATAGGAACAGGAAGATAATACTTTTATATTTAATTGGTGTTGGCTTTCTCCCAATTTCTGATTTTCAGTAGTTAACTCAGGTTTCAGAGTATCTGTCTGTAACTGTGAATGTGTTGTCAGGAGTTGCTAACAAGCATATATAGGTGTGAAAAGTTAAATATCAATATTTTTAATCAAATTCATTCCTAAATTATCACAGGTTGTGAATGAATAGGTATCTAGTTTGCTATTACAGTTTTTCCAGCGATGTCCCTGTTGGGGGGAACTATGACCACACTATGCCTCAGTGACCAAGATCTAGCTACATGTCTAAAATACAGCAAGAAACTCAAACAAACAAAGAATTCTTCAGAGATGAAAAATGTCGGGCTTATCTTTTTTCCTAGGCTTATAATTACAAATTTCTGAATGCAATTCTTTCTTTTAAACCTCTGACCATAATTTTCTTAAAAGTGTTTAATCTAGGGAATATAAAGTATTTCTCCATGACTGGCTGTTTATTTAAAACAGATCTGAAGAGGGTATAAATCTAGTTGCCTTACTTGTAGACATGTCAGCAATGTATGGCACCTTAGAACACAGGAAGCTTCTTACTAAAATAAATGGCATAGTGACTGTTTCATACTTAAATCAACATCTATGAAAGGACTAATAAATCCATGATTTAATTAGAATCTTTCAATCACACACAATTGAGCCTTATGTAGCTGCTGAAAATATATATGGTAAATCCAAACTATTTGAGTATTTGTGCTCTGCAGGATTAAGTTATCATATAAGAACTTAGATTTTGTCAATCCAGTCAAAACAAAATTAATTTTTCCTAACCTTGAAATTATGAAAATGATAGTTGGATATAGCATGGAGGAAAGTGTAACTGATCATTGCTGCTGATGAGAGCGACTTGATCTCTGTGTGTCTTTTTTTAAAGGATCCACCAGTGTAAAAGGCAGTTCCTAGACTTAACTGTAAGAGTTCACAAGTTTGAAGTTGTTTAATTAATGTAGACTGTCACAACTCAGTTATCCAGTGTCTGTGAGTGTATCCAGTGTGGTGAAAATTTTCAGGCAGTGTTTTGAAACTTGTTTTTGATTTATAATTGGTTGCCAAAGGTTTTTGTATGCTTGCTGTCCCCATGCAGCTGATCAGACATCGGTGGAGTTCTTTTGCTGTACACTCTTAGAAAATCAATCAAAACATAAATAAATGGACTTGTTGCATTGGCAACTCATTCTATTTAATGAGGGGTTAAGAAGGAAAGCTGGTGCCCTTGAACACCTGCCTGAAGTAGCTGGAATAAACACACAAACCTGAAGATGTTTGAGTAGTCTTTGAAAGGTATTTGGAAAAGTAAGTCTCTACAATAAATATTTCAGTTTTAACCTGGATAGCATCTAGTAACACAGAAAAATTATGTGTATGTGGCTGATTTGTATTTAATCATGAAACAAGCCAAAGTCATGCTGATGAACAAGCAGTTGTACATGCACAATTTAAGCCTGTAGGTCATGAGAGCTGGAGATTTTAGGCATTGGGATTAATCTGATTTTGTGTTCTAGTTTGCATATTAATGAATATTCACCATCATTTGCACACATGACATGATCTCTAACATCAGGTCTTAGCCTAACAACATATTTCCTCAGCGAGAAGCCAAATGACTGTGCTTTAATCTTACAAATACTGGAAGCCAATGCACTAGAATTAGATGAAATCTCTGTACTGTGAGTAACTGGAAGAAAGTGACCCTGAACCTTTCAGTCTGTAAAAGCTGTTTGTAATTTCTTGGAATGACTCCCTTCCCACAGAGGTAATATTTGGAGATAATATAGAAGGTTAGCACTCCTACATATCTTAGGTCAATGCTCTTTTGTAGCTGGATGTCCTTCTGCACTCTCTGTAGTTCAAATCCTGGAGCAAATTGGACCGATAACTTTGTTCAGCAGTTTTCCAGAAAGGCTCATGTTTAGGTGCCTTTGGGACAGGCTGATTCACTCCCAAGAGCTGCCCTGTTGGGGTGCTTCCTTTAACGTGATGACAATTCCCTTATTCTATCTGTCCCCGGCTCCACAAGCCTTCAGGTGTCTGTGTGCCCTGGCTGTGCCTGGGATTGGCAGGAGCAGGGATTGAGAGCAGGAATGAGGGGCTGCCCGGATGGGATGGGCTGAGGGACAGTGGGGACTGTGTGCTGTGGGGAGCCCTGTGTCTGGAGCAGCTGGGAGGCACAGTCCCACCAGTAGGCTTGTAGACTTTTGTGTGGGGTTCATGGTTTGGGAGTACTGAAGAAGTGGCTGTGCTTCTCTTTATTTTTGCATTATGTCCTTTTCCCAAAACACTGTCCTTGATTTTATTTGTCACAACAGAATTTCCTTACTTTTCACAATCCATTGTAACCAAAGAAATTCAGCCCTGCTTTTGTCCAGTCTCCATAGGTACTGGTTTTGCAGGGCTCCTACTGTTTGTTCTTCCTGATTGTTCTTGTTGGTGTTTGGCTGCAGTCTTTAGTCTGGGTTTTTCTTGAAGAAGTGAAGCCCAGCTTTTGCACCAGTAGGTTTACAAGATGCTGGATGGAAGATTAATGTACCACAGACTTTGCAAGACTCAGAAAAGACTATGTGCAGAGTTAAAAATTGTCATTAGAATAGAATTATCCTAATTAATTCAAGATTTTATTGCATTTTTATACTGTTTCAAAGTGCCTGAGATAAAAAGCCAGGCAGTAGCTGCTTCTAGAAAAGCAAACAGGAAGAGGAGTCGGAAAGGAAAAGCACATTCAAGCCTTTGGTTTAAATGATGAGAAGTTTAGAGGGAAATAAAGGATGTTTCTTCATACCTTATCTGACACAGGAAGAAATGTGAGACTCAAAAAACTGATATGCCAAATAAAAGGAATATGACTGACATGAATACTTGTATTGTTTGGCTGGTTTGTTGCAGAAGAGTGTTTTAAACTTTTTTGTCTATGTATTTTTGTGTATTATGTCAAGGAAGTCTGGAATGTTAATGTTTTCTGTGAGATAATGAGCAGCTGCTTGAGGCTTATTTTCTTGGCTTTTCTGATGAGATTGTTTTTAGATCTTCTAGTCCCTGTAGAGTTGACAAGAGGTGAAGTTTCATTGTTACAATTTGTTTAGGAGTTCTAAGCCTGACCTAGGATTCTACTTCTTAGGTATTAATAACCATGAAGCAAAAGCACAGATGCTACATCCCTTCCTGCTCACCTGCAAGTGTCTCACATGGAAATAATACCTTCCTTCCCCCCTTCCCAAAACAGGAGCTCTGGTTGTAGCTCTAGTATTTTCTGGTTAAGGTTCATTGCTCCAGCTCTTTTCTGCACAGGAATGTTTATAGCCTCTCCTGGCACCACACTTGGTAACGGAAGTTGCTGTTTCTGCTTTGGGTAATATTCAGCTGACATAACTAAGTACTCAACTAATAATGTCCAACAGATCAGCCCAAGCATTAAGGTCTGGTTTTGTGGGCTTCTTCCTGTCCTATTCTGGGTTTTTCTCCCCCTGTCCTGCTCCCTTCCATTCCCTCTCTGGGCAAGTGCTGCCCAGCTCCTGGCTGCACTCAGTCACTGACAGTGATGAAGCCTTGCCAGAGCCAGCAGAACGATGGGTTGTAGGCAAATACTTCTTACTGGAGCTTTATTTGCTGTAACAAATATATTTGGGTGTCCTCATCAAAAGGTCAGGCTTTTATTTATTGGCAACCGAATCCCAATCACCAGGCCAAAAGAACTCTCCACATTCTGCAGGACTGAGCCTGAACTTGGTATGTTTTGACCAGAAGAATGTTATTTAAGTTGTTGCAAGTTTTAGGATTCTGGCCCATACTAATATCTCATGTTTGTTTTAATATTTTAATGAACCCCAACAATATAAAATACCCCCAACTAGTAGCTAGTAATAGGAAAGAAATCTTTATTGTTAGATAAATATGTTCCAAGAGAAACACAAATATTCTTCCTAGCCTACAGAGACATTTGATAATAAAATGTTTCCTCAGTATGTCTCTTTAGTTTATATTTAACTGTCTGATCTGCTGAGGGTCCAGCAGAAAGGGGCAAAACAGAAATGCATCACCTTGGGGGTATTATATTTTCTTCATTATCTAAGGTGCTGAAATGTCTTTCAGTGGAATTTGTAATAATGTTTCATCACTCCAGCCTTTTTTTGGAAACTATGGAAAGCTTGTGAGTGGGATCATGCCTGTTTCCCAAGGCAGCAAATTGTGTTAAAATTAATGGTCACATTATACTTCAGAAGAAGATTGATACAATTTTTCTAAGGTAGGATATCCTGTTTAGACCCATATAGCATCGCTTGTAATTTAAGTAATGGGCCTGCCTGGTACCTCGTTAAAGACCTTTTGTACTGAGAGATGGCAGAAAATGGCAGCACATGAAATAACCTAGGCCTCACTGAATAAGACAATTTTCTAGAATGCTTGAAAATTGGACTAAATGCACTGTCTATGAAGGACAAATAGCAAGCCTCATTGCAATGGACTATGTCAGAAATAGGCTGAATGATGGGACCTGAACTGACAGATGTACTGAAAGATATAATATACTTATTGTTTAATCATGTGGATAGAGCAGAAGATGGAAACATTGAGAATAAGAAGATTACAGTAAGAACTAGTGCTTAATCTGAGCAATAGCCTCTGAGGCTTCTTAATCTACTAGTGGAATTGTTTAGATGCAGTAAGTCTGACAAGACAAATAAAAGAATTAAGAATCTCCTAAGTAAGTGAAGTTCTAGATTTTAATTTCTGTTATTCTACAAGAGATTGAGGAAAGGGAAATAAAAAGAGGCAGGCAAAAATATGCCCTACATTAGTGCTGTTCATGGTGTAGGAAACAGATGAATGAGTCTAAGATGTGCCATTTTTTGCTTTTGGAAGCATATTAATTACAGGCTTGGAATCCCCAGATTTGACTGAGGAGCCAAGAGGACTGTGCTGTTGATTGATGTAGTTTGTGGTCAAATATTGCCATCGTGGCAGAAAGCCTCAGCTAGGTCTGAGGAAAAGGTGCTGAATACCTGTCCCTGTCCCACAGGGCTTGTAGTTTAAAAGTTTGCAAGATATTAAAGGACGTCAAGACCTGCTTGGGGGTTGTATGGCTGCTGCCCCTTATGATGTGTGTTGGGTGGGCAGGATTGAGGCACTTCAGTTTTAACCAGTGGGGATGATGTGGGATGGGTGGGAGTGGAGTGAGGAAAAAAGCTGTAGGTCCTAACATGCCCATTTTAATAACGTTAAAATGTAAGCACACTTACAAAGCCAGGTTTTTCAATGAGCATACTTGTGTGGGAGCCTGTCAATATTACACTTGTGGCCACAAAAACTGAGACAAATAAATGTCAGTAAATCTACTGGTAGGCACAGGGACCTCAGATAAAGCTTCCCCTCATGCACTGTAAGAATACACTGCCTATTGCAACATGCTCAGAAAATCATAACTTTGTGTAATTTTACAAGCTACAAATCATATAAGCTACTTATTATCACTAGAATAAGTCAGTAATGTTGGAATCAGTGTAATGTAAGCAGAGTGCTTTCCCTGACTCATGTGTCATTCAGTTGTTGAATAGCATGTTCACTTAGACAATTCCAGCAGCTTTTAAAGGTTCTAGGAAACATCTAAATTACATCAGGAGGAAAGGTATTTTGGGAAGTTTAATTAGATACCAAAGCATGCAGGTGCTTGTAATTTAATTGCTGAAAAAGGAGGGATTGCTAAACACTAATAATATTATTGTTACTCATCAGCTTTTGCTTAATGCATGCTGGTTCCATGAACGTTAAGTAGCAGAGTTTTTAGCAGAGATGTTAATGAACACTGCAATAAACAGTTAAAAACCATGCAGACTTCAAATTTTCTGAAGTCTATAGTGGTATATGATGCAATAACTTAAATTCTTCATGTCATTATGAGAATCCTGGAAAGATTTCTATCCCATCCAAGTCCAGAAAATGTAGTACCTTATATGAGTTCCTGCAGTGTTGAAGACTTAAGTCATAAGCATTCAAACAATATAAGCCTAAAAAAAAAAAATCACTTCTACTATGCTGTCCTTGGTATATGTTTTAAAAATTTCAGCTTCTCTTTTAAATTTCTCATCCCTTCGTCTTCCTGTCATCTTGATTTACCCTGTGTCTCTGCATTTTTGAGTTCCTACCCACAAAAGCCTGGCTTGGCTTGTCTCTGGAGGAAGTGGTGAAAGGAAGCATGACTGTATCATCATGGGGAACCACAAAAACTTAGGATCCTTCTGTGGCTGTTGAAAGAGGTGGCCAGAAATCATCTTTGTAATTACAGTAAACATTCACAGGAGCTGGCAATTGAAGATATGTTTTCTCTCTCCTAGACATCTTTCTCTGCTTGTAAAGTGAGGACTTGACTGTATTGCTTGCCAGACTGTAGCCACTGCTCTACCAAGAATAACTTCAGCACTTGTTCATTAAGGTCTAAAAAAAAATCTAAAGTATGTTTAATTAAAATTCATTGAACTGATTTCATCTCCCCTTTCCTTTCCTCCTATTACCCCAAACAGTGCTGGAATATCTTCCCCAGGAGGGCTACCAGCAGTGTGTTGGTTCCCTTAGTGCCCTTGTGACTTGCTGGATTTGGTGCTTTCAGCACAGATCCGTTATCCCTGCCAGGGAGGGCCCTGCAGTAAGCAGCAGAACAGGAATATTGCTCTGTTTCACAGTGAAATGTACTGAGGCTCCCTTCATCCTGAGAGGAATTGTTCTGATTGTGGTATTTGGACAGTCATTTCAGAACATGAAAGTGTTTCTGTGTAGAATGATGAGAGGGAGATTACATTAATGAAAAGATGGTTCAAGGTTAGTTCACCGCCCAAGCACTTGTGACTGAAGATTGCTGAAAAATATTGTTAAAAGCCTTCAAAGTCATCCATCTCACTGGAGTTGGTGTGTCTGAGTGGCTTTGTTTTGTGCTTGGCCAGCTTTGCAAACACAGTTCCTTTAAATACCCACCTATTTTCTCTAAGTGTCATTTTGATATCTAAGGGTTTCACACTTATAGTGATCCATCTACTCTTTCCTCCTCCCTCCTGGCATTGCCATACTGTTCCAGTGACTTTTTTTGGTAAAAATGAACCATATGAAAATATCAGAGAAAAGGTCTGCAGTTTCAAAACTATGGTGCAGAGGAAAGAAAATTGCTTTTTTTTAAATTATTTAAAAAAAAAATTGTTATGCCTCTTTAAAATTAGAACAATAATGAAGAATGAACTAATAAGGAATGATTAAGTACCTATAATTGTAAACTTCTTTGCTATCTGTATTAGGCTTATTACATCAAAATACACAAAACATTTATATTTCAGGACAAATGAGATGAAGGAGGAATAGATAATGTGTAGCAAAAAAGGGCTCAATTATCTGGCTAGGAGATACTGGGTAATCACTATGCATGCACCAACAAAATCATTCATTCTCTGATTGGTTTGGCTTGTCAGTTCTTGGTGTTTTTTCAGCTAATTCAGAAAAATACAGCATCCATGGGATTATGATATTCAAAACAGACTTTGAAACTCTAATCATGCAGGCTTTTAAATGTTTATCTCCAAGTAATGGGAGTAGTCAATATAATGCAGAAAGGTCTCTGGCCTATAGTATGAGCAGAGCCAGGTCTTCTGTGGTTGTTAGCACCATTTCTTAAATCAGAAATGCATAATCATCTACTTAAGACTTATGTTAGCAGGGGCAAAATGAAGCCAGATGATTTAAATTGGGTTTTCATGTATTGACAGGCATTGTGATTATTAGAAATGCTTTAAAAAATTCTTAATTTTATATATAGAAATCTTATTTACATAAATATATGAAAAAGTATTTTATTTCTGTATATTGTTAGTTCCAAAAGTGTTGTAACTAGAGGATCTGGAAAGGCAGATGTCATTCCTGAGACATCCATACGTTTTTGCAAGTTAGTTCTGTGACTGTTTTGTGGAGCTAGGCATGATAAGATTTCCTTGTAAAGGATCTTTTCCCACCCTTAGCTTATGGCTCTTTCCTAGTGTACTGTGATAGTGAAATGGGAAACCCTTGGTTTGCTTCCATTTGTCACTGAATTCATACGACAAATCCCCAGAACAATGAACAAGGAATAAGTGCATGCCAGTTTTTATTCTGATCCGATCTACTTTGAATTCCTGCCCAAATACTGATGAAGTGGAGAGTCAGTTCCATCAGCTGTGCAAGAAATTTACAGCTATAAAGGGCACCTGTTTGTACTCTTTCTGCTCCCTCTGCCTTTGTGGGAAGAAGTTGTTGATCTATGACAGTTTTTTCATGGAAAGCTATACAACTGGGAAGATCAGTCTTTCTTGCCAGCTACTTAATTTCTATGTCTTTGCCACATAGAGTTGAATTGTTTAGCTTAGTGACTCAAGTACTTTTTTTTCTCTTGGTTTAGTTTTACAGATTTTTTTTTTTTTTTTGGTGGGGGGGAAGGGGCTTGGGGAGGCAGGGATGTCTTTGTTGGGCTTTTGTTTTGTTTGGAGGTTGTTTGTTGGTTTTGGTGATGAAACATCTGTGGAAAAGTCCATTAAAAAACTACTAATTTAAAGCTATGAAAAATATTTTTTAAAAAGATCCTGAAACAAATATGTCATGTCATGTTTAAACCCAAATAAGTATCCATCGGTGGCATCTACAGTGTGCCTGCTTTGTAAACACAGTGTCAGGATGAATAAACTGGCAAAGAGCTGTTGTTTCCTTAGACCACAGATAATTATACCAGTGAAGATTCAGTTCATTTATGTCTTTGATAAAACCAGTGGAATTTTTCCTGTATCCACAGCTAGTATTCTGAAGAAGGGAGATGAAGAAGACTTATCAAGACTTGATAAGCCATAAGCAAACGGCATGTAATCAGCTCCCAGGAACATTCCAGTCGTTTAGTGCCCCTAATCAGGGTTTATGGTTCAGGGAGGCGAGTGTGAAGGTTACTAAAGCCATTGTGAAATAAAGAGAAATGGAGATAGTTAAAGCAGATTTGTAGTAATTTGTGATATGTGGTTTTACAATTAACTTGTGCCATTTTCTGTTTATGAACACAAAAAACACACTGGTTCTGTGATAAGGATTGGCACATAGCAAATTGAATCTATTTACCTAATCTTCTTAATAGTTTCTGCATTAAATGGGGGGCAAGATAGCTGAATATAAGAAGGTAAATCAAAGCAGCTGTCTGCTTCCATTTGTGACATATAGAATTCTAGACTGCAAGGAGTGTTTCATTGCTGGACAACTTATTTCATAAGGCAACCTAAAGAGACACTGTGAGAGAGAAATCTCTTGTTCATTAGAAACCAGCTTTAAAAATACTGCCATAAAAATCCCTGAAAATCACTGGTTGGAGTAAGATGAATTAAGATTTACATCACAGTTAAGTCATATTAAGTTTCATTATGGTTTTTATGTTCTTACTGAAGATTTATAAGAGCCATTAACTTACGTGTTGCAATTCTATGAAGATGCATCCTTCTGAAAAGAAAAATGGCTATTTTTTGGGTCGGCTTAATGCCAATTTATATGTGGCACATATTCAAGGCTTTTATAATTCTTTGTGCTCTAATCATGTCCCAGGTTCTATTCCTTACTGTACAGTTAAGCTGATAAAATTGTTCTTAAGATGTTTCTAGCTAAGATACTTTTAGCAGATTAAAATGAATAAGCAGGATGAACATCTGTTTAAGCACACAAAGAACCCTGTATTCAGCAGGCATCTCCTGCAGCCACCCTGGAAGGTTTCTGCTCAGTGAATTTTAACAAATCCTAGTTACAGATACCTGTTATCATCATTGTATGGTTATTTATAATAAGGTCATTATCCACAGGAGTTATCCTACATCTAGATGTGTCAGAGGAAAAGGATAAACATATCTGGCCTTGTACTCTAATTGCTCCAAATTTGGAAATGCAACTTGAATATTCTGGGAAATATATCAATAAAAACAGAAATCTATTAGATAAAACTTTGTTGGTTATTGTATTATCATCTGTGCCAATGATTGGAATCAAGGCATGTCCCAAAACCACATTTAGGGTAGAGATTTTTTCCCTTGAGGATGCACAAGGGTTTTCAGAATGCCTTGAAAACACAGGGATTTTTGAACACTAGAATTTCAGGATTGACTTAAGGAAGATTTACTGAGCTGCTTTTTTTTCCTCCTCTTGTGCAGAAAATGTTTGTTTTTTTGCTTGCAGATGCAATAACTGCAGTTCATATTATTCACAAGTTATATCATGTATTTTTTTCTGTCTTGTTGCTTCCCACTTTCTAACCAGTGATCTGAGGTTTTGTTTTTTCACATGTAATCATTGACATAAGTAGCTTCATTTTTATTTTTTTCTTTTTTTGTTTTTGTTTCACAAAATTTTTGTTTCGTAATTCCTAATGGAAAGCTCATGCGTTATTTGTGTCTGGGAAATGGTAATACATCCCAGAAACAGATCTGCTTTTTCTGGGAATTACTAGGAGCCATTTGAGTGTTCATGTGCAGCAGCCTCCTGTATGTCCTGTACCTGAGATATCTCAGTTTTCAAAGTTGGTCAAGTGGGTCTCATCCATTATTACCAAGGACAATACAAGATCCATTTGGAAAGATATCAGAAAATCTTCTATGATAATACATCTCAGCTTGTTCTGAAAATTATACTACCACGATCTGTTTATGTGGGACAGAAGATCAGAAAGTTTGACAACTGAAGCTGATCACTTCAATACTTCATTTAGAAACTGAAGCCAAAAATTGGGTTCAAGGAGTGGTTCCTCAGAACTGAGACAGCTGCAATAACATCCTTTGGGTTGATGTTTATGACTTGCATCTCAGAGCAGGCATGAAAAAGGTCAGGATGCCCTAAGTGCTCAGTAAGAGTGTAGAGCTGCAGAAGAGAATGCTAACTGTTTATATCTGGAGAATGATAGAAAAAAGTGTTTTCCTGTACTGCTTCTCTTTCTTTTTCCAGCTGATAAGTCTCAGGAACTTTAAGGAGGTTTTTTTGAGCACGAATAAGAGATCTGTTAACATCTGAGCTGAGCAGCACTGCCCTGCTGCACAAGGGCCACCTGTAATCTGCACTGGCACATCTGGAGCAGCTGAGCAGCAGTGCAGGGGCCAGCAGAAGCTACTGGTGTGTCTGGGCAATGGCTCTGTCCTTGCGCCCACACCCCCTGGCATCTCTGCTGGCCCTGAGAGCCAGCCAAAGTATCTTTGGCTAGTCAGTCTGCGCTTTCCTAAGGTCCTGCGGCTGTATGAGAAAGCTTGAGGAACAAAGAAGTGACCAAACCTTAAATTTAGAAATGACGCATGGAGGGTTTTACACAGAAATAATCTCTGTGGTTCTGTGGATTCTCCTTAATTCTGGGAGAGGAGGAGGCTTCTTGGTAGTGTTAGATTTACTGTTAAATTCCTTTTCTGAGGCTTTCAAGAAGGGCATGGTACATGCTTCCCTGAGCAGGCTGCAGAAGGGAAGGGAGTGTTTTCTATGCTTTTAAAATGCACTCAACCACTTTTAATTCTGAAATTTTCTATTCTGCCTGCTTTTAGTTATTGGCATAATATTACCTGGCTGATTGGCTGCTGCTTGGAAAAAGTATAAATCTCTTTCAAACCACCACTTCAAGAAGCACTTGAAGCAATTACTTTTTTACCTGATTGTGATGCTCTCTGGTCAGAATGGAGGTGCGAGAGTGAGGAATTGATGGTAGGGGAGCAGGGAATTTCAGTGCACTCAAGTTGAGCAGATGAATTGCTGTCTCTGGAAAAGCTGGCCCATGCCCAGAGCATTATGCAGTATAAAAAGATGATCATCCTACTCAGCAGGTTTTCCAGTTACTTAGGGAAGACCTGCTCCATGCTAGTGAAAACTAACACAACCCCTTTTACTCTCTTGAGGCCAATCAATCAATCTAACATTACTCACTTTTGTCTTGAAGCTGCTTTCAGAAATTGTGTAAGGGGAGAGGAAACACTAAGAGCAGCAGTAGGAAAAAAATTTTTTTAAAAGATGCATTTTCAAATGTAAATGAAACTATTTTGGATAAGTCGATCAAAATTGACCTTTTTATCAAAAAGGAAACCTTAACTCTAGTTAGTTTCTTTAGATTTAGAAAGATTTCTTTCCTACTGTACAGCACACTGACCTTTTATATTTATTAACTTTAAAATACATGTATAATTTAGACCTCACTTGTTCTGGAGGGTCTAGTTGTCTTATGGTCATGGGATTAAGCAAACATTTTTCAGGAGTGTACATAATTTATCTTTTAATAGAATGAAAATTTGTAGTGTTTTGGGAGTTTATAAAAATTTTACTTTGTGGATTGTTTCATCTCTTGGCTACAAGTGTCCTATAAGACACACTTTTAAAATGTATTTCTTTTGTCCATGTGATAGAAAAAAGTGACAAAGAAGCCAGCACTTGTATAAACTGGAAAATTTTGAAATAATGCATGAAAAATACAGCTCTCCTGTCACTGCTCTTCTGTTAAAGTATGATTAGTTTATTCTGTCTACTCATTTTTTCTACATGGTGGCAAAACCTTCACACACCTGATCAATATTGAGCTGCTTTGCTGTGGTGGTTCTGTACCTGCAGAACACATTTATTTAAGTGGTACCCTGGCTCAAACAACAGCACACTGTAACTGCCCTGAGGTAGGCTGGACGCGTGAAGTACCTGAGGCCACTTGGGGACATGTTGGTGGCACACACCACTGCAGGCCTTGTGGAACAGAGCTTTGCACCCTCTGGGAGTAGCTCTGCTCCTCTGGAGGTGCCTGACATGGCTCTTACAGCGCGGGGTGTTTATCCTTTCACTGCAATGGACAGCATAATTGGAGGCAAAATTAACATGTCAGCTTGAACCAGCATGGAAACTCTTTTATTCCAGAAGGGTATAGAACTTCTCAAGTATAAATAAATACCTGCTGGTGTTTAAGGTTACCAAGAGTTCTATATTTGCTGCTCCCTGAATTTAAAGGCATAATTTTCCACAATTTTCTTTGAGAGTGGAGGTAATTTAGCTTTCAGAACTTTAGTTCCTTCTGAATCTTGCTTGGCTTCTTTTCTGACCTGAGAAAAAATTGCAGTTGATCTGAAAAATGCTGAAGTATTTTATCAGAAGTTGCAAAGAGGTAAGTACATCCAAAAAGAGAGTTATTTCCCTTTATTGTGGTGCTGTTTTTTCACACTAATCTTGAAGAACTTGGTGCAGTATGTCTCTCCAAGCCCCATCCATGACTAGGTGCCAATAACTCCCTGCAGCTGATTAGTCTGGATAACCATCTTGTATTTACACTTTGCAATGCATGCAAAAAGCTGACACGAGCACACACAACACCCCCACACCCAGATAGGTGTTATCAAGGCAAGCTAACTGAACTTTGTTTGTTTTCAGCCAACAGAAACATACATGAAGTGAGTTGGAAGGGAGTGGTGTGGAGAGGGAGAGGGATTTTATGTGGGTTAGTTTTAGACCAGGGAATCCAGTTTCCTTACACTCTTCTGTGGATGAGGATGGTGGTGGCAGACACTACTTCAGGAAAGTATAATCTGGATCTTAGCGGGAGGATCCAGTCTCTTTATCCACTGAGTATGTTAAAAACACGTCTGTTAATATACTTGGATTAAAGTCGGGGTTTGTCAATACTGCCATGCTGCTCCTTCCATTTTAGGAAGCATAATGGCACCCTGTCCTGTTAGATGAGATAAAAAGCTTAGACATATAGATAAAATGTATGGGGCTGCTTACCTCTTTGAATAGTCTGGATCTCATTGTTAGGGTGTGATACAATTTGTCCAGAAGAAGGGGAAGAAGTTATTTTCACTTCTTTTTTTTCACTCTCTGGTGGCTAAAAAGGCTGTCCTGATGTTTTATAAACATGCTTTGTTTTCAGTGATAACTAAGTATCCAGGACCTAAATAGTATGTTTGTGCAGCCAAATCCAAATCATCATTGTATTAAATCATTTTTTCTGTATGTCTGGATGAAGATTATCCTGTCTCACAGAGCTACTGCCTGTACAGAGCTGCGCTGTGTGTATTACTATGTGCAGGCTCTTCATGGGACTGTTCCACTGAGTATGTAGGCAAAAGATTTAAATTATAGCAACTTTTTATTAGAACTTAAATATAGTTACTTTTGAATATACAGTCATTAAAATGACTCTCATCAATTAAATGTCAATATTCATGTAATTATTAAAAGTTACTCATCCTTATTCTCCATAAAAACTTTAAATGAGACAGCACAGGCATTCTTTGGTGAGGCAAGGGATAAGTTTGTATGTTTGCTGCTTAGATCTTTCTTCCCCAAAGTTGCTGACCTTGACTTTTGAGACCTTTTCAAAATGAGCCATAGTCATAAGCTCCAAACTTAGGCTTGTCTTCATCAATGGGGTGTGTTATCTATGCTGACATTGTAAATTGAGCCCGGTCAAACACACAGCTGCCACCTGAGCTGGTTACAGTTTAAGTGTTTTAGTATATATGGGAAATAATTCCATCTGTACTACAATAGTCAACTGTGTAGCAGGGAATAACAATGTTCTAATCAGCTTCCTGGGTTAATTATAACCCTGGCAATCATGAAACTCAAGGGAGAATGGGGGCAGGGGGATAGCTGGGGTTGGTAATTGGATATCGAGGTTTTTCTTCCAGAAGGTGGTTTGACACCACCTGGTTGCTTCAGAGACTCCTACGTGGCTGTCAGATGGTGCCACCTTTTTGGGACAAGCCTCCTGTACTTGTGTAACTCCCTCAGCCATATCTCCTAAGGAACTGCTGTGTTCTGAACAGGTGTCAGAAGCAGACTTGTCTTGTGCCCACAACAAGTCTCTCAGCACTAAAGCACAAATGTTTCTCTACCTTGGTAGCCTTGGTCTCTATTAAGAGAACTGGAATTGAGGATTTCTAGGGCTATTTATGTGTAATATCCCACATTATGTCAGTGTGTTCTGCTGTTATTGGTGTGACTGGTGCTCCTTGTCCTTCCCCTGCAAACCTTCCTTCAAATGTAATTCCTGTCCTGTCCCTTTCAGTTGTCTTTTCTCACTGCCACTAAAAGAGCCTGGGCTCTGGACAGAGACATTTCCCTGTTTGAACATTAGAAACAGCTGAACAGGCTGCCTGCTTTTGTTCAGCTGAGTGTGAAGAGCAGTGCCTTCTGTTGGTATTGCTGTGTCCTAAACATACAGGGCCAGACTCAGTCTTTGGATAGAGCTGCTAAAGTCATCAGTCCATCAAAGCCAGGAATTCTGTGCAGAGTGAGCAGGTGTGTGTTGTGGTGGTAATCACAGTCATCATTATCTCATAGCTGACACTGAGTGACCTATGGAAATTCACTAGCAGCTTGCAGTTCTGTGAATGCCTTTACTCTGTTTTGTTATATTTTCCTTGGCTATGAGCTCCATGGCCTGTTTGACAGTGCTGTTGTACAGTATGGAAAATTTTGCCTCTTTTTTTTTTTCATGGGTGTAACACTGGCTGGTGGATGGGGTAGTTAAAAAAAAGAATACAAAAGGAAGTTTAAGTAGTCCTGTGTACAGGTCGTTTGGGAAAAAAAAAATCCCTTTGTGTCAAGTGCAGAGCTCTGCATATAGGGAGTAATAAATTAATTTTATCATTAATTTGATTATAATAAAAGTTGCAGGACTTAACCATAAGAACTGATTTTGGTAACTTGCAAACTAACAAAGGGAAATAATTTATTCCCTTTGCTCCTGATTAACACATTATCATGCATGTAGCAGCTTGTTTCTAATTCTTCAAGGATTACTCCAGTTTCTCCAGAGAGGTGCTGCTGTGTAACAATGGAGCCAGCTTGAGCAGGCTGCAGTTTGCCTCCCACACCAGTGGAGCAGCTGTGAGCATGGTGTGGATTCTGGAGTGTGCAGCTGTCTGTTCCACCCAGACTGACACCTCTGAGTTGGGCTGGGTCTGAGGAGTGAGGGCTTCTTACAGCTGTGACTTCTCTTTCTGTCCTCCCCTGTCAGGAAGTCCATTGACAGGAGGCTCAGCAATATCAGCTGCAAACCTGACTGTGGAAACTTGGCAGGAGCAAGTCCCCAAGCCCAAGTTTCCATGGTGGGTTGCAAACTCCAAGAGATTTTCTGTGAGCCAACCCCAGCTGTTGCACAAGCAAATGCAGCTGTGGTTTGTCATCTTCCCCCAGATTTGCCTTTGATACTAAACAAACTGAAGAGAAAAAATAACATGCAGACATACTGCAGTGAAACAGAAGTCTAAACTTCTGCTATGGAAGTGTAATAGTTATGACAGGGAAACTAAACATGAGTTTAGAGAACATGAAGCCAAATATTTCTCTAAGATGCCACAGCTGTGAAGGCAGTGACACAGTTAAGGAGAACTTAATCCTTTCAGTGGGCTTTGAAATTACTGTTAAGGTCAATTTGGGGATGAGACAGTACTGGAAATCCAGTTCTTGCCTCCCTATGCACACACAGACAACAGTTAAAGACCTTTCTCTCTCTCTTTATCCACTGCTAGTCTTTTTTTCCATAAAGTGAAAAGCCTCTGCTTTGCAAACCATTGTTAAGTTGTAGCTCTACTGTGTAGCATGTTCCCGCCTGCTCAAATTCCTCCCATAGTGGCCACAGATCTATAAAACATAATGTTCATTGTTCATGCATCCATAAATTCATTATTTCCTCCTCACACTCAGCCTTGATGGATGCTGCATGTATCACACTCAAGGAAGAGTCAGTATCAGTGTGCATTAGTCAAATGAATTGCACCTTTTGTTTTCCTGGGGTCAAAAATAAAGCATTTTCTGTCAGAATTTGACACACACCAGTGTGTTTTCTAGTTATGGTTATCTCCCTTTGCACAGCCTGGAGTAGAACATGCTAATGGTTACATTTATAAAATGTAGCTCTAACTGTAAGTGGTAGTGGAAGGCAATTTTCCTGATGGTCTGTGTTCTTAGCCCAGATTAATGGCTAACTAAATATACTGCTTACCCTTTTCTTATCCACAATTTCTGTCTCAAGCTGAGAGCTTGCAGCACTCACTCAGTTGCATGTCACTTTTGGAGGTAGATGTGATTTAGCAGCCTCTTGGTGAAGAGCATCTTATTAGCTGGAGATTTGGATAGCAAATAGCTTGGGGAAGGAGAGAGTACTGCAGAATTTTCTTTCCACTCTTTAAGGATATTTTGTATATGCAAAGCAATAGGATGCTTGACAATTTGAAACAGAAATGTGAAGGGCTACCAGGAGAGGAACAAAAAGAGAAGGTAAACAGAAAAATATTGGCAAGAATCAGTACATCCCAGCTAATTTGATCTAAAGTTTTTTCCTAGCAGATATTTCCTGTAAAGTTTTCTTAATCAGTGTTAAAAATTTTATTTCTCCAAATGCTTTACTTCAAGGTTTTCTGTCCTACTTCTCTCTGGTGAGTGTTTTTTTGTGCTGCCCTGGGTAACTGTAGAATCCTTGCTGAGAAAGAGGAAGCAGCAGCTGCTTGGTGTGTTCTATAAGTGTGGAATGCCTGCTGCTGGAGAGGTTCTCAAGCCTGTGCTCTTCCCCAGGCTTAGAACAAATCAAAGCAGGATTGTGCAGGCAAGATGGGGAAATAAGGAGATGTTAGAGAGGCAGTCCCTCTTTATTGGTTTAGGAAAATGACACTTCAGATTAACATGAGATTGGGAATTGAATCCAGGTTTCCCGGGTTTAGTCGGATGCCCAGACCACAAACTACAAGTAGTTAGGAAATGACAGTTTCCAACAAGTTTACAGTTAGACTTTGGAAAAACCATAAGAATAATTTCCAGTATTGTTACTCCAGGATCAGACTTCAGATTTCTGTTTTGTTTTGCTGTGATTAGAATAAAGTAAATGTGAAATCAAACTTATTCCAGTTCATAACTAATTAAGCTTTAAATCCCTAATTCCTGACAGGCTGGAACTGTGTTGAGATCAAAATAACAAGGAAGAAAACCAGAAAACTGATGATTAAAGTTGCACTGGTTGGATAGAGACAGTCATAGTATATAAACCTGTGATTAAACTGAGGCTTGTGCCTCTGTTTAATCTGCTGCCATGGCTGTCCTTGCTGTACTGCTCTCCAGGTGTTCAATCCTTGTCTTGTTAAGTGTTTGTTCTGATCTTTGTTTTCTCTTCCTGCTCTTAAGCTTTTTTAGTTCTTTCCACCCTTTGGGGGGTCACCAGCATTGACCAGGGCTACTGGAAAGAAAACATTACTGTTCTGGAGAACATAGGCTGGATGAATGATGGCTCTTCCTTGTCCTGATGTTCTTTAGGAAATCCGTGGTGTGTACTGCTGTCCTGGTGTGAAGTCTCAGCACAGAGATGTGTGAAGCATAAGGGCTCAGGTACCAGCAATCCTGAGGTGTTGCCTACAAAGTCCCAGGACACAGGCTGAGTTTTTGTGCCTGAGCTATTGTGTCTTGGAAAATAATTTTCACTTCTGATTGCAGAGAGATATATTAGAGAAAAAACCAAGCTTTTTAATGCTTGATGTCTCTTCAGTGCAGGTTTTTTTTTGTGATGCAGGGGACTCCAATATGTGACCATTCTTACAGGTTTCCCTGTCAGGAAGCCATGAGCTTAGAATGAAGAATAATGTAACATAAGAATTGAATATTTATATAATTCTGCTTTCACTTGGTATACTTCTGGTAGGGAATTAGTACTTTAAATTTGGATCCAAGAATTGCTGTTTTGACTCAAGGAACAAATACATGCATTTAAATGAAGTAAATAGCCTGAAATTTTGCTTCCAATGAAAACCAAAATCATCCCACAAAGAGTAGTATTTGTGCATTGGCTTAATATTAGGGTCAAGCACAGAAATTTCCATAACTCTCCTGCAAGTGCAAATATTAACATGTACATTGGAATTTCAACAGATTTAACAGTTTTGTTACGAAGTGTTTGTGGTCTTACAGTCCCTGAAGGATTACCACGTGTGGTGGATGTAGAAATAATAGCCTGAAGAACTGCAGTAAGCACAGGAAGAAGTTGAAATCACAGCTCTTGTGAGTGGCAGTTAAAGATATTTAAGTTCTTGGACTAGGGGGCCAAGATCTTATTACTTCTACTTGCTCCATCTCATGTATGGATTACATGTGGTTACAGTTTTCTCTGGGTTGGATCAAGAGAATTTAGAGCTGATCTGGTTTATATGGGTCTGTCTCACTTCAGAGCTCAGGCTTTTCTACCTTTCTACATCTTGCTGAAATTTCAGAGAAATAATACTGGATTCCAACCCCTTTTCCTCCTTTCTGAGGACCTTGCTGTTTATGAGGCTGGTGTTAGCACAGAGGAGCCTGCAGAAAAAAGGCAATTCTAGCAATGAAAAGACTGTTTACATATTGCTGTGTTTCTTCCAATGTTTTCCTTTCAAATGACATAAAACTCTGCTTCAGAAGGTATGGCAGGCACACATCTCTTCTGTTTAGTTTAGCTTCCCAGTTCACTGTGTTTAAAAGCACAAGCAATTCATCATTCATTTGAAGAGAGCTGAATACAACTGTCAGAGAACACACGTTTTCTCCTAAAAATGTGTTAGTGTGTGTCTAAATAAGGTGTCTATCGGCTTGCACACTGTTTATTGTGTCAGGGTAAGAAACATAATGTTTAGAGTTCCCATCTGGTAGGATTATTTCCTACTGCTCTTGGTTCAGGCAACTTCTGGTTCAATTTAGCTCAATGTTTGTGTGTCAGTTGTAGAATCATCAACTTTTGCAAACAAGGACTAGTCTGTAGTGAGGGACTTTTGCAAACAGTTATATTTTTCTCTACAATATATATAAAATTCTTTAGAAAAATTGTGTAAAGAAGGCTTTGCTCAGATGCCTAGAAGTGCATTAGAAAGCTGAAATCTGGAAATGTATTAGAAAACTAGATCTTAATTATTTAGGGTTATGCTCTTTCTCTTTTTTGCTAATACCAGTGAAGCTGCTGGTGCTTTCTGCATTGGGAGGTAATGCTCTGCTCAAGTGCAAGTCAGATTTGGACTCAAGCAGTTAAGTATGAATAAAGGAAGATCTTTACTTTCTTGGTCTCTTGCCCTGAGCAAGGTGAGGAAGAAAAAATTCAACAACTGGTTTTCCCCCTAACACAGATGATACCAAGAGGTTGCTTTCTGTCATCTTTTAGACTTCACTGCTTGGTTCATAGGCTTTTTCATTTGGGTAACTGGAAGCAAAAAAAAGGCATTGTCAGCAGAATTCCAGTTACTGAAAATTAGTGATTGCCAGTGGTGCTGAAGTTGTGGCTTCCAGTTCCATGTACAGCACAGCAGGACAAGGCATGTGGTATCAGTGCTTTTCTTTGTGAACTCTTTTTGCTACCCTTGAGCTGTGATGTGCAGCTCAGATGAAAAGGCTGCTGTGTCTCAGGCAGCCAAGGATGGGGGGGTCTCAGTTCTCCCTCCTGTGAGCTCCAGGCAGTTTGTGTTCTGCCCAGTCCAGTGCAGCAGCTCCAAAAGAAAAGCAGCTGGTGGCTGTAGGGGGATTGTCAGAATTAACACTTCATTTACAGCAAAAACTGCTTTCTGCTCACAGATAGCAGCCTCAAGAAAATGAGGTTTGTGCTTCATGATACCATTGCAAGGTTTTAGAATTCACATGAAGCATCTTTTGCTGTAGTTGGTGTGTAACTGCCTGTGCCTCTGTTTTGTGTGCAGCTAATCAGGATTTTGAAAGTCTCATAGCTACTGCCCCCAGTTTTCTGTGAGGAGAAGAAAGTCAAATGCATATGAACTTTTTTATAAAATTTTTTGCATGAAGTGAGCTAGAGTACTCTGTTACCAATTAAATGGAGAATCCCATATTTGAAGTGTATCTAGTGCATTCCAGATAAATTAGACTCCGATGATTGTTTTTTAATAAATAAAAAAATTCATTACTTATTTAACTATTTATAAAAGAATAAAAGACACTTTTAGAATATTAACACCCAATTTGCTGAACTCTAAGTAGTTTTTTCTGCCTTACTGGCTTCTGGGACCTGATCTTGTGAGAACATGGAGTGCTGATCATGGGCTTTGAGCTTTCTAAAACTTCTTATCTCAGGAGCCAAGTCTCCTACAATTAGGATTGGTAAAATACTGTCTCTTCATTTCATAAAAATAAGTGTATACATTAGCAACTAAAACAAGAATGAGCTTTAAATTAAGCTGAATTTGAACAGAAGGATTCTTTAATCTTAAGAAAAATTCCAGTGGGATGCTCCAGGAAGGAGAAAAAAAAAAAAGGCTGTCATCTGGTAGTGTCATACATGTGTTAGCGTGACAAACACTAGAAAATAATCCTTAGAAAATTTCATTCCTAATATTTCTCTGGATGTTCATATTTTTGAATGTTCTTTGCTGGTTATCATGAGCGCTTTGACCATTTTCAAGCAAAGAGGATTTTTTTTTCTTGGCAGAATGTCATGAAGGCATTGACTATAACTGTAAATTAGAACTTTCTACATGATTTTCAATACTGTAAGTTGAAGAAAACAGATAAACTAATTGCTGCTACAAAATAATTCCTGTTCTAGAAAAATTGGTATGGTGGGGGAGAAAACACAAGGGAAGAATTTACATGATGGGTTTACAGAAGAGCGGGGCTAATGGAAGGTTAATAGTTTGGTTTTAACTTATTTTTCCAATATATTCCTCCTACCTTCCCCTTCAGCTGAATCCTCCTGCTCTCCTCTGTGTCTGTCACTGAATTGAAGGATATGCAACAATATGCAAGTACATGGATTTTAGCAGAATTTTTACCAGAGATTAAAATAGGGCAAAAGTTTTACCCTGTACATCAAAAAGTCTTTTGTTGTGTCCTCTTGGAGAGTGAGCAGAAACTTTAAAACATCAGGAATATGGTAGAAATTTATACCACTTTATGGGCTTCTAAGGGACTTCAGTGGTCCTAGGTGCTTGTAATGAGCTTTGTATGAACACATGCAAAAACGACAGATGAATTTTGGATGAATTGGTCATTAAGTTATTCATGTAATACAAATGACTGCAAAATTTGTAGATATGAACTTAAAAAAAAATAGAGAACACTTATAAAAAACAAATTTAAAATTTTTATTCCCACAGAACTTATTTCTGAATCATACATAGATTTTTCCACTTTATTTATACGATCTTGTGTTTTTTTCTATGTTCTTCCAACTAATATAAATTAACTAAGTTACTAAATACTAATATAACTTAATGGAATAGTCAGTATTAAAAATAGTAACATTATAGGATGACTCAGGTTGGAAGGAATTTCAGTCCCAGCTCCAGCTGAAAGCAGGGAGAACTCTGACGCGAAGATTTAACCACCAATGTAGCTGTAGAAGTTCTCTTTGTTCTTGGCAATTAAGTCTCAATCCAGCTGAGCTTTTGTTTTCCTAACACCATAACTTCATGCTTGGTCAATCTTATGAAATTATATCTATATACCTCAAGAGAAAAAAAAAGTAAAATTTTCTTTTTCAAAGCGTAAGATGTCTGTAGAATTAGTTGAGCAGTGTAGAGACTGGATATGTTGGAAATAAGTTATGAACACTGCAAAAACAGGGCCCAGTTTTTCCACCAGTGATCTTTCTAGTCCTAATATTGGGGTTTTTTTGCATTTGATCCTGCAAGATGCTGAGCTTTCTGACCTAGTTTCAGTAAAACTTTATTTTAGGCATGTGAGCAGACCATAAAAATATAATAAGCTTTTCTCCATCAGTTTTATGCCTGCTGGGTTTCCTTGATCATACACTGTGCCTACAATTTTCATGACAATTTCCAAATTTCATGTTTGCATGTGATAGCTAGTCACTGTTTGGTTTTGATGCAACTCTTCTTTTATTCTTGTGTACATCTGGTGATTTAGATGATGCAGCAAATTGCAACAAGGCTGAAAATTGTTAAATCTGTATCTCCTGGACAGCAACTCACAGATTCTCCAAGATAAAACACTTGGGAAACACAAAGTATTTCACCTCAGTGTCTTGCTTTTGGGGCTGCAGTCAGTGTTCCTCACTAAAATCAGGATCTGACCCAGTGTCCTGTTTTATTCTGGAGCATTTGGTCACTTGTGATGTGTCACAGAAATCAAATTAAAAAAATAGCACAGATCCTCTGGGTAATGTTTGAACTAGGCCTACTTTCACTCATCTGGTTACTTTTTGGTAGTTGTTTTTTGTTTTGTTCTTCTTGGTTGCCAAGCCACTGCTGAACTTCATGGATATAATTTTTTAATATGTTGTCTCTAAAGTGTATCGTTTCTCCAGCCTTCCTAGGATCTTCACAGAATGTTATATAAATGTGAACATCCCAACATTTAACAGCCCAGTTTTAACACACTTCTACAGAGCACTCAATGGTGGTATCACAGTCAAATTACTTCCAAAATCTTCAACACAACAAATAGTGATATTTTCTTCTTGTATTGCTAGCACTGGTGACTGCTTTCAAGTTGCCTTTACCTTTGGCTTCTTTAAATAACTCTTTAAATGTGTTTCAAGGGATTTAAGGGTTTTCAATTAGTTTGTCTTTATGGTGGTGTTTGTTTTTCCTCATGTGTAACATCAGTACTCTCCACTTGTGCTCCCACACCCGTTTCCTTCCCAGCTGAGGTGGCACAGGGACTGGGCACAGGCTGTCAGCCCTGAGGCAGTGGGAGCACCTGGCACTTCCCAAACCTCCAAATACCTGGAGAATTGCCTGTGTCCCTGGGAACTCAGCAGTCAGGTGGGTGGGAAGCAGGAGTGTGACAAGGAGATGGCAAACCTCACCTGGAAGTCAGATTTGCTCTTTTCAGTTCTATGGGCAATCAGGGAACCATTTCTTCATCAACAGCAGATAAACAGAATCCTGCCCAGATAGATTAAGCTCTCTGATACCAGGGCCAGATGAGAACAGGCGGTTTCCTGACTTATTTTTGAGGTGTCTCTGATTTGCCTCCTCTTCTGGTTGTGCCAGAAATCAAAACTGAGGAGCTGACCTGTGAATAAGGTAAAGCAGTTCTGTCAGCTCTACTCCAAAACCATAGCTTACAGAGGGGAATTGCCTGTCCAGTGTCTGATCTTTCAGTGTTGCAGGTGAAATAAGGGGAGTGCTCCCAGTGGTCTGAAGAATTCAGCCTTGCCTCTTCATGCACACTCGGGAAATTTTCTGTTCTTTACACCTGTGTAATTTCTTTTTTCTCCAAAAGGCCTTTGTGTTCATACAGTTGTTTTTTTTTCTGTTATGTTTTTTTTTTTTATGTCTGTGTGGTCCAAGCAGTCTCAGTTTGGCAGTGTGATGCTAGATGTAGCAAGGTGGCAGAAATCTGAGGATGCTAACAGATAAAGGAATATGTTTTATGCATGTGCCTTGGTGGGGTAAGGACTGGGAAATGATGATTACTTGTGACAGAGTGGGTTGAACAGCACCGCCCTTGTGCAGTCCATTTTGCATTTGAAATGTTAATTGCAGGTTACTGGTTTACTGAAAATGGAGAGGATCTGTGCACCTTAAATGTAGGTCACCCTGCTGCACACAGCAACCTCTGCCCTTGCAGCTGCAGATATGCCAGGCACTCTCTCTGGGGGCAGCACAGACAGGGTGCACTTGACCTGATCTGCATCGTTCACTGCATCCAACATCTGTGCCATGACACCAGAGTTCAGGGGCTTCCTTGTCCCCTTCCTTTTGTCACTGCCAGACAGGGTAACAACTGAGTGTGAAATAAACCAAAGGCTGCATATGCCAATGATTTTTTTACAATTGCATCTGTTAGATGGTGGTGCTTTTTTTTTAATGATTATTCAGGAGTCACTCGGCAGCTAAAAGGGAAAACTTTTAAATATTTAATGTCTCTGAACTGCTCTAAGACTGAAATAATTGTGTTTTTGCAGATTTGGGTTAACATAATGGACTGTGAAAAGAGGCCAATGATTATGTGACCATTTGAAAGCCAGAATCACCCTAAATCAAGTGTGTGAGCAAACAATGACTTGATAAAATCAGGATGATGAAAGTATAGCATAAAATCTATACAGAAGTAAAATATGGAGTACATTGAATTTGCCTTTGAGTCCATATTAGTTCAATAAGATAAGGCATTGCAGACTGGTGTTCTATTCATTTTTTTCATCTAAAGGATGTGGAAAATGTGAGAATTTCTTTACTCTTCCTGCTCTATACTGTAATTTCTTTACACGAGCAAAAGATCATAAATTGTCATTTTGTCAGTCTGGAGCAACAGGTACATAATGGTCTTTCCCACTCTGAAGCAAGAGCTTGGCAACAAAGGTAAATTTACATATAAAAGAAAAATAAAATAAAAAAAACTCCACCAAACTTCTGTCAAAGTGGTATTTAAAATAATCTGCTATTAAATCCAACACTAATGCCTTTTATTTATTTTATAACAGACTTTATTTTTTTGTTGTTTTTGTTTGGTTGGTTTTTTTGGTTATTGTTATAGAATACATTCAGCTGATCCTTGGGCTGCTTGTGCTGCAACAGTAACTAAACCCCACATATTTCCTAAACTTTTTCATTCACCATTTTTTCAGGGCCTAACTTTCCTCACCTTACTATTGGACTTCAATGAACTTTCATCATCTTTAACACGAGGAAAATGAGCCTGTGACATGGGAATTTTGATGTCTGGTTTTAATTTAGTTTTTGATTGATATTCCTTGGGCAATTAGTGTTTTACACTGACAGAAGGTGGTGCAGTTAAGCAGGATAAAAGTAAAAATTGTTCTGATATTTCAGCAGTTAACTTGCTTTTGTAGTGGAAGTGACAGCAGAATACATTCATGAATCACCTCAATTCCCCCAGACAACGAACGAGAACACTACAACTGAACAATTGCCTGCAGATAATAAAGCCTTTATTTCCTTTCAAGCACTTAAATTTCCTTTTGATTAAATAATTCCGTGTTTGAGTGCAGTTCGCAGGTAGGACATGCTTGTGTAAACCCCGCTGATTAGAGCAGCGTCCTGAGGAATTTATCACCACAGATTTTTAGCTGCAGTCTGTTGTGGCCAAGTAAAGCTTGCTAAGCAGCCTGCACATGTAATCCCACAGGCTCCCACACTGGCTTCATTCAGCCCCTCTGGCTTCAGCGCAGCACGGTGGGGAGCTGGGTGTGACAGCAGGACAGACCCTGCCTGAGAGCAGGGAACCACACGGACCAGCCCGCAGGCAGGTTGTCAAACCACACAGCATTTGAGATAGGAACGAGCTGGGTTCTGCAAATCAGGGATTTGAACTCTTGTACAGCCTTGGCAAAGGACCCCAAGATGCTGCTGGAAGCAAGAGCACTGCCCGGGTACCACTGGCCATAGGATGCCTTTATTTTAATTTGTGCTCAGGTGTGTGTTCAGTATCCAGAAAAACTTCCATTTGCAGCACCCAGTATTTCAAAGGAACAGGCTTATGAAGTCTGAGAACAATGTAAAAGGTGTATTTTAATTGAATTTCTGAAATGTTAGCTGCAGTGTTGTTGGCATACTTGTCTTTTAAAAATTAAGTAAGAGAGGCTCTAATATTTCTGTGGTTTTTTTTTCCTTGATGGTTGTAGTTTATCTGAGGATGTTTTGTGTTCATATTGCATGTTTATGAATTGTAATGTATAAGAACACATAAAGGTAGATTGCAAAGTTTTTATTTGGTCATTATTCATGTAGGACTCCCACGGAAATCTATGAGAACTGTGTGTTTATTTGAAAGTAGAAGGTATACCTGTCTAGGTGTCTACATTAATTTCTTTATTTAATTTCACATTTATTTCCTGCACCATATATTGTAAATACACACTGAAATCCAAGAAATACTTAGCTAAGTTCAAATTCTAACTTTTGGAACGCAGTGGAAATGCACAAGGCAAAATACACTGGTAACCTATGCAAAGTAGTGTCTCTGCTGAGCCCCTGCTTCTCCTCCTGGGGCACAAAGTGGCAGAGCCAGGCCACCAAGTCTGTTTTCCTCTTCCCAGGGCCCTTTGGGAAGGGGAAGTAGAAAAGCACCATGTCACTTGACAAAGCACAGCCAAATAAGTTTTCCAAGTAAGCCACTTTGGTGTTTGCATCCCAGTCCAGTTGTGCCAGAAAAAACCTAAAATGGTGGGGGAGTGCTGTTCTCCTCCTCTGTGGCACACAGAAAGGAGAGATGAGGGGATAAATTACTCTTTAATTTCTGCTAATGAGGAAAGCCTGCATCTGAATACTCAGCATTTTCTCAGGCAACACTAGACCCAAGGACTTCTATCAACAGTGAGTCAAACCGATGTGTGTGTGTGTGTGTATGTATATATATATTTATATATACTTATTTATGTACATACTTCCTTTTCCTGTTTGTATCCAAATACATTTATGTGTTTCTTTAGTTAAGTCCAAAGCTCTTGAGTGGAAACAGAGCTGGAATCCTTGAGAGTCTGACCTAAGCTCCAAAATCAGTCAAAAGTAATGCCAGCCAGCTCCTGTGTCATAACAAACCTGGGTGGAATTTATACCAGGAAAACATGTATTGATGCTGTTCAGGAAGTGTCTGTATGGATTCTTTTTTTGTGGGCCTTTTGCTCAGCTGAAACAGGTAAAGAATTTTTTCAACTTTGCTTGGCGATACCCCTGCAGTGCAAATCAGCCTTGGGGGAAAACTTCTGGTTTTATGCACAGTAGCATATGAGGGGTAGTAACAAGACCTAGACATCATCTGCTTCTGAGCTAAGTAAATGAACCAGTAGGTTTTGCTGTTTGGGAATTAATTAAATGCTTAATTGATTATTTCTGCTTGGTGTAAAGAAATATCCTTCAAACATAAAGTTGCCGATCCCATTTATGTGGAGAGAACAAATATTTGTGCATATTTTCAGAAAGTGTTCATGTGCTTTGCAGCCTCATTGCCAAAGCAGTGTTGCAATGTTTGAGTGTGACCCTGCTGCCAGGGACACGGTGTGTAACACCTCACTACGTTGTTTTGTGCTGCTGCTTTGTAAATGCCTTTGCATGGCAGCATCTGTGCTGTAATGGACATCACAGCTCTACACCGTGTTAGTTTTCAGAAACCTCAAGGAAGTGAATTTTTGTTCCCAGGCACTTCTCTAGTTTCTTTTTTATGTTCAATTTTGGCACAAACCAGAGTTGTACAAGAATGCTGAAGCCTAACTTAGCAACCTTTGTTCCTGGTGCAAGCTGCTCCCTGCCAGCTGGGCGAGTGGGGATTGCTCACACGTGCTGCACTTACCTACTCTCCTTGCTGTTACTAGAGGTTTCCTTCACTCTTAAAGAGGTGTTTTCCTCTTTATATGCAAAGCTAAATTATGGATCTTGCTGTTTGCTTTGGGGAATTTTATCCTTCTGCTTTGTATCTGTATGTAGCACAACAGTTGTCTTGGATCCATTCAGAGGCTGTGGAGTCAGGGTTATGGCTACAATTGGTGTGCATGGTCTAAATTAAGCAAATCCTACTTGCTGCATAATTATAAAGCAATCTGAAGTTAATTTCAGTTTTCATTTATAAATCTAATTTTGGTATGTGTTAAGTGCTAGTAGGAACAAGATATTATCTATTAAATATATGTGTATTGGAAGGAATCAGGTTTCCACACTTATTAACCAGATGTACTGTGGCATCATTCCAGGAATGACTTTACAATACCATGATGTTGCAATTCCTGTATATGTTGTAAATTTCTTTTTTTTTTTTTTTAGTTTGAATTACAGAATGATAATGAAGTGTCTTGTGCAGGCTCTAGACAAAGACAGAAGCTTAATCAACTATAAGGAATCAGAAGCTGTTGTGCAGACCAGTGCTGCTCCTGCTGGGAGGTGGTAGCACTCACGTGCTTCTTCTCCTCCCTTAATATTTGCTGATAGAGTAGGGCCCTCCTTTGCAAAGGGGTATCTGCCTTACAAATTCAATAGGACAATAAATTACCTAATGGAGATGACTGATGCGTTTTTCAAGAGCACAGAAGGTTAATTTTCCATTAGTAAATAATAAAACAAAGTTTACTTGACAGGGACAGATGGGAAGCCATGAAAATAAGTTTATGCAGTCAATTACATTTTGGGTTTGATGAACATATGGACAATAGACAAACAGAAAAGTCCATGCCAGTCAAAGGAGTTGACTACATTAAGAAAAACATTTACACAGAGTTCTAAGCAGAATTAAAACCATTAATAAACAAGATAGATGATATTAATTGCAACTTTAAAATGGCTGAAATTGTTTTGTCTTTAGCAAGAGAAAATGTTATTTGGACATCAAAGATCTTTTGGGAATGCAGCGAAACTGGTGTACCCAGATGAGCTTGTATGTATCTGGCAGTGAAATGTGGAATGCTGTTGGTGGCCAGGAATGGTCACAGGTGCTGCCCGAGTCCTTTCCCTGTGTGTGCCACACAGAGTCTGCATCTTGCAGCAGTGGGTGAAGCTGCCAGTTGAGCAAGGGTGCACTTCTTTCTCCTCTGAATTCCCAATGACAAACCTGCTCAGTCAGGTGCTACCCACCATTTGTGTGCTGAGGATAGCACTCCTTTTGAGATTTATAGAGAATGAATGGTGAGGAACTGTAAGGAGGAGTTCAAAACAGTAATCAATGTAGTAATTTTCTGAGCTAAATATTTCTTAGTTAAATAACTTTTTGTGTTATGTTTATTTTTTGGTTTTAGTATTAAACACTATTAAAAGAACTTGGGGAGGATGAAAAAATATTCATAAATATTTCTGGAGATTTCTAACCTAACCTTCCTTTGCCTAATGTTTCTCTTCGTAAATAATTGTAGAATTCAATTCAGCAAGTGAGGAGGAGCTAAAATGTGTATATGAAAATGGAGTTCAATGTTAACAGGATTTATGCTAACAAGATATATACCTACTTAAGATGTATTAACCACCTAGTTTTTGCAGTATCAGGTATACTTTTACCTCATAACCTGAGAACTCATTTCTTGTTGTATTAAGATCAGTTTAACATATTGTGGTCTCTCTGAAGCCAGTGTTTCATTAACTTCGTTTTGAAACAACTGTATCTTCTGATAGGATTTTGCCTATTAAAATGATACTGGGTGTGGTGATCACTTGCCAAAACTCCTGTGTTTTATGGTTGCCATGCTCCACTTTTTACTAGATGAGTAAGTTTCTACTTTATGTGTAGCAGGAAATGCTTCATTTCTAGTTTCTGCCTTTTGCTAAATTTCCAAATTATTGCAAATAAAAATCAATTTTTGTAATCACAAACTAAAATTTATTGTTTATGTGATGTATTTAGCTGCGGGAAGCTTTTGTTTAAAATAATCTTCTCACTAAAACTGCTAGAAATGCTTTTTTCATCTCCATTAAACTTCTGGCTTAGTTCATTAGCATATTGTTAATTGTTGTTTGATTTAGTTTAGTTCCACATGAGTGGCACTTGTGAAGCAGAAATAATTTTTTTGTACTTATTATTTGGAAAGAAAATCATCTAAAGTGATTGGAAAATGACAGGAGCATAGAATACATGTATCATAGCTGAATGTTTAGTAGGAGGAACACAAAAATTCAAGTGGAATGACAAAAAAAGATTCTGCAAGGTAAGGTTATAGGAATTCCTAAAAGTGTCCTTTTTTTTTTTTTCAGTAGCACTAGAATGTGAAAATGAGAAGTCAACATTTTTATCTCAATTAAGGGAGAGTTTTTTAACTGTAAAAGTTTCCGTTTGAAACTATTGAGTGTTTTTTTCCCACTGCAGCACTCTCTAGGCAGGGTTGGGTTCCTCACACACTGTGCTCCATATCCCTCAAAAGCCTCTTTGAAGAAGGAATGGTTTGTTTTGTAGTCTTTTGGTAAGATTTAGGAAACATTGTCATGAATACCTAGTGCTTAACAATATGTTTGTTTCCTGTTGAACCTTTACAGTTTTGAACATAAAATTTGGGGTTTTCCAAACTCAGAGGAATTGTTCAGCAGTGTTTGTGCTGACTTTCCTGTTTGCTGCTTTGGCATTGCTGTGTCTGCCAAAAAATCTGCCCTTTTAGGAAAGGTGCTTCTTGGCTGGTACCAAGCCTGACATAAGGGGAACTTGGACGTAGTTCTTTTATAATTCCTAGAAGAGGTTTCTGTTGTTTTCAGTTTTTTTCCCCTTGAAAAGAAGTGATTTTTTTTTGGTATATTTTGCATATTTTTCCACATTTCTCTGGCATTCTATTAGTAGCACGAGTTATAGATTATGGACAGTAAATAGACACTTGTTCAAAAATAACAGGAGAATATACTTGTAAATATGAAAAATTTGTTTTGGATTTTTTTAATGTTAAGCCCTTAGGCCTCATGTTATTTGATATGATTTCTTGGAGGCTGTTAGTTTAATTGTATGGAAACACACACCAGATTCATGCCTTAGCCTGTTAGGGAACTTTGTAATGAGCAAAGCGTATGGAGTACAGAGAGAGCAGATGAAAGAAAGTATTTAGAATATTAGACCAAAAATACAAATTTATTTAAGCCTTTTTAAAACCTAGACCTCAGAGAACATGAAGTAGAAAGACACAATTTTGCAAAAATTGTTTAATGTTTAAAGCTATGGAGTAAAAAGATCCCATTCAGGCAACTTAGGTGAATGCATTTATGAAAAGTAAAAAATTCACAGTCTAAGGGGGCGTGAAATAGTCTAGTATTAAACCACAACTAGTAGTTCAAAGTGAAACATTTTCCTAGTCTTCCTTGCTAGGCCTTTCAGCAACTGCTTCAGCAATTTTGCCTGCTTGTGAATGTATCCCTCCATCTCTGATTTAGCAAAGGACAATCTTGAGTGTTAGTGCCAATTACTGTACTTAAGTGGATATCTATGGTGTTTTCTTTAAAGACCTGGTTGTTTTGTGGGTCTAAAGGCAAGGACCTCAAAAAAGAAATTATTATAGCCAAGAATGGGTTCTAAAATCATATTAATGAAGATCAATTAAAATAACTGTGCTTTTAGAGAGTCTGAAAGGAAATGAATTCCTTTTGGTGGGTTTTGTAGGAGACATCAGACTGGGGAATCTCACAGATAGCAGGTGGTGAGGCTGACACTTCATAAGGAGCCTGAGAGGTTTCTCCTGTCCAGGCTCACTTCTTCCTGCTCTCCCTTTTGGAGGCATCTTTACATAAAGAGAGCTCTGATCCAGATTTGGACACCAACCTCAGCACTGGCACTGCTGAGTGGGAGCAGAGTGAGTGAGCAGCAGAGGGGAGGGCTCAGCCCCTCTTGTGCTGGAGTAAATCTGGCAAGAAGCTGTGCTCTGGCAGTGCATGGCTTTGTCTGCTGGGGCTCTGTTTGATGTAGTCTGCTCCTCCAGTGTGTTGGTATTTATTGGATCTAGAGGATTTGCAATAAAAATGAGTCACCCAGAAAACATGATCAACTTCTCAGGAAACTGAGGACCTGCACTTGTTCCTGGGGATGCTCACTTGGAGCTGACCCACAAGGGAAACTGTTTCCTTGGTGTACAAAGCGTTTTCATTTCAGTACAGAAGTGCTCACATAATTCTGATCAGGATAGCACTCTCCCCTTACATTTGCATCTTTCTTAGCAGTTGGTTCCTTGTGTGAACAGGTCTTTAGAACATTAATCACAAGTGAGGAGCATTCCTTTTTTGTCAGGTACCCAAAATCCTGTGATGTGCTGTTAAAAGATTAATTGGATTCAAAGCTGTTTCAGCTACTTAATGCAGGAAGCTTTCCTAGAAGTAGATTTTGACTGAACACATGCATATAAGAGCATAAAGCATATCTAGACCAAGGGTACTTGGGATAAATTAAGTAGAAGGTATATGTGAAAATAAAAAAAAAATGTGAGCGCTAGTCAATGAAAGTGAAATCAGAATTGTTTTTCATGCTGGGAGAGAAAATGTGGAGTGATGGCTGAAGAATGAATTTTAGTATTTTATGATTAAGGCTGAGTAGGTATATTTTATCTTTTGAGTGCTAAGTCACAGAAAAGAGGTCTGACTTAAATCTTCAAGATTATCGAAGTTTAAAAGTAAATTCAAATTTCATGTTATTAGTATTATATTCAAAGATGTCGTACCAGTTTTTAAGCACATTTCTTTAACTCCAGAGCTTTAACTCTCCAGGTAACATTTAATGCCTTGGGCTGTGCAAGGTCCTTGTGTGCAGTGCTTTGTACACAGAGATCTGAAAATCCTTGCTCATGACACACTGCTGCACATTGGACTGACATCTGTAAAAATATCTAATTCTCATCTCTCAGCTTCATAAACCCTACATGAATGTAGCTGATGCTACAGCAAGACTAAGCCAGTGGTTTTACTGACCCTAATTTAAAGAGAGTTAATATTTATATGTTGTACTTAGGGTTTTAGGCTTAAAGGTTGATAACAAAAGTTGTATAACTCTAAAGAGACAGGAGTGAAAATAGATACAGGAGTACTAGTAAATAATGTAGGGGTAGTATGGGAGAAGAAGAATCCTGGGGGTATAAAGAATTCTTAAGAGTCAGGAAATGCTGGAGTTCTCATGAGGATGCAGAGACTTATGTACTGCTGGGGAGCCAGAGAGTGATGTAAGGCACAAATAAATTTAGCAAATGCAAGAATGTTTATTACCTTCACATGCAAATGAAACATCATTTATTTAACCAGTTTTTGATGTCTATATTAGTGTGTATGCGGTGTTTTATATGGTTCCTGTGTGGCCGTAAATAAATTTTATTTAGAGCATTGGAGGGAGCTGTTATTAACAGAGTTACTCACAGCCAACATCAATTATCTCTGGTACTCTACAAATACTTATTTATGGTTACAATAAAATATTCTTGGGGAAGTGCAGTTCTGTAAAGCTACCTAGAGTACACAGGATGGTGATTTCATCTTCTAGCATAAAGCCACTCTTGTACATGACAAAAATATGGAGAATCAGGGAGTTGCTGAATAACCCTCAAAGTGTTCACTCTTATGAGTTAATACATTCTCTCATTTGTCTTTCTTAGAGCGTGGACCTCTCCCTTCATGAATAAATATCACAGTAGAATACCTTTGTAAGGAGAAAAAGGCATAATAATTTAGAATGTGGTACTATAGATGTTCTTTAAAAAATCAGGCAGCTAAGGTTCTTTAGCAAACTGATTATAGATGTTTCATCTAATTAGTCTATTTTTTCTCCACTTTTGTCAGAGAGGTTATTTAAATTTCTGGAGCAGAGAGTGTATTTTTTAATATTTTGATGTATGAATACCTAGCCTTTTACAGTTTCAAAGATCTAATGAGTTTCTTATTTTCTGCACTTTGAATACCCCCTTAATATAAGGCTACACGTATGAGATGTTCTTTTTTCTCTTATGCCACTACTAAGGAGCATTATAGATACCAAAACATCTCAGTTTTACAGCTTATTTGTCTCTCCATATTGCAATGATCCAAATAAGGGACCCAATGCACACTGACAAGTGTGTGCTTCATAGAGGGGAAAAGTCATTATGAGTTTTCCATTATATGACAATTTTTGACTTCTTTTGTGATGAAATGATTGGAAGATGATTAGTGGCAGAACTTTCCCCCTCATCTGAAAGGGGGCTGATTTAGTCATTTGCACACAATGAGAGTTATCAGTCTGCATTAGACAAGTGAAAATATGACCCACAGCTGCTCAGCTGCTAATTTGTAAATCACCAGAGGCCCTGAATTAGCAAAGATGTGTGAAGGCAGGTTCATAGTTGGGGTTTTTTTCCCTTTAGAAGTGTAAAGGAGTATAGATATCAATAGGATATCTAAGGAGCATGTGTTGTATTAGTAATTCTTTTGACTGTTACAGAATTCCATTCTCATTGGATTTTCATGAAGTGTCTTACACTTTCTAGAGTAAGTAACTGTCTGTTATATGTGGGATTGTGCAATGAACGGCAATGCCCTTCTAATGTGTTTATCCCAAGTTCTTGAAGGTCTGATGTGTGGTGGAATATCATCCAATCCATGTTTGTCAAATCACAATTTCACTGCCAGTGAAACTGGAATCCTGCAGAACTTGAAATGTATTTCTCTTCTGTACTATGCAATATGGGAAAATAAAGAGTCAGTCTAGCAGCAGCCCACAAAAAAGGGTATATATCATCAATCTTAGGTGTCAAGCTTTAGTCTGATAATAAATGAAAAGCTATTAAAGAAGAATTTGAGGTCATCCAGATAATCACGTGGACCTTTCATTCTTCTTCCCCTAGGAGTCAAGGAAATTACTTTATTATTGATTATTTTCTTATTTTAAAATATATTAGCAGTAAGAGCAAAATATGATATTTTCATCACCCTCTGCTCTATTATTAAAGTTAGATCTCCAAGCAAAGGGCCTTTCCATGTTGCTGGAGTACAGCTGTAGAGTAAGAATAAAGTCCATGTGGAAACAAATGTACACAGCTGGCTGGTCACAGTACAACTGCCAAATTGCATTGAACTGTACTACATGTTTTGCAAAATCTTCCACTCCTCTGTCAAATATTTCTAGTTGTTGGTGGTTGGACTGCTACAGATTTATCAAGGATATTTATAGGTGAGCTGGAGGCTAAACTGCCTGAAATACTGTGAGTATGAACTAGTGTGAAGGACAGGAATGTTGTTTAGCAGACACATTAATCACAGGGCTGCAGAATGCTCTGAGCTGGAAGGGACCTGTCGGGATCATCAAGTCCCAGTCCTGGCCCTGCACAGGACACCAGGACACACCAAGAGTCACACCCTGTGCCTGAGAACCCTGTCCAGACACTTGAACTCTGTCAGGCTTGGGGCTGTGACCACTTCCCTGGGGAACCTGTTCGGTGCTGGCCACGTTTACATTGTCAAGGGAAGGCTGCTGCTTCTCCATACCTCAAACGCTCCAAAATTCTGATGTTACCGGAAACCAAAGCAAGCTGAGGAGTTAATTTTTTGCGTATCTTTAATGCTATTTCAGCTGCAGCTTTTAAAGGGAATTTCACTGTTAAATGAGCTACTTCAGTAAACAGATCATAATTTTCAAGGACTCTTTCCTGTACTGCAGGTAAAACCCAAAGCAGAGCCACTCCCAGTGTAGTTCATTTGTTGTGCTGTGTTCACCCAAGAGAAAAAAGCCTTCCTTCTGATCACAGAGCAGCTAACACAGGTGCTAGAGGCTGCCTACAGCACAGCTTTCTGCTGCTTACCCTTTTAGAAAGAGCATTATTCAGCTGCTTTTAGCCATGATTTTTTGAAATTGACTGGGCTGATAAGAAATGTATCCATTTGTGATAATTTTTAAACTGCAAAAACTCATTTTCCTGAGGAACAAAATAAACAAAAAGTTGAAAATCTTGAACAAATGCCATAAAAATAGTTGGGAACTTAGTATTTCAGAGTTTTTAGTTTGGGTTTGTTTTTTATGGAGTTTGGATTTTTGTGTGTTTGTTCTGACAAAGTTTTGTTTATGCTCTTTGTTTTTATTTTGTATAGAACATTAGTGCAGGGGTGTTTTTTCCTGCATCAGATACTGATCCTGCAACACACAGTTTATTATAGTCAGAAACTTTAAGGAGAATTCAGTTCTATGTTGTCATCGCTACATGGAAAACACTGGCACAGCAGAGTAAAAGCACTTCCATTGGATGAACCTGGACATTTAAGCAAGTAAAAGGCTTGGATTTTAATTGGTTCATTTTAATGTGTTGTGCTATTTCAGATAGACACAAGACAAGATCTATATGAAAGTTCATATAGATCCTCAGGGTATTTGAAATTTAACTGAGGTGCACACGTATTTTTGTCCTTATGGCTTGCATATTTGCCTTTGATAGCAGATTTTATTGGTAGCTCATTAAATCCTTCATATGAATAGAAACATGTACAATTACAGGTCCTCCCAGCCGAGAAGAAAGCACTAAAAAACAGATGATGCTCAAACTTGGCTTGTGTTAAGCAAAATAGGAAATGAGGTACAGAAATACACTGTAAGAGGAACAGATTTTCCCAGCAGAGAGTATGGCTGAGGAAGGGTTTTTCTGCAGCCTGTGAGGTAGGACAGCAGTTAGTGGGTATTGCCACCACTCTCTCCCTCCTTCCCCTCCCCTGACACTTCATCCCTCTGGGTGTGGACCTGGCAGTGTGTCAGGGAATGCAGTCCCCAGGCCCCAAGGGCTGCTCGGGCTCCAGAGATGCAGCAAAATCCTCAAAGGCAGTCAGGCTTCCTATATACCATGGGTGTTTGTCTATTTTCCAGTGGCACAATTCCAAGACTCAGGCAGCTGCTGTAATTGTTGTCAGGGAGAGGTTTGGTTAGTTACACACCAAAGGTGTAATTTGTCTTTTACCTGTTTGAGCTCATCTAGTTAGTGAAAAGGATTGATACAATTCCCTGTCCTCCCACCATTTCAAATAATTCTGTGTGGAGTGCTGGCTGAAAAGGGAAACTGTCTTTTTGAATTTAAATGATCTATTATTCACTAATTCCCTTGAGTTAGTAACTGTTGAAAACATATGTAGCATATTCTATATTCTTTATTTAATGGAAATGAGATTTCTTGGACTAAACCATACTAGATGGAGACGAGGAACACTTTTACTTGAATTTCATGTTTGTATTCTTACCAAGTCAGAACATTACATACTAAGTAACCACTAAGTGGTTTGAGTCCTTTAGTTATTTAAGCATTTCATAATCTTGACTGCTGTACTCAAAAGAAGCTGATAGAAGCTGAGGTTGTAATTTGTCTGTCAGAATGCATTTCCTTTGCAGAAGTCCTATAGCAGTGGTAGAAATTAGTGGTTTACCTTGGGTGTTTCAGCAAGTGTGGCCAACTTAAGATGACAAATTAGAATGGATCCCATAATTCTTATAGCATGTTAAATAAGTCAATTAACTAATATTTTTCTATCTATTTATTCAAAGAATTCTCTGTGTTAAGCACTGAGGTTAGGGTAGGGTTTTTTTTGTGTGTGGGTTGGTTTGTTTTTTTAATAACAAGCACAGAAAATCTGTCACTTTCTGCAGGAGTTTGAAGGTCATTGTAGTGAATGAGCTTTAATTGCAATAGGAATGGATGGGAGTTTCCTCCATTGATGTAATTCTGGTAAAATAATTCAGTGTGAGCTAGTGTGTGTCATGATACTGCGTTCCAGAGAAGGATCTGTGAACAGGTCAAGAAAAGATGGACTGGACTCCTACTCTGCACTGTTGTTTATTGGTGATGGTGCAATCTGTGCAGAGAGAAGGATGAAGCTGAGGCGTGTCAGACTTGCTTTGGTCTTTGAATGGTGTCCAGAGCACTGTGAGCTCCAATCCACTCACATACAGGCTGCTTCTCATGCTTACAGCAGAGACAAGAACACCCCCGTGTTCTGCATGTCTATTCTGCACTAGTCACTGCTTAACACTTGGCTTTTCATCCCCATTTCATACCAGACAGACAGACTTTAAATACTGCTACATTTTTGAATTTCTAGTTTGAATAATTGTTCATTTCCTTTGTATGGTTTTTACTTTAAACAAACTTCACTTGAGATTTTGGGTAGTCAGTGCATCTAGAATTCATATGATGAGTGTGATGCAATTTAATCTCAGTAAATTGTCTTTTCTTGGATAGAACTTGCTAAAATTGTCCTGTAGCTCTATATAAAATTGAGATTGAGGAAGAGAAATGAAGTTTTGTGTTATAATAGGCTTAGTCAAAAGCCTACAAAATTTTTTCATCAACTGTAATGGGCTCAGGTCAAGTGATAAAGGATAATTAAATACTGTTGCAGTAATAAACTAAAAGACATTAGAAGATGACAGTTGCATTTTTTTTTTTAACACAGATGAAGGCTACTTGGTTCAGAAATAATATTAGGACAAAACCACCCTAAAAATCAAAGATGAAAAAACACCTCCTACCTCTCTGATGGGGTGGAACATTTCAGTCCTGCAGCTCAGGAAATTGTTCTTTTCTCTACACAAAAAGACTGAGGATCCAATACTGTTCTCTTACCTCCATTCTCCCCATCACAATTAAGGGAAGCAATTTGTATCTGTAAGAAGTCCCATTGAATCAAACAGCATTCATTTCAGCACATAATAGTCTCACCAGAATCAATAGGACTGTGGCTGTAACCTGTGTGTCCAAGGGGAATTCTGTGTGCTGGTGCCTTCCTCGTCTTGGAAGGTCTCTGAACCTTTTTGCTCAAGCCTTTAATATAGAAGGAGCTTATTGAAAGCCTTGTTTGCACTGTACTGAACTGCTTTGATTTTCCTGCCTTTCTGAAGTATTGAGAGACAGTGTGTACTGCTGTCCTTGGGGTGCCTGTTAATATCTATTATAGTAGATATACTGGTTCATTTCTTTTTCATGTCAGTATAAAGGTTTGCATCCTCCAAGAAAAATAATTACTATACATTTTCTTTAATGTTTTTCACTTAAGAAAAAGAAACCCTCAGTAAGTGGCACATCTTGATGTAATTATTCAGAAATGTAGTTTAAATCTGACTCTTCCATTTTCTGTATCTTTTCCCAGTCTGATTAACATACACAATGAAAGTATTTATCTGTGTGGTTGAAAGAACAAAGTGCAGCTGTATGCTACCAAATCTAATGAAAGACATCTTGCTGTCTATGGAGGTTGATTTGAATTTTCCATTCTGCCTTGTTATCCTTGAGAGAATCCTCTCTGACTGATTATGACAGTTGAAAATGTAGCAGCAGAAATTCCGAAGGGGAAAAACCCCATGTCATTAGGAATGCAAATTTTTTTTTGCATATAAAATTTTATATTACTATGTAAGCTTATAGGCTTACTGGAGTAAACATAACAATAACTTGTTTTCACAAAATCCTGCACTGACTTACAATTTCAGGAATCATTCACAAAGCAGGAGCCAGCAATTATCGAGCTGATGCTGGCAATGTATTAATTAATGCAATCAAGCAGCAGTAATGACACTTGAGGGCATCATGCAAATCTTATCTTTGAGTTATGCTTACAGTCAAATTAGAAATTACTCAAGGGACTTCACATTATTAACGTAGTCCTTTTCAGACCTTTAGCAGAAACCTTTATTTTCTTTCCTTTTTCTGCGGATAGCAAGTACAGGGTTTTTTAAAGTCACTCACTGGCTACACCTTTCACTATAGAATCATGGTCTTTGTTACAGAAATGTTGTAAAGCATTTTGTCAATTATCTGAGAGACAGCAATTGGTATGTTCATAAGGATAAAAGGAATATTTTTTTTTTTAGAAGGCTTGATTTCAGTCTTGTGAATAGGAATTGTCTGTGATGTTCTCCCTCCCCAATGAACAGTTTAACTGCATCAGCCATTGTGGTGATCAAGATCCTTTCATTTCAAAGTGTTTAAACCATCTCATCAAATATACACTAAGAATGGAACTGATGAACAGCAGTCTCTCGTTTTTCTGATTTTTCTTCCTTCAGTTTTCCTTTCAAGTTTTGAAACCTTTGGGGATAATTAGCTTGCTCTTGGGGTGGTGTCTCTCCTTTGGCTGTCAGCTTGGACAAGCACCTAAAGATAATTTAGAAATTGAAAGCTGGTTTATGACTGAAAGCATAAGAGCAGGCCAATAAGCAAATTTGCTGCCTGCGACCTCTACCTTTAAGAGTTTTTCTTCCATGTAATGCCAGGTGAATCATATCAGTGTTCATCTTTTTGAAAAAACCCACACCCCTTCTACTTTTGAAAATGAGTTGTTTTGATCATCTGCCTAAGTGAAAGACCTTTTATGGTCTTCAGAGAACATGAAACAACTGGCAAGGAGAGAAGGAATAAAGATAAGCACAGGATACTCCAGAGAGGGAGGAAGGAAAAATAGAATATCAATTCCAGAAGTAGCTCTCTCTACTGGGTTTGCTGCATTATGGTGCAAGTGATGGCTGAAACTATTGAGAGTCCTATGGAAATTACATCAAGAAAGCAGAGGGGCTGTTCTCTGTTTATAGCCCCTATGCATTAGAAAAACTTTACTTTTCCTCTTTTTTCTTGATACTTTTCACTTAACAGAAATTTCAGAATTTTTGTAGAAGGCAAATACTGGGTGTGGGAAAGTTGGTTTTTTTCCTTTTTTTTTTTTTATTTGGCACACAGGAAGATTGAAAAAAAGAGGTGAGGCAAGATACAGTTAAAGCACCAAAGTGAACATGCTCAGCTTAGGTGTCTGAGTGAGGAGGCCAGGCTCTCTGACCTCGACCAACAGCCATGTGAGTGCAGCCCATAAAATCATTAGCAACATGCAAAGTGAGGAGGGGAACTGGCTGCTGCTGCTTTTTCCAGCAGTAGTAACTGGAGGGCATTGAATGAAGCCAGGATGGGTGGGGATCAAAACAAACAAGATGAACAGGATTAAGGGGCAGCAGGCCTGTGATCTCCTTGATGAGGAGCACTGTGGATAGCAAAAGTTCAAGTTGGTCCTGGGGCAAATTCGTTTGAAGTTTTTTCATGAAAGACTGTTTTAGTAGCAAAACGAAATTGTGGTCTCAAAAGAAACTCCACTTGATTCTCTCTATTTTTTCCAGTCGCCATGAAAGAAAGAATTACTCAGTGTTTTAGAAATTCCAACTCTGAGAGCGCTCAGAAAGATGGCAAGGTATGAGTAGCTTTGCAAACAGACTTTGTTTTTTGAAGCTTGGTTGAATTTTGGGAGAAAGTTCCCATATACTGATGAGAAATGAGATGGTAAGACTCTAAATGAATGCGGAACAATAATTACTAGGAACAATAGTATGTGTAGGTTTTGGTAGTGCACCGTCCACACTGCTCAGACAACTCTTCCACTAGGCTTTAAAAGAAACACTCTTTAAGTAAGCTTCTCCTTTTCTGTAACTCCTATTATTTTCTCCAAGCTGCCAGCAGATTTCTTTCATGCACGCATTAGATCAAACTACAAGTAGAAAGCAAGCAGTGATTTATGTCTTTCCACTGAGTTTTGGTGTGGAAAATCTCTCCATAGATAAGCCACATTTGCTCCTTAACTAGTACTAAAGTATTACATCTTACTACATGCTCCATTTGCCTATTGCAAATTTTAGGTTAATTTGGCATACAAAACGAACCTATCACTCCAGCTTCTTTAAACCTTCCAAAAATCCCTCATGAAGCAAGTAAATGGAGTTTAGCATACAATGTGTAGTGAATATGAGCTATTTTCTTCTTCATTTGCTTTTTTCTCTTTCCGTCAGTGAATGTTGCGTCGGCTGATTCAGGTTGGGGTGGTTTCTCTTTGTATAAAGATAAGATTACCCTTTTAAAGTGAAACATACAATCAAATAGTTTTACAGATGAAAGGCCATCAGTGGATTTCTAAATTCTGCAACTTTCTCATGTGTAGGGGTATTGGATCAGGTAAGTGCTAAGTTCTCCTTAAAAAAAATATAGGAAAAGGAATATGACAATTGTTGGATATCTGTCACTACAAATGTAATGTTCTTCTAGCCTTCAAATACCTGAAGTTTATACTTTAAGCCAATCTCTTCCATTGTAAAATTCCTTTATTTTTTTTTTTCTTGCCTCTCCATTTGACTTTCTGGGGAAAAAAGGAAGGAAGAAATAATCTTATAAGCTTGGTTTTATGGGAATAAAGATAATTTTTGGTGTTTCCACTACTTTTATTACGTGATAGCAAATATCCAGATATGTGTTTCTCATAAGCTTCAATTCTCTATTCTTCAGAGTTAGGTAAGACTGCTTTATCTGACTGTAGTTTTGGTTAACATTTTTCACTTTAAATGTTTGATCTAGGCAGAAAGTTTCAGTGGTTTTGAGTCAGAGAGTTGTCACACTCAAGCTATATTCTGTTGTGAAAAGAAAGGGTAGTGAATTGTAATTAGGGAATGTACAGATTGTTTTTCTGAAGGAAATCCAACTGGCTTACTCCACAGCAGGCTCAAAACAAAGCTTTACTAAGAAGTTACATTTCAATGAAACATCTGATGAAATTGTTTGGTACCTCTGCCAGCATTCACCAATTAAATATAGTTATAGCTGCTATAAAAAAGGGGTTTTCTTCATGCACACTGGTGCTTACAGCCCAAATTGTTCCCCAGTGAGCTTTTCTTGGGCAAACATGACTTAGGAAGGCAGACTGAGTGCATTGGCATGTATGTGAGTCTTACACATAGACCTGGGAGTTCACAGGAGCACCCTATTCCTAAAGCAGGCTAAAGGTGTCAGCCAGCAGGTGATCTCACTTTAGGCCACAGCATCTATGGACACCAAAGTCCAATGGAATTAGATGTCAGGGACTAAGTGCTGCTTTCCTGCCTGCTCCTGCAGGTTAACATCAGTCAGGGTGGCCTCTTGACATCATCATCCCCTAAGCAAGCTGGGGTCCAGTGTATTTATTTGTGGAGGAGAAACTGGCATAAGAAAGTGAGTCCCTAAAATATCTCTAAACATCCCTAAGGAATTCCAAGCTTTAGGGAACAGCATTCCCCTAAACCAGAGCACAATTTACAACATCTGGAATTTATTATAAATGTAAATTGCATATAGCACCCCAAATATATCTTTTCCTTCTCACAGAAACCTTCCTTTTTCTGGCAGCATTATAATATACCTGTTTGATTAAACTGCTCAGGCACGTGGCTGCTAGGAACTCAGTGGAGAAGAAGCTGAAGTTCCCAAGTGCTGCAGTGCACTTGACATAGTAGTAATATCTGCTGACTTATGGTCTATATAATTTTTGAATCGTGTTCCACAGCACTCAGCAATATCTGTCATATCCTTTGTGTCTATGTCACAGTTATTGCTGAGCTCAAATGAGTAATACTTAGGTTTCTTTGAGAAATTCAGTTGAGAAGCTCCAAAAGATTTGCACTGTAGCAAAGTTTAATTTTCTACTGATGAGTCATTATTTTTTATGAAACTTTAATGAAAAACAGCAAGCACCTATAAATCATAACTGAGTTCACAAAGAAAGGTAGTATTGTAATGTCTTCTTCTCTGCTTATCTAAAATGTTGCTGACATCCAAGGACAGGATTTTTCTCTATTAATTGAACTTTACAATAATTATAACTGTATGTCAATGTTAATAAAACTGCTTGTGAACACAATGATTTAAAAACAGCAAATTTTAAATTACAGATATCATGTATAGTATTCAGTTAGTTTTAAAGAGCAGAAATCTAAGATTTTCAAATAATCAGAAACTGGAAGTGGAAAAACATATTTAAGCCACTCTGTACAGACGTTTTTCAACTTCTGTATCTTTATTAGCTGGAAATTTCTGTTATTTGGGAAATTTTCATCTTAGACAGCCTTTGTCTTCACCATTGTGTGCCAGCCTTCCCATGTTTTTGAATGAACAGCATTTTTTGTCCGAGAGGAGGAAAACAGCAGAGCATATTCAGCTTTTACCCTTATCCACCACCTCTGCATTTTTCTCCAGTAGTAAAATGCTCCCAATCTCTCTGCTATACCACTATATGTGTGTGTGTGTGTGTATATATACATGTCTGCCAGTCTTTGCAGCAAAGGACAAAATGGAAATGAGAGTCTACAGCATATTTTAAATTCAGTAGAGATAATTTTCCTTCATCATATGTATAATAGCTGGTAGATTTCTTTGGACACACATTTACATCTCTATAGCTAGTGCTCTTTTAAAGCTCCCAGGCAAAACTGAAATACTCCAGAAGCTGGATGTGAAATACTGTCTTAAGTTTTGGATTACATCATGTGTACTACGTCCTTTGCTGAAGGAGGCAGATTTAGAGAAAGATGTGGGGTTTAATTCTTGCTGTTGTCAGAGTACCTCTGAAGGAAACAGCAAATCCTCATGTTTCTAGATAACAGCACTTTTACCTTGGCAGTGAATTTACTTGGGCTGTGCCATCCTGCCAGGGCAAACTGAGCTCGAGTACATTGCACATTGCAGTGCAACAAAGGAGCTGAGCCAGATTTTAAAAGAGCAGAGAGACTTTAGGTACAGCAGCGTGAAGTTTGAGGTGTAGGCTGCCTTAGATACTAAAGTTTCCATGGGGAAAGTGGAACTGCTCTCTCACCAGCAGTGCTTATGTTGTGATTGTTCTGGCTGAGCTAATGAAATACTCCTGGTGCTTCAAGCAACAAGTCTAAGGGACCAAGCACAATATACTTTTAAATACAAGCACTGGCAGAAATGAAAAGGTAATTTCTCACCACTGTTGTATTCTTCAGGCCTGAACATGAATGAGTCCAGCCCTCCCCAGCTCCAGGCAGTTGTGATGAGGTGTTTGAGCTGGCAGAATCATGTGCACTGTGGCCATGCACCCCCTCCACCTGGAGAAGGGGTACAGGATGAAGGGGTTTCATTTGCTTCTGCTGTCTCTGCCACAGGAGCTTCCCCAGAAGAACTGTCAGCACCTCAATCTCGTGTAGTCTGTGTGTTTTGTCACTCGGCATTGCTGATCCACCTGGTGGTGTCTCTGCAGTGTGAGAGTCATTGCATTTCTGCAGCACCTCAGTCTCCGGTTTAAGAGGGTTTCAAAGCTGGTGTTGGTGCAGCTCCCAAGCTAAGAGTGTTTCTCTGTCAGTGGTACAACTGGACAGGAAAAGCTGTGCTCAGATATTCCAAGTTCCCCACTCCTCTTACACATGCTTTACCTTTTCTGCAAGCCTAAGATGATACAAGCACATTAATTCAAAGATGCTCACAAAGCTATGGTGCCTTTTTTACTAGCAATAACAAAAGCAGCCAGGGTGAATGCAGTGCTCACTGGCTGTCTGCTCACACTTTATGTAACATATTGTGCTTATCAGCTCTTGCAGGGCTTGTGACAGCAACCAGATCAGTGCAACAATGCTGCATTGGAGGAGCTGGGAGTTATGTGGGCTGTGGAAAGGAAATGCTTCTTGCATGAGCACTGGCATTAGGAAGACTGTACCACAATGACCAGTAGGAAACTAGCCATGGGATTTCGGGCAAGACCCCTTTGACCAGTTTAACAGTTTAGTCCCTTTTGCTAATGTGCAAGCAGGCATCTCATTTGATACTGAAACAGAGTTACAGATCTGATACAGCTGTGATATTTCTATGTGTCTCAGTGAAGATGTGAAGAAGTACTCTATGAAGGTGGAATGCCCCAAGTGTAAGTGGGAGCTCCTAAACAAATGAAAATGACTGGGGACATGCCCCAGGCTCCCAGGCCTTGTTTTTAAATGAAAAATATAGAATGAGGCTCCCAGATATCCTTTTCTTTCATGTTCCATGCTTAGGGCTATAGCAACTAAAAAGCTTTGCTGCACTGAGACTTGAGATAAGCTGAGGGAATATTAAATAAGCCAGTATGCAGAGATCACTGGGAGTAGGTAGGAGTTTGAAAGCTCCAGTTTATAAAAGTAACTAGGAAATTGTGCTGGTAGCTAAAAGATCAAACATTCAACTTATCAAAGGTTACGTTTGAAGTTTTGGGAAACCAAATAAAGAAATTCCTTGTTCTATTTCAGTGACTTCTGTGGCATATTTTCTTTGGCCATTGTATTTTCCTTAATAACATCTGATTTCTGTGGGGATAATTTTAGCAGTGCTGCATCATACAAGATGCTTCCAGAGTAAATGTTCTGCAAACAGTGTGTTAAATTGATTTCTTGTCCTTAATTGGGGTTGATTAAATGTAAATTTCAGGTTCTTGATCTAGTAGTTGTTGGCTTTCTGCCTAGGCTCTGGTTAGTGTATTTCTTCTAAAACATACTTGAGCTAAAAGCACTCATCTTTTTTAGTCCTTCATATTCATGTTGAGAAAAATACTTTTCTTGCTGGAGCAAGGCAGTGACTTTATTAAATATTTTCTCATTTGGTATATGACACCTAAGAGCTCTGTGCCTCAAACCAGCTTTGACATTGTGCTGCTGATCTAGAACACAGGCTTCAAATGAGTTTAGAAGGCAAGAACTGTAGAAGGATTAATGAAAATGAGTTATGTATGCTTCCCTATTTTGGCAATTTTGATTGAATACTTTTTTCCCATGTTGGTGAAGCATTAAAAACATGTCTATAGAGAACTAGACCTTTTGTTTGAGAAAGAATAGATGATTTTCTTTGAAGTAGAACCAAAACCACTGAAAATCAGGGCTATCTCTTCTAAGCAAAATGCCAAATATTTCCCTGTGTGTTTGTAGGTCAAATCTCAAGCAGACACAGAATCCAGGGAACTTTCCCCTGGTCTAACACTTACCCAGCAGTTTAACTCTGCTTGTCTGTCTGCACTGTGAATAGTCTGATTTCAGTGGGATTATGTATACTACATCAAGTTAAATCATGAGTGAGCTTTGCAGGATTGGGACCTTCAGAGGCAACTGTCAGATCTCAAATGCATTGTTCCAAAATGCAGCAGGGTTCTCTGTGTTATGCTAAATGGGCTTTATTGCACTGAATTAATCTCCTAGTTATAACTAATCTCCTGAAGCCTGGTTCTCTTCATCCTCATTTCAGAATGTGCAAAGTCATTGCCTGAATCAAGTCGGGGAGTTTGGCTTTTTTATTCCTTCATCCTTAATTATTACATAACCTTTAATACAGGATTTGCAGAAGAGAGAGGTAGGTCCAGTGTATAAATTGGATTACTCCTGGAACCTGTGGAGTTATGGCTGTTTACAGTGACTAAGAATCTGGCCCATAAACTTCACTGAAAGGCTTTCTCTAATCTGGCAGTGTAATTAGACTGAAAGAGTTATTTTCAAGAGTTGTTAGTACCTGAAAATGATTACTCACTGGGGCATCGTTAGGATAATAGCAAAGTCACTTTTCAAGGATGCTGGAAATCCAAACACTCTGTGCTGTTTGCATTCCTCAGCAGGACAGTTAATGTATCGCCTCCCATGTGACCTGTGCAGTAAAACTGCTGTATTAACTGTAACAGCATTGGTACATGTTTCCCTAATCAAAAAATGAAATTGTGTCTCTGGCAATAGATAATGCTACTTCTAGCAAGACACATACCCGTGCCTTTTGATAGAGAGAGCAGCTTTTCAATGTGCAGCAAGGACTCACTTTACAACAACACATAAACAACAAAACAATTTATATTTGTAGATAAGAAGCAGCATCATTTATCCTGAATAAGCTGGAGAAAGCTGAGTGTATAGATTTTAATACACTGCATCAGCAGTACATTAAGGAGCAGATCCAAAGCCTCATGGAAATGGGAAGAGTCTACCTGACTTCAGCAGGGCATTGGTTGTTCCTGTTATCTTTAAGGTGTGCAGGCTCTCAGGGGAAAAAGGGACTTCTACAAATATTATTGAGTCATGATGGGGGATAATTATGACTGTGATGGGTGAAATACTGCAGCCATGTGGTCTGTTGCTGTCTTATGTGGCAGAAGTGAGGAGATCAAGAAGAGGGAACAACTCCTAGCTGTGCTGTGAGCATCCTCTTTTCCTGCCTTGGCAGTGTGGTCAGGCTGCCAGGCACTGGTGGGCTCAGCTTGCCCTGCTCAGCAGCAGTGTATATGTGGAGAGCTGTCCCCTCTTGCCTGCATCCTGCAGGGGTAAGGGCACAGGTAGTACCTGAACTTCAGAGAGCTCTCTGGGCCTTTCACAGGCCCTAGAAGATGTGTGAGAGCCAAGTCCTCTCCAAGGTGTTCCTGTTGCAGCTGTTGCTGCAGGCTTGCCTGGTAGGGCTTTGCATGTCTCCTTGGCAAGAAATCAGGTATCAATGGCATCTTTGGTGGTCTAGCTACTTTCTTCCTGAAAATCCCACTGAGACTTCATTATCTGTTGGCAAAGATAAGAAAGTGTTTTCTCATGATAGGCCATGTCAATCCCCACCACAGGACAGATGGAATCACCATCAGCTGTCGTGTGGCTGTGCTTATCAGATCTGGGCAGAGAGCGAGGGGATGTGGCAGCCTGGGGGAGCCCTGTACACTCTGCTCCCAGCCCTGCTGGCCCTGGGGCCTGTGCACAGCTCCCCTCACCCCAGGGTGGGCAGGCAGCACTGACATCCCCTTGGCAGAGCAGCAGAGCATCACAGCAGCCAGGTCTGCACAGTTCTGCACACGCAGGACGGGTGGTGCAACACATCTCGTTGTACAGGCACAGAATGCTCTGTGTCTGGGCTTCAAACAGGAGCTCAGCACAAAGACATCTGTTTTACATCAGCTGTGCATATGAATGCAGACTCTGGCCTCTAAAGGTAATTTTTACTGATGTGCTCCCCATTGCAGAGTTTCCTGGCTGGGTGCATCGTGAGGGTGACACACGTGATGCCAGCAGCACACTGTGTTTCAAAGCAAATTAATATGTCACTAGTCTGAAGCTTAAGATGTGCTTTGTTAAAAGCCAGCTTTTATCTGAGATAAAAGATTTTCTCTCTAACGTCAGAGACTATTTACATTGCAGAAAAATAATTCTGCCTCTGAAAGTTACCTGGTCAAATGAATACTGGCAGTTTCTAGGAAGCTGTATCAGGAAGTGTTGGATTATTTCATGTTTCTCCATGCTAAGCTTTAATAGCTTTTTGTACCATTTAATGTATTTATGCCTTTGCAGTTTTAATACTTGACTACTGAGGGCTAACCTGGTGCATCATGTATAAAGTGAAAATACTTTCTTGTTGCCCATTTTTATCCTAATTTGAGTTAAAAAATAGCTGTTGAACTGATTAAATGATGGATTGTTAGTATTTCTGTATTTTCTAAGCACAATTTTGGTCTCTCTATTTAGAAGTTACCCTAATCTCTTAAAGTAACTGATTGTAATATTTCTAATCATAGATAAATTCACCCAGGAATCACAAAGAAACTCTCTTTAAGTACAGAAACTGTATGGTTCTGAGATGAAGAATAGGAACAGATTTATTTTATGGAGCAAAATATTCAAAAGAAGTTTCTGTTAAAGTATCAGTTGCTACAAAGTTGTGCTGAGCTAAAAAATTTCTCCCCTTTTGTGAAGCCTACAGAGAACGACTTTTAAACATGTATTAATCTAGCACTGCCTGTCTTAAAAGCTAAAACTGGAGGGGAAAAAATTGAAGATATCAGGATGTCAGAGCGGTGAAAAGATGTGGTGAGAAGATGAAGTGTTTTCTTCATTGTTGGATTACAATAGAGAAACTTGGCAGTCATTTGACTGACTGGATGATATTATCATTAGATATAATGATTGCACATTCAGTGGATACATAAATGGTTACTAATGCCAAAAAGACATGAAAATATGATTTTCTCTGCTTTGAAATCTGGAGGATATTTATTTAGGAGAATTGTAATACTATCAAAGGAAGAGACCTCTGACATTATTTATACCTCTAATTAATTCCTCCTGGCAGGAGGGTTCCCAGACCCAATTTAGAAGGACCTCTGTGATTTGCCAGCACTGTGCCTGCTGTGGAGCTGCTCCAGAGTGGGCACTCATTAGTGGCAGAGTTACCTTGTACTCTGTTAGCAAGGGCTGCAGGTATAAAGTCTCAGGCTTCATTTTCCTTCTTTCCACTTAACCTGTGCAAATTAAGGACAGATATTTTGGTATCAATCATTTAAAAAGTATGGGGTTTATGACTTTGATATATTTTAATGAGAAAATAGGGGGAGGAGACAGATTTTGTAACTTTTAATAAGACTTCCTAAAAAACATCTGTATGCTCTATAAATTAATCATCTTTACAGCACTTTTTGTGTGCATTACTTTCCTCAGCTAGCACTGAAGGAAGGTATTCTGATGATGAAGTAAAATAAATGGGCTGATGTGAGCTGAGAGAGCCTATTAGAGATCCTGTGTGAGTGACCCTTAGCAGATCTGTAATGTTGCAGAGAGCTCCCAGATCTTGAGTCCTCAGGCATCTGCTCCAGATCCTGGTAAAGAGCTGAGGCCACCATCCTTCTGTGTGCATGTCTGCTGCCTTCCTTTGTCCTCCTGGGCTGCTGTAGCTACAGGTAATTGGTTCTGTGTGAGGGGCCTCCTGTGTCATCTCAGTAGCTGCTCTCATCTTTATTTTTTCTGTGATGCTTTCCACAAACATCAACAGCCTGATATTCCTTTTCAAAGTCACAACAGTCTGACAGGCTAAAAGAGCCTGGCTGGCAGTTTCCTGGTTTGGAACACACTTCTGACTGCTTTTTGATTTTTTAACTGCACCATGGGGAAGAGCTTGCAGCTTGACACAACCATCATACTGTAATATTCTATTCTATTAAATCATTGTTTATTGCTTCTATTGCCCTTCATTTTATTTTTTCTAAGAGAGGCAACAAAATAAATGCTTTTTTTTTTTCCTCTTTTTTTTTCCTCAAGGGTAAATAAAAACAGTTATATGATGGGAAGAGGGATTTTTGGGCCTGTGGAAGACTTAACAAGAACAATTATGTATTCTTGACCCTCTAGTGAGGAATTGCAGAAAGAAAAAAGTCAAGATTTTCTGTGCAGTGGGTGTTTATGTGCTTAACAGTATTCAGCTTCATAAGCTGTAACAGAAACTTCTTTTGGTAGGTCTTTCATCTCTGTAAACAGCTTACTGCAGCCATCACAGTTAATTTGATTAGTGGCACTCAGACACGAACCCAGTGAAACAGCAGCTTAAGAGCACTTCTGCAACCAGCCACTATATTGGGAATTCTAATCTTTGTCAGAGCTGCACAGGAGGACAGCTACTTCTCTCACATTTCTGAATGTTTTGAAACTGTTTTGAACACTTATGTACTTCAGGGAATGACACAGAAAGGGTGAGAAAGCTTTGTCAGGTGATAATCCTTGAATTAGGTTACTGCCGGCTGCTTCATTTAACAGTTGTTCCTTTTCCTATGTGCTTAAAATCAAGCTGTCCTTCTCCACTCTTGCATAAGACAGGGCAGTGTTTTTGCTCTGTGAACACTGAGTATTCATGACTGTGGTGTCAGAGGCGGAAGCACAACACCTTTCTCCAATATTCTAGGAAATGAGGACAGGTTTCATATGTTGTGTAACAGCTGGATTCTGTACCTGTCCCAGGATTGTGTTGTGCTGCTCCCTTGAATTGCCTTCCCAAGACTATCAATGCCCATTGTAGTTCACATGCTCTGTTTCCTATTTCTCAGGTTGGCTATCTGGTGTATTTACTTGTGTAATTGAGGAAATGCACAGATTGTTTGGGTCCTGCAGATCTTTAGATAGAAAATATAAAACGATTGTGGCAGAAGAAGGAGAGAGAGAAGCTTCAGGCTTTGAGAGCTCATTCAAGGAGTCTTCTGGTGTAAAAATGGAGAAGTCTGTTTCCAGGTTTGACATGCAGGTGGCAAAGGCAAATCTTGTACCTGAGAAAGGATATAATTCCCTCTCTCCTCTGTGGGGGAAGTACCGATCACAGGTTCATTAAAAAGGCCACGCCTGATCATATCTTGGTGCTGTAAAACCAGAGCAGAATTAGCTCTTATCTCAACATCTCTGCTTGCATAAAATAACTGTATGCTTTTGGTAATCACTGGTTTGGTGTGGCTGCCAAAATGATTAATAGTGAAACAGTTAAAGTGAAGGTATTTAAGCACTGCCACTTGGTTTTACAGTTAGCACCTGCTGAGACAAATTCAACTTCCTAGCATTAGTTGCTTTTTAAAAAAAAGTAAATAGAAGTTTAACTTCTTTAGGTCTTTGACTTGGCAAATTTTAGGAAAGACAAAAGCAGCAGTTTACCTGACAGGTAAATAATGTCTGCCCTATTTGAATTTCAGATGCTACTGTGGCTCTTGGCTCACACAGGTTCAATAAGAAGTAATGTGTCTTCCAGAAACCATGTGAATGGATACAAACTATGGCATTATAGATGGTGCTGCTTCTGACCAGTAATTTTAATCTGTGGGGTTTTATTTTCTTAGTATGTTTTTTTACCTGAATAGTTTAGATCCGACTTAGAAAGTTATGCACTTGATTGCAGACATATCAGGGCTTTTCTCACTGTCATACGAAGCCAAATATACTCTTCTACTTTGAATGTAACATTAATCAAGCAATTACGGCAAATATTCTTGTGATGCTACAAAAATGTATGGTTGTGTGAAAAGGTTGTTTGACTCTTGCTTTTACTCTTACTAGTGCTGTAGAGTAAGCCATGACTGCCAGGAAGAGAAAGAATATAGTGCTTGCTAGCTGTTTTTTCCCTACCAAAAATTACTTGGATTGAGGTATTTTATCTAAATATGTTCAGGGTGCATATGAAATACATTTTGGATACATTCACATATTTATTTTAGATAAAGAGCAGCTTTGAAAGTTCCAGCTGTTTCACATGCAATGTGCCAGCAGCAGTCAGATGACAGGATGTCTGCTAAACTCAACAGAGTTTCTTTAAACAAACTATTCAAACTCCCAGATCAGGTATGTCTTATCACCTGTCTCACAACCCATCAACCATCCCACCCCTCCCTGGGAAAACGTGGGAAAGCAGGAGTGTCTGGAAGGATGATGGATAGAGATCTGATAAACAGAGGTGGAACAAGGCTTTCATAACTGGCCGTGCCTCCGGAGGAGTGCCCTGCTCTGTTGGAGCCCACGTGGGTTTACACTGGGAATTGTGCTGTAGGGAAACAAGCTGTTCAGTCCTAGGAGAAACTTGCAGGAAAACAAAGGCTGTTGTATTCTATTGGCCAGGAATGGCTACTGTACACTTTTTGGTTTCTGCTGTGCAGCTCAGTTTCAGGGGCCTGAACAGACGACAGGAAAGCAATGTAAAAGTGCATGGCTGGGTGGACTGCTTAATAAGATACAGAGGCTCTTATCTCTAAGTGGTCTGTGTGGCTTTAATGGGGCCCAAATGTTGTGACAAACATTCATGCAGACAGCAGAGCAGTGTCCTGATTTTTTTCAAGGGCTGCATACTCCCGGCCTGCTGATGTCAAAGCAAGTGTGAATGTCTCAGCTTCTTATAAATGACTTGGTCTGCACGGAAAAAAACTAATTTAGTTCACACAATTTTTAACTCTCAGCCATACAGAGCTCTCATGTAACTCAGGACAACGATATACATTTTAGCTCTAAAATTCACAAGGATCCACTTAATACCCAAAGCATTCTTTTGTTTGAACAATTGTTTTTTTCTAAACTGCTTCACAATTTTGGCACAAATAGTTGGTTCTTCTTCCTGCAAGAAGGGTGAAATAGTCATTTAAAGCTGCTGTGCCATCTATGCCGTTTGTTGCTTGTGTTTTATAGTGACACCACTAGATGCCAAAGTGTTGAAATTCCCAAAAGAAAGTGTCAAAGACTGCCAAGAGATATCACATTGCATTGGATATGTGTTTGTAGAGCACTTATCTCCTTTTGGAAATCCCACAGCTAGGTTTTCTTGGTGCTTGTCATCTGCTGACTACAGAAGTGGTTGTTGAAGGAAGGGAAAGACCTCAACTTTTTATTCTTGCAGCCAGTGACTCCCTCAGAGGAGAAGTTAAACTTTAGATGTTTGTGAGGCCTGGCTTGCCTTACAGATGCCAGGAATCCTTGGGGGATGTTTTAGATCAAAATATACAGCATGGCCAATGTCTGCACTTCACTTACCAGAAGGAGGGAAGTCATCTTTCCAGAACTCACAGTTTGAGAGTTCCCTTCGTGGGTGCTGACTAACCCACAAAAATTAAAGTCTAAAAGGAAATGAAATGTTTGCCGTGAACAGTGCTAACAAGCCTAACTAAACACTGCTGCTACTGAGGAGAGATTCCATCAGACACCAGTTTTTCACAGCTTCCAAAGTTCTTTTATTAGAATGCTGAAAAATGGCTGTATTGAAATAAATAGCTCTACTTACATAATGTATTCACCTATCATAATTATGTATAGTTGTGAAATTCAGGTTCAGCAGGTTCAGCCTACCACAGAATCCTGCTTGCAAGTAAATTGTGCTTGTTTAAAAAGATAGAAGTAGAGAGAACATATTTGAAAGAAGAACATATTTGAAAAGGAAGGTATTTCAATGAACTTTTCTGGGAGACTTTGAAGGGTTTCATGTTTATTCTGTAAATTCTGCAGAGGAAACTGATCTACTTTAAGCTACCTAGAAAGTGCATTTTTTTCAGAAAACTTTTCACACTTTAAAAGTAAGTTTTAATATGGCACAAGCCAGTAAATTCAGGCAGCCTATCTATGAAAATGTTTTCTCATAACAGAAAACCTGAAGCTAATCCAAGGAGTATAAAAATGCATTTCTTCCTTAACATTTGTACTGTGTAAAAAACTGTTGTACCAAGCAGACAAAAAGCCTGACGCCAACCTCTTGATCTCCATCTTGCAAACCAGCAATGGTACCCATTCATTACTTCACCCATTGTCCCTTTCTGTTCTGTTTAATGGGAACTATTCTCTGGTTGCAGTGTATTTCAATGAAAATTATTTTAAAAACCTCTGCTTCCATGCTTTGCTACTCTATATTCAAGCAAAAAGCTCCTCAAAAGTTTTGCACTTTACACCTTTATTATATGTACTGTCCATACTGAAACCTGTGTAGTATACACCACAAACTGTGTCTGTGTCCTGTGCTGCACTTGTTCTCTGCTGGCTTACTTCCATTCATGAATGATGAGAATTCTGGGCCTGGGAGTGGCAGAGGTATGAGCTCTCTCCTTCTGCAGAGCTCTTTCCATGTACAGTCACTCATTTTGGGCAGAGTTTAGAAATTGCTGGAAGTTTGAAGGGCTGGAATTCTTTGAGTGAAAAGTTGTTCTTCCACCCAGCCCCCTCCACCCCATCTTTCCAATATCTGTTTTTTAATTCTTTCTGTGTCTTCTGGAAAAGTGTCTCTGTTGCTATTTGGTTCTGTAGTTCCTAAATCGTTGCACTTACCCATATCCACAGTCATGTATCACTGGGGTGTCTGATTTGCAGTGGAAAAGCAGAGGCTGGGGGGGCTATTTGTTTGGGAGTAAGCTATTTCCATACTCCTACTGGTTCAGTTTGGAGTGTGGAAATCTATGCCTAATAAGTGTAAAGAACCAGCAGGGACTCCTTCCGTATAAGGAGAAAGTTTAGTAGCATGAGGCTATGGAAGTGCATGTCATCACATGCTGGCCCACAGCATTTGTTCAATGAAAAAGGAGAGCATTTAATTTTGAATCTGAGAATGGCCTCACAGAGCAGTCTGGGTGACAATCATTCAGCAGTCAGGCTGCTCAGCCCTTGCTCCTGCAGCAGCCTCCTGTGATGGGACAGTGCAGTAATGAGCACCTGCAGAAGTGCAGAAGACCTGCTTTGACTCCTGCCAATTTCTGCAAACTCAACTCTGCTCATAAGTTGTGTGCAGAACCCAGAGCACACCTGGAGTCACACAGCATCAGCTGACTTTGTAATCTGAGGAGTGTCCTACTTATCTTACCTGTTGAGTAGCAATAGTTAAGGAAGAGTCAAGCCCAAATAAACCTATGATGCAGTGCTACATTGCATTTAGTGAAAGCTGAAACAATATCCACCTGTTGTAGAGCATACCTGAGCATTTTGAGTTATTACTTCAGCCCCATTTAAGGGGATAATGCCGTGATTGAGGGAGTGTATAATCATGCATACATCAGCACTGGAATTTGGTTAGTAGCAGGTTAGTTCTTGTTCACAGCAGATGTTCTGTATTATAACAGGGAGGTGTGGGAGGGGAAGTTGCAGTTAATGAAGCACTTTCCTGTGCTTGCAATTGTTCTGTTCTTTTTTTTCTGTCTCATTCTTCCAGGTGTGTTAGTCAGTCTGTATTACAGTCATGCAGGCTGTAAGCATAACTAATGCATTTCTGAGAGACTTTTAATTTCAGAAAGTTAGGAGTATAGAGCAGTAGATGGCATTTAGTGAGACCTGTTCTCTCAGCTCTGAGCCAAAGGTGTTTCTGTGTCAGAGACTTATTGGGCCATGCTGAAGTCACTGTGTGGTGGCCCATGTGTAGGTGCATTGCACTAAACTGAGCTCTGTGCTTTCTTGCTTCCTCTTTTGTTACACTAAACCCTAAAATTGGGTAGGAATTAGAGTGTTTGAAGCAATATTTTGTGCACAGGCTGGATTTATACCATCTGAATCAATGGGTAACTTCCTACAGCTGCAGCTGGCTGGGAGAGCTGCTGTCACCAACTCATTTCCTCTGTAATGACCCTTTTCTCTATGAAGTTGTGCTTGGTTTTATACCCAGATTTCACAGTAATTTTTATTGTTAATTTTGTGTACAGTGAACAGAGAAGTTTTTGTTTACATAGCGTGAGACTTAGCAGCCACTGTGGTGTTTATCAACCATGACACTCATTTCACATCTCATCTGTTATACGAGTGAAATGTGAAAATAATCATGTTTTCCTAGCATATCAGGGATGAAATGACTTATGACCAATAGGGATGGCTGGGGTTATTTTTAGTCTTCTGTGTTAGTGTAATTTACCAGCCAAAGACTGGAACCACTTTCCTCTTCTCACAGGTTTATAGTAGTAGGAAGTGCCAAAACTACAGAACTGCTACAGCTCACAAGCCCATTGCTGAGTTTTAGGATACAATGGCAGGGTTATTTTTTGGCAATTATTTTACTATAGTACCCCAAGGCAGATTCAGAATCTTCTGACTGCTGGCCTTCCAGGTCATGACAATTGGCCAAATTCTGTTGCTCAGGCATGTAGTGTAAAATTTTTGGTGAACATCAATATCAGTGCTTGATGTACTTTGTAGTCATAATGAATAACAAAACAGAGGTTGGAAGCTGATCTCTAGAGGTAAAAATATTTGATTGGAAGGAAATTGTTTCTTTTGCTTTGCTCTAGAGAAGGCAAATATTTGCAAGGGAGGGAAATACAAGCCTGTGCTGTCCCCTATAGAGTGTACAACAAATTACAGTCAACAGGCTTTTAAAGAATCAGAAGAGAAAATAATTCACAGCACAAAAACTCGTAAGAAAGTCAGAACAAAGTAAAGGATAAGAAGGATGAGGTAAGGCAATGAGAAATTGCCAAAAGACTATTTGAGTTGTGCTTTGTAATGGGACAAAGGCCTAGGGCCCAGGGGATTTTGTCTTTGGTTGGATTTTTGAGGGGAATTGGGGTGGGGTTTGTATCTTTTTGAGAGCAAAATGGATTTTAATTCTGATATGGCTTCCATTGTGAACACAGTCATTATAACTCACTTGATTATAACTCTGCAACTGATTAGTTCCTTAAGGCAATGCTTTGATGAAGTTTAGAATGTAGTTTGGAGAATCTCTATGAAATTCCATGCTTTACTTTATAGGCTTCAGATTACATATATAGTGCTAGTGTCCTAATGAACATTAGGAGATCCAATTTGGTTGCATACCTAAATACAGTTAAACCAGAGAGCTCTGGGCTTGCCTTTATGACTTTTTATATCTATTATACATCAAAGGGGCATGACAGTTGTGCTCTGAACCAAGAAGATTCACAATTACAGGAAAAAAAAAATAACACATTAGCACATACTCAGCAAAAGCACAGTGCAACTCATTAGAAATTAATTAAGCATCTCACTGCAAGATCCTTGTAAAGACAAAACTCCCACTGGTCCAAATTCACTGCTAGGCTAGAATGATCTAGCTTCCTGAATTTTTTTTATCTCAAATGTTGGAAAACAGTTGGAATTTCTCAGAGCAAGGATTGTAGAATAATGCACTAGACTTGAGCAGGACACATTTCATCTCAGGTAATCCCCAGTGCTTTTCCTTTTAAGGTTGAAGAAGTGATAAACAGATTTTTCCTTAAGTATGGTAAAGTAGGATGCAAAAGTCATTATGCTAATAAGGACTTGAATTAATCCAGATCTCTACCATAATTTAAAGACATTTCAGGTCATTATCCTAAATTCATTAGAAAGAGAGAGATTCCCTTTTCAGATTAACGTGACCCATCCAGTGACTTGCAAGGAACATCAGCCAAGGAATCAAGGTGTAAATCCTGTTCCTCCTGTGACGATGTGAACAACTCAAATTGTACTGATGAAAATACATGTGCAACTTGACTCCTGTCTACATCACATTTGTCTTTCTAAAATATCTCTATTAAGATGTGAAGATAGCTGTTATCTCAGTGCAATTCTTCTAAGACTCCCAGAGTTTATTTTCATGGTTGATAGCAACTTATTAAATGAAAGACTGGCCTGAAGGACACACTAGGAAAAAAAAAATAGGAAAATCAGTGAGGGAGCTTTAAGGAACATGTAAGTTGCAAATTGTTTCAGAAATTCAAACTTTTGACAGTGCAGCTGCTTGAAGATATTTGAGACAGTTTCTGTGGTTATCTTTGCTGTATTTTTGTACAGAATTACTTTTTGTTAAAGGGAAGTGATTGAGTGGTGCAGTCAAATATGATGAGAGAAGCATCACCAGGAGTTTATTTGCAGTTGGATTTGAAATCCTGTATCCTACATGTACACAGACACTACCTTCCTTTCTAGCTGCTATCTTCAACTGAAGCTCGAAAGAAACACTTAATTATGATTTTTCTTCCAGCCTTTCCCTGAAGATAAGGAGCTGTTTGAACAAGGAATTCCTGGTAGTTTGACTTACTGTTGAATCCAAGGTCTCTTCCTGTCCCATTGCTTGTTCACTGCTACACATTTGTTTAAGATTTATAGGCATCTGATAAAAGCAATGAGTCTGTCTGAAATCCTAGGCAAATGGCCTTGTGGATTTTGAGACAGCACAGCTGACTTTGATTGCCACAGTGAGAACTTGTTAGATGAGATTCAGGCCTGATGCACTGACCTTACTGCACCTGCCCTGCAGGACACACGTGCTCACATGGCAGAGGGATCCATGAAGTCCCATGTCACTCCATGTGACCCTCCCACTTGCTAGGAGTCTGAACAATATTATTAAATAACATAGTTTCGATACACATTCGTTCTTGCCATTTCAGAGGGTTTTTCAGTGACAGGATATTATATGCTCAGGGGAAAACAGAAAAATTGTTCTGTGGTAGTTTATCTCCAGTTCTGTGTAGTCAGAGCAACAAGTCTTTAGAAAAGAATACTGTTTCATTAATTTCAAGGTAGTTTTATTTTTATGCCACTGCTGGAGAGAGAAAAATCCATATATGATCCACCTTTCCCTAGCTGTCTTATACAGAACAGTATAAGCAATTTTACATCCTGTTTATTGCATTTGGCTAACTGATATCCAGAGACCTAAACAGGTCATGAAGCCCTTTACCACAATGGATAAATTGTATTTCCAGTTATGTCATTGGAAGTCCTTTAGGAATCAGTGCAGTTAAAGATGGGCTGCATGGGTGTGACTGATGGCAGAAAATGGCCTGTAAACTATGAACTGAAGAAGAGAATAATCTGAATATCTCTAATTAGTGGGGCTGCTGAAAGCACAGATGGAGCTTAGCTGCTGCTGTGGAATATAAAGGACATTCAAAAATTGTTTTAAAATGACCTCTTAGCAAGAAAAATACAGGAGGAAAGCCAATTTTTCTCCTTGAAAGGAATAAAACAACAGGTGCTGAGATCAAACTTTAGTGTGCATTTGCAGAGAAACTGATGTTTTAGGCCCAAGCAAGCAAGTAAATAAATAGATGTTTAGTTAGAGATATTGTCAAATACTTAACACTAAAAATAGGGACCTGGCAGGAGAAAACTGGCCTGCTCTAAAGATATAATAATGCCTGTGGGGGAAGAGAGCATCATCTTCCATGCCCATGAGCTATTATAGATTCCAAAGCAAAGCAGAGGAAATAAACCAGAATACAGTTCCAGTGAAAGGACTTTTCTTTCCTCAGTTTTAATTTAAAATATAGACCTGGTTTAGTGTTTTCAAAATAAACCTTATAAGATTAGTATCCTGAAGAATTATTCAGTAAAATACTTTCACAATCCACAGGGTCTCTCCCAGGTGCTTTTTATTGAATATCAATAAGGTATTTCTATTTCATTGAATACATTCATCTTTTAAATTAGAAATGGAAGTACATACAAACTAGGAAATAAATGGATCTTAGAGTTTCAAAATTCAGTGTTTTGACATGGTCACATGCAATATTCAGAGGAACACTGCAAAGAGGGCAGCTCAAGGATCTTCTAAGGAGTCACATCTTGAATTTCCTATTTAATTTCCAGTAAATAGGCAGCAGCCTTCTTTTTTTTGAGTTCTAATACCACATAATAATGGAAAAAATGAAATGTAACATGAACATTGCAGATTTCTGTATATTATTTTCCCTCTTATAACTGAACAGTAACTTCAGACTGGTACAGTAAGAGATGGGAATGCTCAACTGTTATGAGAGTTGGTAGGAAAGGAAGAGAAAATTTCATCAGAAGTTGGATACTAAGTTCTGGATTTAAAATCTCTAATGTAAATGGAATGCAGAGAAAAATCTATTTTGATCTTATTATGGCTCAACGAGACTGCATCATTGAAATATAAGATGGACTAATTGCATTAAAGCAATTGCATTTGAGTTTTTTACTTTGTGGTGAAACTAATTATAAAACAGATTTTAATGAAATATTCTGTAGCAAAGCCAATGTATTTTATATTGCTGTTACAAATGAATAATCTCTTGTGCTGTAGTTTTAAATTCTTAATCACATTCTTCATTTAAACTCTAGGAAAAGAATTAATATCTTATATATTACAGCCTCTTGACCAGGCTTTTGTTGTGAATAGTTCAGCAATGTGGTGAAATACTTTCTTTAATGTGGCCTAGGTGGTTGTATAGAAGCTTTTTCTTAACAGTGGTGTCAGTTTGACTGTGATGTTTCTATGTATCTATATGCCAGTGACATGCTCCAAGTCTGAGATCATTCCTAACACTCCATTGAGACTTATCCCTCATTTTGTTCATCCCTACTGAATCTGCAAATTGCTGTACATAATTAAAGAAAATCACCAGTTCTCAGGATAAGCCATAGTCAGAAAGATTCTTAAAAATAATCTCAGATTTTCTGCTGACCAAACCAGAGAGCGAGAAACGAGCTGAAACATATTGCCAATTTCAGCTTCAACTTCTTAGGCTGAAACTTAGAAAAGTATGTTGGTTTAATTGCTGTAACTCCATAGCCTTTAATGGGAGATGCATACATAAAATCCATCACCATCCTCTGCAGATTAGTCAGAGGATTAATGAAAAGAAAAAGAAAAAAGTATGTATTTATGCAATTTGGAATTTTTCCTCTCTTAATCTTGGCTGAATGTATCAGAGTATCAGTCAGAGACTTTGTAGAGCATCTAATAGTCAGAAAACATTAGGCAACCACTCTTCAAAAACATTTGGGGGTTGTTTTTTTTTGGTTTTTTTTTTTCAGTGTTGTAAAATAAGGTTATGAAGTAATTTGAATATTTTCTATGATTGATTGCTCCTGTGCAACTCCAAAGATAGTCCATGTCCTGGAGGACTGCACAGCAGATTGTTTGAACTAGAATATTATGTGATGTCATGCCCTTGCCAGCCCTGATGGTAACTGCACTTGGCAACCAGTCACACTGATCCCACTGTAAAGGAAAGGTATTGCAAGTGGCACACTTTTCTGAATCTAGAGGAGCACTGTGCTGTAACTGAGCCGTTTTTGACTGATAATTTTTGAAGTCTGTCAGTCTTGAAAACAACGTGCAGATGCCTCTTGCTTTGGATCAGTTGTATTTGCCAGCATTGGCTCATGTCTTTGGAGTGACACATACAAAAGTGGTGTTTCTTGCATCGCTGTGACATTTTATTGCATATCAACTCAAAGGAGAATATCTCCAAGGACATTTTCCAAGCACGTGGAAAATGGGAGGAGAACAGCTGTGTGCAGGAATGGTCCAAGAGGGAGCCATGTTCTGCCTGCATCATCTTCCATGGGCTCCAAGCACAGGGAGCATGAGCCAAACTCATCCTTTCCGTGCCCAGCTGAGGAATTCCCCTCCCAGCCACTCAGCACAGCACCAGCCTGCTCGTTTTGTTGGTTTAGTTTCTTCAGAAAGGTCTCTGAGTGGCCACCCACATGTCTAACAAGCCCTGCTGATGCACAAAGAGCCAGACTCCTCCAGGCCTGGTGGACCTGCCACATTCACCCTGTCAGGGGCAAACTGCTCACCAGCCCCAGGGCAAGGGGGCATTTTTCTCAGTTAAACTCAATATTTGCCTCAATGGCTTTGATCCTTGATCCTGTTGATGTTGTAGTTTGTCTGGAAACAATCTATGGACAAGTATATGGGAAAATTATTTGATATGTGGGGAAATCTAAAGGTTTCCATAAGGAAAGAGATGAAGATCTAGGTAAATAATTTATGGTCTACTAAATATCTTATGTTACATTTTATCTACTAAAATTAGGGAGATGTGCAATAAGTAGAAGGTGGTGTCTATGAGATTTATGGAATTCAGCTTGCTTGTCAGAGGCTGAGCTGCTCTCCAGAGGAAGAGGAGAGGCTGGTGCTGTGTGACAGGCAGCAGGTGAAGGTGCATTTCAGGTTGGATGCTGGGTGTGGGGAGGATGAAGAGGCAAGAACTGTGGTGTGGGAGACCAGCAGAGCTGCAGGAGTGAGGGAGGGGACTGGTAAGAGTTAAAGATGGTGAGCACTGAGGCTCAGGTGAGAGATGTGCAGGGAAATGGATTGTCAGAAAAAGCAGCGCAGAACAACATCAAGTAATGACAGTGAAACTGAAATCTATTGCTGGAAAGAAGAAAGATGGCTGAGGAACAAAAGGTCAGTTGTTGAAAGGTGCAGCTGGTGTGTCATGTGCCCCGGAGAAGACACCCAACAGCTCATTAACACAGCTCCCAGGGCAGGTGGCTCTGCAGTGCAGGTGCCACATGGAGGCGGTGGCTGAGGAGCTCAGTGACAGCATGGATACCATCAGCTCTGTGCCACTGGATACAGGAGGTGGTTCTGGCTCTGCAGGCAGGAAATCTGATTCTGATTTTCTTCCTGAAACATCTTTGGTGGAATACCCTGCTTTTCAGCTCTTAAAGATAACTCGAGATTGCTGCTTAGTAAATGGGAAAACACATTGGCTGATGGCACAATAGAACAAATGCCTCATTTCTTAAAGACATAACTAGTATTGGTTACCCAGACCTCTAAGTGCAAGCAGTTACACAGCTGTTGTGTGACTCAGCCCTTACCACTAAATAGCTGAAGGCTTTCTCTTTCAAACATTTGTGTCATGCTTATTTTTTTCTGGCAAGACATGATTTCTCCACAAACTGCTGATTGGCTTTATGGTTTTTAATGCTCTGGTTTCTGGTAGCTGTCAGTAGAAGCAAGACAGAAACCTTGTTCAGTTCTGGAATCTGTCTGGGCTGTTGGCTGTTCCCAGTAAGTGATGTCATTTACTGAAATCAGTTATGCTGATTTCATCAAGCCTTGTGAGACTGAGCTACTTTCAAACTTATTTCCATCCAGAAAAGAATGGCCTTTTAGGTATTAGCTAGCCATGTGTGGTGATCTATCTGCAAGCAAAGTTGAGTTCCTGCAGTCAGGTTTAAACAGCAAGGTGTTTATGCTTGTTGTGAATCTGCATTTGAACTACTGCAGGTAAGTAGTGGATGTAGCTCAGCCTTTGGTTTGCCAGGGCCAGCTTACACAGGAGGAATAAATGCAGAGGGCTGTGGGCAGGACCAGCTCCTGTTCTGACATCAGTCATCCCCAGATCCGTCAGAGCTAATCAACACTTTTCAAGTTATGGATACTGAACACTTGTCACAATCTGCAGCTGAAAAGTTATTCACTGGAATTATACAGTGAATTAATTGAAGTACCACCTTGGAGAAAATGCTAAGTGTTTTGCAGGCAATTTGTGAATAGGTAAAGTGAAATTAATTGAATGAATGGTTTGTTATGAACTATTCTCCCAGAAGTAGGAAGGTTCTACTTTTGGTTTTTCTGATTTTGCCAAGCAAAGTTTGAAATGTACACCTCTATATCCTGCCATAGAAATGTAATCCGAGGCTTGGCCACTCTCATCTTTAGCATCTTGCCATGTGGTGAAGATCACTGATGTCTTTATCTGTATTCCTGAAGCAACTTTTAGCTGAAACACTTTAACAGTTTATTGTTTAATATTCATTAGAAATAGGAGCTGTCCACCTTGTCATTGTTTTACTCAGTTTCTGCACTGTAAAACATTACATTGGCCTACCATATAATTCCCAAAGGTAGAGTTTTGTCCAGAAGCCTCATTTCAAAGCTGTAATCTAAGGCAGATTTCTGCTTGATATGTGAAGTAATTCTACCTCTGAAAGATCATTAACAGTTGACAGTTTTAGAAAAGAGAAATGAAGCAATCTCCATATTTTTTATTCTGTCTTTAATGCTTAGCATAAATTTTCTATTTCCACCATGTAATGCATGATAGCTTTGCCTCAGAAAACAACTGTTCAGTCTTTATTAATGAACACTTTTATTTAGGCTTAATAAATTTGTCAAAACTGCAATGCATGCAGATGTGATTAGATTGAAAGTGAGTGCTGTGCACCTCCCAGATATGCTCTGTTCTATGATCTTCTTATATTTCACAGGAAATATGTCCAAAACTTAAAACCATGTCATATTTTCTTATACTTTGGTAATTTTTCTGTTAAGATTTCACTTAACAGTGATATCAGACACAAATATGAGAGCTGACAGCTTTTCTCTCTACTCATGATTTTGTGTCCCTGTCCATTGGATAGTGATATGTGGCTTAAGTCTCTTGACTGAGGAGGTTGCTATATTCTTGCTGTATTTAATGCATTCCTCTATCAGTGGAGGTTTCACTACTTTGTAGGGAACATTTTCAGAAGCACCTCTTCATCTCTTCCCTCTGAAATCACTAGAAATTTTACTTTCTTCTCTTAGGCTAAAGTGAATTCTTTTGAAAATCCCATTCTGCTTGTCTATACAGGAAAAAAATTGTGCCCTACAAAGATAAAAGCTTCCTCAGAGAAACACTGGCATCTTCATATCACACTTGGGGAATTCTTATTAACACTTTTTTATATGGCTTTGGAGGGCAAAACCAAGTTGCTTTGCTGTCTCTGCCAAACTATCTGAGGAATCCTTGAGCAGCATAGAATAAATATCCTTAGGGCTTTTGAAGAGATCAGAGGTACCATGACTGAGATTTGAGGCTGCAGTTTGAGGACCTTGGTCCTTGAAGCTCAAATTGTCATTATTTAAAATAAAAGCTTCCTCCTTCTGTGGTAACAGCTCTGATTTGTTACAATAATGCTATGAAACAGTTTATTGAGGAAGAATTAAACATTCTTTTTCCTTGCCCCCTTCTCCCAGGCTCCATTGAATTATAGTTGTTGCAAGCAAGCTCAGGTTTATAGCTCCAACATGATCTAAGGTGAGGAAAACCTTTTAACTTAAAACCTTCCAACCAAACAGTCCAAATTCCCTTCCACAGAGTCTAAACCACTTATCTTTATAACAAGGAAAAATACTAACATTTGTTAACAATCTATTTGTTTTGTCTGCTGCCTCAAACTGAAGTGACATTGCAGTTCTAACTTCTCTTAGAGACTGGAATGCAGACTGAGACCTGGGACCAGGCTGTGATCTGTAGATCTTTTTTTGTGAGTGAACATATTCCACTATCATAGGGTAGGAAGCAAAGTCAGGCAATGCTGAACTAGAAGTAAAATGAGTTTATTTTCCTCCCTGCCCTCGGATTTAATTTGGAAAAGGTGAGGGGGGAGAATGTTCTCATGTGCTTTAGGAGGGGCACACTGGAGTGAGCTGTGTAGGTTAGGCAGGTAAATCAGCTGGCAGGTAACCTAGGGTGGCTGGCACAGCCTAGTGTCTGCTTTTCCAGGAGCAATTGCTGAGATTATTCCCTGTTGCCTGATTGTTCTAAGGGAGGAAAGGTCCAGTGCTGATCTCTGTGTGCCTGTGGCTGCTGCCTGGTCACTTCATCCCAGCGTTCCCAGATCCATAAACTGGAGATTTGTTTCAGCTTTTCTCAGCTCTGGAATTTCTTCAAAAATGAAGAATTTTTTTTTAATGATTATTTTGTTTCAACTTAGATTGCCTTGGCAATGCCAAAATCCTCTGAATTCAATGTGCTTGAATCAATTGTGCAGGAGGCTGCCTGGAGTGCCTGTCCCAGGAATCCCAGCTCCCTGCCTGCGGGACACCTGGCCTGGCAGGTTTGCTGGGAAGCCATGGATGTCCAGTTGGGAGGCATTGCTCCCTAAATCCGTGTGTCTGTGCCTGGAAGGGGCTGGAGAGCTCTGAAAAGTTCATGACTGATGAGATTTAAGTTACTCTTATGTACTCAATTAGTATTTTTTGCAGAGCTTTTCTCCAGAAAATATTTGGTAGTTGGAATTTTTGTGTCATTATTGGCTTTGACAATACTGCAATAAAGACCAAGAAGTTTTAATTTCCTCACTATTTTAAAATGAATTTTCCTATTTGCTAAACACAAGGAAATCAGTACATTTGGGTTTGTATTTTGAATTTAAACCAAGTCAGGTCTGGTTTTCTTGAGCTTAATTTCATGTCAGTGAAATTGATTCAGTATTTGTGGGACATGAGGGACAACAGAAGCCAGCTTTAAGTAAGAAAACAATGTTGTTTTCTAATGAAAGGGGACTTCAGAGATGCAAAGAACAGCTGGAGCTAGATAAATGTGGCTTGTGTTTTACTGAGTTCAAAAGCATTTTGCTGTTTCTGATATGTGTGTCATCCCAAGTCTATTTTTCCCCCTTGAATCTCAAGACAACATTGCCATGATAAGGAGAATGGATCACCAGACAGTGTGTGGCTGTGGTGGGGTTCATACTCATAAAACTCTGGGTGTGTCACTAAAAGGCTGATAAATCACTTGGAAGCAGTTCCACCAGCTGGAACCTTGGAACACACTGAAATGTTAATTGCCAAGACTTATTTTAAGCTTCCACATTTGTAGATGCAAAGCAAAATTTGCAATCATTTCAAGTTCAAGTCTTCTATGGGATGTGATTTAAGAGTGCTGTGTGTGCATGAACTGCTTCTGCAGTGTTTTCCACTGTCTGGGGTAGAACAAAAGGGCAGAGACTGGATTTGCCATTTAACATTATCTTCCAGCTTTGTTAAACACAGCATCCCGTCTCCAGGATGGGCCACGCCATCCCCACCAAATTCCACATTCTGCTGTTAGCCAGAATAAAAACAGAATCTAGGCTTCAGGTTTCAGAAACACAAAATGTATTTTCCTGTTTACATACACAACAACAAAACTTATTCGTGATCATTGTGGTACCTAACCCTCGTGGTCTCCTGTCAATTCCTATTAAGTGGAAGGATTTCAGTGTAGGTACTGTGCAGTTCAGTGTGCAGAAGGCAGTGTACTGCATTGTGCTTTTCCTCTTGGTGGTAAATAAACATAAGAGTCTCCCTAGACATAACAATTCTCCAGACTTCAGCTTTTCAGTTTAATTCTTCTCCTTCACTACTAAGTAAAGACTGGTGAACAGGTTTCTCTGCACATGAAAAGCTTTGAAATGGAAATATTTTTAAGTCTGGTTTTTTTTTTTTCATTTTTCCCTTAATTTATTTTCTGACATTGAGAATAGCCAGTCTTTGGTTTTCAAATGCACTTCAAGGTTTTCCAAGAACACTTGTTTAGTTTTCTTGTGAAGAAACAAAGTAGTTCCTTGTGAAAACAGGCTCTCCTGATTGATTTGTACTGTTTTGCCACCTGTGTGCCATCATAATCAAATGCAAACACGATGGGATAATGCAGTAATGATTAGCTGGAATACAGATGTGAAAAGGTACAGATGCAGTGGAAAGGAAGCACTCAATAAAGCTTTAAATGTATTTGATAGTGCAAATGAAAGGCTGAAGTGGATCAGTTAATTACTAAGTGAATTCAGTGCTTGCTCCTGTACACCAGGTGAAGCTGAAGGTGATCATTGTGTGTGTGTGCTGCTGCTGTTACTGTGTGCTGAGAGGAGCTGCCTTTGTTTCCCAGGAAACGACAATTGCCAGAAACGTTCACGTGCATCAAATCATCTCTGTATTAAAGCTCATTGCTGAAGACAGAGGATGTCTCTGGAGGTAGAAAGGATGAGAGTGCGACACAGATGATTTTGTAGATCCTAAAGAAGTGTTTGGTAACTCTGTTTTTCAAGATGTTAGCTTGTATCTTATCTGAAGCAAATTGCAAATTAAGTATGTGCAAATCTTTATTTTGTGGTCTGTCTCAGGCTTTCAAATCAGGCCACCCAAGATGATGCTTTGTATGGAGGGGTTTTCCTAAACCCCAACCAGGTGTTTGGGTGCTGAACTCAGGCTGCACTGTATTGGAATTCACTACTGCATAGGCCAAGAGAGTGCCCTAATGGCATTAAAAGGAACATGACTCTGGTCTCAGTGGATTTCTTTACCCACACCTGACAGGAATAATCTATTGGAACAAGCTATCATGATAGATCTCATTGGATGTATTAAATGTGATCTATTTGAATGTCATGTAAGATTTAGCATCCAGTTGGACTTGCTTTCATGAGAACTTTACCTTGATTATTAGATATTCAATATTTTTAACTTTAATACTGCCTCCCACTCAACATTGTATTGTCACAGAGTTATTTAGGGCAATCAGGGCATTAAAGATCTGAACCCTGCAAATTACAAGAGAATTTTGTATTTGATAACTTCAATTAGAGTGACTAAATTATGTACATAATTGCTTCATTATATGCAAATATGTATTTGTAAAGTAATTAGAGTATTACTGTTCCAGGTAAACAGAGATGGGAGGAGGAACCCACACACCATGAGTTTGACTGAAGGCATAATGTAATCTCCCAGGCAGAGGGAGCCAACCTTGAGCTGCTCTCTGTTACATCTGGGGGACAGAATGTCAGTCCATTTTGCAAATTTTCCTTTTTCCAAATTGAGTCAATAAGATGGCTACAGGGAGATCACTGAGCCACTCTGATTTTCTGCTTCCTTGCCTTTAAAAGGATTGTTCTCTTGTCTCCTCTCTCCAAAAAGTTCTGTAATTACCTGGATGCAGTTAATGAGAAGCCTGAATTTTGGCAGCTACAGTATTTGAAGAACAGAAAATTAAAGAATTAGTAGCAACAATTTAAAGTGTAACACCCTCTTTTTGATCCCTCTCAGCATTATGGAAATGAATTTGTTTTGCAATTACCTGTTCTCATGACAGGCTTTGTCACAAGGACTCGTGAGCATGGTGAAAGCCAGGTGCTTGCTAGGAGATGTTACTGTGTGCTGAACTGCAGGAATCCTTGGCATCTTTGTCCCTTTTAGCTGGAGTTTCAATTCTAGGAAGAACATGTAATAATAACCTGGCAGGCTCTGATGAAGTGTAACACCCAAGAGCAAATAATTGATATTGCTTGGTTTTATGAGGCTTGATTTTTGTTATCCAGATGAATGAGAAACAAATATAAATTGTGCTGAGCCTTGTGATGAGATCCATGTATTTCTGCCCAAACACAGAGCAAGGAAGGTTGTGGTACTGACTGTCACTTCAGTGTCATTCTTAGTGTGAAAAATGCATATTTTATGATTGGCTTTTTGCAAATATTGAAATGAATACTGTATGTGTTATGTTAGAAATTTTGCTGTATCAATGTTTTAAGTAGTGTTATATTGTTTTAAGTAGTATAGTAAATATTAGTTTGTAGCATGAGATAAACTGTAGCGTAGAGTTATTTAGTAACCAGCTTAAGGAATAAAAAAAAGAAGACGAGTAAGAAACTCTTCACACTATCCTGTTGGGATAGTGATAATAGTACCAGGCACCAGACCTCCAGAGAAGATATATTGCTCCCTTACCAGACAGCTTGGAATGCAAAGAAAGAGCGGCGATTAAGCAGAAAGGCCTTAATTTGAAAAGAATGTTTGAATCATGTATAAGACATATGAATATGCAACAGGCTATTGCTTTTAAGGAGTAAATCCTTTGTTAGCAAGGTGTGCTTGGTGGTAGAATACCCGCACCCGGACGTCCGTAAAAATTCTGTTTTATTGTCTCTTATTGTCCTAATTTTTCTTATTACTTTCATTAGTATTTTTATTGTTAAACCTTTTAAAATATTAAAACGAGTGATTGGCGTTTTTCACACTAGTGAGGGAATTCATCACTCCAGGCAGAGAGAGGGAGTGGCTGTGTGGGTGAGAGACAGTGTGAGAACATGCTCTGCTTCTTTCCTCATCTCCCTCTAGGACCACTGATGGGCCACTATAATATTTAGAGTATCCTGCCTTGCAGAAATATGAGAGAGTGAGAGTTAAGAGCCTTACTGTACAAATAGATGGTGACAGCTTGGAGGCAGCAGCTCCTCCTTCTGCGCAGAGCCTCACCAGTGGACAATGCTGCAAATTGCTCCAAAAACATTCTGCCCAAAAAACTTCTGGGAGGAATCTCAAGAGACAAGATTTATATAATCTTCTCATTCTGTGCTGCTTCTGACAATGCCTCTTGGAGGTGTTTTTATTCCACACAATTAATTGTATGGTAGCCTACAAACATCTATTTAAATAACATTTTTTTTCTGGCAAGTGTTCAAGGCAGCTGAGCATGTTGACCCAGGGTTCCATGGGAGCTGTACATGGTCAAAGATTGCAGAAATGCTGAATACTGAGTAGCTTTTGATGGAGAGATTCTAAAAGTCTTTTTGTCTGTTCTAATACAGACAAAAATTATAATCAGAACACTTTTTGAAATTGCCACTGGAGTATCCTACTTGGAAAAGCACTTATCTTGCAAAAGCAAATGATTTCTTTACTACTTCAAACTGCAGACCCTTTTGAAATGTAAATTAGGAAAATGGAGGTCTTGATGCTTGGAAGAGCTCTGATGATTCATTTGTTATGATGTTCCTCCCTGCTGTGCTGTACTGAAACTCATACGATGGGGCTGCCTTGCATAGTTCAGCTGCATCAAACGAGGGGGTACCACACTGAAGGATGAAGCTACAGGGACGTGTGTGTGCTGCAGTTTATGGAAAAGCCACCTCCATCAGCTACAGCAATTAGCTGTTTCTCTTCCCTCTGCTTTTAAGTTACAAATTAATGAGCGTGTCAATGAACCCACCTGTTACAGCAAGAGAACCAAAGCAGTTTGGTGTTTGATGACTGTAAATGCAGAAGTAAATGTGCAGAGAAACTGCCTGCTGTATCAGAGAGGAGAGGAGATAAAGGAAAATGATTGAGATAAAAGAAAAAGGTATCAGCCTTCTAAGCTGACACCTCCATTTCTGTGCCACTCTGAACGTGTGGTCATATTGTGAGACTGAGACCATCATTACTAAAGAGCTGATGGGACACTGCTAAAAACGTGAATCCTGTGTTTTTGAACTGCCAGCCATGGAAATTACTGTTTTCCTAGGAAAGCAGTGGTCCATTTACCTTCACTTTTATAAGTGTAAATAAGTTAACAATTTTATGAAACGAAATAATGTTTGTTTTTTTCCTGATACTGATTCTGTTTTGTAGGGCAGGACTGAGTATGTTTTTCCTAAATTTTAGAAAGTCTTGGCACTGAACTGGGAAGTGAAATGTCATCTGTGAGAGTTGTGCTGAGGCTTGCAAGTGGCAGCAGATGCTTTCCTAGAGATCTATATTTGAATGCATCCCTCTCCATATTTGAATGGTACCATTACAGTGCACAGCAGGCTGTGAGAATGGTGTTCAGGCAGGATGAACCTCCAGCCCTTTGGGCAGCTTGCTGGGGATCACACTGCACCACTTGGTGCTCTTGCTGTTCTCCTGCTGGTTGGGAAAGTTTGTGCTGATTTGTGGAATCTGTCTAATCTTGCATGACATGGCTTTGTGATACTAGCATGTGGCAAAATACTGACTTCAAACATTTTGCCTCAGGAGGTGATTTCCTTGTTAACAGTGGGTGGAAGAGGCACTTTTGGTTATGTCTCCATTAGCATTTAGATAATAAGAAGGCTTTGGTACCTTCTTTAAGATCTAATAACTTAATGACAGCACTTACTGTTTTATCAGGGTATTTTCCTGTCACTCAGCCCAAACAGAGTTATTCTGGGTTGACCAGTACATAGAATAATCTTGCAGACTGGACCAGGAAAATTAATAGATGGAGCTGTTAGAGTAAGTGTGGATTGTTTCACACAAATTTGTCTCTGTGCCTGCACTGATGGCATCTTCTAGATGATCGTCCTGAAAGCCACCACTATGCTGAGGATTGCTAAAACTTTTGTTTCTTGTTTATGTATGAAGTTTCTTAGGATGGCATGACAGTACATTGTTTGCCATGTGAGATTCTGAAGAAATTTGGGAGCAGACTTTGTGTGACTGCACTTTGGGTTTCCAAGGTAATTTGTAAAAGAGGCATGAGCACAGAGGAGAAATGAGCTTTCTTTTCCTTTCTACCCCTCCAGACTTGATGATACATTAGATCATTATAGAACAGGTGCTGTTAGTTTAGAGTGTGATATCACCAAAGCACAGGATGGAGGAGGCTAATGACTTTGAAATTTCTATCACTATTCATTACACTCTGTGAAATGATTTTTGGAGGATTTACCATAAATCCATTAATTTTTAAGATCTCAAAGATGCTGAAGCAATGCTAAATCCACTAAAACCTTTTCAAATTCAGTGAGTTTTGGATAATACAAAATGCCTTACTACCTATGACTAGCCCTCTAAGCTCCCTGCTTTTGGTGCAAGGTACACAGCTCAGTTAGTTGCATTGATATATTTTCCCAAAATACATACTTTAAAAGAATGTCCAGGTGAGTTGTTCAGTTTCTCTCATGTTCTTTGGTTCTTAGTTCTGATTCATTATTTTTTCTAACTAGGTACAGTGTTTAATCATAAAAACTGTAAGCAACTGAGAGCAATGCCATTTGCCTCTGCAAAAGAGGAAATTTTCTGGTATTCCCCTACATAAAAATTTAAAAGGGCCTGTCTTACTGCACAGGAGAAATTGCTAGAGTACTGCTTGTGAGCAGACATGCCTGAGACACTGTTATTCCTGACTGGAATTTGTGCTGACAATTAACACTCAGCATGGCAGAAACTGCCTGGGACAGAGCTAATGCACTGTGCCATGATTATTGTACTCCTCTGAGCATAAATTGAATGGGGAATGGTTAGTAATTAGCTCAAGCAAAATAGACTCTGCACTTGTCTTCTTTTGTCATTAACGTCCGGGCTGATAACAAAAGAATCTCTGGTAATTAGCACAAACCCTTGCAAAAGGCCTGACTGCACTTCAGGAACCCTTCCACACATGCATTTTTGTTCTAATGAAAACTTGACTTGAGAAAACAATGGGCAATGGTAAGAAAATTGTACATTAATAAGCAATAATGATTTTAGAAAGAAATTCAATTTAAAGATCCTTTTTCTTAATGGCCAGGAATAATTAATAAAACAATTATGTGAAGGTCTCTGGATATGCACTGAAATAGATGTATGCAAGCAGCCCTCCCCTCAGACTCTCATGGGTACAGCTGAACAGAGAGCTGGTTTGGAGCTCTGCTGATATTCCACGCTTCCAGCAAGAAGATGTGTGGAATCTGCATTTTGTGCAGTGATTTAGAGGAAGAGCTATCCTTTGAGTGTTGGGGTTTTTTCACTTGATTTTGATTTAAAGAGTGTAGAAAACACCTAAGGAGATCTGTGCAGTTGAATACTTGATTTTTCAAAGTATATTTTTTTACAAATATATGTATGTTTTTTATGCTGCCTGAAAAGGAAGTTGTCACTAGGGTTGTGTTCATTGGCTTACAGTTTCATGTTAAATGTTTCAAATACTGACTACTGCATAGTGTTTTTATGCATAACAATTTTTAAATGCATAAAAATCATAATAGCGAGATCCAACTTCCCATCAGGATTAGAGGCTCAGCTGCTGGAAGGGTGTAGGTGGCTTTCTGCAGATGTAGAGATCTGAGGTGTAGAGCTCACACTGGTGGTGGATAGAGTTTTTCTGCTCTTCAGCCTAGTGTAGTTTGGGGCTTAATGTACGCAATGTGAAATAATAATTTAAATCAAGTGTTAACAAAGGTAATGATGTGCTGACAATGAAGGGTTTTAAGACAGCAGCATGTTCCAGAAGTTTTGGAAGCTAAATAGCAAGTTAAATTATCCTTGCTGCTCCTTCATGCTAAGGAGAGAAGAAAAAGGTATATGGCAAGAATTTTAGCTGTGTTTTGTTCCCCTGTCTCTTCCCACTAGCAATGAAGAACATGGGTAGAGCATGTCTGCACGTGGAGCTGTGAGGGGGAAGCCTGTTTGCACATCTTCACAAGCTGTGAATTAAGCCCTCATAACCTAAATGCAGTGATGGTATCCCAGAATTTAGTACAGCTGACTCCTCTAACCCTGGAAGGGACAAAGGCTGTTGGCAGGGCTAGTCAGTAGCTTTTTCAGTAGTTATTTGTTTGGTTTTTATTTAAGTTTTTTTTTTCTAATGAGCTAGTTTAATTTTATGGAAGTGAGATGATGCAAATTTTAGGAGAAATATTTTTCTTCCTGTGCCTCAAAGCCAATCCAACTTTCTTCTCTCTGGTAACAGTGTTTACAGTTTGGATAGCAACAACCAATACTAAAACATATCCAGTGCATGTGTGTCCAGGAAATGCAGTGCAGCAGTTCCCTGTTCTGGCAATTCTGCTATATTTATTTATTTTTTTAAATTTTTGTTTGTTTGATTGTTCGTTTTTTTAAAATTTATTTCTGAAAGTCCTATCTAAGCACTTTTCCCCAGAGAGATCAATAGCTGCTTCATGTGTATAAACTGATATGTGTGGCTTACAAGAAAGATATGATAAAGGAAGACTCTGGAATTGCTTGAATAGACAAACTCATTAAGATAACAGTCTGTTTATCTAATCTTATTGATGTGTTGTAGTTATAGATCACCTATTACTATAGCAATTCATTTCTGTTTCTATTCAGGTGGTTTTTATCATTAGTTTTGTTCCTGCATAGATGGCTCTAAATCACTTCTCTCAAGATTTAGAGATATCTTAGATTTAAAAGACAAAACACTTCTGTCAGCTACGATGATAAAGATGAAAATACATAGCTGGAGTCCTTTGGCCAGCACTGTGAGGCCTTCAAGAAAAGCACTAGAATCAATCAGCAGGATAAAAAGGCCCTTGGGTGATCCTGGTGAAGACTAAGTTAAGACTCTGCAGCTCCAGGGGTGACTGGGATAGTGGAGCTGCCATCTGCAGCCTGTTGGCTGGCACACACTCCAGCTCAGTGAAGCTGACAGATCCCTGGGACCAAGGGGCCCCCTTGGGGCTGCTGTGAGATGGGTCTGGCACGGCAATTCCCTCTGTGCAGGGGACAGAACCATCTCCAGGGCTGCTGCTTTGACTGCTTCCATTGGCTAAAGATGGCATGCTGGGTGTGGTGCACAGAGGGCCACGGCTTCTTCGTGGGACTCCCCAACAGCAGCCACGGCTCTTGGAGTTTGCAGAAAGTGAAGCTGAGCCTTAAAAGGAGGAATGATTCCCCTTGCCTACCCCTGAGGTATCACTTTTCAAAGCTGCCAGCGGGTTTGGTGTGTGTGAATGAAACATGGTGATAAACGCTGGAGTGCAGAGAGGTCATTCCTTGTGTTTAACACTCTCATTGGCATCATGTTCCTTTTAGATCTAAATTGTACTCTGAAATTTTATTCATTGATAATTTCCATTGATTTTAGAAAGGCAACTTGATAGAGCTCATGTAGGTATGTGGAGTCTTGCGTGCATTTTTTAACCCTGTCTTGAAAGGATTCTGTTTGCTGTCCTATGGGTGCCCCAGGAAGGAGTGACACGGGCAGTGCCATGGCAGGGTGGCAGCTGGGCACTGGGCCCTGGCCCTGGCCCTGGAAAGTGCTTTCTTGAAGGTGTAATTGCCTCTGTGAAAAAATCATTTCCATCAGGCAAAGATGCACCATGGGTATGGAAGTTCGGGCATAGCTTTTAAGCTGTGTTAATCTTGTTTAACCTTGCACCATTGTGCAATTTGCACTTTGAGTTGGAAAGCATTTTTCTTACTGCCTATGAAACTTAATGAGAAACCAAGGTCTTAGTTTCTATCTTGAATTTAATGTTCTGTTTATACAGTAAGGGCAAACAATAACAGCAAAATATGATGGGTGGTTCAAATGCTTTTAATGTGCAGTTAAAACTTGCATTAAGGAAAATCTGTTTCTACTACATTACAGTATGTAGCTCTTCAGCATATTATCCTTTTCAGCATAAATGTTTTTATAGTTATCAAGTTGCTTTCCAAAATTTTATATGGGGAAATAGCTGGAGTACCAAGAAACCTTCACACCAAATAGGAAAATGTAATTGATATCGTATTAAAACAAGTAAATAATTGAAGCCTGGATTATATTTTCACTGCTTAGATGATACGTATTTGTGTTTAAACATGCACCAATGTTCAAGCATTTGGATTAGAAATAAATGAGTGCTGATGGAATTTCATAGTATAGCAGAAAATATTTCTGTGTTCACCATTTTCACAGTTGTGTTGCCTAAAATTACAGACCGGCTCTTTTTTTTTTTTTCTTTTTTTTCCCCTCTCTCCCAATTACTTGTTTGCTTTCAGTTTTGATCACGGTCACTGGAAGCAGTAGTTCAGTGCTGTTATTTGGGTATTAATTTCTCTACTTTTCAGAAAAGTTTTGATTATAATAATTCATGCAATTACTTGAGTATCAGGTACTTGGATACAAGGACAGAAATTGACATTCCAGATGGCCTCTCCTTAGAATTTTACTGTTTGGTTTAATGTTTTATTTACTTATTCAGCCTTGCCCTGGTCTTCATTCTTTTTTTTTTTTCTTTAATTTTGGTTCTGATAATATCTGATAGATGCTGACTCATCTGAGGTGTTGATTCTGATTAGTTATTGTCTGTGATTTTCCAGGGAAAGTTTAACTTTATGGATATTATTTTGAACGAGATACTAAAGGAATAAGAACACTGTATTTTTAGTGAAAGCCAAAATAGTATCTAAGATCAGGTGAGCAAGTGTTTTTAATTTTAGTGATTCTTTCAAAACATGCTGGGTGGTTATGTCACACATTTAGGCAATACAAATGATAACACTATAAAGAGTAATTGCTCAGTTAATGACTGGGGGTTTTTGGTGCCTTCCTGGGTAGGTTGGGAAGGGCAGCTTGAATCAGCACAAAGCAGCCAGAATAGCTGATACCTTCAGCTGTTTGCTGTGTTGCAAAGAGGAGTGATGAAACCACTCATGCTGCACTTTTGTAATGATCTCACTTCTCAGACTTATAATTCAGTCCTAAACTGGGCTCTGTTCTTGGATTTGGCAGCAGTATTAATCTTGAAGTAATGTGGTTTCTTTTCTAATCAGGTCAGAATGCAAAGAATAAGAAAAATACTTTTATAACTTCTTTTGCCATGTGATAGGTGCAGCTGGCAGTCCCTGACTCCCCAGGCATGTAAATCCATGTGACCTTGCAGGCTTACTAAGAATTCTGTCAGTGAGAACTGAGTCTGGTAAACACTAAAAAATTGATGAACTACAATTTATCAGGCCAAGATATGAAAATGTAAAGGGATGCCCTTGGAGAGACCCCTGTTCCCTGAAGGGCTTCCCCAAGGCAGTGGAGATCTGGGCTTGGTGCCTGCTGCTCTGAGCTGGAGCAGAGCTGGGCTTGGCAGCCCCAGCCGCGCGTACCCGGCTCCAGCGCTTCGACGTCGGAGGTGATTTCATTCCATTGATTTTGTTTTTTCAAGAAATGGGAGAAACTTGCAATTTACTGTGAATTGAGATGACAGCTCATGTTTTCTTCTTTATCACCCTCTCATGACTACTTTGCAGGGAGTGTAATTTAGACACGGAGCAATGCGAGTTGTGGTGCTGGAGCCTGTGGCTGGCAGAGAATAAACTACACCTACCACAGGATATGGTGTGGTGTCTCATATGAGTTCTTTGGGAAATGAGCTGAGTTGAAGCTTAAATTTTGACTTGACAGTATTGTATTTAAACAAATAAATGGTGACAAAACCCTCTGCATTCCTACACTGATTCATGGTTCCAAACAGAGCCTGTGTATATCTCAGAGGATTTTACACTAACACTAGCAGAGAAAATAGGGCATCAAAACTGTTGGCTCCAGAGCAGCAGGAAGCTGATCGATTTCCCCTCATCCTTTCACAAACCTGGCTTAGAGTAGCTCTACAGCAGACGAATCAACAGAAATAATGGCACTTCTGACAGTGTGCAACCTTTTATTAGCTCCACCTGCACCACTTGACATTCACAACTCCTGCTAGAAAATGTGGGATAACATTCAAAGCACAGAGCCTGCAGTAGGCTCTGGTGTGCCATGCAATCATGTTAATACTTCCAAAAGCAATTTTTTTGTCTTATGGAGCATTTCACCTGAGAATGGGAGAGTTAGAGGTAAGATTTGAATGATATTTGAGCTGCCTGATGCAGTAGGGATGGAATTTGACTCTTCAGAAGAGCTCAATGAACGTATGGGTACTCTTTAGGGATAGACTGCTGGTCATGGCTGGGCCTGGTTAAGCCAGGTGTCCCACAAGTGAATTACCAAGTAGCTTAGATTTCTGTCCAGTAAGCTGCAGATAGGACTGGACATGTCTTGACTCACTCTATTAGTGTCATTAATATTGACCCTTCAGGTACTGGAAAGTCCTGTAAGGCCTCCAAAGAGCTCCAGGCTGAACAGCCCCTACTCTCACAGCCTGTCTTTGTAGGAGAGGTGCTCCAGCCCTTGCATCCTCCTCATGGCCTCCTCTGGACTTGCTCCAACAGCTCCATGTCCTTCTTATGCTGGGCACCCCCGAGCTGGACGCCTCCTGCAGGTGGGATCTCAGAGCAGAGCAGAGGGCAGAGCCCCTGCCCTGCTGCCCAGGGGCTCTGCTGCAGCCCAGCACACGTTTGTCTCTCGGGGCTGTGGTGCCACGGCCGGGCCCTGCTGAGCTTCTCCTCCCCAGCTCCCCAAGTGCTTCTCCTCAGGGCTGCTCCTCACCCACAGATTAACAGCAGCCAACCACCCACCCAAATCTCTCTTTTCATACGTTGGATCTGAGTGCTAAAATAAAACTTTACATTTAAGGCAGAGAATACACTGAGTCTGTAAGGAAAAGCAGAGGGGAGTCATCCACATTTTTCTTATGCTGTTATGAAGTGCTACAGCCATTTCAATTTGTCCTGAGCAAAAAAATTGATCACTGTAAGGATTTCACAAATATTCTCAGTTTTTATCACCATCATATTAAAAGAAGAGATAAAATAAAAAGAATAATAATTTTAATGTAAAAATAGAAGTGACTAATGTTGAAATTTCTGGTTTTTTGTTCTCAAATAAGTAAGAGTAGAATTGAACAGAGTTGATCCAGGTTATGAATATATTAGCTGCAAAATTTCAGGGTTGATTCTTAAATGAGCTTCTGTATTGAAATTTTATGCCAACTTGTGTTTACATTTCTGTCAGTGCAATCTCAGCTCACTTGAGTTAATAATGACTCCTTTATACAGAACTGAATTTGGAAGCAAGTAAAACTCTAAAAATTATACTGGGCCAACAGCTTCAAATTTAAATATCTGAAAGTTTTCCTTAAAACAAAATAAAAAATTTACATCTTTACCTACTAATCACAGTCTTTTGTTTCTAAACTGAAAAATAATTGAGAACAGCAGTAATAAAAGCCCCAAAATTGAAGTAATAAGAAGAATTAATAGGGGAGCAATCCATTCCCTCGCAATGGGAATTGACTGAAGAGTTACCTGAGCTCCAGAGGCTCTCTTTTGTGTAACTTCATGTGTCTGAATGACAGCAATTGTGAAGAAATTAAATGAAAACTAAGCCAAAGTCTGTTCAGTTTAGCAGATGAGGGATTTAGAGGATGCTGGTACTTTGGGAAGTGTGTGGTCCTCAGGAGATTTGTTCTGCAGCATAATTTTCCTGTGGAACAAGAGGCCCAATTTAAATAACTCTATAGATGTAGTTTTAGTTTATAAACTACACTTTGAATTTCTGTAGAAGAATATCACCTAGCTTGCCATGGCACTCTTTCATATTGAAAAGAGAATTGTAAATCTGGACAACTAAGCTTCTGGCCTTGAGAGGGAAGCTTCAAGAACAGTAATTTGATCAAAACCACTCTCAGTTCTATTTATGAATCTGGGAATATGCATCAGCTGAATTGTGTCTGTGCTTTTAATATTAAAGGAAACAACAATAAGAATCTGCATAGACGCAGGGGGATCAGCACATCCGTATCTCTCAAAACATAAAAGAGAGGTACAGGGTAGGAGAAGGAATTCAGAGCCACGCTCTTCTGCTTTCACATTATTTCTTATGCCAGTATCTTGTTTTGTAGTGCCGGGGGGCTGAGGAATGTCACGCAGGAAAATGCACTCACAGTTTCTGGGGAGTAGTGGTATACTTTCTGGTTTCAAATTAGTCAACAATTTATCAACAGTATGTTTGATAAAGGGCAGTGAAATCTGCCTAGAAATGTCATCAATGTTTTCCTCAACTTTTTGACTAGCATAACCTAAGTGGAACTTTCAGTGAGATTTTATTTTTCTGAGCTGTGTATAAAATTAAAGATGTGATCTGAGAAAGCTGTTTCAAAACTTAAAAAAAATTCTGTCTTGTTCAGGTCAGCTGTCAGCTGTGATTTTGTTGAGTGATTAATATCAGATTTTAAATCCTTTTCTTTTTTCTTGAAGTTTAGTGAGAAGCCAAAACAGCATTACTCTGAAATGACCCCAGATCCTATTAACAGTGTTAACAGATTGCTGAGAGCTAATGTGGTGGCAGCACCATGCCTAATAGAGGATGGATCTACTCAGCTGATTTTTTTGATTGCTGGCAGTACAGGCAAAATGGACTATTCACTTATTGCTGGCAAACTGAAAACAGGCCAATGCCAAGATAACACAGCTAAACTGGCTGTCTCAGCCAGACATTCATTTTTCCTGAGCTTTGGAAAGCAAACCATGACCAGTATTTTTTATTAAAGCCTCTATCTTCAATGCTGCTCTGCTCCTTCCCTTTCAGTTGCACATTGCCAGACCATTTTTTCATTAAAGTGCCCATCTTGCTCTAACAGGTGCAGGTGCTGTGGTGCCTTTGAGGGGTTTTGAGCCCAGCAGCTCCAGCAGGAGGTGGTTGCATAGCATGAGACACAAACATATACAGACCTTTCTTCCTTTCCATGTGATGGTGAGCACATTGCTCTCTAGAACCACCATTTCAGTCTCTGTACCCTGTCTGTGGTTAAGGCAATTAAAGCACTTTGTTGTCCTTCTACCACATTCAAACAGCCTGCCTAGCCAATAAGGACTTAGTCAATTAAATTGATTAGAGTTTAGAGTGGAAGCTATGTTGGCACCAGTTACCAAATATTTCTCATCTAAGTCTGCAGACTGCCAGAAAAGGAGTTTTTCTGGTTCATTGAGTATGAGAAATTTGCAATAGAAAATGTATGGTTGTAGCACTTTTTCTTTCCATGTGCAATTCAAACACTTTTTGCAGAGTCAGAGCATGCTTCAAAAAAAACCCCCGAAATCTGAGTAAACTCCTAATGTAAAACTTGGTTTTTTGCTGAATCCATGGAAAAACTTTTGCATCTGTGTTGGCAAAGGGAGCTCTTACTGTTGTGTTTGGATCTGTAATTTTGGTAAGGTGTTTATCAAAGATCAAAGGTGTCTGATACATGATAGATGGGGCGGTTGAGGTTTGTGGAGAGGGGGACCAAAGTGGTAGTTCTGGGTTTTGTTCATGAGAAACAGAGCAAATGATCCATGCATCTGAACTGCACCACTGCCTTGATGACAGGACACCAGACTTGGTGACCAAGCCTGATTTGCAAAAGGAAGGAATACCTTCATATTATCTTTCCATAAAACTTCATCTCACAAAGCCTTCCTTGGGAGGTAGCTTCAATGCTGTGGATCAGTGTGTTCCACCTTAAAACTCATGGTTCAAAGTTATTGCTGGATCCCAAGGAGTTACTGCTTCCCTTCTCCACTTTCTTCTTCAGTCAGGCCAGCACAGGGGCTCGAAGGGGAATGGCAGTGCTGTGAAGGGGGTGAGAGAGGGTGAAAGAAGCATTTATATCTAATATCACTCACAGGGCAAGACTTACTTGATTCCCTCTGCCGAAGCCCCTCCACATTAAACTCATCCATCTGGAGCTTGGTCACAGAAGACTGGGCTGTATTTCTTCCATGAGAGTTGTAATCTGCTTATCTCTTGTTGTTTGACTTCCTAATTTAGTTTTCTTTTTCTTTGTGCTAAAAAAAAAGTTAATTGCTCTTTTTCTGCTAGTTCTGTTGATTAATAATGCAGAGAAATGACAAGATGATGCCTGGGGTATTGCATTTTGCTCCTGGAGGCAGCAGCAGTGTCACAAGCACAGGGCTGTATGCTTGCAGGGAGTACCTGGGGAAAAGGGAAGCCAGCAAGCTGGGAATTTTTGCTTAAAAAAAGAAAATTGAATGAGTGAATAAAGAAAATCAGTAAGACTTCATCTATAAATATTCTCTACTTTAAATTCACATTGGCATGAAATTTTAAAGATTTATTTCCATAATTTGAAGTAAAAGGTATTTGTTTTAGGGGTGATTAATTCACACACTGCCTTATGGGTAAGGGAAAATTGCAGGGTCAGGGTAGTATAAATTAATGATTGGAGTACGTGTACTATAAGTGTGAGAAAAGATTTAGTCAAGGTTTTTTCTAGTTCCTTCTTCCTATTAACAATGTGGCTGTAGAATTTCCTGATTCATTAACATTAAATAGGTACTGGGTTTATCACAATAATAAATAAAATTATCATCTTAGTGGTTTAAAAAATTGCTCATACCAGGAACAGGGTGGACAAGAATAAAGAAACAGAAAGAATGTATTACCTGTTTTAGACTGGGAATCAGTTAGAACATTGTCTTCAAGAAAAGAAAAATATTTCAAGGTATGCTCACACATATCAGTAAATATTGTGTATAATAACTGGAGCTCAGGCACCAGACATCATCCTGTGAGTCCTTCAGAGCAGCTCCACTGCTCTTGCTGAGCAGGAAGAGGGTTCTTGGGTGAGTTGTTAGGGGACAGCTGTTAGGGACAGATGTCTGGGCAGGGGCAGAGCTCTGTGGGCTCAGGTTTTGTTTATGAGGTGATCACTTTTGAGCATTTGGTGTGCGTGGGAAAACTCATCTGCAGCCTTTCTTTGTGATGTGCTGGCCAGTGTCTGGTTCTCTAATAAAATTTTCTTTCTTTCCTTTTATTATTGATAAATTGCCTGGTTTCCCTGCAAGGCTGTTTAGTGATTAGAATGGGAAGCACATTGCAGTATTTTCGGTTTTTTTTCTTTAGAAGAAAGTATTATGAGGATCATGATATTTCAGATTCTAAAGATTGCAGCACCTTCCCTGTCTGCTGTCCTTTGTCACTCCTTGGATCCAGCCCAGACTCAAGGCCTTGTTTCCATGGAGGCAATGCTTGTTATTAGAGATATTTCTTCGGCAAAAAGACTTGTGAATTCTCACGCCTTTGGTTCAAGCTTTATAGTTTTAAGCCTTATCTGGAACTTTTATGTTCCATCGTCTTTGATCTTTTGCCAGAAGGCTTTATGTTGCAGACATAAGGTTATAGTGTTTGCATGTTTTACTTCTCAGTTGCTCTGTGAACAGCAAACAGGAGATAAAAACCTAACATCAGAGTTCCTTCCATCAGAAAGCAGCATTACAAGTCCTTGATCATGGACAAAGCATGTTTTTGTTTGATTACTCTTATTGTTTGCACATTTTTTAAAGCATGAATAGCAATTGATAAATATTTTAAGTTAGAGCTTGGCTCATCCCTTGCTCTCCCTCAAGACAAACCAGAATTGTTTGAGAGGCTTGACTTAGGAATATGTTTCTCTGTAAACCATTTCTCTGGAGTTGTTTTTGTTATTTTTTTCATTAATGGTTTAATTTTTTTGCAGTTTGGATAGAGTGGATTTCTAAGCTAGAAGACCTTCTCTGAATATAAAATAATTTTACTAATTTTACCTCTTTCAGTTGCCAGAATTCTATACATCAGTTTTGTTACCAAAATCATAGAATTCCAGCAGATTTCTAAGTTTCAATGGACGGGAATCCAGCATTGCTATTGATGGACTGTTGCAGTGGCTGATTATCTCTCTGTGCTTATTTCAACTTTCTTTCATTCTCTGCTCTTCCTCTGCACTACAGAGGCCTTACACTGTGGATTTTCCTCCTGCAAATGTGCTTCTACATCCTGTTCTGGGCACCATCTATTCTTTTCTGATAAACTAAACAGGTTGAACTGTCTAACCCTCTTACTGTAAAGGGCTCTTAATACCACAGAACCATCACTGTTGTTCTTTGCATACTCTTTTCTAGAATTGTACCAATCACAATCAAGTGAATTGTGCAGAAATGTTTTTTTCTCTTCTTTCTCAGATCTTTTTTTCTCTTCTTTCTCAGATCTTTCTGGTCTTTTCCTTATGGAGGCGCAATAAGTCTCTGATAATAGCTTAAAAAAGGGTACAGTAAGCAAGGAAAGCTGGCTGGCAAGACCTAAGCTCCTGCTGTGAGCTTTATTCTCTGACAGGTGTAGCAGGAAAGGCCTTTTTGGATCAGCTGTCTCAGAGCTGTGTGGATGCTTTGAATGAGGAGGAGCTGCACAGGCCTTTCTTGAGTTTTGTTCTGGTGTATAATCACTGCCATGATGCATTGACTTCTGACCCAGTATGTTTTTCAGCATGAGCCTTTCTGGTTTGGCCTGAGTTTTTTTATGTAGCACTGAAAGTTTCTCTGTGCTTCAGTTTCCTTTCATTTCCAAAATTAGAGTGCAATTTGCCTGCCTCAAAACAGCAAACCAAGATCCTTTTAATAAAGTTACCTAATTTGTGAAGTATGCAAGTGGCATAATGGCAAAGGTGTGAAATGATGCCTACAGAGGGTTTGGGGGCTGACTGTCTAAAACTGTAAAAGTGACACATACAGGAAGTGTCATGTTTTTGCTTTGAAAATACTGCCTCAAGGTGATATAAGGATTACAGAAAACAGTGTCTGTGCTTAGGATTCTTACAGGTTTGTATTTGCAAGTGAAAAGCAGAATTGTTCTGGGTTTGTTTTCTGGATAACAGTATATAACTAGCTAATTCTTTGCTCCATACTGATATATAATTAGTGTAATTAGTCCTGTTGTTGGAGGAGGTTACCTGGGTAGGTTCACTTGAGGATACTCAGCTTCAGACAGCTTTTATAATCAAATTTTAGAATGTGCTCATACACTTAAGACTGAAGAGAAGCCCATAGCAGGATTTCTAGAAGCCTCCAGGCACACTCCTTGAGTAGATGACTTCAGGCTTGACTCAGGGGCATATGCAGTTCAGTTGTGGCTCTAGAACAAATTACTCCTTGCTAGCTTGACCATCATATTTTTCTTTGTAAATGACATTTGACCTGTAATGTTTTTACCTGTTGTGAGCTAAAACACATTATATTAATCCTCAGCTTGAGTCTTAAATAGAATATTTTTCCTAAAATCTATATGGGTTAGGAGCTTAGACATAGTTATAATGACTTTGCTGCTAAATGCTATCCTGATAACATTCAGGTGAGCCTCCTTGGAAAACAGGATGCACATGACATACATAAAATTTATACTGATAACATATACTGAGAAAACAGCCTCCAAATATTCTCTGATAACATTTATTCTAATATACTGTTATTACTACATGTTGTTGGTGTAGATTAAGATAAATGTAAATGCCAAGTGATCAAATGCATTCACAGTTTATTCTTCTGCTAGAAATAGGACTTTGTGATCTTGTAGGAATAATCTTGACCCATAGCTTAAGGAAAGTATCTTTAAAGAGATGAGAAAGATAAAGTCCTGCATTCCACTGAAATTGTGTTACCTCTGAAAACTTCCACCTGAATATCCTACCTACAGTTTAATGTAGTTATCCAGAGTTAAGAGTTCTGGTGATTTAGACAATTTTTGTAGTCAGAGTTGGTTTGGCATAATCAGTTTTTCATTTCAATGTCTTCTTGTTGGTTCAAATAGTCTGCTGCTCTGAAGCAAACAAGATTTCTTTCTTTCCTCGTTTGTAAGAGCTGAGTTAGATCCTATGCTTTTTTTCCTTAGTAAATGTTGATGACTTGAAGTAGAAGATTCAGTGGTCAGATTTAAACTTCTGAAAAATATTTTTCAAAAAAAAGGACATCACTATGACTTCCTTTCCCTTTGCTGCTGTCCTTTGCCTGTGAGATATTGCCTAGGCTGTTATTCCTGTTGATCTTGATGGACAGATTGGCTACCCTTGCAAGCATTAAGAATTTGGGCCTGCAAAAAGGCAGCAAATCATTTCAAGGTTAGCCTTTTCTAAACTTCCATTAAAGCTGTTCAGTATTTAAAGAAATTCTGCAGTCATTGATTGTCCTTTTGAGTGTCAAAACATTTTATCCCATAAGTATGAGTCCCATCTTTTAGACAGTTTGCTTGTTGCAAAAGGCCAAATAATTCAAATATGTCTCTCTGCTTCTATTTCTGCTTGCCAAAATATTTATTGCTTTCATGTTATTTTATCATTTGTTTATGACAGGACAAGTGCACTATTCAGAAAAGAAAATGGACTGAGTGGTAGGTCCTGGGAGGTTGTCTCTGAGAACCTGCACACACACACTGCACCATGGAATAGGTCTTGCATAAAAATAATTTCTAGGTATAGATTAAGATGTTAACTGTCTAACTATTTCCCAGTGTAGAATAATTCCATTATTCCGTCTAACTATTTCCCAATGTAGAATATCTGTCTATATTTAAAGAAAGTATTTCAGAGTTGTAGAAACAGGGATATAGGTTAAATTTATGTGGGATCTTATGGAGAAAAGCCATTTAACATCTTGCCAAGACCTGAATAGGAGATGCAAATGCCCTTTTGATGGTGTAATTCTGCAAGTCAGGAAGCAATATTTTCTGACCTGGGCTTTCTCTCATCAAAATTTGCAATATACTGAACTGAGAAGAAAGGGAAAGGAAAATATAACAGAATTTATGGGTAGTTCCTGTGAGATTTTTCACTTTAGTACTCTTTAACACTAATTTCAAACAACCAAATTCAAACTGGCAAAACAGTGAACAAAAAGCTTTAGGAACCCCTTCCAATCACACCAATCAATACCTACACTTAAATATGAGATCACCCTTGATACTTTACAGGGATCTAGAACTGAGTCTGAATCACTCTTAGGTGTCATAATTCCATGGATATTATAGTCCTTTACAATATTGCTGGCCTCATGTGAATCTCAAATTATTTAAACAAATGAGATTTGTGCACAAAAACTTAAAATATAATTTAAAAAAAAGTTGTTGAACATGGTGAGAGTAACAGTAGGAGAAACATTATTTTATGTTTTCAGTCTGAAGGATGTTTTAAGGTAATTCTGAATTTACTACATCAGTTGCATTGACAACAGAACTTTGAGCATCTCTAGTAACATTGAAAATTAATGTCTCTAGATGTAATGCTCTGATTGTTTGGAAAATTATTCACCCAAATGTTACATAGACTCAGTAAGGTGAAACAAATATTTACATGTTCATACTGGACTCCAGGAAAACCCTTGTCTTTTTTTCAACCTCCTCCACCCCACAACCATCCAACCAACTGACAACCTTTAACACAGCAAACAAAGAAACCCCAAACAAAATCCCCAAAAACCCACCAAAAAGAAAATAAGGTATGCTCAGGCTGAGCAGGCAGTTTGTTTGTCTGTTAAACAAGAACTAGTTCTTGCTAGGTAATAGGAAGAAGAATTTCTGTAATGTGGAAAGAATAAAACACAGTATTACCAAAAATACCAGTTGTATGACTTAGAAACTGCTAATTGATTCTAGATGTCCTCCTACAAATAATTCAGCAGAAAACAAGCATGGGGATATGGAAGGGTGGTTGTGAACTCGTGTTTTAGAAGATTTTTAAGACATGAAGCCATTCCAAGGAGTGGGGTGGTTATTACATTTGGAGAGAACTTCAGAAGCTCTTCAAAATCAGCTCTTCAGAGCTGACAATCCAGCCTCACTGCTTCTACTAAATGAGAATGCTATTTAGTCTTGTTTAAGGACAAAAGAATATTGGTGAAATTCAATGATAATACTTTGAAAAGCTGTAACAACATTTTTAACATTTAGTTCTAGGTAGACCTGTAGAGAGTTGTAGTTAGAACAGATCATTAAACTTGTCTGGTGTGACTTCTACAGAAATACAGGCACTTGAGTTTCAGTAAATGGTGCTTGTACCCAATAATATCTTTGAATTTCTGAACTTCTGATAGTTCTAAAAAATCTTATCAGGATTTAAAAAGCTGAACTGATGATGAGTCTTATACAGCCTTGAGTAACTGGTCCTGTACCATCATTTCTCTGTTTAGAATGAGAACTTTGTTCAGAACTAGAATTTGTTTTGTTCTTTCTCAAAATGTAGGTTATTTTACAATGCAAAATAATTATTTTCCTAAGGTCTATGAGTTTATCTTTTTAAACATGGACACTGGAGTTGAATGCCACAGCCCACCAAAAGCTTCATTGGCGTGCTGCTCTAGAGGTAGAACTTCCCTGAACTCCAATCCATATTTCCATATTTACTTTAGAGCTCCATGATAACTCAGGTGCTTATGTTGTGTAGTCTCACCCCTGCTGTGATTCTAAAATCTTTCTGAATACCACTGATTTCTATGAAAAGGTTGTTTTGGTTTTTTTTTTTTTGTTTTTTTTAAAGCATCACTTTTGTTCTTTTTTTCTCTTTGTACAGTTCTTTATCTGGCTATTTTACAATGACACTAATTAGGATAAATACCTTCTTGCTGCAGTATTTTTTGGACACCAGGGCTTAAAAGCAGTAACATATTTCACTGGACATTCACAATAAATGAACAAGAATTAAAAATTACGAAACTCAAGTGTTCTTGTGTTTTCAGCTCAACACAAATGATAATTGATAAAGACTGGGAAAGAAAACGAGCACTGCTGGAACGAGGATGTTAAATAAGCTTGAAGTATTGTCTGAAATCTCTAATTCAATGTAACCTTAAAACGTGTCAGGTTTCTTATGCTAAAATGTGTTGAGTCAGAACCCCTGGTTGGTTTTTTTTAGTTCCTTTGTTTTTCTTTTTTTTTTTTCCTCTTACCAAGTTTCAGCTCACGCCATTAGTTATTACTGAAGTGTCAGAGGAGAGTGTTAAATTTTATATGATGTTTTCTTACCTCAGGGACCTCCTGGAGAGTATCTGCATTCTGCACTGCATAGCACACATAGAGGGCACCTCGTGGGGAAAAAAAAAAGATTACAAACCACTGATTCTACAACTAAAATACAATATGGAAAGTTTTTACATTTTTAAAATCTATATTATATATAGTTTTAATTATCTGCTAGTATCCTGAAAAGTTCTGCCAAATGCATGAGCATGGAGAAGAGAGAAAAGCTACATCATGAAAGACATTCTCCCTGATTTTTTGGAAGTGCAAGATAGGTTTATGTTGCCTATTTTTGACAAGTTGCAGCCATCAGATATCAGTGAAATGGTTCTGGGTCCTTCAAAGAGGGGCTGTTTCCTGAAAGCTTTGGATTATTTACTTCCAGGATGTCATGAAGCCCATGGTTTGAAGCTGTACTGGAATGACAGCACAGTGTGATCTCAGGAGAGGGCTTAGAATGGATGTCTTGGGAAAGGTCTGATTTCCAAACAGTGTGTTCACCACTGTGATCTAGCCTTGGTGCCAGAGTAAGGACATTTTATGTTTATTTGCACTTAAGAAAGGTGTGTGGATAGCTGGACAGCTTTTTGACAGAGCACATTGTTGGAAGGAGGAAAGTTTCTCTTGGAATAAAATTAGATTAAGACAGTAGGAAGAGCCATTTCATCACTAAGGACTTGCATTCATTCAGTAAACATTAAAACTCTTGCTGTTCTACCCCACTTGGGTACTGTAAAGATGTTTCTAGGCTACTTCTGCTTTTTATAAGATAAAAAATTGTATTTGTCAATATACATTATATTCAAAAACTATCCTATTTACATTTTATGTGAAAAGAAGTGCTTTTATATCATAAAATACATATGAAAACAAATTTATCTTTTTCCATAAAGGAACATATTTGACAAAACTTAAAAATGGTTTTACTTTCAATAAAATTACACATATGATGTGTTTTGAACCTGTTCTAAATTAGAAATTCTGTTCCCACTGAGTCCCTTGTAAGATCCCTAGAAGTTTTAGTCTACTTAGGAAATAGCAGTGGAGTTGGAATATGCTTAGCTGGAAGAGAGAACCTCTTGCAGGCAGCTCAGATTCCTGTGAAGCAGCTCACATTTCTGAGTGACCATTGGCAGGCTCACTAGGTCAGATGCCCTTTTTGCCATGCTGAGGAAGTGAAATACTCAAACTGCTTCAGTGTCACTGTTTGCTTTGAAAACACCACTTGTGCTGAAACACCTGCTCTGATGCTGCTTCTCTAGAGTCTCTAATTTATGCCATAAAATACCATTATTTTTAACAGAGCAGAAAGACTTCTTACATTAGCCTGTAGATTTTTTTTTAATATCATATTGAGCATTTATAGCTGAGTGTGTACCTTCAAGCATTTCCATTTTATCCCCTAATTTTTCCCATTTGTAGAGCATGAGAGTCCAATTTAACATCAAATTTCTCTTCTATGGGTTTAATAGCACTTAGTTTTGCACTTATGGAAATTTCACAGGTAGAACCAATCTCTGTCAGCTTCCCCAGGGTGGAAATTACAGGGCGTGGGAGAGAATATGGAGCTACTGAGGGAGAGCTCCCTTGAGTGATCTCCCTCTCTTCCTCTCCAAAGCAGACTAGCAAACATTTCTGAAGTGTCACAGCTATATTTGGAGGTTTTTGGGTTTTTTTTCTGAAAAAATAAAAGAAGATAAAGTCTGTTTTGAAGTCTTTTAAGCTAAAAGTTTTGCCTTCCAAAAATCTTACTGCTGAATGTGTCAGCTGTGCTTGCAATTATGAGCAACTCCAGTGAAGTTAATAAGATGCCACTGTGTCCAAGAGTGTTCATGGCAGTGGAGTTCAAATTACTAAATTACACTGCTGAAAAAGAGTTGCCCTTTCCCACAGCTGTGAAACCAGTAACTCTCAGAAAATGACAGAATATTTTTTTTATTGTTTTCCAGCTTTTAAATTAATACCATCACTACTGATTAAACTCAAGGTCACATGAATTCTATTCTGCAGAAAATGGTCTCAGATCCTATGGTTGCTGGTTTCTGTGGCAACATAGCTCACATGAGGAAAAGCTTAATTTTGCTGTGAAAATGATGCTTTTAGCACCATAACTCTTGACAGTTTATTTTGAAATCAACTTTTATCCTTTTTCTATAGCATAATATGGTGCAGGAGTTTTTCCTCTAAGAAAACAAAATAATTTGAAAAGAGTTAATAATAAAACATTTGGGTTGATGGGTTACCACCACTTATAAAACACTGGCTGTCTGTTCATCAGCTCTCATTTCCTGCAACCTTGATAATATAGTGGGGGTAGTGTTCCCTGCTAGAGGTATGGTGCTTTTGAAATGAGCTGGATGTCGCTCACAAGTACAAAACCTAAAACAAACAACCCCCATCCCCAGCTCTTGTACATCCACGTGTAGATAGAGATGTATATCCTCCAAGCACTGGGTGATATTCATGTTTTTTATTTTGTAACTCTATGAGTGATAACAGTCACTGGCAAAATGGAATTGCTGTTCCTCATCCACTTCCTCTCTAATTTCATGGGGCAGCTGCAGTCACAAGGAATGAACTCTGGGAGAAAGAAAGGTTTCTATTCACTGTACTGGGGACAAGTTCTTCCTCTGCAGGATTTTATGGGTATTTCCAAGTGTGTCACTTGCTGACAGTAGGTGAATGACAGTTGGCTCATGCACATGAGTTTTCCTGAAAGTAAGGATAAAATTCTGTAGAAGCTGCAATTTGCTTTCTGATTCTCTCAAGAAAACTTGGCATGATATTGTATTCACACTGACTTTACAGAACCATAATTTTATTCAATCAGCATGGTATCCATCCCTGTTTCTGGACTGTAAATTTCTTTACTGCTTTGAAATCTTTGAAATCCTCCTCCACCTCCCTGAACTGCATTTAATATGCTGAATTTCCAGGCTCTCTGAGCCATTCAGATGCTCCTAATGCTGACTGTGTTGAGGGTGGCAGTGCTGGGAAACTAAATAGCATGAGTCGTGTTTTTTTCCATTAACTGGTTTTCTTATATTAATGCACAGTGGGAGAGTTGATCTGTGTTCCTAAATGAATGAGATTGGCTGTAAAAGTAGAGGATTTATACTCCTCCCTCTCAGACAAATACTGGGCACTCTTTCATCTGAGTTGTCCCATTGAAGGACATGGCTAAGACTCTTCTAGTCTGAGTGGAACAAGATTAGTCTGAAACCCTTTATCACTATGGCAATCAATCAGAACTGAGACTCCTTGACTGAATGTTTGATGCAAACTGTACAATCACCCTTAGACAAAGCACAATTGGAATTCTGAACCAGCTGTCTGCCTCCTCTTTCAGGATGAAGTATGAGGGAGCAGCTGTCAGAAACTGATAATGAGATGCACTGATAGAGCTGTGGGATTACTCTTACCCACCTCATGTCTCTACAAGCACAGTGGAAGTTGAGTTTTTATTATGCTAAATTATTGAAGATTTTTTATATAATTATATATTCAGACCTGTCAAATACAATTTTAATGGTATGAAATAGGCCTATAGATATTTACTCTTCATGTGGCCATCCAGTGGAACCACAACCTCCTGCCTCAACCAGTGTTACCTGGTTTCATGGTGCCTTCACAGGCAGCCCACAGGACTGTGCTTTCCCCAGTTGCAGTCTAGTGCTGAAGCAACTACAGGAAGAGGATGAGATCCAAAATTTCTGACTCAGATTTGCTATTGCTTTGGTCTGTTTTACTAGATCAATGAAGAAAAAGAGGCAGGTACTCAAAATATTTATATCCCTGTCTAATTTCAAGCACCTAATTTAAACTTAAATCTGATTTAAATCTAATTTAAATTGATGGGATTGTTCCTGTGCTCAAATAAGGTCTATATAAATAGGACTCAATCCAATATTCTTAAGGTTCAAGGTTGCTAAGCGTCTCTTTAGTGATACAAAGATTCTAATTACAAGTATACTGAGGTTGTGTGGAAAACTTTCTTAAAAATCTTCTGAACCATGTTCTACAGAAGAAATCAAGCTGTTGTTGCTCTAACAATACCCTTGTATTCTGGTAAGCTGATGGTGCAGAAGCACAAGCCCTATTGATGTTTGGTATTGATCAGACTGTTCATAGACATCTCTTCCTATTTTTTTACTCTCCATTTCTTCCTTATTCCTGTGAAATATTAGTAGTGATCTCCTTTGCTGCACCAAAAATACAGAAACAAAGTGTAAATTGTAAGTGTAAATTTTTTTAACACTGAAGAATCAGGTTAGTTTAAGGAATGCATAATTCATTGTCTGGTGATAGTCACATTGGTGGATACTGACAAAATTCCATGAATCTTTTTTTCCTAGCTAATTGGGGTTTCTTTGCCCTTTTCAAGAAAGACTATCCTATCCATAAATCTAGTACATCCAGGACTTATGTTGCATTGCTTTTATTATTATTGTATCACTGTTTCAGTAGTTCAGTTTTAGAACTGCAGACATAACTGCCAAGGAGATTTATGACCGACTGCTATAGCAGCATTTTATAGCTCAGACTGCACTACAGATCCTTTAAAGTCTTAACACTTATCCTATGACTTCAGTTTAAAAATACAATTTGCTTTTTTGTGTTGGTAAGAGCTGTTGGTACCATGAAATACTGAAATAATCTGTTGCCCACAATGATTTTTACTTACTTTGGATAGTATTTGGAATTTCTGACAACAATGATTTGCTGCTAAACTAGAAGTTCACTATCAAAATGCACTTCTCCCCACACATCTTCCCTGCCCTGCCCTGCTGTCCCTTTCCATCTTCTGCATTCCAGAACCTGGCAGCAGTAGTTGAAAAGCTAACCAAGAAAGCACATTATTTCCTTCCCCCCTTTTTAAGGGTTTCTAGAGAAAGAACTGAGAGCAAAACCAAAACTCTTGTCAGTGGTAATCTCATTTTCTTCAATTTTTGTCAATATCCTGCTCTTTCTTTCTTTCTCTTTGTCTCTTTCTCTCTTTTTCTCATTCTTTCCTCTCTCTTTCCCCTTTCCCTCTCTCTCCATTTCTTCCTCCCTTTTTCTCTTCCTTCCCTCCTCCCTCCCTCCCATTCCTCATACCCTCCTTTCTGAAATTCATCCATATCCTTTTTCTCATTACTGTTACTAATCTCAAAAATCTGGTATCCCCTCTCAAAAAAGAAATATCTGTGTGATTTATCCCTTGTACCTTGAAAAATATTTACTGCTCAGTGTTCTCCTTGACATGCAGTTCACCTGCTGGTTTTCCTGATGCAATCTTTCTTTGATAAATCTCTCCCTGAATAGGTTCAACATCTCATTAGTGAATGAGATGGGGTGTGGGGGTGTACATGTGTAAGTTGAGTTCTGTAAAGAGCAAGGGAGGAATAAAAAAGAGGTAAAATGTCCACCTCTTAGTGTTTCTGTAAATTGCTATTTTCACTACTCATTTTTGTGTATAGTAAATGTATACACATATATAAAATTGCAATTATAATGCAAAAGGTAGTTGTTAAGAAAGAGAACATTTCATTATGATCAGGGAAATTAATGAGGTCTGGCTTCCTATGGATTTATGTCCTTTGTGTCCTAAGTCCTCTCTTCTGCCTGCATTACCCCCAGCTCCTTCCCAAGCCTCCTGTGCTGATCACACTGGCAGGAAATAGCACTTTCTGCAGTTAACCTGCAGCTGCCAAAGAGAAGTGTATAATGGCTGAATCCTGTCTTTCCCTCTCTTAGAGCACTAATTTGTTTCTTTCCTGCACAGCTGCTGGTTTCCAGAATGTGTGTAAGAGCTTCAGACTTTTATCTGTCTTTCAAATTTGCTCTCAGATGGCCATCATTTACTGTGGGAAAGGAAATCTAGCAGACGTGCAACATTTTAAAATGTCTTGCTCCTTAATTTCCAAACTAGAAATGAGATCAAAATAAAAGATGCAGCTTGTGTAGAATAGTCATTTGGGAGCATCAGGTATTATTCTAAAAGTCTTTTACTCATGCTATATTAATCATTGAGCCTATTGAATAAATAAAGTGTTAGTAAAAGGACATACAACGCTAATATTTTGTACAAACACATATTATTTTAACATTTCTGAGCATCAGATAGAAAACCTCTCTCTCACTGGCTGTCCTGCATGGTAGAACTAGCAGATTTCACAGATGCTGAGCACATGCTTTAGGGAGGATAACGTCCTGCCCCCATCAATACTCTGCCAGTGAAAGCAAGAAACTGGTGAGCATGGAAATAAAAAGATATAAACCAGGAGCCCTCAGCCCCAGAGGGACAGCTGTAATACACTGTCAAAGGATGATCCAAGGACTGTAACCCCAACCAGATAATAAAAGTCTCAAACTCCATAGAGGTACTGCTCTTACGGCACATCATGATTTCCATGTTTTCCATCATGCTTAACATTTCTGAATTCTAGAAATGGTCATTTTCTTTCTCCTTTTCAGAGGAGCTAAAGACTTCATCACAGTCCCTATTCCCTTTTTCTTGGTGTTTGTTCTTACTTCTCTTCCCACCATCCCCATTCTCTGTACACATGGCAGTTAACTCCACTTCCAGCAGACCAAATAAGCCAAGTTTTTCCATATGTGAAGGTCTGAAATTTTGTGCATCTATATCATGTTTATTTTCTTTCATTCATTTAATTTCATTTCATTCATTCAGTTCAAAAAATTGCAGGCAACTATTGTTAAGTACCCAGGTTTTAGATAGTGCTGAATCATGCAATCAAGAATTGCATAATAATCCCTCCAAAGCATGTACCCAGAACCTCAGTGGTTACAGAATGTCTCCTCTCAGTTGAATCAGTAAGTGTGATGGCTTGTGTGTGCCAAGTGGCTGGTTGATAGAATATAAATATTGTAGAATAAAATTTTGCACTTTAAAGAGCCCAGGCAGATAGTGTGGAGAAATGGAATTCTAAGGAAGCAGAAAGGTTCACCAGCTGCCTGTTTGCCTCTATTTGCCATTTCAAATAAATAACATTAGAATATAAGCCCTGAATCCGCATAAAAATAGCCTTGAAATAGTAAAAAGGAGTTTGCAATATTAATGGATTAGAAATAATTTATCACTCTAGTATGTTTCTGAGTGCTGTGTCAATTTATTTAAATTGTTTTGGTGCCTAAGGTTCTCTAAATCATCGTAGCAATTGTAACTTATTTTACATGATGATATCTTTGATTAACATTGAATAAAGGCAAAGGGTTTCAAGGTATGTACTGGATTATTCATATTTAAACATAGCTGTAAATGTAAAAATTTAACGAATGAAAAGGATGGGAATAGAATAAAATGCTCTGGAGATCTTTAGAAGTGTGGGGACAAGTGCATTGGAAGGCCTAGAGCCTTGTGATATTGAGACCAGAAGGACACCTTTGAAGAAATGACCCAAAAGTCAATTTTGAGCATAATTTACTGAATTGGAAAAAGCTCGATGTCTGTATTCTGAAAGTACTTTTATGAACCTGAGTTTAAAGTCTGCATATCTGCTCAGCAAAGCAGGGGAGAGGACAAAGCTTAAGGAAAAGGGACAAAAATATGGCACAAATCTGAAGGAAAGAGTAAAATTGTCTGCAGAGTTTTAGCTGAGACTTCCTTTGGTTTGTTTTTTTTTCCTTATTAATTACCTCTCTGGTATAATTTTCCCTTTATATTTAATTAATTGAAAGAATTATACCAGGCTGCATGCTCAGATACTTTGCTGGAATCAGCCATAGCTTGGAGGAAAGATGTGGTACAAATTGCATTTTACTGACTCTCACAATGGAAGCAGAAGAGACTTGTAAATACTTGAACAGAAACACATTATCAGATGTGTGTTTCCTTTGAAAAGGCCTCATTGCAGGAGCAATGAAACTTCATTAATATTTAATAAAGATTTTTAGACAGGGACAATAAAGGAATATGCTGAGACACTGTGGGTACCTTATTATATCATATTTACTTGTTGGTTAATGATCTGCCTGAGACTGGGAACTGATGAATCTACTGTAATTAATAGATGAAAAGGAAGGAAGATGTAAAAATGGAAGGAAGGCATTTCTGAGAGTGGAGTGAAAGGTGTGTGTGAGAATTTCAAGCAGTTCATGCAAAGATGACATTTGGATCTTTATGCAGATGTTAGAATTATTTGGCTCAAAAGACATGGAAGTTCAGAGGTTCAGAGCAGCTTTGTTTCTAAGGCAGGTCCCTTCCAGCCTTTGAAGAGGTCTTCCAAAGTGCAGTCTCCTCACCCTTGCATTTATACCTCTGCTTGGCCCATCATAGCAGTGATATTTTTCAATTTCACTATATCTGGAATGTCAGCCTTTAGGAATTTCAGTATTTTCTGAAGCCATGAACTCAGATTTATATTGCAAGCAGAAGACTGTTGCCAGATTCTGCTGTTCATTGATTTCTGCCAGAGGCAGGCTCTTCCCTCTGCATCATGCAGGATGAACAGTGTGTCAGAGATGAGCTGTCCCACTACTTAATGCTCCTTCAGCAGTTGCTGGACAGCTGGCAACACCTCCTCACCCACAACTCTTTGCTCCCTTCTTATCCTCGTTGTAGAAATAAGTTAATAATTTTGTCCGTGAATGTCTTGAAAGAGGAGAACTTTTAAAATATCCTTTGTACTAAAAAGCATAGGAAATTCAAAAGAAATGGCAGAAAACCCCCAAATACAAGAGCTGTAGCTTCATCCAGGGTGTCTGATCACAAAGGAGCATTGGCTGTATATCTCAGCCAGCTTCCTGCTCTCTCTTGTTCATGTCTCCATTCCCATAGGCCAAATAGGCTGCAGGGAAGTTCCCCCATGACTGAGCATATGGAATCACATGGCAGGTTTTGCCTTTAAGGACATGGGGTGGTTATGGTATCCCAACATCTAATACTTCTGTCTTTCACTTCCACACCTGTGTAATTAGAATGATAACGTGCCCCCTGTTCCTTATCAAATCTGCAATATGAAGTTTAGATATTGAATCTCCCCTTTTCCAGCATTTGCTTTCAATTCTTATGAGTCTTCTTTTATTTTTCAGTTTGGTATCTTAGCCAGTCTGCTGCATAAGCCAAATCTCCATGACCCCAATTACATCATACTTCTTTTTAACTGCACTGTGTTGTGTCTAAAAAAACTCTGCTAATTTGTTCCTTCTGCTGCTTCTATTTTTGTAGGAAGAATTGACTTGCACAGGACTCATGTTTTCTCCTCTGCTCTCCTCACCACTTCTCCAACTCACTTGCCCCCTGCTGCTGGGAGATTGTGCTTGTTAGATGCTGCTTTAGTTTTACCCAGGATTGGTTTTGCCCAAGATTTAACTCTTGACAATCTCTACAGTGTTCCATAAGGAAAAAAAAAGAAAAAATTAATATTCCTCATGTGTTTTATTTTGCTCTTTTTTTTTTTTAAAGGAAAGAATAGAAACTTTCTGAAATGTTGATTATGCATTTGAGTTAAAGTATATACATCTTAGCCAAGCACATGTGATTATGGTTTCTCCCATTATTGTTGCTTATTTTTCTCTGCATTTTCCCTTGGTGATAATTCATCTTTTTTTTTCATATTATTTGAAATAGACATTGCTTGCATTTTCTTGAAATGAAATTAGCTGTAACCCAGAAAATTCTTCAAACACTGCTTCCAAGAAATTAAAAAGGACTTAAGTGACTTAGAAAAGAGCTGTTTCCACAAGCCAGCACTACGTGTGGTGTTCCCAGATGGAAGCTGGCATCCTCCTCTGCCAGTGCAGTGTGCAAGGATACCAGCGTGGCTCTGGCAAGTCATGGAGCTGCATGTTATTGGTTTTCATCTCCTAAATCACAGGAGCAGTTCTGAACAGTTTTTCATGCCTAACTACAAAGCAGGATGTGAAATTTAAAAGGTCTGGCAAATACCAGAATGATTAACAGTGCTGCAATAAGATGCATTCAACTCAAGTAACACAAATCCTTCATGAGAAACAGGGATGCACAACAGGCCACACATTTGAATGTGTCTGTGCTGCTCAATATTTGCTGGGTATCAGTGAGGCTGGATTCTCTGTGGGAAATACTATCATTCCAAAGTGTTCAGTATTCCTACACCATCATCTCCCTTCATAATTTGGGAGAAAATGGAACAGTGACAGAGAGTGCTGAAATGCCATTTTGAATTGTGCATTTCTGTGTTTGGATTGCAGTCACACAGGCTTTCAATGCCCCTCTGTATGATCTGTGCATTGCACAAACAAATGGTGAGAGTGATCATTAAAAACTTTGTAACTGATACCAACAAGAACAACTGGTGAGGAATTGGAACCACATCTAAACATAATATATGGGAAGAGTAACCAATAAAGCCTTGATCTCTGGACTTACAGCACAAAGTTTTCTGTGCTGCTTCTGTCCTTCCTCCCTCATTTCAGGATGCTCATCTGATAAAGTGCACATTAAGTGTCACAGGGATCTCCTGCAGCTTCAAAACCCACAGCTGCTGGTCCTCAGAGCTTCTGCAACTCCTCTCTCCTGCCCCAGGTGTGCTCAGCTGGCCCTCCTGAGCCTTCTGTGTGAGGAGACCTGCAAGGCAAGAGACAGCAAACAGGATTAGTGCAGGAAGGAACATTGGAGATTAGAGCAGTTCCAGAGTTTCACAGATACACACTCTGAACAAGATAGAAGCTTTATGTCCTGGCACTTGGCAGAATGCAATTCAAAACCTGTAGTCTTTGAGGAGATGGGTGTGACAGAGAGAGACAGAGAGCCTGTGAGAATACCAGTGGGTTACTTTTTGTTCCCTCCCCATAATCTGTGACTTCAAGAGCAAGGGTTTTTCTTCCCTTTAGATTGAAAATCTTCTGGACAAGGGAAAAAATTATTCAAATTGCTCAAACAAAATAGAGAAAATGTTGTCTTATAGTACAAGGTCTGTAAAAGAATAAAAAATGGGCTGAAGTAGAGAAATCCTGGCTGAATTCTGAAGGAGACTACTGTTGTGTGCCAGATGTCATTCTTCAGGCATTTCAGTTTACCTTTCTGGGTAACCTGCAGCATGTCTTTTCATGGCTGCCATGGTAACTATCATGGCTTCAGAGGCTGCAGCCTGGGCAAGGTGCTGAGCACACCTGGAGATTCCTTCAGCAGAGAACCATGTCCACTATGGGGTCATTTGTGCTGAATTTTTCTAGCAGAGGAACTGAATCACTGGGATACCTTGTGCATTGATATGTGGAATAAGTTACTGCTGTGGCTTGGCAGGTAACCTGAGGAAATGACTTTATTTTTTTTCTGGAAATATTTGTTTTCATTGGGCTCTACAGAGAAAGCACTTGTGCACTATAGTGGCCATCATCTGACCTCCCACTTTCAGAGTGTTTTTTTTTCACTCTAACAGACAGTAAATAGCCTCTAAACATATTCCATGTACCCTCCTGTGTTCCTGACCCTCTGTTCTGCACATAGCCACACCTCACAGGAGATAGGGCTGTTCCAGAAGTATGAGTATTTCCCACTAGGAATGTGTACAGAGTGGTGGGAGATGTGTGGGAAGGGCAGAGCTCCACCCTCAGCTGCCTTGGAGCAGACAGTGGGGCTGCAGGGCTGGAGCTGTGGGAGTGGGACACTGAGCTGAACCTGTGCCCACATCCTCCTCCTCCTCCTCCTCCTCTCTCAAGCTTCTTCCTCTAACGTCCGGCACAGCAGCTGTGGCATTAGGCAGTCCCCTCCAATTTGTGTCAAAACTCTTAACTCTTATTTGGTTGTGTTTAATCATAGCACTTGAAATGAAGCAATTGCAGGGAGAGAAAAAAATTAGTAAAAAAAAATAATTAGCAAAGATGTTACCAAAAAGGAGTGTGATTTTAAATTTCACTGCAATTCTACGTGGTGCAGATGATTTACAAGGGTTCAAATAAGTAGATTTAGCTGAAAAGAGCATTAAGTTTTAGGTATTTTTTAAGAGATATTGAGCTCAGTAACACCTTAGATTTTTTTTTTTTTCAGCTTACAGAAAGTGAACAAAACAAATCAGACTGCACTTTAGAGACTTAAAGAATGCTGCATTGTCAGAACAAAATCCAAACCACTTCCATAGGAGTTAGTGAGGTTGGATTAATGTCTTTGAGACTCACGGGATTTGAGGACAGATTGTATCAGGGATCAGAAGACCCAAAATAAGCAAAAGTCTGCTGCAAAGTCAGGCTTAGGAAAAACAAGATTGTTTAAAGTAGGAGAGCACAGAAGTTTTGGCAGAAAGATGATATAATGACTCAGTGGACTTAGTTTACAAAACAAAGAATTGGAATTTCTAGCTATGCGGGGGAAAAAAAAGACTGGAAAACACAAAGTGTGATTCAGAATAAAATCCAACATACAAATAATGCCGCAGAATGCTCAGCACTAAACAGTGCCTTGCCTTTGCACAAAGGTCCAATGCTTGCATTAAGCAAAAGCATTTTCTGAAAGCCTCAGACAATGACAGATGCAAGCACTTACACGTGTGCTCGTACGTATTTGTCACACTGCAGATGGAAAGAGAAGGTGATTGCAGAGCAAGGAGAACCAAAGGATAAAAGATTTCCCTTGACATTTTTTTTAAGGAAGTGGTTGCACCTTTTGTTTGAAGCATTTACTTGAACACGAATACTCTTCTCCTGCTTTGTTGTAAGATGTTCTCCCCAGACCGTGATCAAATTGCAGCCCTCTCTCTTTCCACTCCCAGCTTCCTTTTTTTCTAATGCTCAGTGGGGTAAATATTGCTGAGCTAAAAGTGCACCCTGTTCCATGCTCAGCTGTGCCCAGTGAAGCTCCCACAGCTGTGGGCTCTGATTTCTGACAAGTGTGGATACACAAGAGCAGTGGTACTTTTGTGTAACTAATGGCCTTTTTATCTGCCAAAGTTTAGTTTCTGGTCCTACAAAATGAAGGAAAATTAACTTTCAGAAAAAGATGACGAGTTTGAAAAGTGAGTGGAAAAAGTACTGTGGGACTAGCAAAGCTTTGTTTAGTTTAACACAATAACAAAAGGAGAGATAGGCTATATTTGCTCTTCTTAATGGGATTTAATTTAAACACCTTTATTTATTTAAAATTAATTTAATTAAAAATGTACAAGGATAAGAGTGAACAGGAGAAAGGAGAAAGGATCTGACCCAGGCAAAGCTCTGGATAACTATTGATGAATAAATATATCTCATACAGAAAATTACAGGAATCAATCAGTTCTGGACTAGTTCAGTAACAGTAGTGGTTAAATCAACAAATCTGTGGTTAAATCAACAAATCTGACCACAAGACAGACTATTTATATTGTGTTGGCTCTAAATGAGGACCTCAGGACATTATCACCTTCAGCACTAGGAAGGTTTGGACTCAAAGCACTGCATTCCAAATTCTGCATTCCTGTACTTCCAGGTTTTCTGATTAACCTGAAATATGAAGTCTGGAAAGGTCAGTCCCCAAGGCAGGACATTGTGTTGGCTTTGCTCCCCAAAAGTACCTCAGTTTCATTTACCATTTGTTCTTTGTCTCTCATGAGCACCTGTTTTATAGACCCTTCAGTGAATTACTGTGCAAAAGATTGCAAAATATTATTGTGACTGTTGCTCCATTTGAGGCTTTTCAAGCTAAAAGTTTCACTTTTTTGTTGTTGTTGTATAGATAGAGCAGAAAAATATTTGTATTCTTGGTAGTCGCATTGCTTAGGGCTGAGGTTCTTCTGAAGGATCAGTCTCATGCTGGAGGGAGACAGAGTCTGCTTCAGTGTCTTGCATTCAAAATGAGATTCTGACATCCCAGAAAATATTGTTCTATGCACACAATTTCATGTGATTCATGAAGGTACCATTGAGAATTCATTTTGTATTATTTTGGAGATATTTTTCATTGCTGGCAAAGAGGTGAACATTTATCTGTATGTAAAATAGAAACCCAATATGCCCGTTGAAAACTAATAATGAAAAATGTCAGAGGAAATTTTTTAAACTACAGCATTTTTTTACAATCAGGTGAAATAGCATGTATTTGGATCTGGATCTTATTGTCTGTGGAGGATGGAAGTAATTTGTTTTTTTCTAGATCTACCTTTTCATTACGCAGTTGTACAGATTGTAATACAAAGAACATGATATGGTAATTATTCATGGTTTGATAATAAGAACTAATATAGATCAAATTATTAAATAATGTGTGAAAACACATAGCAAAAATCCTTTGAATAATATTTCATGAAATAGATTTTAACTTTTTTCATGAATCTGGGCACGTGCTATTGATTTATAGCTCCTGAAGGAGGAACAATCAGGTCAAGCAACATTGCATCATTGTCAAGCTATTTAATGGAACTTTCCTTCCAGCCCATGCTTTGACAGGTCTCATACTCCTAAGAAAAATCCCGTTATTATCAATTCATTATTAGTTTCCATTGAAGGCACAGGGTCAGGTCACAAACCTTTTTTTTTTTTCAACGACTCTGTGACTATTGCTTTCGCTTCCAGAGATAAATAAGGAAATGATGGATGAAGCTTCCTTACCACAGTTAAATTATCAGTAGAAAACTCATTGGCTGGTCCACCAGGGTAAAGAAATTTCATGAATTCAATAAACCACCGGCAGAATAATGTGTAGATATACATGTGAGATGCAAAAACCCAGAGATTGACCAAGCAGATTAGAAAGACAGAAGCGCATTAGGATGAGTGACTGGAGAGCTCTGGAAGAGGCTGTTTGGTGTGGATAAGCCTCACGCTGTGCATCTCTGCTGGTAGGAAAAATAGCTGGAAATTTTACAGGGACAGCCTTATAGATGGTGCAAGTGGCTGGCATGAAAGGCAGAGAAGCCAAATACTTTTCAATTTGTTTCTACCAGGCCTTTGTGACTTCCTTCTCTGTTAGTAATAATGCACAAAGATTTTTCCAAATAATGTTAAAGACTTTGGGAAAGAAACGCCTTTATTTAGCATGGATTGTTTCTCAGTCATTTTCTGATTCTTCTCAGCATGGCAAGCAATTAATTCCTTACTAAAACCAGTTCCACTGATCTTGTTACAACTCTGGAGGTACCTCAGTACAACAAATATGTAAGAATACATATAAAATTTTAAAAATGCTGAATGCTATGTAGAATGAGGTATTCTATCTTCAATAACAGACTCTGGCACTCAAAACCACTTTGTAATATTATCAACAACTCCAGCCTGTGGCAAAAAAAGTTTATATGTTACATTGAGTGCAAAAATCAAGATTTGGTCTTTCTTGGGACTAGTAACTTAAAACTACTGCTTCATTACATTTTGTTTGCTTCATTACTGACAATTTCCCTTGCATCTACTATAACTTGTAACTATTTGTGAAAGACCTAAATGCTTTTTGCATTGGTACAGCATTTCTTTCCCCTTACAGCCAACCAAAGCTTCTCTCTTCTGTCTCAATTCACTATTTTATGAGCACTAAAGGAGGGGAGAAGTGGATGGTGGAAACAAAGAGTGTCTTATAAAGTGAAGAAATGGGAGTTTTTCTGTGATATTTTTGACTCAAGTGTTGGTTGTGGTGCATCTCTGCTGCACTAATTGGTATTCTATTTCTGTTTGAAGTAGTGCCGACTCAGGGCTGCTTATATATGACTTTTGAGGCTTTCTGTGGGTTTACTATAATATATTACTCATGGAAGTTGTTCTCGTTGATGTTACCAAAGCAATGCATGTAGATCCCATCACAAACAGAGCCTGTTGTGCAAACACCTCCGTGTTTGTTCAGACCCTGCTCATATGCCCTGTAAGACCTGTCTGTAAAGTGTCACTGATGTGTGGTGGGACTAGGAAATGTTGTATGTAACAGGAAACAGCACCACTGCAATTCACATCTTGTTCTGCCTTATCAGGGAATGTCACCTCTTGGGAGAGCGTACCCATTGGTAAAACTTACAACATAATTGTGAATTAAACAGAGATCTAATATTTGCTGAAACAATTAAATAAGAGAATTGGACTTTGTGAATTTGCTATGAATTTATATGCAGTTTTCCATGTGTTCATTTCATTATGAGACACAGGTACCTAATGCTTTAAAGAAGACTGGCATGGCTGGTTTTCAGCCTCATCTGGGATCAAACCCTTCACACACTGACTCTGGGCCTGGCACAGGGGGAAGGCATCCAGCAGCTCCAGCAATCTCCTGCTGGAGTCAGAGCCCTGTGGCACAGGAGGGACACAGGCTGGCCCCACCTGAGAGGGCTGTGCACAGGAACTCACTTTCCCTGCTCTGCTGTTTTCTGTGGGTGGACAAATGGCATTCCTGATTTATTTAGGGACTGCAGGAACAAGGAGCATCATGTACCTGCTCAGCTTCAACAGCTACTTAACATTAAATGGATTTGTTTGGTTACCCCCAGGAGGGATCAATAATTGCCAGGGCAGCACTGAGCTGTCCCTTGGGAGGCCGCACTCCCTCTTAGTCCAAAGGTATTTGTGAATGAGAATGAATGAATTGGGAGATTATTCCTCTTAGTCCAGCTTGTAAACTAGCACATTTTATGATTAAAATAACTTCTTTTAAAAGTAACTTGAAATTATGGTTAAAAATCATAGTATAAAAAAAGCTTAAATCTAGAGCTAGATAAAAATGAGGATATATTTGGGTGCACACTGAAAGAGAAGCCTTACCATAGGACAATTTCTTGCTTGCAATTCTGTTTTGCAGCCTGTGGAGGCTTGGAAGGTTGCCCAGCATTTGTACAGTACAACTTATCTGGTACTTGAAGCACAAAACACAGTGTGCTTTTTTGCTTTCTGAACACATGATTTTGGCCTGAATCCAAAGAGGCATCTTGAGATTTTTGTTTGACGACCAGCAGACAAGGTATCATTTGGTGACTGTATCGTGTTATCTGGGCTTCAAACTGTCACTTCTCTAGAGTAATGCAAGAAACATTTGTTTGTGGTTCCTTCTTTCTGTTTTTCTGCCAGAATACAGATAGGTTTTATTTTGGCAATCCAGATTTCTGTTTTGTACAAGCATATTTTTAACATAAAATAACAACAAGGTAAAACATTGAAAATTATTACCAAAAACCTGTTCATTAGGATCCTTCTGAGGAAAGAAGAAGCACAAAAACAAAGTCATCTTTGTTCCAGTGCTGCTGCAATCTGTCTTTTCAGCACTCTGTACTGATGGTTTCACTACCAAGCTTCTGCACGAAAAACTAGAGGACAATAAACTCCCAGGCAGTGCTCAGCAGCAAAGAACATGACATAGCTCCTTTGTGAACTTCAAACAACTGGTGCTGCCAGAGCACGCAGGTCAGAGAGCTCCTCTGCTGCTTGATGGATGCAAGATCTCTCCATCTGTACAAATACAGAAAGAGTTCTGTGTGTGCAGAGCTGCAGATGAGAGCTGCTGCTGAAATCCCAGCAATCAGTCTGAGGCCTCTTTGGAAATGTGATCCTGAGGAATTTTGCACGTGGACAAATAGGAAGGTTGTGATTGTCATCCTGGAAACCACCACGTCAGAAGGAGGGATGGGGTGTGGCAGGGCAGGGGTGAGGGCAGTGAGCTCCCTGTTAACAGGAGCAGTGCTGTGGCACTCCCTGGCACGGTGGGCACTCGGGCTGAGGGCACAGGCCTTGGATGCCAACATCCACGAGCAGCCCAGAGTCTTCTGGCCTCCGAGTTTAGAGGCTCAAAAAGGCCTTATGTAGCATCATGTCTGTTCCTCTCAGATCTGCATCTAAGGGGATGCAGAAGGGTTAAAAAAAGGTATTTTATTACTTTTCCTGGTGGGCACCTCAAATGTTCTTCCCATCTCTCTCCCTCTCTTTTCTTTTCAGATTTGTTTAATTTAAAACAAATAGAATGAATTACTGTAGATCAGAACATATGAGGATTCTAATTCTCTTCAATTAATATGGAAGACAGCAGAATGGTAACAGTACCAATACCTACAGACTTGTTGGCTCATTTTCCTGCTCTTTCAATTTGAGTTGTAGCTGCCCAGAAGAGATGTATTTATTACTGCTGTCATTCTCACACTCCCAAAAAAATACACATTTATTGCTCTATGAAATGCCATGCACATAAAAGTCAACAGCTAAGATCCCATTTATTTGAGGAGATTAAGATTTCATTTTCTGAGTCATCTTTTGTGTGCCAGCAATGATAGTATTTACAAGTTCTCCATTCATACTACTTTTGTTTTATTATTGTTATTGCAGTAAGATTGGTTCTAGTCATAATTTTAAAAAAAGTAAAATATTTGTAACGTGCAGTGTTTCAATTCGGTTCCACTGCTTGTTCTTGTAAAACATACTGCCATAGAAAAAGTGGAATCACTGAGGGAAAATTGCATAAAAAACTAAGGGTGGTGCTAAAGAAAAATTTTATTTTCTGCAAGAAAGGTGAGTCGCTATGTTTTCAATACAGCCAGATGTCAAAAAATGAGAACAGAAGATAACCATAACAATGGAAGTTTGCCTAATAATTCCCATTTAATTTGTGTCTTTAAATGCCTTTTAATTGTAAAATTTCAGATTGAAATTGAGCTTACTCCCACTCCCAGTATTGTTTTGAGTAGTCTAAATTGGCGTTTAAGCTTGATTAAATGATTCTACTTTTCTTAGATCAGTTAGGGGAGAAAATGGCTATTTGACTGTTCCAGTTTCTTGGGGTGTGTGGGGGTTTTCTCTTTGTTTTTGGTGGGTTTTTTTTGCTTGTTTTTCTTTAATCTTTCCCAGGAGTATCATTTACTGTCAGGAGTTTGTGGCAGAAATTTCCATTAATGCCCATGCAGTAAAGATCATTAGCTGCTTGCTGCTGCAATTTTCAAACACCTCCTGTGCAGGAAGCAGGATCCATAAGCACAGTGGGGCTGTAGCTTCTGTGCAGAGGACACAGAAAAATGCCTGGCACTGCCCACCTTGTCCTGCCTGTCAGGTGGAGCTGCATGAAGCAATCTCGAGAAGGTTAAGGCCAGGGTGTGAGCTGGATGGTAGATTTGGTGACTGTTGGTTGGTTTTTTTCCCCTGCAGCCACCTCGTATCTCAGGTTCGTGTTTTGAAGTCACTTTGGCCTCTCTAGTTTCTGTAATTGGAGGACAAACACTGTCCTTTTATTAGAAGCAGTTTAAGGAGATCTTTTCTGCCACAGAGTTTAGGTACAGAGGCTAAGCATGGAATGAAAATTTTTGTTCTGCAGTGTTGAATTTGGGAAATTTTCTTAACTTTCTCTTCAAGATGTAATACAGGCTTACTGATGGTAGACCTGTTTGTTTGCCCTCAGCTTTGCAAAATGCTCTGAGGCTCTGCTCCAACTGTGGTGTTTGCTGTCCTTTGATGTCTCAGCTGTTGAGGATTTTGAATTTGAAAAGCAGCCACTGCTGTGAATATGCCCGAGTCACTCTCACTAGTGTTTTCACTGTGCCATAGGTGAATCTATTCCATGGAATTCCTGTCCCCGAAGACAGGATTTCAGTGGGAGCATCTCTGTCTTAGTGTCACTTCCACTGAGACCAAACTTTCTGAGAAGAGAGGAAAATAGTTGTGTCATTAGAGTCACACTGCATCTGCAGGGCTTCAGGGAGGGGAGCACAATGTCCCTGCAAAGCTCCACAGAGATCCTTCCTTTCTTTAGCAGAGTAAATACCAAGGATTTTGCTATTGAAAAGAAACTGCTTTTATGAATATATTTTACTTACTTTTAATAGTGTTTTCATTGTGTCAAAAGTGTATTGAATTTCTTCCAATAAAGCTCTATCTCCTGAGACACAGTTTCAGTGGGAGCATCTCTTACTGTCACTTCCATTGAGATCATGATTGCTTGGAAGGCAAAAAATAGCAACTGTGTCATTAAAGTTGTACCATAGCAGTAGGACTTGGAAAAACTACAAAGTCAATGAAAAATGTCACATGCACCTTTTCAGTCTTTATCTTTCAGGGTTTTAAAAGAAAAAAAATTAAAGATATATTTGAAGGGTGAATGCAATATTTTTGAACCATTTTAGTCCCTTCAGTTCTGCTCCCAGTGTCTAAATGAACAGGAACTGTGTTCAAGCACTGAGGCTCGTGTACACATTAGAAAGCAAAGATGCAAATTAAAAAGGACAAAATCTCCTTTTGTCTTGTGTCAGTCACCACAAAGATGAGGCTATTGCCAGGGGTCAGATGCAACCATAAATCTCTCAAACCAAGTCAGGAGGCGGCTGAGCCCGTGAGAATTGTTAAAATCCCTGTCCTTGGCTTTGCTGGGTTTGTGCTGTGCTCAGCTGGCATGCAGAGGCTGTGGCACAGGGATGGGTGGGCTTTGTGGCACTGAGGGAATTCCAGCAGTGCAGCCTCCTGAGAACAGTGGGAAGGACTGCTTCTGCACTGCCCAGGAAGGGAAAACAAGGGTTTGGTAGGTTCTGAGATCCATCTGAGGAAAGAAAAAGTGCCTTGTTAGCCAGCCACTGGCCAATGGTGACAAAACCTGCAAGTTTCTGTACTGAGCCAATGACTGCTCAACCAAGGCCCCAATTCTATAAATTATTATTTTTTTTTTTTACTAATTTCTTTTGTTGCAGGTACTTATTCAACACAAGCCTGTTGCTTTTTTTGACACGTAGTTTTGGACTTTATACCACACATGTTATTTGTTATGTGAAGTGAGCTGAGAAAAAATGTAATTTGACTTCTTAAATTATATGGATGTACTTGTTATTCTAGTCTCAGGAGCATATGAAATAGCACTACCAGCAGAGACTCTGACAATAACTTCAGCTGCATGCTTCTCCCTTCTGCTCACATCTCATTAGTGATATTGTTCTAATAGAATAAAAATAATTAACTTGTACATCTTCACAGATGAGCCAAACAGCCCCAAGTGAAAACAAATTTCAATAATTTACACTTCCACATTTTCAGTGATTTAAATCTGGAGCATGGTGATCTCTGGCTAAGAAAATCTTAGATCTAGGCATGTAGAATAAGTTATTTTAGTGGTTGGAATTAGCAAATACCACATACTGTTGTCTTTTTTAATTTTCCACTTCATTAACATCTGCAAATGAGTATGTGAGGTTGAGCCTACAGAAGTCATACTCTTTTGTTATTAAATGTATGTGCTGCTAGCAATAACTGGATCTCGTAAGGCTATTTTGCAGATATATGTGTATTTACCCCCAAAATCCAGCACTATGGACAACTTAGAGTTGTGTAATCAATACCCATATCCTGAATTTGTGGGACAGTTATCTACAACCTTTCCAACTCAGTGGCATCTCTCCATACAGCTCCAGGCTGTTTCTAAGAAATAAGATTCAGTTAAAAAAATTAAAATCACTCCAGCACAGAATTTTCTTACTCCAAATTGATAATGTTCAAATCTCAAGAGAAGTAAACTCTTGGGCCAAGCTCCTCTGTTAAGCTTTATATCAGATGTCACACATATGGGTAGTTTTTCAGAAATGCTCTCCCAAATGGTGTAGTTTGGAAGTAAATGCAAACCAGTTTTCTTTGCAGCTCCTGCCTCCATAGCACTCAGTCAGTTTTGTTCATACAGAAAAAAGGGAGGTATCATCCTTTCATAAACCTGAGTACCAACTCTATTTAGTCTCTGTAACACTGTCCCACCATGTATGGACTGTAATCCCATCCAATCACTGAATGAATCAGTGCAGTCATTGCCAAGAGACTGAGACTCTAACCTTGGACTCCAAACCAACACCAGATCTCATCTGAACTGATGCAAAATCATGTTCCCAAGGAAGTGTAAAGGGGTCATTTCTCAAAGCAGGGAAATTGATAGGCACTGTTTACATTGAATTCAGCCCTTCATAAGGGGTCCCTTTAGCCATACTCATCCTCACTAGCCATGAGGAGCACATGATGGCAAATGGACCATTACATAAATCCTTAATAGTTTTTTATAATGTTGTCCTATGATCAATAAATTCTGTTTTCTCCAAAAGCTTTTCAATGTCAGAACTGGTTTACAATTATCTTAAAACTGCTGTCATCCACATCTTTCCCAAAATCTAAGTCCACTGAAGGAGGATTATACAGCTTGACAAACCAGAAGGAACAACCTGACCTTTTTAAAGGTTTTTATCAAACCTTAGCTTTGATATTTTTTTGCAATGCCATCACAAAGTAAAGATAAACAATATCTGATGATCACATATCAGGAAAGACTGGAAAATGGCATTACTCAGACTTGGCATTTTGAGTGGCAGATGGGATAACAAATAATTTTTTTCCAATCCTTTCTTGTCAATATTTATTTTAAAGCACAGAAGCTGATAAATATAGTGCATCTTAGTTCCACAAAATATGAATATCAATATTCTTCTCTGGTCCAATTGCTAATCTGTTGACAAGAACTGGATCATAATTTGACATGAAACCAGTCTTTTCCCCCCCTATTTTGAAATAGTGAGTGAGGCATATTATTATGCTGATAAAAATAAGTATCTCATTGTCAAATAATCCCTGTGATGTTTTCACAGCATCCACTTTTTTGAGGTGTCTCTCACTGAAGTTAAGCACCTTTCAAACCTGCACCAAATACTCCCTGTTTCTAATTGCTCTGGCCTATGGACCCCAAACATTTTAAACTTTTGTTCAGACATTAATGAAGTCAGCACCAAGTCTGTACATTATGTACCTGACCTATGTAAATGTAAAACAGTTATCAGTGCATGTGTTGTTCTAATTCTAGCAGCTGCACAGGCCAATGCCACCACGTATTCCTGCTAATTAAACCTGCTCTTAGCCTATGGGTTTTCCACTGAGCCTTTCAAAATACAATTAAATTCTTTCCCTGTCATCTCCCAAGTGCCTTCCACTAGGTTTTGGAAATGATTTACCCTGTGTTCTGGACATAAAGGCTCTACCAGATGCCCTTTGGTGTTAGTTAAACAGCATCTCTGAAGGGCCAAAACCAAACACTAGAAAAAGTGTATGGATTTGGCTTGAACTGAAGCTCAGCTGAAACTGGGGCCAAATGCAATCCTTATAAATACAGAGGTACCTAAAAATGAAAGGCCTTTAGTAAATTAAAAAAAAAAAACAAAACCCTCTCAGTAGGAGAATTAAAGCACAATTGACAATCCTACAACTTCTGTCTTTTACCTGGTGACACCCTGGAGCACCTGTACAACTTGGAAAATGGCACCAATGAGAGGATTTTATTTAGACACATGAACATCTTGTATCAGTAATAGCTGCAAGAATAGAATTGTAATTGATGTATAATTTATCTAAAGCTTGCCTTCAGTCATGCTTTGCTAGGAACTTTTTACTTCGGTCCTTATTTTCTACCAGTAATTTCACGGAGTATAAATGTATGAAACAACGTGTATAGGGACTATTAGAGTGTTATGTTTGACACAGCTATAATTGAAACTGCTCAGGAGCCTTCAGGGAAAGCTGAATGGAATCTTTAATATGTTTCCATATTGTTCTTTTTTTTTTTTCCTGTTATCTCTATGGATACAGACTGATTCAGGTTAAAGGGATTATAAATGTTATAGTAAGTTACTTAGGAAAAACGTGAGATAAATTTGATGGCAGTATTTGTGATAGACTGAAAAGAAAATAATGTAATTTCTTAATTATTAAGGCATTTATTCTAAGTTGTATTAAGTTGCCACACTTCCCTCCTAATTAGTGTTTTAGTGTCATGTAAGATCATAAATGTGTGATGCAGATAACTATCATACTACATGTTAATTTGGTTTTAGCCTAGAAAGTGTTGCTCCTACAAAGCATTTCCTTTACTGAACCTATGAAATCTATTTGTTGCTTTTAAAAACATTTTTAAAAACCATATTAATTTTCCAGTCCACTCTCTCCCTTAGTATTTATATGTCCAGCCTATTCTATCTGAACGTGTGAATAAAATACTTGTAGGAATTTTTCCTGAAACCTTCATAAAAGTTAGAAATTTTAGAAGACAAAATCAGGTATGTTATGTTACAGCACTGAATACAGTGTTTGCTGATAACTTTCTTTAGAAGGATTGCCCTTGCATTCAGGCCTGCCACTGATGGGGGATATTCCAAGCACATCCTTCTGCTGAAGGCAGAGTCTTCCTATGTGAAATTATGTGGGTGCACCTCTCTCCACTGCTTAAACCAGACTTGGGTGGGGAAATGTAGTGCTGTCTGTAAGCATTTCTGTTGAGTAATCCTGAGAAAAGAAAAGAAAGGGAAAAAAACCAAAGAGTTAATTAATTGCTGCCTGACTTTCACATGGACAAAATATCTGGAGATGTCTCTGCTCAGGCCTGGTTACTCTTTAGGGTGCCATTGGGTATTATACCTTGAACAAAGTTTTGAGATTAACATGTGTGGGTACAAGATAGCTAAGCTGAATGTTCTGGAGTTGAGGGTCACTACTAAGCAGACAAAGCTATATCATCCTTGTTATTTTAGTTTTGTGGAATAAACTTACAGAAAGATGTGAAGGATGGTAAATGAACTCATAGACTAAACGAGAGTTGTGTATAAATGTTCTCCCAGGGAGAGGTCCAAATATTCACATTGCCAAGGAACACGTTTGTGTCTCTTGAAAAATAGATACTCATATCTTAAAACATATACAGACATCTTAAAATATAAAGATACTGTTACCTCACTCATAAAATGAAACACATTTTCTTCACTCCATGAAATGAGAAATTAGAGCTTTTTCACTTCCTAAACCAGACATGATGTCTGTATCTAAAACAGTTTTCTCTTCTATATGCCCTCAATGTACAAATATATTAAATTGTAAATGTCAAACCTGATGTGAGGTTTGGGTGGGGGCCTGTCTGCAAATCCTATTTTGAGTTTGCCAGCAAGCACTTTACCGTACTCAGTAGCTTGCACCTTTTCAAGCAGAATAACTTAAGGCACTTCTCATACAATCATTAACTTGTTGTTCCTAGTGGGATCTCTTTCCTGAGTACTTGGTAATGTTCATGATATGGGTCACAACTCTGCATTGCTATTTTCTCTAATTACCATCCTTCAGTGTTTTTTTTTCCCTCAGCTGGAACATTGTGTTCTCCCAGGCACAGTGTATGCAAAAGTTGAGATATCACAAACTGAGAAGAAAAAATAACCTAATTATCTTAACGGTCCAGGAAGGTCCAATTAGGAATTAGAGAAATGTGTTGAAATAAAAAATTATACATTGCTTCTTTTGACTCTGTTTCTAAACTGTTTAGTTCACTGCTCAGATTTATCATGGGATTAACTAACTACTGATAAGAACACTTTTAACACCAAAGCTCTAATGTCTCTGAACACAGATGGTTTGAGGTGTTTGAAACTGCATGAATTTCTGAACTGTAGTATCATTGCAGGGTTGTTAATTGTTCACTGAGCCTTGAATGGAAATATACTTTAATTCATGCTGCATCATCACGGGAGGTGCAGTTTTCATAAATGGACATGCAGCTGCCACAGCGAGAATGCAGGAGAGTGACCTCATGAGTGAGTGACCTGTGAACGTGCAGGCTCTGCTTGGTCCTGCTTCTTGCATCATGCTCACAACTGATCACCTGTCACAAAGCCTACAGAAAGTACTACAGTGGTACTGCTGTATTCTGAGGCTCATCGTTTATGCTGAATTAAAGAGAGTAGGGATGCTTGGTGGGGAAGGGGGATGGTTTGTTGCAGGATGGCTGACTGCAATGACAAAATATTTTCCCTTTGAGCCCCTCCTTCAGCATGAACAACACCTGAATTACAAGGTACAGTCTTCAGAAAATGATTGCAAACCAGGATTGCATTTGGGAGGAAAAGACCCATGGTCAAATCCGCAATTTATGTTCCAAGGGTTGATATGGTTATATAATAGTCCTCGTTTGTCATTTATACCATTATGTTTCTACTTTGGAAGGTGTCTACATCAGTCTTGGGAATCTCTCTAGGAACTCCTAAGGGTAAGCATGGATTCCCACCAGCATGCAATCTGAGCTTGGAAGTGTTCATGGTGAAATACCATTTCTTAAAACCTCTGGAGGGAAACTAGTGGAGATTAATGTAAGCACGGAGGGAACAAAGAATTTTAATACTTATTACTCTGCAGGATCACTTTTTTTTTTTTTTTTTCCAAATGGATTCACATTTCTGGAATTGGAAGCTTTGAAATTGGTAACTGACAGTAGTATACATATGTCTTATTCAGTGGTGGTAGGGTAGGCTGTAATACAATATCATAATAGAACTTGTTAGCTGCATGATATGAAAGGAGCAGAGGATAATACCTGCATTTTTCCTGCATTTTTGTGCCCTGGACTGGGAAAAAAAAAAAGGCAAAATAATTTCTCTGCTTTCTGTCATGTATTATGCTACCTCATCCATCTTGTCATTCAGTTGTTTAGGCATTTTTTTTTGCACGGCATTTGGTTGTTTAGGCTTTTTTTTTTGCATTGTCTTGTGGCATGGGCCATGTATAACCTCTTATCTTCTTATCCTAGAAGATGCTTTCTATTTTTAGATTTCATTCTCCATGTATTTATTCTCTAATTTCTCACTCTGAAGCCAAACCAATTCTTGACCATGCTTTGCTGCTCAGGTGCACCATACAATCAGGCTGGAAGAATAATGACAGGCAAAGGCGAAGGTGCTCCCTGTGCAAAAGGCCTGAGTGCTTGGAATCCAAGATTGCTGCATTTAGCATCTAAATTCAGGAGTTCTCACAAGGGTGAGTGAAATGTAATGGCATTACTTAGAGGTATTCAGAAAATTATTTTTAGTAGTTTTGTCTTGTAACAAAAATCTAAAAAATTGAATCTTGATGCCTGCTGCTTTTTTGGGCTCCAGTGCCCTGTGCAGAGGATTCCCTGCACAACAGGCATTGTTGAGTTGTGTTAGAAGTGTGTCAGGGAGAGCAGGCCACACTCTAGAGATAACTGTACAGATCTAGGCTGGGAGCAGGTTCCTGCTTTTCCATTCACTGTGTGTCAAAGAGGAGTTGGGCCATGTGGAGAAGGTCAGATGGCAAGTAAAGAGAAAGCACAGAGGTGTAGAGAATAGGAGGCATGAGAGTGTGGGTTTATTTGTTCTAGAAACAGATAGCCACAACTCCTTCACTCAGGACAAGAAACAGGCCACTCTGGAAAGGAAGGAAATAACCTGAATAGCTCAGTAGATAGGACAAAACTAAGGTGATGAATCAGATTTCTGTCAGGATTTAAAAAACAAAACAGCTGGGGAAATAGCACATATTGAATGTGGAAATATGGCATCTCTGCCATGGGTACTTTTAAAGCACAAGTGAAATAAGCATCTGTCAGCAATATCAAGAAGCAGCTAATCTTTCCTTGGAGCAGGGAAATGTTTTTGCCTATCCCTTAAAATTCCCTTCAGTACTAATTTTTCATTGAGTGTATTAAGATTTTACAGGGAGCTTTTCAGCCCAAAGGGTATGTACTAGGAAGTCTTGTATTGTTTTTCTTGAGAATTTTTAGATATTTTTTTCTCCAAGAGTAAGTGGAAAATGTCACATGGGGAATGTCTGGTCAAATAAAAGAATGTTGAGAACTACAGTGTTTTATAGTTGTGCAGTGGGCAAGCCTGTAAAGCAGATTCCTGTGGTTACTGCAATCAATGTCAAGAATTCTATTCACTTAAGTGGCTGGAGACACAAACCTTAAGCTGCTTAGAAGATACTGGTTGATAAATTTGGATAGAATTCTCCTGCCATGTGTGTTGAACCAAGCAGTAGTTTTCTGTTCTCTTTAGAGGTAACAATCCATCATGCCAATCTCCCTGCCCCCAACATCCTTTGCCACTCATTTTAGTTAATATTAATTAAATTTGCCTTGAGGAAGTTATTTTGCTGTCCAGATTTTTGTGAAAGGTTTTTCTTTCTGCCTGCCTGCTTTATCACCTCGGTGCATCCATTTACAGAAGACGGAGACACAACATAAAATATTAATTCGTCAATTTGCTGAGGTTAAAACCGTGCCTGCCCCCTTCCCCTGCAGCCATTCGGACCCTGTAGCACTGTTGTGCTGCTGCCAAAGGACTGCGGAGCGACTGCGGGGCACGGGGCACAGCCTGGCCGGGGGGAGCGGGGCTGGGCCGGCTGCTGCTCCGAGCTGTGCCCTGGGTGTGCCCTGGCTGTGCCCTGGGTGGGCCCTGGCTGTTCCCTGGCTGTGCCCTGGCTGTGCCCTGGGTGGGCCCTGGCTGTGCCCTGGCTGTGCCCTGGCTGTTCCCTGGCTGTGCCCCGGGTGTGCCCTGGCTGTGCCCTGGCTGTTCCCTGGCTGTGCCCTGGCTGTGCCCTGGCTGTTCCCTGGCTGTGCCCTGGCTGTGCCCCAGGTGTGCCCTGGCTGTGCCCGGGGCTGTGCCCGGGGCTATGCTCTGACTGTGCTCTGGCTGTTCCCTGGCTGTGCCCTGGCTGGCAGCCACCCCCTGGCTCTGCGGCCGCTGCCCGGGGATGCTCCGCTGTCCCTGCCCCCTCCATCCTGTGCTCCTGGGGGTCCTGGGCTGTTCGGGTCCGATGAGTCTCACTCCATTCCCTCGGCTTTTAAGGGATGTCTGGGGGGAAGACGTGAGCTCTCGTAACATGAAATGTTCTGGTCTCCAGAAGGTTTGTAGTGTGTTGTAGACGATCCTTGGTGACTGTGATGGAGTTCAGCGTTGTGTGAAGGGACAGTACTTACTGTGAAATGGCTTAATGGAGAGGGGGAAATGCTATTGCCTCTCTGCTTTATTTAGGGTTAATCCATATTTTAGCTAAGGGCACATTCACACGGACTTGGAGAGTCTAAATTTCTGAATCTTAGTGAGGTGACAGCTGTGAACCTCCAAGCATTTTTTTCCTCAGGGTTGTGGTTTGTTATTTTAATTATTTTTTTCAGAGTACACATTGTTTTACTTGGGGTATATCTCAAACCATAACTCTTCTGATTGCTTTAGCCCGTTCTTCTGTGTACTGAAGAATGGAATAATGCATCTTTCAGCACTGTAGAAAATTTATGTAACTCTGCCCCCTAAACACAATTTTTCTTGAAACATTGTATGTACATCTATATATATACAGACAGTGTATAACTCTGCATCTCACTTTAATTTTTCTCACATCCTTTCTAGAATCTGTTGGATTAATGGCTGCCTATGGTCTTAATCAATAAAATAAGCAGCATGTCTCTTATATTATTGATCATTTAGCATGCTGTTCTAGATTACTACATGAGTTCATCTGAAACATAAGCCTTTTATTTTTTTTCCATTGTGCGCCCAATTGAACATTGCTGTGTTATATTGGAGATACTAATCTGCAGTAAAATCACTGTAATTGTGAAAATGTTCTTAATTTCATTGTACTAAGTGTGTATTGCTGCACAGGTACACACTGTAAGAAAATCTAAATTGAAGTAATTTCATTTGTGCTCACAAAGCTGAGAAAGATTTAACACTCTTTCTATAAATTAAGGATAATTTTAGCCATTTTAAACTCTAGGAAAAATACCGTCTATTGTGAACTACTTAATTGACATTTTAAAATACAATATAGCCTTTAATATGGAGGTATTATGGTTTGTGAGGAACTCGAAGGTTAATGTTTTGGCAGCCAGCTTAGTCTTTAGTATAGCACAACTAAGACAGCTACAAAACTTCATCAATTACTGGTTGTACAACAAGCTGTTTTTCCAAGCATGCGATGGTCTCGTTTAAATGGACCTGTTTTTCTCGAAACAGGTTTTTGTTTGTGAGTAAAAATATTCTTGAAATTGATACAATCAGTGCCCAGCTTGCAAATATCTGGATAAATCTAACTGCCTTGCAGACAGTGAGAGTACTGTTGATTTGGGGGAGGACAGGCTTTAGCCTTACTCTCTGTCTCAGCTGAAGGGATCCTCCAGCCCCTGAAACACAGTCCCCTGCCACTGTAAGCAGCTGTCACAGCTTGAGCTGCTGAGAAGTTCCTATTACCTGCTCACATGCACATCTTCCCCTGGCCTCCCTGTTCCTACTGCTGGAACCTCCTCTGCTTCCATGGTTGTCAGTCTGCACTTCCAGATTAAACCTGCCAATCTTCAATCTCTTTTTGGCTCTCCTCGCTGATTGTTTTTCCCTTTTCAATAGACCTTTATGGACAACAGTGATCATCTTGGTTCTGTCTTACTGGACAAAGCCATTTAGGAATAGGCAGTTAATGCTGATGAGCACTCTTGATCAGCTGCTATGCACTCCCTTTCCCAGGCAGTGGATGGCTGACCAGAAACTTGGGGATGCATGGGGAGAGAATGAAGCTGACTGTATCATCCCAAGCTAAGATTTCATTTTCAACCTGCAGTTTTTGGTGGTGTTTAAGTCTCTCCACAGTGTAGCGCCTATGGCTATTTCTGCTCTCTTATAACCACTGCCTTTCCTGCTGCTGGCCCCACAGCTCTGCCCAGGGCCTTGGTTCTCCCCTGTGCCTCTGGCCCCACTTGGCTGTGGAAGGTGCCTGTGGAGTGTCCCAGTGGCTGCCTGGTTTGCAGGGAGGCAGCAGCAGGTGACTTCATGGCTGCTGTCTCAGTTGTTTGTGGCTCAGGGAGCAGGGCCAGCCAAACACTCTGTTTTAGCCAGAGAGAGCAGCAGGCTGAAGAAGTGGCTTGGTGGAACACATCCAGCTGAAGAGTTCTGTGTCATGCAAGCCTGGTGCTGCTCAGGAGCTCCACACAACCCTCTGAATGGCATTCATTCTCAGCTTGCAAATTTCTCTCTGCTGGGAATTGCCTGACTAATGGCAGCCAGGAGTTTGCTGTGGACCCCTGGGGCCAGAGCCCCAAGCACAGCTATTCCAAAACCTGCTGTACACACACTTTTAGTTGGAAACCCTCTTTCTCATAGAGCTGTTATCCCTGAAGCTATCCACATAAGCATTGTGTGAACAGTTTGATTAGGAGGAATCTCATAGTACTGTTACCTGTCATGGATGCCACCTCTTCTTGTACTGTGACTATGGGTACATGTCTTTTAAATCTTGCTAGGATCAGAAGGAAACTAACTGTGTTCAGAAGCCTTACTGACAGCTCTAAGAGCACTTGAAGCTATTTGTCCCACCCCTGCTCTAGATAACATGCACCAAGACTGGGAGTGTCGATAAGTATTTGATTGTATTACAGCATATTACCCTCATAAAACTTTTGTTTTGGTGTAGTAGCTTTGAAAACTCTGGCATGTAGTTTTGAAAAATGTGTTTCAGTGGATGGATTGGAAAAGGGATACACCTCGAAGGTCAATGTTTTCCTGCTGCTGCTTGGTAATACCCTAAACTTGCCAGTCTCAGATTAGATTAGATTTATGTTTAGCTACTTTCCTCATCAGTGTTTGGATTTCAGAAGTTATATTTGCTTATTGGATTATTTTTTTCTTGGTGGCTGTCCCAAAGTGGACTTTGTGCAATGTTATTCCTTTTGGAGATTATTAATCATGTTTGATTATTTAAGTGGCAATTCTCAATGCTCTTGCAAGCACTGCATACAAATTTCAACTGGTAATATTTATTTTACTTTGGGTAGTGGGGACTATCCCAGTAAGGTATTTGGAAAAATATATTTTTATCTGTTGGACCATTAAATTAAAAAAAAAAAAAACAAACAGGTGAGCAGTTAAAACCAGTTCAATGAAAGCCCAAAGGAATCTGATAACTGTATTTTTCTCTCTCTATGTGTATAAATACATATTGTGCTCCTTAGTTCCAAAGAGTGCAATAAAAGCTAAACAATAACTGTCAGTGTTATTGCCAGACACTTTTGGAGAAAACAGTCTGAGGACAGCTGGGGTTGCTTTGGTAGGAAGAGTGAGAGAGGTACTTAGTGACCTCAGAAATTTGCAGTGCTCACAAGATGAAAGCGTATTTTGGATCTATGAGGGACTTCAAGCTGTTACAGAATGACTGTTATTACTTGTTTAGTAATATTTACTACTAAAAATTTATGTCTTATGCCTAGGAAACTTTAAGGGCAATTTTTCTATATCACGGAAACTGGAATGAAAATACAAACATTTCCATGCCCTAGACTTGGTTTGGTTTTACTATGTCTCCTTGTGTTTTGGGTGATATATGTTGTTGTAGAGCAATGCAGTGGAGTAGACCCAGTTTAAACCACATAAATCTGCCTCAGAACTGGATGTGTAGGGGAGTTTAAATATAATCCTTGGCTCTCTGCAGGACATCCCTACATGGGAGCAAACCCTCCCTCCATGGATCCTCCACTGCACTTGTGGTGATGCCATGGTGTGCAATGCTCTGCTTTTTCTCACTCTCCACGTTTCTCTCTCTGAGCTTGCTCAAATGTGTTGCACTCAGAGGTTATTGCCAGGTTTGGCACTGCCACTTAGTGCTTTGTCCAGACTTTGTCTTGTTCTGTTTCTGTGGCTTTGCCTTCATTTGTACCCTTTTGTATCCTTTCTTTTCATCCTTTAGTGAAGGATGCCCTGCTTCATCCTGACACTCACACACAAAGGTACTCTGCAGAACCTGCGTGTGTACTTCTGCTAAACTAATTTCCTTTTGGCTTCATTGATCTCTCTAATGAAAGTCTAAGCATTTTTATGAGCCAAAACCTCATTACACTGTACAGAGGCTGTACTTTAAACCTATCTGTTCTGTTACTGTACATTTTAATAAAAGTTTATTAGATTACTCTTCTGATGTAAGACAGCAGGAAATATTTCATTCGTTAGAAAACTTGAGGTGCTGGGAAACTTAATGTTGCATTCTTGTTTTCAGATTAATTATGGGTTTTGTTATACCTTGTTAACGAGTCTTCCATGAAAGGAAGTCATATAAATTATCCCATAGAAGTTAACTGCATTCATGTCAAGATTATCTTTACACATCCTACCATGTGGCTTCTTTTGAATGAATAATTTTTCAGTCTTGATTTATTAAGTTTTTCCTGTTGTAAATGATACTCATTTTATAAGGAGGTATTTTATCTAAATTCTGCTTCTACCAGTGACACTTTGCTTCAGCAGCAGATGCAAATCTACTGCAAATGTAAATCTATTGGAATGCATTTTCTTCCTTCTTTTAGTGAAAAGACTTCATTTTTTTCTGAAGTGGTTTCCTATGCAGCATGAGGTACAGTAATCTGTACAGTTATTAAGTTGTCTGAATAGGATGAAATGAAATTCCATTTCCTAGTAATGAAAGCATTTTTATGTAACTTAATTTTTTAAAAATCCTGGGTAGCATCTGGAGGGAAGGGAATGATGGGGAATTAAAAACTTGGAGGATTTGCTCAATATGTTGAATCTACTCCAGCATTTATTTTTCTTCTGTGACCATTGTCCATATGTTTGGGCTGCTTCTGAGAGCAGAAGGAGATGCTTAACTGAAAGCTACAGCAAGTTTATGTAGATATAAGCTACTTTCCCCTCTTTTTTTTATATTACAGCCACATCTCATTAGTGTCCTGGCTTAAGTAGGAGGATAAAATCAGTTGCATTTTTTTGCCCTGCTGCCACTACTGTGCAAGGCTGTAATAAAGTGACTTGTTTTTCCCCTTCTTATCTGTGCCTGAATTATTCCTATGTTCCTAACTCTGGTGTGGGTTTTGTTTTGTTGTTGTGTTGGTTTGCTGGTTTTTTTTGTTCTTGTTTTTTGTTTGTTTGTTTTTTGTTTGGTCTTTTTTTAATGTGCCTGTTTTCTGGTTTTGATAGGCTTCATTGCTTTTTTTTTATATACCAGGAAAATAAATGAAACCAACCAAAAAATGAAACTGTTTTTAATCTAACTGGATAATCAACATAAATCACCTTGCATATTGTTCATCTTAAGAGGAAATTGAAAATTGATGATGAGGTTCCTTTCACTAATACGACTTTGTTTATTTGTAAGCAATATGCACAAAACCCTAGGCATAAGCAGGCTCCAAATGTAATTTTTTTTGAGCTGGTACTGCTGACTGTATCCTTCAATAATTATTATTCCCCTGTTGTTAACCAGTGCTGAACCCAAAGGCTGCTTCCTTTGCTGCCTGTCAGAGAGAGGTCAGCCAGAGCATCCCAGGCTTTTTTGGTTTCTTCTCTATCTTACATCTCCATTCAAGCACCTGAACTCTATGGGCCCAGCAGTAAAGGTTTTGGCTCTGTGACCTGTGCTTTGCTGTAGAAATTGCTTGAACTTGTGCTCTCCTTGGGAGGCAGGTGGGTTTTTAGGACAGCCAGGTCCAGTGGTGTCGGTGTTGTTGGGGTCAGCGTGGCCGGCTGCCCGGGGGCTGCAGCCTGACCCCAGCCAGCTGCTCCTCACACCTTCTCCCCTCATCCCCCTGGTGTTTCAGGGCTCTGAGGTGGCTCCCAGCAATTGTCTTGTCTATGTATAAGCTAGGAAACGCTTTGTAATGAATATGCATGATCCTGATGGAATAAATACTCTGCTGTAAAGTTTCACCACACACACCTGATGCTTTGGCGCATCCAGCGCTGATAAACAATGTCTGTTTTCTAATGCTTCAAATTGTGTTAAAAAGTTTATTTTCCAGCTGATTTCAGCATCACCCTCCAGCCCCTACACCTGGGCAGGGCCACCCCAGTGCTCACTGTGCTGTCCTACACTTGAACATCAACGTTGTCCCAGCAACAGCTCCTTCCTTGTCGCTGGTAGTGTTTTACTGCTCTGAAAGCCCCAGAGCTGAGCAACGGGGGTGGGCAGGGTGGGACGTGGCTCCCAGCACTGGCTCCCAGCTCTCCAGGCTTGCAGAACTAACAGAAAAAGGAGCTGAAAGGAGATGGGAAATCTACAGATAAAGTAAATTTTCTGCCTTTTGGTAGGAACGTCTCAGCCCTGCATGGCAGTAAATAGTCCCAACATGAGGGAGAGTAGGATTTATCTCAAAATATTGTGGAAAAAATGAAATAACACTCTGTATGGCAGCAAGGCTGATCAGTTTTTGAATCCTGACCAACAGTGTTTGAATTGCTCTTTTTCACACGGAGTCATTTTAATCCTAAAGTTTTAAACTTTTACTCTATATATAGATGTGACCACCAACCAGATGCTGTGGATTTCATCCCTTGGATTTTGTTATCTTTTTTATTTACAGTTAGGAGAGTTTTAAATCCTGCAGGATAAGAGAAAGAGTGGTAGGAAAAGCTTCCCAAGGCTTCTGAAAGCTCTTCGTTTCTGAGACTTCCTGGGCTCCATTCTGGTTAGTTTTGGGCTTAGTGTTTAATCTTTTAAAAGCCTTTGGGAGCCACCAGCTTGAACATTAGCAGCTATGTATGAAATATATGCCAAAGCACCAAATCTGTATTAGGTGCTGTTGAATTGTCTGAATTATGTACTTCTAAAATAGAAGTCTGTTTAGAGTGACCTACTTCTGACACACTGTCTGACATAAGGAGCACCTTTCTTTCCAGCAAGCAGATCCCTTTGAGGTGTTTTTAATAACACAAATAGTGTATGAATATAGAGCATATGGGCTTTGATCTGCTTCAGGTTCCAGGATAAAGATTTCCCTTGCCTTCCAGGAAGTGGTTTACTTTTCACCCCTGCCAAAAGTCTTCAAGGCATTCTGCCATAGGTAAGGGGGAGTCATGGATGCACACACCCTAGGAGCTGTGCTGAATCACGACCCAGGCATAATTTGGCCTATGCTGATCCAAAGGGTGTGATGGGACACCCAGGGGTGGAGCTACTGTTTTTGCACCCTTTGGTGAGGAGAATCCTGTGGAGAGATGGATTTGTTGGTTTAGTTTTTCTGTTGGGAAGAGTTGCATTTCCAAACACTGCAAATGCTTGACAATTGGTTTCTAATGAGTAAAATCTGAGATCTGCAGTTTTGGGTCTCTTCTAGTCTCGTTCTGCTGCCCAGCCCAAGAGTTCATTGGAATGCCTGTGGTGGGATAATTTTGCAGGGAGTAGCCAAGACATAGTCCTTGACCCTGTTTTCACTTGTCAATAGCTCTTAATACTGCTCAATATTCTGCATGAATGAGAATAAGCTTGTGAAGTCTTGCTGGGTAGATGGGTTGATGGATCAATAGTGGCCTTTGCCATTACAACTGCAATTAACACTGAGTATGAACTGTAACAGGAGTAGCAGTTTCGGCACAAATGGAGACGAGGGAGAGGATTTGCAGGGAGATATTTTAATCTAAGAGTATTTTATGCCATTTTTGTTGTCTCTGAAAACGTCACAGAATTGAGAATAAAGATGTTTGGAGAATGGCTTGAGTATGTGAATAGTTTTTTAAATCAGTTCTGTTATGTGTGGTTTGTTTCATTCTTTGCTTTTATCCTTGCAGTGCAAAACCTCTTGGGACTGAGTTTAAGCATCTTCATTAAAAAACAGCTATGAATTCAGCTGGTGTTTGTTCATACTCATTTCTATCACTGCACTTGCTGTGTGGTTTGAAGGAAGAAATTATATTTATCTCAAGGAGATCTCACAAGCACTGGGCAGACAGGGTTAGCAGCACAGTGCTGTCTGTGGCCATGGCAGGGGTGCCAGGAGCTTTTAAGGTCATGCCTGTGCTGTTGTTATGGGGGTCTTTTTTGGTTTTTTGGGTTTTTTAGGAATTTGGGACAGCAGTATACATATGATGGATCAGTTTCACACACTTTGTATTGATAAAGCATGGAAATGAGACCCAAAAACAAGAGAAAAGAGAAAAAGGGCTGTGTGAGTGGAAAAGATCAAGGACAATCAATTCACTTCAGAGAACTTTCTCTCTTTTCAAAAAATGAAATAAAAGGCTTTTCTGCTGTGTACCAAATCCCAAGTGCTGCATTCAGCTGAGAAGCTTTGCTTGTGGGTGGCTTTAACCCTAGTCCTTTCAACCTGCTTTTCTCATGGACATTTTTTATTATGAAATACAGAATTGTGAGAGAGTCTACTTTAAGAAACAAGAGGACACACCAAATAGTTGAAGTCTCTTATAATTTTGGCCAATTTTGTTTATAAATTCAAGAAGGCAATGTTTACAAGTAAAGAAATGGAAAAAGAAATTAATTCCCACACTGTGTCCTGAAAAACTATGAGTGGTTGAAAGGGTAAAGTGAAGTGGGAAAATGAGAATGAAAAACTTCAAAGGAAATTTAAAAGTAGCCAGGAGATATTAAGTGACTGGAAGGAGAACAGCACAATTTCATCCTTGAATACTGCTGGGTTTTGCTGCCCTAACTAAATTAGTTTTTTAACATTGCAAAGAGCTAGAAGCCCTCTCAAAGTTGTGCTCTACTTGTGATTGGAGAACAGCTGCCAGCACTACAAGAGAAGATTCTCATCTTTCCACAGATATTTGTGTGTGTGTGGGAATAAAGTAGAGAACACACATTTTCCAGGTTTACTATGGTGCTACATAGTAGCATTTTCTCTAGAAAAAAGTCCTTTTAGACCATGACTGGGGGCGAGTGGGGTGCTGCAGACAGCTGCCTTGTCCCTGGCACTCCTGCCAGCTGCGTGGCCAATACTCTGCTGCAGAGCAGGGAGAAGAGTCAAAACTGCCAGGGGCATCGATCTTCCTGGATGGGTTCAAGTGCAAGATGCTCCCCAACGTACCTGGGAGAAAAAAGTGGTATTGATCTCTTCTGTGGGAATGTTAAACTTGCACTGAACAGAAAAATCTCATTAAAGCTCCCCAAAGATGCCCTTTGCTGCTATTGTTGGCTTTTTAAAAAACATTTTTCTTAACAACAGTTTTCCTTAGATTAAACGGCCTCAAGCGTAGCAGGATCAATGCAGCTATCTGGAGATTGATTTTTGGTAAATAAAAATAATTGTAATACAGCAAATAAAACCTCTTTGCCATGTTATCTAGTGAAAAAACAGGGCAGAATGTTTTATTTGTTCTGAAGCACTGAAAACCTGTAATTCCAGCTCTTTGGGTGATTTTTCACTCTCTTCTGTCCTAGAGCCTGTTCTCAGTGTGGCAATCCTGCCAATCAAAGATGCTCTAATATATGTATTTCTTTTTAAAAAGTTTTTTTTTTGAAAAACCTACGAATGCGTTTGAAAGTAAATGCAGTTGAATGCGACTGTAACCTTTATCACATGGCAGCTCTATTTAAAATCTAATGGCTCAGATCCTTTCTTTTATGTTCTCTTGAATTATTATAGAAGTTATTATTTAAATAGTGGTATACTTTATGATATTTTTAGACTGCTGCAGTAAAATTGCAAAAAATACAATAGTTAATCTCCTTCCCTTTTTGGATTCCATATATAGATGGTTATTTGCCTCTCAGATTTTTAATGTCTTAGAGGTTGATTAATGCTTTGGCTCCAAATTATTTCTGAAAATGAAAGCTCAGGTAGAATTTGCTAATATATTACAGAAGTAATACCTTGGGGTTGCACTGTTTTTCAGCTGAAGACCTCAAAGTAATTTGGCAATGTGTTATTTATTATGTATCTGTAGAGTCATGAGGGAGCTTTGTTGGTGTGTTTACAGTGGGCAGAAAGGAGAGCCTGTCCCCTTCTGCACTTCGTTTGTGGGGGTGAAGCTCCCTCTGGGCAGGAGCTGACTGAAGCCACCTGTCTCCATTCAATTTACCTTTCTCTTCCTCAGTTTGCCTGGTATGCAAATGCTCCTATACAAATTCAGTCTGCCTCTGTTTCTCCTCTTGAGTTTGAGAGAGCATTACTTACTAGTAACTCAGCATCCAGGGAAAGGGCAGTTTGAGTCCAGAGACAGCACAGCAGCAGAGGACCTGGTCTCCTGTGAATCATCACTTCTGAAAAAAAAGATATGGACAGATCAAGGCTTACTTGTTTGATCTAGTTCCATTTTTTTCTGGAAATCAGAAATCTTGTAGCAGTGTAATCCCTTAAACCATATTTTTACTTGACAGCACCTAATTGCTCACATTTTTGTCAACTTTTTGAACTTTAAATGGTGCCACTTTTGACAGCACTTGAAAATAGTGACTGCTTTTAGAGAAAGGAGGAAGAAACAAGGCATGCATTTCCACATTAATTAGGATTTGTAGTGCATTAATGACAATCATGTTGTCAGAAAACTTTAGACCCTTGGAAGGCTGTCACGATGGGCAGTTGTTATTTCTTGTCAACTCCCTTTCTTTTTTTCTATCCATAAAAGTGACGAGTGTCCCCAAGTGTAATGTGGCTTGGTGCACAGTGTTTGCAGCAGAATACTGCTGCTGAAGAGGGGAAAATCATTGAATAATGCACTGCCAGCCTGCCTGTGAGAGAAACCAGTGGGGAAAGCAGCTGCTGTGGCAATCCCCATGTCGTGTGGGTAATGCCTGACTTGCTAGAGATGATCTGAACAAGCAATTTCTGGATCCAGGAGAGTTCCACATATTCGGGGTACTAGATTCCTCCAGAAAGACCTGAGCACACAGCTCTGACCTGTGCTGTGGGTCTGGCCTCACCTCAGCAGGACAGCTTGTGGAGCTGGGAGGTGGGTTTGGTACCCTGCCCCATCCCACACAAGGGAGCAGGCTGGAGCTGGGGGCTGCCCACAGAACTGATTGTTTTTGCTGCTTCACAGAGCTCCTCAAACGCTGGGGCTCCATTTCTGTTGTGTGACTATGTGGATGAAAAGCTGCAGGGGAAAAATGGTGAGGGTGTAGCTGCCACTGGAATAATTCACTGAGCTTTAGTTAACTCTGTGGTGCTGTCACTGGCAGAAGAGAGCCCCTGGGAAAAGATGTGAGGCATGTTAATCCCTTGGTTTCCCCTTACTTAGTGGAACACCTGTCTATAACTTTGAATTTACACACATACAGACACCTCTCATGTCTGCCTTTTCTGGTTCATGGATTGGGGCCCCAGCACCTAGTAAACTGCTTTTACAGGCTTCTCTCTACTCTACTTGCACAGAGGACTGCACAAATTTTCTGAGAACAGCCAGACTTTGAAAGCAGAACATTACTGAGGAAAAATTAAATCCACAGGAAAGTGTAAGTGCATATTTCAAGATACTGAAAGACTGACTTCATTCTAAGACTCTTACAGCAGGTTATTGAAAAATACAATTTAAGAATAAATGTTGACTGTATTTTTGGTTGGGATTTTTTTCAATCAAAGATTATCTTCTGACCTGTTTCAAAATCAGTTTTTCCTATACCTATTATATTGTCTTTTAGTATTTGGCTGTGGTTCACCTTATATGAAGCAGATTTGTGATTCCTAGGAGAGCTATTCACTGCCCTTATCCTATATAATTGTTTATTTCAGAAGTTATTAGTAACTGAATTATTTATTTTCAAGTAGGTGGATTGATTCACTGAGTTCTGGTATTATATTCATAAAACCTGTGTACTAGATGGATAACCCTGTCTCAGTGAGCACATGACTTCTGAACTGCTCAAAAATGGTTCACTTAATATTTGATTCACTGTTTTCCCTGACTTAAGTATATCAATACTTATATTTGTAGACCTTTGAATGGTCAGTATACAGTGATAAACTTAATAAAGAAGTAGTGAAACAACACAGTTAAAGTTACAAACATTCAGCCTTCATAACAGGAAAAATAAAGTCCTTCTAGGAAAGACAGGTCAGATGATTCTGCTTTAGGCTTCTGACACAAGGGATGTGTGTTCTTCTGGCTAAGCTCGAGTTTGTCTTGTCTTTTACTGAAAATGAAAGCCTGATCCTTCTGTTGGAGAAAAATGTGCCCTTTCCGTCTTTCAGAGACATGAAAAATACTGAAATAGGCCCAATTTGACCTTGAGTTTTGCAGGATTTTGTTGTTTAAATATCTAAAATATTTTCAAGTTAAGAATGCCTACATGGAAGATCCCAAATAAAAAGTGTCTGTATTCCATTGGTTTGTAATAAATCCTGAAAATTAGTTACAAACCAAGAACACTTTTAGAGCCCTGTACTATTCATAATATTTCTCCTACAGTACTGACTGTAACCAAAGCATGAAATGTTAATTAAATGTTAAATGTTTTCTTTTTCATCATGTTCTGCACCTTCTGACAGAATTCTGACAAGTGCCCAGGAGCAGGATGGCTTATTCTGTAACCTAATTGAGAAGGGTCTCACAAAGTCACTGTTTCCTAGCCCTGGGCTGTGCACACCAGAATTTAGATGTGTTTGGATGGGTTTGCATGGCCAGGTTCTCATTGCAGGGCTTGTGTGTGAGCAGCTGCTTGAGGCTTCACCTACGTGTGACAGAGCCAGCACCTGCCAGCTCCAGGGCAGAGCCAAGGCAGAGCCCAGCAGTGTGGTGGCAGCACCTCTGTGGTAACACAGTTAACAAAGCAGCCAGAGGAAGGAGTGAGAACGTGGGAGAGCAACAATTCCCTGCAGACCCCCAGGGCGGGGCAGGAGCTGAGGTTCCCCTGCAGCCCCTGGTGCAGCCCATGGAGAGGCAGCTGTGCCCCTGCAGCCCCTGGAGGTCCAAGGGGGAGCAGAGATCCACCTGCAGCCCTGCAGGACCCCGTGGCAGAGCAGATGGATGCTCAAAGGAGGCTGTGAGAAGCCCACTCTGGAGCAGGGTCCTTGCAGGACCTGTGGGGAGAGCAGCCCACACTGCAGCAGGTTTGCTGGCAGGACTTGTGACCCCACAGGGGAGCAGCCTGGAGCACTGTGCTCCTGAGTGCAGCCTGGGGAAGGGATCTGGGCTCCTGAGTGCAGCCTGGGGAAGGATCTGTGCTCCTGAGTGCAGCCTGGGGAAGGATCCATGCCCCTGAGTGCAGCCTGGGGAAAGGATCTGTGCTCCTGAGTGCAGCCTGGGGAAGGATCCATGCCCCTGAGTGCAGCCTGGGGAAGGATCCACGCTGGAGCACTGCTGACAGGCAGTCCATGCAGGAGAGTCACACTGGATAAGCTCATGGAGGGGGACCAGGGCAGGGCTGTGAGGAGCCCTCCCCCTGAGGAGGAAGCAGCAGCAGCAGAAACCATGTGTGATGAGCTGACTGTGGCCTCCAGTCCTGTGCCCCTGCCCTGCTGGCAAGGAGGAAGTAGGGAACTTGAGAGTGAAGTTAAGCTCTTGAGAATGGAGGGATGGGCAAAAGGTGTGATAAGGTTTATGTTCTATTTCTCATTATCCTGCTCTGATTTGATTGGTAATAAATTAAATTAATTTCCCCAAGTCGAGTCTGCTTTGCCCATGGGAGTAACTGGTGAGTGATCTCTCCCTGCCCTTATCTTGACCTAAGAGCATTTTGCTTTATTTTCTCCCTTGTCCATCTGAGGAGGGAAGGGATAGAGTGGCTTTGTTGGGCACCTGGAATCCAGTCAGGGTCAGCCCACCACAGCCTGCAAGGAGGACATGGAGAACTTAACCTCGAAGATATGACATTGAAATTCTGTTTGTTAGTGTGTTTTAATAGGCCAATCTAAATACTTGTACAGTCTGGATAGGATGAATTGGTTGCTGTGTTTAGATGAACATTTAGGGAAAAATGCATTGCCCCCTCCCCTGCCTGCAGATCTGCAGGGGTTTATTGCTCATTTTCCTCTGCTAGCTATGCATGTAGCCTGTAATGTGAGTGAAAATAATGAGAACACCTTTTACAAAAATAGCTGGATAAGTTTATATATAATTAAAAGGACTAAACCCTCTCTTATTAAGGAAAAATGCTGTACAAGTAGCAGTTCTTACTGTTCACAGTGAATTCTGTATAAGGCTCTTAACAATATCAGATGTTTGCAGACAAATGCTTCAGTTTTTCATGGGAGACAAAAGAAATATTCAAAATACTGAGTTTAATGTGATGTACTTTTCAGAGTACATTGACCTGTTGGCATTGTTGCGGTCTGTGCTGATGAAAGTGTGACCTTGCTTTGGAGCTGCAAGCTATTTATTCTGGGCTCAATGTGCCTTTTAAGAGTGTGGCCAGCAGCTCTCTTTTGTCTGAAAGAAGCATTCCCAGCTTGAATTGTAGAGAAAATGGCTTGCTTTAAAAATGATAATGCCTGGAAATAAGCCTGGAGACTCCAGAAGAGGAAAACATTTGTCTGTGTCTTACAGAACAATTTATTGATGTTTAGATGGATATTTAAATGCTGTTGAGTCAGAGTCTAAATTATTTTTCAGGATTGTAAGTAGGTTTTGGGGTTTTTTTTAGGTTTTTTTTGTTGTTGTTTTTTTTTTTTAATAGGCTTCAGAAATGTACTCTTGGTTTAAGAAGATGGTGATACCATGGTGCAACCAGACCTCAGCTCTGGTTTTGGGATGCTTTCACCTGTCCCAGGCTCTCCCTGCATGGGGCCAGAATCCTGAAATGCTGATGTTTGCCCAATGTGTTGCTTGAATCATTTTTTAGACACTGCTTTTCAGGATACAGTCTCCAGTTCTGAATTCCTTTACCAAATGTCTGACCTTGTGTTTGGCTGTGAATAGCTTCAACTTGCCAGCTAAGCTAGTTTGCTTTTATGGCCATCCTGCCTTTCTCAATATTTAGTATCACTCTAGTGGCTCAGTGATCTAAACATTTTATCTGCAGTGACTGCAGTGACTCTCCCATTTGTTTCCAGCTCATTTTTTTGCTTATTCTGTTTCTTTGGACTTGGGATTTCTTGTTGTTGTTTTATTTTGGTTTTGTAACTCTAACAAAAACTGGAGAAAGAATTGCCTGTAAGATTTGCAGCATATGTGTCTTGGAGACATAATATCAATCATTGAATGTGGAGCACCTGTGCAGATCCACCCTGCTAGATTTGGGTTTTATGTCTGCTAAAAAAAAATCTCATCTTCTCACTGTGCTAATTTCTGTCTCTGTTAGCTCTGCTTTCATGCAGCAGTAGCAGAAAGGGATGAAACCCCCTATGTGCAAGAGAAATAGTTTAATTTGATTTAATTTGAGCACATGATTCCCTATATTCTTCTGCTGTACTCCAGCAAAATTGCATTGTAGGAGTCCAAAGATGGTCTGTGAATATTTACCAAAGGTTATCTGCATCTGGGAGATATCAGATGTGCTTTCTTATCTCAGAGGGTCACAGAGCCAATTGTTGCTTCTTCTGGGGTTTGCAGTGCAAGGGGGATGAGTTCCTGTAAATAATGACAGGACTGAAGGGTTCTTAAAACATTAACTGCTTCAGTGCCCCAAAGGTGTAAAGAATGTGCCCAATAAAAGTTACCCTACTGTGACCCCTTAGTTTCACTGGATTTTCTTGCTCTTTTCTGGAATGTTTCTTGTGTAATAAAACGTCTCTGCACACAAGGGATTACCCTGTAAAAGCATATGCTGCAGGCATTGAAATACAGAATAATGGTTTTATTTTTCATTCTCTTCCACAGGGGAAGAGGGGAAAACATGATTTTTTTTTTCTTTTGAGAAGGATTCTTTGTGGCCCAATGAATCACCCTTTGCAGTTTTTTTCTCCTTCCTTTCTTCATTCTAGAAAAAAATCCCATAATTACAAAGTCCTTGGTGACTGAAATCAATACATCATCTTCATTTTATTAGGAGTTACCCAGAGCCATTAGGAAATCTGGGCCGTAATTAAAGTCAGTACAGAGTTCTAATAGGTGTGAGACAGCTCTGGTCTGTCTTGTCTCAGGGTAGAGTGTTTTAATAACTGAATTGTGAGCTCATCTCAGGGAGGCTGAGCATCCAGGCAGGGATATATCACTGCAGGAAATGATTTACAGAGATACAGAGTACTTGTGCAAGCCAAATGCAATTATTTAGATGGTTCATGTTTCTCTTAAATCTGAGACTGTTTTGACATGTTTCTGCAGATATTTGTGTGAGGAGTGGACAAACAGAACAAGTCTGTTATTTCACTGCACTTTGGAGCTTGTCGATCTCCCTTCATTTAAAAAATTTGCCCATTAACTGCAATTTTTGTCTGTGTTTATATCTGCAAATGTTAATTAACATTCTAGTTTATGGATTTCAGAAACTTGACTTCAAATCAATAACTGTTTTTTGCCTGGATGTCAAAAATCCTTGTACTTGATATTGGTGTAAGAATGGGATAAGGCCTTCATTTTGGTGTGGGGTTTTTTCTTCTTTCTATGATTGTTGTAAAAGTATCTGTTTAGAGGGATGTGATAAAAATAATCCTCACTGAAGTTACTTAATGGGCAGACAGTGGGTGAGTAGGTCAAGGTGACAATTTAAAAATGTAACTTCAAAAACTGCTTGCAAAGTAAAAATTCCTTTGTGTTTGCAGATTACTGTGTGTTACAGATAACTGTGTGTTATCCCTAAGTATTTTTTTATTTCACAATATTGCACAATTTGATGTAGTGGGCAACCAGACGTAGCAGAGTTAACTTTTTAAAAGGTCAAGAGTTGCCTCACTGTGACTAAGGATAATGAATTTATTTACAGGTCTGGGTTTTAAAGTCAACTGATATTGCCTGTCCCACGTGACAGCCTCATCTGGAAAGACATGGATTTGGCACATGGACCACTGAGATGCTGAGGAGCACATTCAGTGCAGGTACTTGGTGTGTGAGCCACACGTTGAGCTCTGGGGGCAGCAGCCCATGGCAAGAGGCCATGAGATGGGGACCTGTGTGACAGCCAGGAGAGCAGGCCCTGGGGGGACACGGCAGGAGCCCACCACCCCCAGGCTTCCCCTTGCTTAGACTGTGACAGTACAAGAGCCCAGGGGTTCCTTTCTTGGAGGTACCAGCTCAAGCTGTTTTGTTATTTTATTATTTAATTATTACACTATGATTAAATTATTTTAAAGATATGGGTTTCTGAGTTCCTGCTGTTGGAAACCTGGTGTGAAGCTGGCAAGGAAACATGATCTGATTGTGTGGGTGGGGTGTGTAGCTGTGAAGGGGCTTTGGTCCCAGCTCAGGTGCTGTGAGTGTGACAGTGGTCCTGCACAGCTGGACAAGGAACTTTCCTTAACACAGAGCTGTGGTCAGCAGTTGTGGCCAAGCAGAGACCAGTGATGAATAGTGTTCCTCTGGGGTCACATTGGGACCAGCACAGTTTAATGTCTTTGTCTGCAGCAGGGACAGTGGGATGGAGAGCACTGCCAGGTAGTTTGCCAGTGGCACAAATCACACAGTGGAGCTGTGTGGTGTGGTCAGCGTGCTGGAGGGCAGGGATGCCATCCAGAGGCACCTGGACAGCCTGGAGAGCTGGCCCTGGTGTGGCCCTGGTGAAGTTCAGCCAGGCCAAGTGCAAGGTCCTGCACCTGGCTCAGGGCAATCCCAGGCAGGGGCTGGGCAGAGAAGGGGGGAAGAGCAGCCCTGAGGAGAAGCACTTGGGGAGCTGGGGAGGAGAAGCTCAGCAGGGCCCGGCCGTGGCACCACAGCCCCGAGAGACAAACGTGTGCTGGGCTGCAGCAGAGCCCCTGGGCAGCAGGGCAGGGGCTCTGCCCCTCTGCTCTGCTCTGAGATCCCACCTGCAGGGTGCATCCAGCTCGGGGGTGCCCAAATCCTAGAGCAGGAAAAAGAGCAAATTCTGCCTTTCTATTTAATGTGATTTTATCATGTTAACAACTGGAAACAGCTGCCATGGTTCAGGGTCCCATTGCTTGACTATTGTGCTAGTCAAAGCAGAGAGAAGCAGAAATGTGTAGAAGGGGAAGAAAGGCAAATGCAGCATATACATAAGAACCTGTTTTCAGGCTGAGCCTAAAAATGGGTCACCACTGTTACCTTAAATGACAAGAGAATATTTTCGTGCTTTCAGAACAGACACTGAATTTGTTCAATTCAAACCTGTTAGAGATATAAGCTTTGCTATTTGTTGTCAAGAGCCAATAGGATGGAGCATCAGTTCTCAAAACCCTCCCTCCTCAAGCACACCAAACCTTGGTTGTAGTAGATGTGTGGTCATGGTACGGTAGGATCAAGTGACAGAAAGGGATATTACCTGTGTGATAGTATCTTGACATGGAGTAAATTCGAGTGCAGGTGGTGAAATTAGTTATTCTGTTAAACAGTAGTTTAGGCTTCTGTCCCAGGGACATCTAGGTTTCTGTGCTGTCCTAGATGCCAAATTGTAGATGATTTTTTTCTTTTTTTTTGTCAGAGAGTCTTGTGCATTTTCATGAAGGGATTAGTGATTGCTTTTAGTGGTGTTAAGAAATTTAATCTCAGCTAGTGGAAAGATTTTTGTCAGTTCTCTAAGAGACAAATGTACTTACATGGCAGAATGGCTTCATCTGAGCATCCTGCTCATAAGATTAATGACAAAACCAAAAAGAAGTCTTGTGATTTGGGCAGAATTGATCTCCATTTCAGAGGAACGCAGTTGTATGACCACAAGATCAAATACAAGGCATGGTTAGGCAGTTAGGCTGGCTGAAAGAGTTCTTAGTTTAGGACCATGGAAATCTTGAGCAGCCTCTGCATTTCCCACTTTAAAGGCCTACAGAAATTGTGGTGTGACTGTGACAGCAAGAGTTAGTGATGGTGCATTGTTTGGTAATAAGAAAATGTGATCTAGATACAAATCTAGATTTGGTTGGATTTTAAAAATTAATGGTCTGGAAAGAACCAGAAAATTATTCTACACTAATTAGCAAAGTTAATGGCAGAGGATATGGAATATACAGAGGTGACTGAAAGCAAGCTTGCATTTCCAGGCATCACTGATGAAGAGAGAACACAAATTGAGCTATGGGAGAGCAGTCAGAAAAGGGAAGGTTGACTGGAGGGCTAAGAATGAGTGAACAGGGCAGAAGAAATTTTTATTTATTTATTTGATTTTGTTTGGATTTTTGGTGGCTGGTGATGTTGTTGCCTTACTTTCACAAAGCTATTGCATTTGGTTCCATATCAGAAATTCAAACTGAGATTTAACAGATGAACTCAAAATATTTGGTTCATAACTCTACCATAGAAGCATATTATGAGATGGCTCTTTCTATAATTCTGTGACCAAATAGATACAAATATAATTATATGGACATATATCATAGATTTAGACACTGTAGTTTTTCACAGTTGATGCCAAAGGTGTAACCTGTTTGTTTGTTTTACTTACCTCTGTTCTTGTGTAATTATTTTCTAGAACGTGAAGGAAAATACAGAATACAAAGCAGATCTGACTTTTTTATTTTTTTAATGAGCTGCATCTAATTGCATATAACTGTGTTAAGATCTGGAAACTTAAAAGTTTATCTCTAATTTACTGCATATTTCCCAATGGCAGAGAATTGTTCCAGTGCTGTACAAATTGTTTTGCTATAATTAACACTGGAGTGTACCAATATGTTTAAACACACTGGAAGGACCACTTTACAGAACATACTCCAGTTAGTGCTCTTCCTTAAAAGTGACTGTTGAGTGCACCAGGACAATAAATCAGCAAGTGATCCTCAGAGCAGTAATGGCACTTGTGGTTCCCAGCTGGAACACGACCCAGCAGCCTGCAGGTGGGTGTCTGGGTGTGCCCCCACCAACCACCTGGGCTGAACGGGCTGCCAGTACCCACTTGGCACAAATGTGTTCTCAGGCAAAGGATCCAGTGCTTCTTTTTCTTATTCATGTAGCTCCCATTAATGTCAAAGGGAGCTATGTGTTTGTGAAAGGAAAATGGATCCCCTGAGGGTGTCAAGTATTGTAAGGTAATGTTCTTCTGTAACGTTTTATGCACTGCTTATTTTTATGAGTTGTTGTAATTGTTTAGGGTGCATGATTGCTTTAGGGCCTGCTGTCAGGTGTGGAATCACTGCATAAAAAGGGCTCATGAATGAAATACTGAGAATTCAGAAAAGAAACCTCTTTTTTTAGTGTCAGCAAAGCAAATACATAATATTTGACATAGGAACTTACATAAGGAGTAGCAGAAACTGATAACTGCTTGAGAACTGTGAAAATTCATGGTCTTAACAGACTAATTAGTGCCTACAGTTATTGATATTTCTGTAATTCATTAGGGTCTTTATCAGTTCTGAAGCAACAATATCAAAACCAACTGGTGTGCGGGGAGGAGAGCTTGTAAAGGCGGCATTGGTTAAATACACTGAACCTGAGAGACCTGATGAGTGCTTGTATTCCTAACTTGTAAATTGAATATGTTTACAATGTAAACTGCTGCATTATTCTCATTTTTGAGGAAGCCTTTTGACATGATCTTGGAAGTACTGCATTATCTGAGATAACAGAATTGTCCCAAAGTAATTGTGAAACTTTTTTTCTTGGTTTACACCATCAATATGTGAAAACGTGATATTTCTTGACAATAATCAAATTGACCATGGCTTGATACAAGCCATTTGTGTTACTACTGCTGCTACTGTTTGAAAACTGATGATTACCTTGTTTACAGAGGCACTGTAAATAAACAGTGAAAAGACAACATGGGTAAAAGTTGTTCTGAATGTCAGTTAAGAATGGATAAAGATGACAACTATTGTAAAGAAAGCTTTCTATAAACACAGATTTGTTTTGGTTTTTTCTGGCATTATGTGAAACTCTTAATTTAGAGAAATTTTGTATGGGTGGAAAACTGTTTTAAGGTTGTTTAACACAGGGTGAGGTGTTCTCTTCTTGCTGGAACTTCAGTACTTCTCTACATTTCTATATTGTCTACATTTTCGTTCACCATCAAGATGATAAGTTATTACCAGGACTGAAATCCTCTTCCAGCATTGTGTTCCAAACAACTGTAGAAAAGGCTATAGTTTTCCACACAAGGCTTTTTGTTAAGATGAAGAATATTTGCCTTTACTCCTGTGTTTCTGCTTGATGGGCATTGTCTGTGGTGCAAGCTAGCTGATTTGCAGTTTAGTCCACTAGGCTGAGTGGTTCTGATTGGTAAGTAATGAAAGTAATTCTTTTTATTAACATAAAGTTTTCTACCCAATCCTTGACCACAAGAGCAAACCATATCTGATTTGGGCTCAAGCAAGGAATGATGAATTTAATTTGTATACCAGTTCAGTCTGGGGGTCAGATTTGTGGTTCATGATTGATGTGGATTGTCACCGGAATGTGGGGACAGCCTGTTTGTTACAAGCTGACTTATATACCCAGTTGTTGATTCTTTTCTGATGTGTGACCTGGGTTGCAACCCCAAATAAAATTCATCCTTCTGACATATTTCTGAAGCAGCTTTCTCAGAACTTTCTTCTATGTGCAAAAAAGTAGGGAACGCTTAAACCTTAATTTGTAGATTATTTTTGTCTGATATATTTTTGAAAAAAGCCAGAGCTGGTTACTTCAATACTGCTGTTTTTGTTAACAAAACCAGCTCTTTTTCCCTTGGAAAATGCAGTATTTCTCTTTGTCTTTTAAGTGGATCTCTGATACTGTAGCTAGGTTACCATGCTGGCACAATAGGCAAGATATCTGCCTGGCCAAGTCTGTGTATCTGGCAAGACAATACTGCAGGTGCAGGAATAAAATACTTGTTTTCAACAACAAATTTCTGTGGCTTACTTCGTGTCCTTGAACTTCTTGTAGGCAAGAATTATTTTTCTTTTCATTGCAAAGCTGCACTAGAACTGCATGAATCTACTTACCTATTACTTTCTGCTATAGAGGTTGATTCTATCTGAAGCCATTTTTCTTGTGTTCCCTTTCTTACCAAACTGCTTTTGTACTCCCTCATAGAATAGGAAGTACCTGGATTGCAGATGATCTTATGAATTAATTTCAAACCAGTTTATTATTCAGTGACCACTTGGGTTCTTCACAGTAGTATTTTCCAATGTTCAATTCAAAATAGAATTCTGAAAAAGTCAGATTATGTTTGAGCCTAAGTTTAGGGAACAGGAATGGGAAATTAAAAAGGTGTATTTGAGAGTGATTCTCTCGGTATAAACTTGAAACAAGTTTCCAGCTCGGGATAAATGCCATTGAGTTGGCCTTAGTGCACGAGAGCTGATCTTTCTAATTACAACTAATTGCTGAATTAATGCAATCAGTTGATGCCTAAGTTTGCTAGCACAGCTGTTGCCTGCAGGAGGAAGGAGGTCACTGCTCTGCGAGGCAGTTTTGGCAGTCTCAGGGCAGCCTGTGCCCTGGAGGCAGCTCCAGGAGAAGCAGCATCCCCTGAAGGGTGAGCCTGGGTTCTGCTGCCCGGCACAGGCTGGGGCATCCCGGGCACCCTGGCAAAGGACATCCCCCTGCTCAGCCTTGCTTTGCAAAGTCTCCCAAGGCTGAGGACTGGGCACAAGGAAAGCACAGCAGGAGCTGGGCTGAGATGGCAAAAGAGACCGATTCCCAAACTGTATTTCAGTGTGTCAGCTTGCATTGTGGTACTCAGCTCAAGTTTGTCATTTTAATATCCAAGACTGGAAAGCTTTGGCCTTCCTCTTCCTTGTGGCCACAGAATTTTTTACTAAGCTGTAAGAGAATGAGTTAGCTTGGTTTGAAGTAATTTTGAAACTTGTGTTCAAGACTACTTAAGAATTTTTTTTTTTTGTATACAGTTCAACTTGTTTTTGGGACTTGCAGAAAATAATTAACTGATTTTTTTAATATGTTTTCTGGGATATTTTATACAAGTATGCTGTTTACCTAAAGAATGAATGTGATCTGTTCTAGCAGTTTGTTTGGAAGTGTACTTTTGTCTTGAAATGCGGGAGGAACTTAAATTGTTCTAATGTCTTTAGTATGGTGTGCACTTACATTGCTTAACATGTTTTAAACATATAGGGTGAAAATGGTTGCAAGATCTGAGTTTCTCTTCTGGGCTGGCAAACTAAGATTTTCCAATGACTTTTCAGCTCCAACTGTTAGCTGATCAGGGGAAGAAATATCTGAATGGTGCCTTTGAGCTCTGTGGTTTTGTATTCAAGTGTGTATTAAAGAAAGATAGTTATGATGGAACAGGGAATAAATTTAAATAAAATTATTCTTGGCATAGCCAACAAGTGTATACACAGAAAAGCAAAGGCAGCCTGACTGTGGCTGATGAAGTTCATGAGCAGTGGTTAAGTGCTTGGTGGATTGCAGCTGGTCCCAGGAAGGCCCCACGTAATCCTGGATCTTTAAAAAGCTGAATCTGCTGGCTCTAGTTTAGTTCTCCACACATGAACTCTGCTCTCTCTCCACCACTTCATTCTTCAAGTATTCTACTAAATAGATCAGGTCATGCTGCACTTTTTGTCTTTCTTTGCTTTTGTTAAACATGTCCCAGATTGAGATGTGTGTGGCTTTTTTAGTTTTGTTGGTTGGCTGATTTTTGTTACTTTTATTTTTTTCTGAAAGGAAGGAAGAAAAAAGACCTGATGAAATACATGCTCCTCAAACTCTCCTAAAACACAGAGTGATGTATTGGCATCTGGTAGGTCTGCCAGTGACAAAAGTTTTATGATTGTGATTTCACTAAAGCCAAAGAGAACAGAATGCAAGTCAGCAGTGTTATACTGCTGTAAAACCACTGTTGGGCTAAGAAAATCAAAACCTAGTGTCTGTCTTTGTCAGTGGATTTATTTCTGCTTTCTGTGTTGTCAGTAGGGGGGATGTGATTGATGTGAATTAGTGTCTTTACAGGCTTAAAAAATGGAAGGAAGAGGGGTAAAGCAAATTATCCCTGCTTGTAAGTATTTGTAAACGCTTTCTCTTGTTTATGAATTTAATATACAACAGCTTGAAACCCCAAGGACCTACAATTGTTCTGAAGGCAGTTGTAGGTAGTGATTCCTGGAGGCTGTTTTATTTTAAGGCAGACCAAGTCCTTGTTAAATCAAATCCATGAAGTTATAAATTATGCATACATTTCTTATATGCAAACCCATCACCAATCTTATTAAAAGATTTTCAGACCAGCTGCAGAATTTGGGTGCCTTCACTGACAACATGTGTAATACTTTACGAAGTCCCGACTTTATTTTCTATTTCAGTCTTGGAAGACTGAGCAGACCAAATTCCAGATTTGTAGTGTTTCTCTGTTGCCTACGTGCCCAGACCTCACTAAGATTAGACCTCACAGCTGCCTGGTGAGCAAATTGCTGTTTGATGGATTCAGTTGGCTTGGCCAAGGGTTTGGCTCCAGGGCAGGAGCAGAGAGGTTGGGTGGTGGGAAGAGGAGACCCTCCCAGACTGCAGGGATCCATCCTGCTGTCCTCACTCTCTTCAGGCCTGAGTCCTGACTGTTTTCAGCAGCTCAAAGAGATGACTTGGAAATTACCTGTTGAAATGCCCCCAACCTGAGCAGCTTTGGGGCAAGGGAAATGGAGTCCTGGATCCATCAGCTTTACCCCACATGGTATTTTGTGTTGTGCAAACAAAATGTAATCCTTCCAAATGCTTCCAGTGGGTGTTGGCTAGAGGCTCTTACAAACTACAGATAACTGTAATAATGGTACTAGGACTTGATTATCCCTGGAAAAAAATACTTCAGTACACTTCATATCATGCTATGGAATATGGTAAAAACTGAGCTATACCTGTCAAATGAGCAAAGAAAATATTGCAGTGTCTTTTACACTTGCCCTGCTTGTGTTTCCTCACTTTCTACCATATTTTGGATTTTTTTCTGAGTCAAACAACCATTAGTACTAATTAAAACCTTGTAATGCTGCTTTTATGTAAATGAAATTGTCATTTCACGTGGTGAATTTGACACTCAACATATGTCACTCTGTGTTTTGCTGTTCCCCCTTTTGGAGGAAGGCATATAAAATGGGTGTTATTTCCTGTTCAAGGCTGATGGCTTTTAGGGACCTTCTGAAAGAACTGTTTTTCTAATACTGAACATAATTCATGGACTCCTGAGGAAGCCTGCATGGCATTGCCTTCACCTAAAGAGAGGTTATTAAAATTCTACTCCAAACTGTGTTTCCAGATGACCTGTGTGACTTCAAAGTGAGGTTACACCTTAGCAGCTGCCTAAGTGCCACTTCTTTGTTACACAACTGCTTGGAACTTACTTTTACAACTTTTATGTAAAAAAAAAAAGAAAAAATTCCTCTTGGAATCTCTGAATTCCCAGAAATGCTGGCTGCCATTAGAGTGGCTGTAAATGGATTTCTCTCTAATGCAGCATCTTTGTATAGGAGGAAAGTGCCATTGTTTTCAGAATGCATTTAAAATGCACCTTTTATGAAAGGAAATGGAAGTGAGGAAATCCCCAAAGGAATCTCACACTGCTCTGATGCCTCTCTGCTTAAAAGCTATGGAATAGTTACACTCACTCAGCCAAGTGGCCCCTGCATGCTAAATTCCCTCCCAAATTTGCAACAAAAGAAGGTAAAATATTGTTTGATGCTTGGAACTGAATTCAGTTTGGAATAGCACTACCTCCTCTGGCCTGGGAGGTCTATAGGCTCCAGACTGCTGTTATGTGAGATGGACAAACCTGACAAGGTGATACTTTCTCATCATGATTGCCTGTCTGAAATATTTATTGACATTTGTGCAGAACTTTTGTCTTCCAAACAGGCAGGATGGTACTGAGATTGTGGAGAAGGTTGTTTTCTGAAACACTTCAAAGAGCTGGAGCTGTGTATTTCATTGCTAAAGTGTGGTGTGTGTGCATGAATCAATAGTTCAGATCATGTCAGGCAAGTCTAATTCAGGTCTGCTGTTCTTGACAATGTCCCTTTAACAATAACTTGGGCTCTATCTTTCTGTGAGGTGCTTGAAGATATAAACTCAGTGGAAATTGTAGCCAGTTTTTATCCAGTATCTGACAGGAGTCGCAGGTTTGGAAGCATGGCTCACTCTGCCTTTGCTGGTTGCTGTCATTGATTTCTGTGACATGAGAAAAGTAAAATGAAACAAAATTTCAAATACAGTCTCTGTTACAAATGAATTGTATCTTTCAGCCTGTTGGTAGACCTCTGCACTACACGCTTTTCTGAGAGCTGGCTGTGCTGAACATGCCAGCTGAGAAATTACCAGTGGATTTAGGATCAGATGGGTTTTGTTGTCCCTGATGTTTGTGTCCATGGGGATTCTGAACTGAATGTAACCAAAAAAAAAAAAAATAAATTGAGAAACACGCTTTCAAAAGATGACTTTCATTTGCTGCTAGACTGCTTTGATTATTTAAGGACTCTGCCTCTGTGGGTTTCTGCCTCTCCAGATTTTTTACCTAAATTTCTGAAAGGCATTGTTTTGTTTGTAAGCTGTGGCATAAACAATGCTTTTATTATTTTTATCTTGACTCTCATTTTGTAACACAATGATAACAGATAATTTCTCACTGTTTCTCTATTACATCCTAAGCTAGCAAACAGCTGCTGCATTTATTATTAAGATATCTCTGCATACATGTTTTTTGGCAAACATTTATGAATTGCAAGGATGCCAGATATTTTAGTGCAATCTGTTACAAAGACAAATCTTGTGTGTTTGTTTCCAGAGTGAAGAGATGGGGGGGAGTGGGAAGTCCCAACACTTCAGTGTCAGAACAACCACAGCACTTGCTGAGTGGTAGATGCTCATCTTTCTCTAAGTATTAATGGAATGTAGGTAATCAAATTTATTACTGTGCCATGCCTGCTTTAGTATCACAGAACACATGGTATCCAAGGATGAGACATACTTATTTATGGATTTCTCTTTGCCAGTACAATGTGTGTTCTCCTATTTGGTTGTTAAATACCCAAGACCAGTGTCTGGTTTATGTTGAGCAAATATCTTATTTCATCAATGTAAGCATGTATAAGTATATAGCCTGAGCAATACATGTTCTGAGACCCTCTAAGAGGAAAAAAACTTGATACTTTTGAATAGATATTACACATTCAGACATAAGACATCAGCTGAAATGTCTGGTGGCTCAAATATCTGGGTTATTGCAGAAATAAAAGGAAAGTGGTGCAATTGTTCTTTACTTAGAACACAATTTGAGCATGGTCTTTCGCTGAACACAGCAGAAGAACAACAAGAGTAGGTCTGTCTTTCCTTGGATAGCCCTAAATTTTTCCTCTTCAGCAAGCTTTCTGTAGGAGATTATTCTAAACAGATTTGCTATATCTTAAACTTTACTTAGGTAGCTTACAGGTAGAAACAAATTGTTAGAGGCAAACAATTAAAATAATTCTTTATGAAAATCACATTAGGCCTTAATACGTATTTAGTCTCAATTTTCAAGGCATTTTCACAGTTAAAATTAGATACACAGTGTGGCAAATGAAAATTGTTTTGTTGCCCAATTAAAACTTTTTGAAATTGATATAAAAGAATGTATAAAGAGCAGGGCAGAAAGTTGCTGTAATGTGTGAGAGCTCTAGGAAAACTTTATTACCTGGTTCTATTCCTGCTCTCAGTGAAGGGGACAAAGTTTTGTAAGCATGAGAGCATCCACATGTTTTCTGTCTCTCATCAGAGAGATGCTGCAGTCCAGAACCTGGGTGTGTGTAGAGAGAGTCAGTGCAACAGCTCAGGAAAACTGTTAGTTATCACTCTTTTAGGGCTAGGCTGGATGATGTTCTATTAATGCATCCTCACAGGGTGGTTTTGAATATCCTCAAAAATATTCCATCTATTTAGGCAAGTACATGAGCCTATGTGTTCTATCAGTTGTCTGTAATCATTATTACAGACCAATATTATTAAGGCTTTTGTTTTATTTTTGTTAATAACAAAATAAATATTTAAGGCTTCCTGAAAAATGTAGCAGTTGTTTCTGTTGGAATTAGAGTGTGATTTTTAGGAATTCTAGTGGAAAGTATTATCATGCTGTAAACGATGGTCATTAATAAGGGCCAGGGATGGTTATTGAGAAATTGTATGCATGCAGAGACAAACTTCCCTCTTACAGTTTTAATGGCCTCTGAAGTTACTATGCTGTAAATGTCTCTATTAGGATATGAATCTACCCACTTACTATGGTTACACAAGAGCACAGACTAATTTCTTCAGTTATTAAATTATAAATAAAATTGTCATGTTTCCTACTAGCTTGAGGACAAGGCTTCTCTAAGGAGTATTTTTTTGGTGTAAAATACAGGCTTTAACTTCCTTATTCCTTTATTTTGAAGTTTTTGGCTGTATTGTTGCTTTATGGTTTTTAATTGAATGAAAATAAGCTGTTTTGCTCCTTTACAGTGTCTGACAATAGCTCAGTTCAGGTGACGAGGCAGCTGAAAGCAGCTGGTTGATCTCCAAATAAACTACTGCATAAAGCAGCTGATGGATCAAACCTGTTTTGAGTTTGCACCCACGTGGGTCTGGCTTTCCTTGCTCTGCTTTGTACGCAGCACTGCAGACTGCTCTGCATGAATCTAAAAGTGTGTCAAATCCAGTCCAAAGTTTATGCTACAAAGTTCAATACAAAAGGTGAGAGTAATTATTCAACCACCGTCTGACTTTTCTGTTTAAACTTGCATTTTGTGTCTCACAAGCCAGCTGTACATTATAGAAGTCTGATGAAAGTTAGGTCCACCAAGACAAAGGTGTTATCAAACAGCCATTCTGTATAACATTCTACTGTATTTATTCATAGCTTTGAAAAGCAGAAGGAAAGTTTGGCAGAAAAAGAATGTTTTCCAGGAGCCTGGCAGCTAATATTTGGCTACATCAAGTACCTTACAAAACATTAGTTGCAACTGCAGTTTACCCTCAGATTGCTAGTACAATCTGAATTGAATCATTGAAGGAGAAGGTTTCTGTGGGATTCTGTTTTTAAAACTTTTATTTGATTTTATTTCCTTTTTCAAATATGATTTTTTTTCATTCCATTTTGAAAACTTCTGCTGTGTCAGGAACCTCTGTGCTCTTTTCACCACCAAGTCTCTGCTAGGGCTTGTGGAAAATCTCTTCATTGGGCTCGAGATGGCAAGAACCACTTTTAACCTATTTAATAATTCAGTTGATGCTTTCTTTTTCACAGCATTGTAGCAACTACCGTAGTTTAAAAGCAAATTTAGTGTTCTAGGAGAAGGAACATTTGCCCAGAATTAAATGCTCTTCTCTCTGAAGTGAGACTAGAATTGGTGAATACAATTGCAAATTTCTCAGTCCCTTCTGAATGCAGGGGGGAAGCCTTGCCCTGTCTCAGGCAGCAGCAGCACTTACAGGGCTGGGTAGGAGCTCCCCTGGTACAGATCCAGTCTCAGGAGCAATGGCATGGCATTGCCAGCTTTTTCTACCTGGCAGTTCCTATGCTCCTGCTTTTCATTTCCTTAAGGCAGCAGGTGCTTCCAGGGCAGGAATTGCAGCACTGAGTGTGAGTGGGAGGAGCTGGGCTCTTTTGTTTTGGGGTTTTTTTTGGTGCTCCTTGCCCTGCACTGCTCTCCTGTGAGCGCTCAGACTTCCTCAGCAGGGCATCCTGAAGGGCACAGCTGGCCATGGAAAACCTCACCTGGAGCTGCAGCAGGGCACAGCTGAGGCAGGGACTGAGCTGCCCAGAGTCTCTGCCTCAGGAACAGTCTGAGGATCCCACTTTGGAGTTGGGCTATCAAGGTTAGCCCTGCTTGTAGGGCTTAAGATGAGTGGTTGGGCTAAGCTAACTCTTGTGGTCACCCTGTTTGGGTGACTTGTAGTGACCTAAGGCCCTCTTTACTAAGGAACTGAAAAAATACCCTTTAAAAGTCCACAGGTAGAATTACTATCAAAACTTGTTTTCCTAGTAAAGTGTTTTTATTGCTGCCTAATTCACTGAAATCTGTCATACTTCTTTTTTGCTATTAAGAGTTGGCTTTCTGTGGTTGTATAGTTGTATTCATTAGTTGTAAGTGAGCGGGTTGAAATGCCACACTTTCTAAATTGAATTTGCACTTGAACCAGTCCCCCAGAATGATTTCCAGGTGTTTTAAATGGCTGTGATCTGGGTTCATTAAAAAGACTGTATTTTATACTGTGTCTAAAAAACATTTGGGTAATTAGTATTTCTAAAAACTTGCCTCTGCCAGTGAGATGCATATCACAATCTTACAATCCATAATCAGTAAACCAGGAATTCTGAGCTGTGTTCCAAATTTCCTTCCAAGCTTTCCAGCAGTATTTATTTAGTCATTAGCCATGCCCATACACTTATTGATCTTCAGTCTACAGCTAATTTTTTTTTGGTGTAATTTTTTTCAGTATAACTTGGCGGCACAGATGGGTTTGGTAGTTTCAAACAGGAAAGGAAATCCTTTACCCTCTTTACAAAAATGAGGAGACTTGGTGGAGTTCCACTAAACACAAACTTTTTCCTTTTTTTGACACTGGTATTTCATCATGGTCAGGAAAGTTTATCCTGAGTTTCTGCCTGGTTACTGCCTTGCTTTACTATTAGTGAGCTGTGGACTTGGACACCTGGCCTGGAGCTGCTGTGAGAAAAGACAGGAGTGCAGGAATTGTCTCTCACTTCTCTATTTCCTTTTATATTTAGGATCTCTGTTTCAGGGCAAGGTAGCATAGTGTTCCTATGGCCTGAAAGAGATGAGCCAGCTAGAAAGTGTTTTGAAGTCTAAGGAGAAGCAGCTGATGATATCTCTTTTAAGCTGTGGGACAGATCCATTGGATCTGTCAGAGGTGATGGGAATTTGTAATTGCTGGGTGCCATGCCCTGCTCTGTGCTCCTGCAGGGACTGGGAATGAATTCCAGCAGGAGCCTAGAGAAAGGGATGTGGCTGGTAGGATGATTTTCTTCCTTGACAAGCACTTCATGATTTCAGAGCATAAATAATTAGAGCAAGTTGCTGATGTTTCTCAGAACACGTGTTTTTTTTTAGTAAAAGTGGGGCTCTTTCACTGCTTTTGGTGCACCATGGCTTTCTCTGGGCTGCTGTGCAAGGCACTGGGAGCTCCACTGGGAGTCCAAGCAATGCATTAAATCTGCAGGCAACATGCAAATCACAGCAACTGAAAGGTGTGGCACTGTTTGGACGATGACACAAAAGCTTGCTATTCCTAGCACCTGCATGAGCAAAGCAATGCCTCCTTTGGCATCTCCTGCTCTCAGCTGGGGTGGCTGAAGCACAGAGCAGCTCAGGGCAGTGTCAGCACAGAGCAGCTCAGGGCAGTGCTATGGCACAGAGCAGCTCAGGGCAGTGCCATGGCACAGAGCAGCTCTGGCATTGTCCTGCTGGAGGTGGCACTCCCTGGCCATCTGCTCTCCTCAAGCCCCTTCTCTTGGCTCTGTTGCTGTCACTCATTGAAAAAACATTCCCTGTGGGGTGGGGGATGCCACTGTGTTTAGACAAAACTAAGTCTCTGAAATCAGCCCCTGTTGTCACTAGACTTCACAGTAAATGTATTTAATGAGAGTGTCTTGGTCCAGATAAATATTTCTGCTGGTTTGGTGCCAGTGTTTTCCTTCAGAAGCAGCTGAATGTTTTGTACATGGCTTGTTTCCCTGCTGGTTGTCCCTAGATATTAGAGCAGGAGTGGGTGCCTGAGCGAGTGTTAAAGTGAAATGAAGTGATGAGGGGATGGTTGCTCACTCACAAAAAAACCTGGAATATTTGGTATGGCCATGCACAGTGGGTTTTTAAGCTAGTGTTGTGGTAGATCTGAAAAGCTGAATAATTTTTGTAGCTTTATGATAGGAGTTATTTATGCTTTACAGTCCTCTATACATGTGCAGGGGGCCTGCAATAGGCCTCCTTACTATTTCAGTTTGATTTTTTAGGGTAGGGTTGAAGCTTTTGCATTCAGCTTTGAGGTTTTTGCCACTTTGATGTACCAGATGTACTTGTGCTGACAGGCGAATAGAGACCTTACTCTACCTCTTGTGAGGTAATGTATGGTGTTTGGTGAGGGAATGAGGCTGAATTGTGGCTGATAAAGTTAAGTTCTTTCCCATTAGCAGTTGCAGATAACAGGTATCCAAAGGAATTAGAGACTCACCAAAGGAATCCTCAATGTTTTTTGGTTTGATGGACTTTTGTGTTTGTTTCTTTCCCCCAGAGCTCCCAGGCAGTAAAGATTTGGCATCCTGGAAGAAGATTGATGTTTCTTTATTATTTTGTAAGGGTTGATAGGATTATTTACCTGAATATTAGAATTGGCCAGTGTGACTGTGGAAATAATGAGTGTCTAATGTGGTCCTTGATGAATGCAGTTAAGAGGGATATAGATCTGAGAAAATCAGCATGACTTTTTGATAGACAACACTGTCATATTAACTTCATAAGACATTCTCACTCAATTCCGGGCTTGGCTAATTGATTGAAAACAGTACTAAAGATAGATCAGAGACACAAGGGGTTTTCAGCATCTAACTGTAGCACAGCTTAAATAAACAAGAAAATTAATTATGCAGAGTGTAGTGAACTTGCATTACGTGAATAGGATGTAGCTTATGGTAATCTGAAAGTGTAATTTTAATAGGAAGTGGTCACTGTACTTGAGTAGTTCTAGATTCCAGAAAATGTTGGTCTCTATGGTTTGGTGCAACAATAAAAGTAGTATTTAATCATTACTTACATGTACAGGTATCTCTGGAAAATGGAGAATCCTGAATAACCACCTCAGGTCTTAGACATTCTGCATGGTTCAAGCAGCTGAATTCAGTCAACCACACACTCTGTCTGAGGGCTTTTGATTTGGCCATGCTCTAACAGAGGTTAAACATTTGAGACAGGAACAGAGTTCTGGGAAACAGTTATGGAAAAAGCAAGAGGATGGTGATAATGGCTGATTAACAGCCTATGATCTCTCAGAGTGAAATTCCCTGAAGCCTTATTCTAGTCCTAGATTTACAAAAAGGGAACTGTTTAGTAGGAGCAGTAGTTCCTGTATTTGACATTGGTATGAGGGCTATTTGGAGCATCTTAGTCTGAGTCCAGAATGTAACTGGAAAATTGGTGAAGATGCATAAAATATATATTTAGAGTGAGTGGGTGCTGCTGTTTATCTAAAGCGACTGCTTTAGATGTTTTTATATTTTTGTGAGACATGTATTTTGTTGAGATTTGAACAAAGATTGCCACTCTTGTTTGTTTGGTTTTTTTTAAGGATAAAATCAAACTTCAACTTGGCAATATTGTTGTTCTGTAAGGATTACTTTCAAGTGTCAAGCAAAAAATCACACATTTTACTTCAAGAAACAACTCTGTTTTTCTTCAGGAACATGAGCATAAAAATACTGGAAGAAATGTCAGCAGTAGAAAAACTATATCCATGTAATTCATTGGAGCCAATAATGATGAGTTATCACAAATCAGCTTTCCAGCTATGTCATTCAATAATGTGGTATTTATTTATTGCCTTATTAATGAAGTACGAGAAGAGCAGCTTAATCAAAAAAAAAAAAAAGCATTCACTAAAATTGAGCCAATCAATTCAGGAAAATGACTGAATGATTCTTGTTGTGAAACTTTACTAATTAAAATAAAAGCTTTGGGTAACTGCATGTCATTGAGTGTAACCAGTCTGTGGCAGTGGTCCCAGCTCAGAGGCGAATGCAGCCCACATAAACTAATTGACTGAGTTGTTTTAGTCTTGCCAGAGCCTAAATCCTGTCATGTTTGTCTAGGAGATGAGAAAAAGCTTCTCTGTTTTGTGCAAACCATGGCAGATTGCACACTGTAAGCGAGACAATGAGGTGGAGTTTCAGCTTCTCCATGGTGGTGTACAATGCTGGCACTTGAATGAACATCAGGCTGGCATGGTTTTCATTTCAAATAATCCATGACGGTTGAACTCCATTCCTGTTTAAGATTTCTAATTGCTGTAATGTTTAACTAATTAAATGAATAATGGATAAATCTGTTTGACTTAAAAATGTCCTATTTAACCTCGTGCCAAAGTAAGCCCTGTGATATCCATCCCACTCTTAAATGTTCTTTGTGATGAATCATCCAGTTTATTTTTAGGTAAATGCATATTAACAGTAGAGAAAACCTTCCCATGAATTATTCTGCAAACAAACTCCAGCCCCACAGTTAGATGCTCATAAATGGACTGAAAATCACATTTATGCAAAGCAAAGGCACAAAGATTGTGCTTCGTTGGCCTCTTGCTTAAGCTTTTTACCTCCTCGAGGCCAGAAGCCATGAACTAGCCCTTTGAATGGAAAGATAATTTAATTTATTCTCAAGAAGTCAAAATGTAAATTAAAGACTAAATTCAATTCCATTATGGCAATAAATATAATGTTCTCAGTGAGCCATGACCAACACCAACATCTTGCACTGAAAAAAATGGGTCGTGAAACACAGGAGGGATATTGCCAGTCTTTCCCTTGGGGGAAGAAGAGGATCTTATTGCCCATGAATGATGGGGAGAAATGTGTTCCATGTAATTTGTCATTCACTGAACTCACTTATGAAAATCTAAAATTAATTGAATTGAATTGGAAAAAAAAAAAGGGAGTTCATCCAAGAGTCTGCCAAGGGATAATAAGAGAAAACAGCCCGAAGTCAGTGATTTTCAGTAAGCTGTTAAAGAAGTAATCCTGCTCCAAACAAGAGCAAAATATGGGGTAAGTACTTTGAGGTCTAAGAACATGGCCATTGAAATCAGCATGAATGTATGCCACTTGCACAGATTCTGAAGGAGCATTCTAAATGAGCTCCCAGCTTGCTTTCTGGAATGAAATTTGAAACGTTATCTCTATAGTTAATTGAATATGAATGTGGCAGTCTCTTGCCTTTTTGTTCCAAAATCATTCCTAATCAAGTCTTCACTTAAAAACCCCCAAACAAACCTGCCTGAAGATAAACAGTAAAACACCTCTGTTAATCATCTCATACATCACTAGAGTTATCTTGTTAAGGAGTTTGTTTCTTTCAAACGATTCAATCAGCTAAGCAGATATTTTGTATTGCCATGGAAATGAAATCGTAAAGTGTAATTGTCAGGTTTAAAAAGTTTGATGTGCAATACAATGATTTTTCATCTTTCCTTTGCTTTCTTGTTTCTTCCTAATTAATTTCCTGATTAGAATCTGAGTGATAAACTTGATTTGTACTCAAGATAGGATCCTAATATAAAGAGCTGAGTCATAGAGGTGAAATAGATAATTGTTTAAAGTTTCACCAAGTCGTTTGTTTTCTTTTCATCTAATTCTTCTGGAGAATCTGGATAATTTATTTTACTTTGTGTTTCTGGTGCCTCAAAGATGAAAAAGTAGTTGTTTGGGACAACAAATATTTCCTACTAAGCACAGAAGCACCAATTGGTTTCAGGGCTGTAGTTACTGATAATAAAAAGTGTTTAAATTTGAATATTAAATTATGTTCCACATTCACAGTTCTTGGCCTTCTCTACTTTTGGCTTAGTAATTGCAATACAATTTTAAAATGCAATTACTTACCTTTAGGCAAAGAAATGTCTGTTGTGTACCTAGTGTCTTTCTAGACCAGAGCATTTATTTATCTCCAGATTTCACTGTTGGTCTTTAGACCTGCCTTTAAAGTGAGGCAATTCTCATTTTCATTCCATATCCACTGTCTTATACAAAGAGTCACAGACTAAGATCCCTCCTATCCAGTTATATGTAAGACATACCAGCTAAAAGGCTTTTTAGTTATTTCAGTAACTGACTTCGTGCTGAGATTCAGTGGAATTTTATTTTTGGGAGTGGAGTCTCTACTCCCACCCTGGGACACTACTCACAGTTCCTTACTTCTCCCATTTCATAAAAAATAAAAAAAAAAACCTAAAAGAAAGGAGGAAGGAAATCTTCCTGCCTGGTCCAAGAGACAGCCTCACTCCTCAGCTGCAGCAGTTTGTATTCAGTGATGGCCACTCTGGCACCCACAGGTTAAAATAGATAATGGCATTGAAAGAAAGGGAGGCAAATGACAAATACTTGAGGAATTATTTGCCAGTCCTATGAGCAAAAAGAAAGACTTTTTCTTGAGCTGTCTCACTGGAAAAAGAAAAGTAGTCTTTTTTCACATCTTGGCATCAGGAAGAGGGATAGCAATCCCAGCTCTCCCAGGGCTGTACATGATAATATTCAAGCCACAACAGAACCAAGTAAATGACAAGATAGATGTGGTTTTGTGCTTTTGCAATTACAATGCTCTCAAATGTCAGAAAAAGATATTTTCAGGCCATGAGGAATGAAATTAATTTTTCAACTATATAAGAGGAATTTTCTTGATGTGGAATTGAACTATACCCCACAGTCATGCAATTGACTTGTCATAGGCACACACTACTTTCATTCCTTAAGTCTATATTTCCTTAAGTCTATATTTCCTGGAATTGCTTTTGCAGTGTATGTTTTACTGGAACTGTGTCATTCACTGAGCCCTTACATTTCAATGTAGTGCTTAAAAAGAACACAAACAATAATAATGAAACCCCAAACAAAAACAACAACAACCACAGACAAAAAGCACAAAATCCCCTTCCCCCCCCCCAAAAAAAACCAAAACCAAACAAAAAAAACCAACAACAAAAAAAACCCAACCAACCAAACAAGCAATAAAAACCAATGCCAAACCAAGTGAAGATGAGAAGGGAAGCCAATTCTGAGAAGCAGAGATACTGTATCAGTCACTTTTTTGAAACAGCCAGGCTTTCTTGTGTACTTTAGGTGGATTTTTTTGTTTGTTTTGTTTGTGTTTTTTGAAGGGAGGAAAATTAAATTGTCTTAACTGAGTGTTCACAGTGGAACTCAGCTGAACCTTTTCAAGAAAAGGGTGTAACTTCTCAAAAGCCAGGTTGAAATGTAAATACTAATGATGTCCCAGCCATCCCCACCTCTGCTGCCCTAAATGTCTGTGGAGGGATTCTGAGCAAACTTCTGTCAGTTTTCAGCTCTGAATCACTTTTAGCTTATAGACAAGTTCTGTAGCCCTCCCCTCCCCAAGGACTGTGTCTGAAATACATGAGTAAGTGTGCTGACATCATTGGTATGCTGTGTTGAAGAGAACTGTTTTTTGAGCAAATCTTCTTAGAGGTTGCAATAGCATTATTACGCAGTTTCAGGGCCCCAAATAAGGATTGGCAGTTTTTTAACTGACTGGTCAACTCTGACAGCACTTAGTAAATGTGCACTTAGATGACTTTTGTGTAAACCCTTCTAGAGATAGCCTTCCTTAGCCATGTTTTCTGCTGACAGCACGACCTTCATATGACCTTGGGGTTTACTAAGCAGTAGATTCAAGCATTGCTACTTAATTAGTTAATGATACCTTGATCAAATTAGATAAATGGTTTGGAACAATGCTGTATTCAATTAATTTTCATTTTCAACTGATTACTATTGCTACTAATGCCTGTAATTTGAGATGTACTTTTGTGCTGTGATATCTCGTTCATTTCCATTTAAAACAGGAAAGCTAGATCTTTCCAGACCCAAATGCATTTATTATCCTGAGTGTAATTACATTTAAGCTTGTTAATTGGTGGCCCTGGGTATGTATTTTTTGCATGTGATGCTGATGCAATCTGTGCCCTGGTAGTGTTTGCAGGCGAGGTGTACATCAGCCTTGTGTCTGAGGGTGCAGGTGTCCTGAGTCAGCTCCCAGGACACCAAGAGCTGCTGCTAGAAGGCAGCCCAAGGCCTGTGCTGCTCCTCCAGTGCCTGGTGGGCTGCTGGAGAGCAGAGGGCAGGCTGGCTCAGGCTCTGCCCCACTGCTGCAGGCTGCCTGTTGGAACCCAGAGCACAGGTTCATGTTTCTCTGTCTGTTCTGACAAACCCTGACCCTCCTGATCTTCCTGAGAGCCGTGCCTTTAACTTCCGTCCATGGAGAAAACTCCCTGGGCTTTGGGATGATGTACAATCTGTGAATGTGTAGGCTAAATTGTAGTGTAGTTGTCACTGGATGAAAAATTTAGACTTTTGGGTTTTTAGTATGGGGGTAGATGGAGGGCAAAACGGAGGATTTGGGGCATTGCCCTGCCTTCTCCTTCTTCTTCATTTACTCCATTTTCTGTAGTATTAGTGGCACTGGGTGATTGGTTTGGAGAAGTCACGATGCAGATGTTACGTGTCAGAAAGTTAGTTAGTTATTGGCAGAGAAGTAGAAATAAAGCACGTTTCTAGAGTTAATTGGACAAGATGGCTTTAAAAGACCTTGTAACTGTGCATCTTGTGACCATTTTTGCTGTGTTCTTCACCACGCTAAGCCTGGTGCAGGCGGTGTGGAGAAGTTTTGATAAGATGAGAAATAAACAGCAACCTGAAGACCGAAAAAGATCCCGTTCATCTCTCAATTCTAGCAAAGACCCTTTGTAGGGGGTTTCCTCACGTAGGGGGGCCCCAGAGAGAGAGAGAGAGCCCTTCACAGCTGCCAGGCAATCCCACACCAAGCCCAGCACGGCTCCAGGCCCTGTTGGAGATGGAGCTCTGCCCTAGGGCTCTTCACCAAGAAAGTTCATCACTTTAATGATGACTTGAAATGTTTTATTTTCAATTTAGCCATGTTATTCTGTGTGAAATTTCAAAATGCAATATTTCATCAGATGGGGAATCAAAACCACGTCTATGAAATGTCAACCTGATAGAGAGCTTACTGTGGATTTCCTCATAAATACAAAAAGGGCAAGCTTAAGCTACAAGCCATTTCTTTGATGTGGTGTTTGATCTGATGAATGGTCTTAGTCTCTTATTAAGGCAACCTTTTCTGCTAATAAAGTCTTTATTCATATTTTTCATATGATTGCTACCAGATAATGACAAAGAGTGAGTGGGAGGAGCTCATAAGAAAAGACCAATTTTGTACCATCTGTTCCAGACATACAAGCTGAGGTGATGCCATAAAGGGGAAAGCCAAACACTTGTATCTGAAAGGGTGGTCAGTGGCTATTTTACATTCATTTGAAAAATATTATTCTTTTTACACTAGTTCTGGAAACAACAAATACTTTATACAGTTAAACCCCACCATATCTGTACTAGATTTTGCATTGCCTAAAGGACTGACATGGTGGTTTTGTTCTGGATGTAATGAAACTTATGTGGAGAACAGTAGTGGGCTATTTAAAATGTTTTTATTAAAGCAGTGAAGGATCTTTAATTCCTGGTAATATTCATAGGTACTGTGCTTGACCAACACTGTTTTTCCATTGGTGTGCTGTGATCTGTCAGCAAGAGATCTGATCTCTTATCAGTGCCAGAATGCTCATAAGTCTCCAGAAGGTCTGTTGGCCATCAGTGAGTTTTTTTAGCTTACAAAATAACATTACAACTTGTAATCCCTTTAGCTTTTCTAATCCCAAGGACTTTTACAGATTCTGTAGATTTGCTGCAGATCATCAGGTGTTTATTTGCTGCTGTCTCCCAGAGCATTTGCAGTAGCCTTAGGAAATACTGGCTCAAATCTTACTTCAAGTACAACTCTGGTCTCAGTTCTTGGGGTGGTCTGTGGGGATTTCAGAGCACTTTCATTATAATTGTGTAATATATTTGTTAGTAAAATATCACAGAATAGAATCATAGAAATGACCTTAAAGACCATCCAGTTCCAAAGCCCTAAAGCATGTAAGTATCTTCCAACCTCTGCAGGAAAGATTAAGTTGCACATTAAAGTGAATTTAGCCAAGTCCAATAACTGTAGCACAGTTTTTGCTGTGAAAATGTAGTGGACTTAGCTGTTTTGACATCATAAAGTATACAAATAATAGAATTACAGGACTATATTTCAAGTTTAGTAAGTCAGTTTGAGCTTCTGGTCCTTACTGAAGGTAGTATGAAATATTTGGATGTCGGATCCATTATTTTATCTCTCTTAATCTGAAATTTTATGAAAACAGCAGAACTTATTCCAATAGATAAAGTACTAATTCTGTTGAAGAAAAAGACTTACTAAATTTGCAGAATCACAGAATTGTTAGGATTGGAGGGGACCTCTGGGGATCACCCAGTCCAATGTCTCTGCCAGGACAGGTCACCCAGAGCAGGTGACACAGGATCCTGTCCAGGTGGCTTTGGAATGCCCATGGAGTCCACAGCCTCCCTGGCTGCCTGTAAATTCATGTGCAAGGAATTCATTTCTACTTGTTGAAGAGATGATAGTTTTGTGACTAGGTTTGTCTGTTAGTTTTGGTTTCTCTCTGTGTAGGTAAATACTGAAGTTAATTACAGTTTTTGTTCCAGAGGCAATTTTTTGTTGTCGTGAATGTAAGTTTATTTTTTTTATTGGCATATTGAAACTCAGTCCTGTGGGTGTTTTATACATAGAGAGCTCTGAAAAGGAATCAGCTTGTGAGTCCTAAGTGGTTTTGGAGGCTGATGAAATGTCCAAAATGGGAGACCTTGAAGGACTAAGTGTGTTACCCCCTGCAGGACAGAGTGTTCCTGCTGCAGCTCTCTGTAGGCTTTTTGGGGAAACCCAGACATTAAGAAGAGTTGGTGGCAATAAGGTAACTTGAGAAGTTGTGAGTGAAGAGTGAAGAAAAATATCCTCATAAAGAGCATAGAAAGGGGTTTAGGAAACCTTGGGAAGAGAAGCCATAAATTCACAGTTTTGTTTTTTTTTTTTTTTTTCTCTGTAACTGTTGTTCTTATCAAGTCCTTAAATGCCAAGTAAATGTCTAATAATTGTAGTATTATTAACTGAGAAAGACAAAGAATCTAATAGTACTAATACTTTTTTTTTTTAATAATGCTATTGCCTAGACATATTTTACCTTACCAGCTTAAGTATTTAAATGTTTTGATGGGAAACAAATGGATTAATTACAGTTATTTTTGTAGCCTTTTTTATGTAGGGTTTGAAACTAGAATGTATAGAATGTGTATGTCTTGAATGCTATTAGCCCTTGAAAGTAAATGAGTCCACAGATTCTTGCTTACCTTTTATTTTGTCTCCCCAAAATCTTAATTGCCTTGTTTGACTATATATACTGCCTGCTTTACAGCACCCAGCCATGCCAGCTATAATCTGTTTTTATTATAATGCATGCTGTGTTACTCCAATTAAAATAAACCTTTGCATTTCAAATTGTCATTTTTTTTATTTCCTTCTTTGAAAATGAAAAAAATATCCTTGTCAGAAATGCAAAGTGTTCTCTTCAAAGTCTCATTAAATAAGCAAAGTAGGTCACTCAGATGTTCTTGTACCAGGCTAATACAGAAACTAAACAGTCAATGTATTTTAAAGCTGTGAATCTCAACCCTTGTTCCTACAAGGTGTGACCTTATATCAGAACTGTCACTTCAAAGTTTCGAAAAAATCTGACACACTATGACTGTGGCATGTCAGGAAGCCGTGGATGAGCAGAGGAGAATGAATTCCTTCATAGGCCAGTAACAAACTGAAGTGTGAACTGAGGTGGAGATCTATTTGTCAGTCATCATGGCAGGTTTTAAAAGAAAAAAATCAAACCACAAAGAAAAACATGTTCTGTAGGTGCTTCCTTCTTTGTGAGCCCATAAGATTATAGTGCTGCTTTTGTTCTTGGTCAGAGAGAAGCACTCCCCACACCACACCCCCAAATAGTAATGCATTAATAACAAAAATAGTCATAAAGATAATAATTCTGATTCTCTAGAGAAACATTTGCATCTAGATGAGCCTTCCTGCCATGGACAAAAAAAGAATGCTTAGCAATTAACTAAAAGCTAATGTTATGGATGCATCCAATTTTCTTTTAATTGCAAGAATTTCACAATGTAAAGGCTACTTTATCTTTGATGTTGGATATTTCCACTATGATATCAACTTCTGAAAGATATGAATAGCAAAAGGTACCTCCAATAAAAATTGCCCAGTTAATTGTACAGCAAATTGTGTCAATTATTATGCAAAATCTGGAGACAGAGTTGGCCATAAGCAAAATATATTTTAGAAGTCAGTCAGTATAATGCAAAAATAACCTGTGGCTGTTTATGAGCTGGATCCATGCTGGTTTGTGAGATGATAATGGAGCTTTTTGTATTGAAAGTCTTCTGCACAGGTTTAGTTCTAGTACCAGCTGATAGCTGTATCATCTGCATTTTGGATTATGCCAATAGTGTCTCAAAAAAGTGGGGAGCATGCTAGGAAATGTAGGTTTGTTTTGCTAAAGGGCTTTGGCCTTGCTGCTCAGCCAGAAGGTTTTTATTGAGGTTTTTATCATGTTGTGGTAGTGTGAGTGAAGAGCAGAGGAGAGTGGGGAGTGTTCCTGGTGTGCCAGTGTCTGGGTGGGCACTGTGCAGCAGCACTTGTCTGAAGCAGGGAACACCAGCAGCTCCCTGAGTGTTCCAAGGTGATGGACAGCACTGTTTGTCAAGTGAGGGCACTTGTACATAATGTGGCTCCAGAAATTAATGTACTTTTGAGCTTATAAAAATATATCAGACTTGAGAATTATTTGCCCACTCCACCCTCCATTCTGGAAGGCTGTTGGAGTCTTTCATAGAAACTCCTGAGACCTGATCTGAAGTTTGCTATCCATTGAGTGGGTTCTCTTGGACTGGAAGGTCACAGTAGTGATCTTTCTTTGAGGTCATACCTGTGGAATTGAGTGTGTCCCTTCAGCCAGTCCATTTTCCTAGGGCTTCCTCCAGCTAATCCTGTGGTTGCCCTACCCAGATTAGTAAAACCAGGGTGAGCTGTCCATGTGCTTCCCTGTCCCCCTGGGGCAGGGTTGGAACCTTAGCTTAGGATATGTACCAGAATGAAGCTTCTCAACATCACTTGGAGGAGCCTGAGGCAGAGAGCACAGGGTACAGAGGTGCTGGAAGAGTGAAATTGTGGTTCCTTGGCTTCATGCAGCAAATTTCTTAGGGGAAAATATAATTGGAGCTTCTTTGTTGACTTACTATCTGAAGAAACATTCTTTTGAATGTATATGTCTTGGAATTATGGCCACATACTTACTTTTAATGACTCTGTAGTGGGGTTTGAGGCAATCAATCCTTCTGCAGCCTTCATTTGATATGGGCTGAGCTGGTTAATTTGACTTTTGTCGTGGTGTATTCTCCCTCTGATGGAAATGTGTGGGAATAATTTCTGATCCCAGATTATTTTGATAATGTGTCACTGGTATTTTTGTTAATATCTGTCTGTAGTTCAGTGAACTGATAACCATTTTATTTTCTTGAAGCTGTATGACATTTTTAATATTTCAGCTCAAAAACAATTTGGTAAAATGGCAAATTAATCATACACACGTCTGTAATCTTATTCACAGAAGCAGGCTGCAGCATTGCAATGTGACCTTTTTAGAGCACAGTTACTGGTATGCTTTGTAGGAACAGTTTTGTTTCCAGAATTCTGATCTTGTTCTAACCAGATAGATGCAATCTAGATGGGAAACAGTAAGAAAAATGTGAATAAAGTTAGATTATTCATCTGTTTAGGTTTTAACTGGAAAAAGAAGGGGAAAACCACACACACTTGTAAAAAAACTGTCAGAGAGCTATTATACCACAAAAGATGTCTCCTTACAAATCTGCAAAGAGTAGGGGACATACAATTCATAATTCTGCTATAATAAAAGTTAGTAATACTGATATTATATAGGTGTACCTGTTTGAATATATTTACAGAGAGACCTTGAATATAATTTTTTTAACCTTTGAAAATAGCCTTATTTATAGAATACCTAAAGAAGTATGTATAGAGATGATTTGTTGATTAGATATATCTAAAGTCTGACAGTGCTCCACTGCTTGATGTGAGGAAGAGCTTAAAGCAGTCATTGAGGGTGGGGATAACCTACAGCTATAAGTGTGCTTTTGTTCCAAGGGGTGTCTGTGCTGTGTCATACACATACATCTTCCTGGAGGGGACTTAAAACATTTTTCTCCATCCCAAGACCTTTTCTACATAAAAGAAAAATGTTACTCTAAGTGACATCTTCACTTTTTTAAAAAAGCAACAAAAAATCAAAACAAACATACCAAAAAAAAAAGTGCCATCCAATCAGCTGAATTTCAATTATTTCCTCCTTCCAATTACACAACTATCTAAAAATTTGTTTATCACTTGCTAGAGAAGGATAAATTTCACCAGTCAATTATAAGAAACAGGTTGTGTTTCACTCCAGTTTTCCAAATAGGAATGCCTGAGATGCAAACATTACTCATTACTTATCCCCTAGTAATGCTATTTTGTTTATCACAATAACTTTCAAGAATCCAAAATAGCTCTTTGAAAAAATATAAGGTGTTTATAGTTTCAAACAGTCCAATGTGCCAGCAATTCAGAACATTAAGTCCTACAGAATGCAACTTTAAAACTCCACTCAGACCTGATATCTTCTCTTCAGACTGTTATAGCTTCTCTTATTTAATAAATGTTTAGCAAGACCTGATTCTGATTGGCCTTATAAAAGTTTAGATAATTTGATTTTAGAATGGTTACTCTAATAAAAGCCAGAGAACATAAAACTCAGGGCTACAGACTTGAGCTGCATATACAAAGTGTCAGCTGCTCAGCTCTTCTCAGTCTGGTTTATGCTGGATAAACTCTTGTAAGATAGGTAAAGATTTCTGCCCTCTCTAAAAATGACTGAGGGGCTCCTCTTACACAGGGATTTTAAGGTAGTTTTAAGGTAGTTTTTGTCATCCTCTTCCATACTGTGCTCTCATTGCTGTTAAAAATATCTTCATCAATTTATTAAATAATCAATGTGCTTAGTGCCAGAGGTATAGCTCATTCAAAGAACTTCAGCACTCTCCCTGTGGATATAGCTGGGATACACAGGTGTGCTGAGACAGGATTTGGGGAATCAACTAGGCTGATTCAATGGCTGAAAGAGTTCAAGAATGTACACTGATTTTGCCCAGAATGAGCGTTGGATAATAATAAAACCAGTAGGATGTGATCTTTAGTCTCATTATGAAAAGAGGAGAAAATTAAATTAGTTATTAAAACAGCATACAGGAGGTAATATCCAGAAATCCAGGTCATATGCATAGCACATGTGTTTCAAGAGTTTGCAAATGACTTCAAGCAGAATTCCAAGATGGACCACATGAGGTAATATCTAAATAGATACTGTAGGGTGCCGTACCAGCAGCCCTAATAAATATTCCTACTGCTGCTGTTTACCCTGTTTAATAACCCTGAGTCCCTGTTGTTTTCATCTGAAATGTAATTTATACTTTTTAGCCTCAACCAATGGATTATTTGCACGGGGACACCTCTAGAGAGATCTGTTTCCTGCCCATACCATCTTAGGACCTGAACTGTTTGCCTGGCCAAGATGATTGTAACAAACCTGTAGAGATAAAAAAACCACTTTCTCCCACAAAGGTCTCCAGGCAGGCACCTGTTTTTCCTGATGCATTGTGGAAGTTCTGTACATCATGAGAATACATGGATGCTATTGTTTGCCTTGGTGAAGTGGCCTTCATCTCCTGCTGAGTTTGCTCAGCTTGTTTTGCTCATTTCTACGCAGATTATAGCACAGTGCTAACTTCCCAACAGCTACATTCTTATTGCAGCAGTCTGCTTTGGAGCTGTTTGAATGGTTGCAAGGCCAAAAATTCATTAGGCACAATGGAAAATGCTGTGGTGTGCTGGCCCAGCCCCTGTGCTGCTTTTCAGCAGGCTGCACCAGAAGTTCCCACCTACCTTAAAATTTTGTGCTCAATATTTCTGATGCTAAGAGTTGACTGTGCTTCAATGTAGTTGTTCTGAGAATTATTTTCCTTATGTGATTTATAACTTGACTTTCTGTGAGACATTTAAAGTGCTTTATGGCACTGGACTAGTCTGTATTTACCATTTAGTAGGTCTGCAGGAATGCATACTGGATCTTGGACACATGCCTGAGTTAGAATGGAGATGCCCATGCTAAGATCAAGAACTCTGTGAAGGTTTATCAAATTGCTTGCCTGGTAATTTACTGCAGATGGAATTTCAGAACTTACAGTCTTGAATATAAATGGGCTATAATAAATTTGGAGAAGTTTGTTTTCCACTTTCCATTAAAAAAAAAGTAATTTCCATAGTCTGTTGAGCTAAGCAAGTTATTAGTGGCCAGATCTTTGTGAAGAAAGCATGAAGACTTTTCAGATTTTTTTAAAGTCTTTCTGAAGACTATTCATCTGCAGCTGGCTAATTTCATCCGTAAGATTTCTTTTTAATTGGGGGTTAAGAAGTTCTTATGACAGTAATTATTCAGGGAGCAACCTCTGACTTGATGTTAAGCCTGGTAAATGAACATACTTTTTTTTTTTTTTTTCCCTAAATGGAAGGGTTTTCAGAATCTTTTGGTTTCTAAGAGCTGTAATTTCCCCAGTTTAGATTTCTGGTGCAGCTGTAACTCTAAGGTGGGCTGACAGCATTTAAGGGGGGTGGGATGGGCTTTTACTGCCTGCTCCCCCTGTGTGCTGGGGCGGGCAGAAGGGGCAAGCTGGGAGCGCAGCCAGGTAGCCTAAGGGGCCGGGCTGCACACTGCTGTGGCTGGGGCATCTGTTGTGCCCTGTGCCCAGAGGCACTGTCAGGGAAGGCTCGGGGAGCAGTGGGAGCAGCATCAGCGTGTTTGGGTGGGGCTGCAGTGCCAGGCTCTGCCCAGCCCCTGCCCAGCTCCCTCAGTAGCCACCTGCACGCTGGCACCAGCCCCGCTCGCCCTGCTTGGCCCCAGTGCTTGGGAGAGAGCTTCGTGGGCAGGTTATGGACACTGCACTGGGAGGGGAGGTTTATTGGACTGGGGGAACAGCTTGGAGACGTCTTAGAGAGCTGGGTTAGCTGTAAGTGCAGAGGATGCACTAGGGGTAGGGCAATGCACAGAATGTGGGAGTTTCATGCTAGCATGAATAGGGAATTCAGTGTTAGCTGTGTCAGAGACAGTACTGTCTTTTAAAAAAAGAACTTCAACTAAAGAAATACAAATTACACTGAAGAGGGGAGTCATATCTTGTAGAAGAGTTGAATAAAAACGAAAATGTGTTCTGATGCTTTAAGAATTAGGAAAAAAAATTTTCTTATTTTTTCCCCCTTTGGGATCTAGCAGTATGTAGTGTGCTTAACAAAAAAATTTTGCAATTTGTCATGTAGCTTTTAATTTTTTTTATTTAGCTATTCTGAGAAATTCGATTTGGCTGAGTAACAGTGATAGGATCTCCAGCTATTATCACCTAATCATTAATTTCTCCTGGTCTCTGTTTAATACAACTGCTGCAGAATGTTTAATAAATCATTAAAATAGCTTGGATTTAACTGGAGAATAAATTATTTAAAACCATAACTACAACCTATTTCCCCACTCCCAACCCCCAAAACCCTTTTCACTTATTAAAGCATAAGTGAATTAAAGCACAATGAAATCATAAATATGAGAATCTACAGCTTTTAAAAGAAAAATTATGAAGAGAATTAATGCAGACGACTGAATTCCTAAATCTCATCTGCTCATGATGCGTGCCTGCAGATACCACAGGGCTGTATTTCATGAAGTGCTTAGTACCTCTAGTGCTCACGCTCTCATTGTCTGGTTTAGAATGAAGATATTGCTCTCTTTGTTCTTGTCACTGCTTTTGTATTTTTTTCCCCTACTCAAAGTTTCAGAGAGAGCATCACAGGAGCGGATTAATTTGTGACTTGGCTGGTGCTGTGCAGCTGTGGCTGCAGCCCTGCCACCAGGGTCAGGGCAGGAATGAGAGTGTGGGTGCACAGCTGGCTCAGCACCTCAGCCCTTGAGGCAGGAGGAGCAGGAGCCCAGAAGTGCCTTGCACCTCTGGGTAGCTTCAGGGAGAGCTGCTCATAAATACAACTTATTTTGGCAAGGTGTGGCATTTTTTGTTGTGGTTTTTTACTAAATTGGTCATCTGGTTTGTTTTCTGAACATCAGATTCTGGCAGCACAGTGACACTGATGGAGGAGTAGAAGAAACTTTCAGCTGGTATAAAATTAAATAGTGAACTCTTTTCTGCTTCATGTTTGTGGACTTGATAGATGCCTGGAATGTTTGCTTACAGGAAATGAATAAATAAAGAAAATTAAGGCCCAGCTGAATAGCACCATTAGGTTAAACAGATTCCTCTTCTAGGATTAAAGGTTAAGATGAAAGATAATGTAAATAAGTAATTTGATCTCCTAGTAAAATGCTTAACTTTTTCCAGCTTGCTTTGTGTAATTTTTAAATATCTATCTGTAGTCACCGAGTGGCAAATCCAAAAGCAGATGGTTATCAATATAGTTCCTAGCTCTGGATGCATCATCTCTTTTTTTAGTCAAAATCACGTTTTTAGTAGCTAAAAATGAAGGAAAAGTTCTCTTGCTTTACAAGAATTCTTTTATAGTCAATTTAAAGGAACAATTAACTGTCCCTGAAAGCTGACTTTTTTTTTTCCAATTTTGAGGAAGAGAAAAAAATAATGTAGTCAACAAATACTTGGGAAAAAATCCAATTATTTATAGCAAGAAGGGACTGTTAGTTCTCTTGTTCAGAAGGGTCTTTTGGTCTTGCTAATAAAGGGACTCTTGAAGCCATGTGTTGATGTCACATAACATTGCTTGTGCTGATGCTGAAGGGGAGAAAAATTACTGTACAGAAAGCTTTGAGATTAGAGAATAAATCTGTATGTTTACAGGTGTGTCCTTTGCATGACTGGCTGGTGAATTCCTAGTGTGGGGTGTTGAGAGGGAGCAAAATCTCTGTTACCTTATTCTAGAAATAGCAGCTGGAGCCATGCAGTACAGAGAGCAAATGGAAATACTTCTTTTGTCAGGGGTTTTCAAAAAGGGAGACTAAAACTATCTGGTACAGTGAATTCAACATAGGCCCACAGATATTTGTGTGTGAAACATGTTTATTTGCTGGCCTGGTTTCCTTTCCACAAACTTTTCTAGACAGAAGACTGTGCTGGGTATTTTGATTACTCAAATCTATACCTACTTATAGGACCTATTTTCAGCACAGTGAATTTGGATATTAATGGCAACCAGAAGTGTGGGGAGGCCATCAAGGGGGGACCTTTTGAGGAGCATCGAGGAACAGTTCAAGGGCCATTTGCAAGTGCTCAGTGCTCCCAGCCCTGCCTGACAGGTGCTGCTGCAAACCAAGGGTTCTGATCCAGTCACTCTTCCCAGTGGCTCTGGGTTTGGTTTTCAGTGTTGATGAGGAATTAATGTATTTTTGTGAGATGAGTAGGAAAATCAAATGATAGGAAACAATACCAGAATAGTGGGGGAGGAAACGTAAGGGATTATGGAGAAAAACTGTATGGGAAGTTACGTTGGTTAGGAATCATAAACTGCATATTGCATAACTGCAGTGTGTAAGAAGTATGTGAAGTCCTTGAGTCTCTATTTTATCAATTATTATTAATTGTACTAATTGCCTATTTTACTCTTTTCTGTTTCAAAGTTGCTACAAGCTGACTTGATTTCATCAAGTAGCCCAGAAAATGCATCCACCAAAACTAATCTCAACCCTTTGAAATTTTGTTTGAAGGATTAATTATGAAGCTGTGTGACCTGGCTGCATAACTCTTAAGTGTTGTCTCTATTTATTGTGTTGAGGAATTTGGCTTATGCACCTTAGCAGGTGTCACTGGCTTCACATGAAAAAGAACCTGAACGACTGCAGAACAGAAAATGAGGTGATTGGAAGGAAAGATGTCTGGTATCAAATGCTATTGCAGAGAAAGGCATGCCCAAATGCTTATTGCTTTCCTTAACAGAGACACGATCTGTTTATATTTCTATTAAGGCAAATTACAGTGAGCCTCTGATTGGTACCAGATGAGGGTCAGGCTAGGGATATATTAATGAAGTGCCCTGGAGACGTTCAGTAGGAGAGCTGAACCAGAGAGTGGAAAGAACAAACCAAAGTATATGAAGGAGAATCCACCTGTGCCAGAACTTTTGCATGAAGCAATCAGTAAATCAGAGTTGAACATTTGCGGTTGGCCAGTTCATAATTGTGGTTACTGCAGAGCACAAACAAAATAGACACCGGGTTTAGGTCAGGAATACCTCATAACTGTGAGAGACAAAAGTGAAAAAAAAAAAAAAAGAAAATTCATTATCACTTGACACAACCAAAGACACTCATGCTGTGCAATGTGCTATTGTAATGGTGCTCAGCTGCAAAAATGAGTCGTCTCAGAGCAGCCCAGCACTTTCTCAGGGGGAGCACAGGAAGATGTTCATGTCTACAGCTTCCACCCCTGTGCTTTACATTTCAAATACTGGGTAGAACAGAGCAAAGGGTAAACCACAACTGGTATTTTTCTGCTTCCTTGCACAGAGGGTAGAAAACAGCATTTGTAGGCATTTTTAGCCATTATTAATCCATGCAATTGTAACCTTCGTAATTTTCTCCCTTCAAAGTGTAGAAGACGTTGAAATAACAGCCTAAGGAGGTTTCAAAATTGGGACTTGGCATTTAAAGCCTAGTCAGCTCGCATGGCATTGTGTAGTAATTGCTAGTTAATGTAATAGCAAAACCATTACGGTGACAAAATCTTAGAGTGTATTTCTCTTTTGATGTGTAAATTAAGACTGTCAGAAAGCAGTCCCAATATTAAATAGGCCCCCTCATCCGTTCGAGTTTGAAAACACTTTGCTTAATCGCTGGCAGCACATATATACTCTTTTGCTTGTGTCTGCCATATTCACTAAAATGATCTTTCACGCATTCCTAAGGAGAAAGGTTTATTTGGGCTGTGAAATGTTTGAGGGGTTATCTGCTGGACAAAGGAACAGTGATTTTTAACTCAAATTCTGGTAGAAATTTTTGCAGCAAACTACACAAAATTCAAGTTTCTTGAGCCTGAGTATTTTGGTATGTTATTTCTTTTCAAATAGCAGTGTAAGATTGAAGGAATTCAGAAAAGATAATGTGTTTCCAGGAGATGGGAAAGAGATTTTGAAATGAGTACTAGTCTATTTGTAGAAGTCATGGGAGCTTCAATAAAACCAAACAGTTCCTCTGTGGTTTTTCCCATTCTGTAAATCTTAATTGTTGCCATTATGGTAAAATACAGTTCTCTAATCTATTTTTAGCAAACATATAAAATAGCAAACCAAAGTTTCCCATATTGCTTTCTCATGTCAGCAGAATTCTTCATAGGTATATTTCTTCTACCAAAGAGCTCAAATGATTTTGTGAATTACCTGGAAAAGTCACTATAACATTTCTTCATGGAAGAGTGAAATATTAATGAAAGTACTGCTGTTCTCCCTCATGTGCTTGGACATCTTTGTGCTTTTAGCTCCTCCAGTTCCTCTTCTGTTCCTGATGAACTTTTAAAGTAATCATGACCCAGCAGAAAGTGAATCTGCTGCAGGTGGTTTGAATGTGAATTTTTTATCTTATCTTTAGTTAGGATGTACTGAGGACCTTGGAATGCCTGTGGTACTGTGACCCATTTCAGGGTCACTCAGCTTGCTCCTTGTGTTGTCAAACTTGGTTAGTTTCTTCCTCCTCTAGTCAAATAGAAGTTGCAAACTAATTCTGGAGAGGTTTCTGTAGGCACACAGTTTTTGGTGATTGGGATGGGGCTGTGGCTGAGCCTCATCCCCAGTGGGTACAGCTGTGAGAAGCAGGTGAGCAGCATTGACAGCAATGAGCCATGGAGTGGCCAGGTGTGCTGAGCAACCACCAAAGGGAACAGAGGGCACACAGGTGCAGTGCATGAACATGAGGGTATAAAAGGTTGGGCTAAAGGGTGAGAAGAGCAGATGCTTGCAACCTTCTGCAGTGGAATGGTGTTACTCTGTATGGGCAGACCCCTGAAACCTTCTGCTGAGGTATGGTGTTACTGTGTTTGTGTGAATGCTTAAAGCTCTCTGAAATTGTATGGTGGTATTCTGTGTATCGTGGCCATCTCAGCTGTGACCTATGCTGTGGCATATGCTGCAACAGGTTTCCATGGGCTTATGTTGTCTTCTGAATTGTTTTTGTGAAGCAGTAGTTTGATGGGTTCACATGTCCTGAAATAATGGATCCCTTCTAGGAAAGGGAGTGAAAAAACCCAGCCAAAGCCCTGCAGAGCAGCACATCTACCGCTGCCAGCCAGCTTCAGTGTTAATAGTTGTATTCCATGGAGGAAATAAGCGTCCATGGAGGAGTGAAATGGCTGATATGTGCTGTTAGGTCAAGCAATGCCTTCAGCTGGGATTGGCAAAGACAGGAATTGCTGCTCATCCTTCTCCCCCAGCCCATCTCTGCCCTGCCCCTCTGCTGAAGGCTGTGCTGTGTGATACCCGAGGCCCTGTGGCACTGAGCCAGAAATCCCCCTATTTCCTGGTGTGCTGAAAGTCGTGCCTGGCAGATCTTGGACAAAGGGCCTTAGAAGAATGACACAGTGGAGCTGCTCTGAGGCTTGTGTGCTGTCTCACAGTGGGCAGTCTTCCTTCCTCTCTAAGTCCCACATGAAAAATTCCTTTTCCCCTAATGGTTTCACTGCAGTGGGATGAACTGCTGTTTCTCTGCCCTGTGTTAAGGATGAATAGGTAGTTTTTCATCATTGTGTTACTCAGTGTTGAGGAATATTTCTAGGGACTCTTTGATCATTGTATTCAAGGTAATCACTGTGAGGCAATTAAAAAAAAAGGCACTTTGAAGTTGCTGACAGAAAATGTTCTTCCTCAGCGACTACTTTCTGTCCAGTAGAGAAACTTAAATTTTGTATAATGATTATTATGTTACTATAATGGTATTTATACAGCCCTTTCTTCTTCTTGCAAATGAACTTTGAACTCTGTAAAAAGATCTTCCAATACATTATCATGGTTTAAAAGCATTTAGGAAATACCCAAGAGACTGTGCTACTGTTTGTTACAGCCCATGATAATGCCACCCTAAATGTGTGAAGGCTGCTCTCAACATCTTGCCTCACTGGCCTGTAATCAATCTACTTTACTGACCATATCTGCATTATTCCCATAGCTGTACTTTCTATCCCAGTGCACCAATTTATACATCACAGTCATTTATATCACAGTCTCACTGATACTTCTGGCTCAGGTCCTCATTCTGAGCACAAACTCCCTGCTCCTGTGCAGGGACCAGTGGGATAACAGCACCCCTGACTGGGCCTGCTTGGCCACGAGCCCTGGACTGACTCACAGCTTTCTGCAAAGGCTCTTTCTGCAAATAACCACTTTCAAAACAGAACAGAGAAGGAAAAAAAAAAAAGCCCCAAATTTTAGACCCTCCTGACTCAGTAACCAAGTGTTTGATAACACTTGGTTACTGAGTTAACATCCTAGTTAATTTTGGAAGAGGAAAATAGGAGAGATGCAAGACATTTAATGATGTGAGTAAAATGCTGTTTCAGAGCTGCACCTCTGGTTTTGCACCCTGCACTGCTGTGTTTAACTTATCTATTTCCAAGTATCTTAAAAGCTGTGGCACTATTTTGTTTCCAGATCCTATTCTAGCCTCTCTGTTATTTGAACCGATCTTGACAGTCATTCTTTGTCAGAGTACCTCACTGCAGTTTCATCTGTTCAGAATCATATTTTCTAGGACAATCTGATATGAACTGTTAAATTAATACATCATTGGGAAGCGCTGTCACTTTAATGGTGATTTAATGTTACATGTCATGAAGGGAAAAAATGTATTATGCCAGATATGGTGCCTTCTATAGAATAAAATTCCTGGAGGATAGATGCATGAATTTTTTTTTAAATAAAAGATTTTTGTAAAAAACCTGAACAACATAAATGACCCAACAAACCACCCAAAACTGAGAAATCATACCACACCTCTGCCCACAATCAAAATAACCAAATTAGACAGGTATCTAATTGTGTCTTGTTCGTCAGTGTCACTAGGCTGGTTTTGCTTTCTCAGTTGTACAGTCTGTATGGAATGTAGCATCTCTGTACTTGAGTGTTGTAGGTAAAGCAAAAGTGATTTTATTACTAAGTGGTATTTTTCTGTACAAAACAGCTTTTTTTTTCTTCTGTTAGATTTTAGCCAGATTCACTAGGAGAAGTCTCCAAGGCATGGATAGAGAAACAGCTTGATGTGGGTCTGCCTAGAAATTGATGTTTTATTTTACCATGGGAGAGAGGCTTCTTCATGTCGGTTTTCCCTTGCAGCCAACATCTTCCTTATCCAAACAAAGTGGTTTTGGAAGGGTTTCCTTTCCAGTGTATTTTCTGCCAGAGGTGTCTGCAGTCTCTTTACCTCATTATTTCACACCAAAGTTCACCTGTGAGATACAGGAGACAATCCAGAACCACTGCTGGTGTCTTCCCAGGGGCCTCAGAGCTGGTTCTGGCTGTGGTGGATGATGCTTTGGAACTCTGCTGTCTCAGACTTTTAGTTGCCCTTGAAGGGGTCATTCTATGTTTTGTGATTCTGTTTCTTGCAGTGGAGAGGAGAAAATCTTAGTGCTAAATATTCTGGGGCAAAGTAGGATTGGTGGTTGGTGCTTGCTGAGGAATGGATCTGGTGCAAGGTGTTTTCTTGAGCCCTGTGCTCTTGCAGGTTTTGTTTCGCGTCAGTAAAACGCACAACTGCAAGGTTTGGATTTCTTATAGTACTGGGCTTTGTGGGCCAGGTGCTGCTCCTCTCCCCCTGTGGTTTCTCTTTGGGTGTTTTCTGAAGTGTGGGAGACAAGGGTGTTTGGAAGGGTGTGTCTGTGTTTGGTGAGTGTTAGCTGGAGAATGTTTTTTTCAGTTCTTGAGAGTGTTCTGGAATCTTGGGGACTGGGGGTTGGCTTTTGTTTGTTGTGTTTTTCTCTGTATATTTACAATTAAAATATCAGTCTTCTTTTCCATGGATGGAGCCTACCTGTTTCTGGAGGACTAAAACCCAGGAAGACTGTATCATAATCTTGGATATTTTTGGGGTGTTCTGACAAGTGTTGTAGCAGTTTGCTCTCCACGTGGCCTATAGAGGATTGTGTGCCTTGTTGCTGGGTTTTTTCTGTTAACTGCAGAATATATTGTTCTAACCAAATATTGTGAAAAGATAAAGTTTGGCTGAAATTTAAAAATGAAATAATAAAAATGTTATATTTGACTTAATATTGTGGCACTTCCCCTATAGCCAGCAGTTCCTGTGGTGTGTTGTGCTCATGACACCCCAAGTCACTAGACCCATGTGTGATTTTAAGCACCAGCTCCTGCCGTGTTTCTGGCAGATTCTCTTGTGCCTTCAGCCTTGTTTCCCCCTGCACAGTAAGAGCAGGTGTGAGCTTGCTGGGGCTGCCTGTGAACCAGCTGTAATCCAGATAATTCTGCCCTGACTGACCCAACCCTGGAACTGGCAGCAGCACAGAGACTTTTGTCTGCTCACAGCTGAGCAGGTGGGGATGAGCTGTCCTTAACCACAGCCCAGCTGTTGGGATAGTGAGGGATAGAGGATGGTGGCTGTTGTGTGTATGATAACACACATAAATAAATGCACTGGATTACACATGTGCAGTTCAGGAAGAAGGCTTGAGGGAAGGTGATCTGGCTCTAATGGGATAATTTAAAAGAACTAATGTTTTTTTAAACAAAAAATCATAGTAATATTCAGCAATGAAGCAAAAACTTAAATATTTAGAGATTTATAACTATTAATTTTTTTAATTTACTGTTATTTGCAATGGCTTCCCTTCCCTTTAGTTTTAGAAAGACAGACTCACAGTTTATTACTCACAAAGAAAAAATAAAAGAAAAAGGAACCAAGAATATAGGATTGTGCTTATTATAAGAACTAGTCAGAAACTGATTAGTGTGGGAGGAATTAATTATTAAATCTACCCACGCTCTCTGTTTTTTAAAATTTCTGCTATTCAATTATGCACCAGTAAATGTTATCATGCAATCAGTGGCAAGGTGGTAATTAGTATTTACGAATTGCTGCTTTTTAAGTCTGACCTTTCGATAAATTCCATTTGTGGAGGTGGTTTAGGTATGCAGTGATCTTGAGAAACTGCATTTTTTTTGTTTTGTTTTTCCTCAGTTCTGATTTTTTGATACACTGTTGTGGTAGCAGTGACTTACAATCCCCTTTTATTTTAGCTAGTAAGAATAGACACTTCAATGCACAAAAAGGTTCTCCTGTAAATCACTGAATTAAAAGAAAACAATTCTTAATGCAAGGAGATGCATGTAAATGAGAGGTCAGTGAAAAGTACTGTGAAAGGCAGTAAAGAGATGCCTTTTAAAATCAAGCTTCTTATCTGGGTGCCTAAATGGGATTTAGATGCCTGGTTTGACCAGACACTTAGAAAGATTTTATGTTTTAATTATTTATGAGCCCTTGAACAGAGCAGGGGTCAGTGGTATTATCTTTACTAGCTAGTTATACATCAGTATGACTTCATTCTGAAAACAACCATTTTCACCCCTCCTGAAACAGAAACCCAGTGTTCCTAATCTGCCAGCACTGATTTTGCAATGTCCAGAGGCTGTTAAAGGGGATTGTGGGAGTAAATGGGATCACAGCTAATCAAACTGACTGAGGGGATTGTGGCCAGCCCTGCTCAGCCACTTGTCCCAGTGAAGGCTCCAGCCATGGGAGAAAAGCACATTATTGCTTTGCTTCCCAGCCTGTCCTACCAACAGGCTTTGTGCCTCTAGAATGGGTCTTTCTGGGGGTGCAGCTCTGCCAGATTCTATTTAGATGTTCTTCAGCTAGAAAGAAAAAAAAAAAAAAGAATGACTGGGAAATATTGTTTGGCTTAACCAAAAATGACAAGAGGACTCTCGTTGAATTTATGTGTATATAAAATTATGTATATTTTAGGTTTGTGTGATGTGTTTGGTTTTAATGTTATGCTGAGGATTCATTGCTAGCTGAAGTGCTCCACTGTGCCAGGATTTCAGGGCACTTGTTCTCTTGAGGAAACAAGCTTGTCTGGAGAAGAATTACAGAATCTGAAAGTGGAATTACTATGACTCATGTCCTTTGCATTTTGAATTATACTGTTTGCTTATGGGACAGAGGATTATTTTCTAGTAGGTTGATTTAATGCATACTAAGGCACTAAAATATTTTTTTCCAAATGTAAGAAGAGCTGATATCAGTAAATCTGATTTGATCAAAAGGGGTTAAGTCTCCTGTGTCCCAGAGCTGGCTGTGCTGCTCTTGGGGCTGCACAGTGGCCCTGTGTCCTGGGAGCAGGAGCAGAGCAGCTCCTTATGGCAGGAGTGCTCTGTGAGCAGCTCTGCTGGAGTAAAGGTCCAGGGCTGGGGCTTGGTTTGTAGCTTGGCTTTGTAAGCTTTTACAACTGATTTAAGTAGAATATATACAAATAGTCTTGTCCCCTCTGATGGGCAAATATGCCCTTGTTTCCCATTTTCCCCACGTTTGAACAGTATAAGGTAATCTTGCAGAGTTGACTGGACAAGTATTAAATATTCCATTATGTTCTAGATGTGAAATTAAACTTGAGGATGAATTATTTTTTCATAATGCTATTTTTCTGTGTTCTGAAAGTGGTTTTGAAATGTATTGAGTCATAAAGTTGCTCCAGCTGGACAATAATTCTGTTATAGAAACTGGATATGGAGAAGAAAGTACACTGAATTTCTTTGCCTTCTTGGTTTTACTTTTTTAACCATCTCTTCCTTAAAAAAATGTAGAATCATGATAAGAACATGATATAATCTTATGTGCTGCTGTGATTTAACTAAATACAATAACAAATCTTTGAACAGCAACATAAATAAGGACTCTAATTTTACTTAAGTAAAAATGTCCATGAGTCAAACTGCAGATTTTAAGACTCTGAAGAAAGAATTGAGTTCATGGGTTTTTTTAAGATAAAAAAGGTTTGGTTTCCCATTCTAATTATGTTGCATTAATGAACAGTAGTTTTTCAGCAAAGTAAATGCAGAAATTCATTAAAGTTGCAGGAAAATAGCAACATCTCAGTTAGTTTTCTTTGGGAACAGATTCCTTTTGACTATAGGCATGTTTGGTTTTGGGTTTTCAATATTTTGCCACCTTAGTCTGTGATGATTTTATGTTTTATATGTTATCTAAATATATTAATCAGTTGAATGAAATTTTGGTGTTCCTCAGATTTTTGTAGCCGATTTAATTTTGTGATCGTAAACAGGAAAACCATTCTAATCTTCAAATTATTTTCTTTAATTCGCCTTCAAGTCAGTCTGCATTGGTTTGCTTCTTCTACTTTTGTATGAATTTGAGTATAAAACTGCCCTGAGAAAAATTCTATTAAAAATAAAGCTTTGTGTGCACATGCAGAGCCAAGGATACTTTTTATTTAGGGTTTTTTTTTTTTTTTTTTGGTTTGGTTTTTTTTTCCATTTAAGTAGAAGAAAATATTTGTATAATTTCAGCCTGTTTGGTCCCTAATGTAATGGATCAGCTTAGCTGGGAACTGAACTGAGATACTTAATGAGCAGAGATTTTAGCTACAGTGTATTCTAACATCTGGAAAAGAACTAAATAATGCCAAGGGGTTGTGGGAAGAGATGTAGAGGTGTCCTGTATGAATGATTGATGAGAGTTCATGCTCTTTCACACCCAATGAAAATGAATTCATGCTAATGAGCTAAATTTTGATCTTCAGAACTTTAGCAATAGTATTAGCACACTAAATGCTATATTTAACAAGTGGAAATTTGTTGTATTAAAATACCTCTAAGCAATTTTTTTTCTGTATTAGGAGGAAAATTTGTTTGAGTGGGATGCACTGTTTCCACTGCCATCTTGGTTTCTACACTGTGTTTAAAATATCATAATGGAGTTTGTGATCTTGTACTTTTCTTTATTTGCCTTTTGCCAGCCACCCTAGAGAGATCTGCAGGACTTGAGTTATAAAAGACAGATGAGAGATGCCTTTTGGCATTCTGGAAGGCAAATGCTTTTGCATGAACTGCTCCCTCAAGTTCATATTTAGAAGTTGACTACAACTGCCTCCTTTTGCCTTCAGCCCCACTATCTTTCACACCAATTAGGCTCACTGACTAATGATGATTATGTAATAATTAGTGTCATTCCTTTGTTGGCAATTTTCCCTGAAACACTAAAGCAAGCTATGAAAGTTATTAATCTTGAATTATTTTCCAATTTACTCTCCAGATGTTGTGCAATAGGTTTGCTGCTCTGTGATGCACCAGAAAGCTGAAAATCTGAGATTTACCTGTGCTGATCCACATGACCTGTAGTCAGTATCTATCAACAAAGACTGGAGGAAACCCAGAGCAGTCGAAAGGAAATGCTTCTCACAGGTAAGAGAGATTACTTTTTTTAAATTTATTCTCTCCTGAGTAGTGGATTCTGACCATTTTAAACTGTGCTGTTGTGTTGTATTTGTTGCAGGAAAGTGGCAAAAAAGCCCCTAAAACCCAAAAAGGTGGGGGGAAATGAAAGCAGCTCTTTAGCCTTGAGTTTTGCATTATTCCTCTAAGGCTAATTTAAGTTTTCAAATCCAGATTTTTCTGCAGTTAGGGTATCTGTTTCCTGTCACCAGAGAATTTTTATGGGTTTCTTCCTCTTACATAACAGAAATGGAAATTTTCCTATTACAGAAAACGGAAAAATACTACCTGGAAACCTGAATGTTTCTGCTCCAGAAGGCTGATTGGCAAATCAGTGTGCATTTCTGGGTTGTACCCTGTCTAGTTTATGAAGTTGGCCACTTCCACCCCCGTGTATGAAGGGTGGGGAGGTGAGGTGTACATCACATTTTGAACACCTGCCTGTTGGGAAGCAGGGACTGGAAATGAACCGTGAGCAGTGTGTACACAAGCCTGACTTAAAGAGCTTCCACAGGGCAATCTGAGGCAGGCTTTGTTGTGGACACTTTGGGGATGGCTTTTACTGCTGTTGCTGTGCTAGGTCCTTGTTGCAGCCGTTTAGATGAAGCTGCACCTGGGGTGATGCAGAGGGACAGGAGGGAGCTGGCTGTGGTGTGTGGCTGCAGCAAACAGGCTGCAGGTTGGGAGGAAATTTCATGGGATGGATTTGACCTCTACAGAAAATGAGCTGTGGAAATCCTTGGGACCCTCACCCAGGAAAGCAGAAAGCATGAGTTTTCCTCATCAAATGGCCTTCAACAGTTTAAGTTATTTTTCTGTTGCTAGAAGGGCAAAAGCCTGTCTGTATCTATGCCTTTCCATCTTACCTTTTAGTATTTGAGTAGTTTTAGCTGAGGCAAGACACACTTGTCACTCTTGGCTTTATAATTTTCTTCCTGAGTGTGATTATAGTGAAAAATATTAGACAAAGGCGTAGGAGGGGAGAGAAAAGCTTTGAAACTGTGCATGTGGGCTGTAGCTAGAGCCCCTAGGTGAGTTAATGAGCATGGTGGGAGCCTGCCTGCCTGGGCTATTAGTACTTAGCACTGTGGTACTGGTGCTTTGAAAATGCTCTTGGAATGAAGATTGCTCACAGAGCAGGAAGGTGATACGTGGTGCTATTGTCTGCACATTTTACTGCAATTCCATACTTGCAGGAGACTGCTAGCAATGTGATACCAGTTTGTGCTGTTGCTGTGATTTTTTTTTTTTAAACCTACGTATCTTAAAGGCTACAAGCAAAAGCCTGAGTGGTTGGGAAGTTGAAGGAAAGAAGGGATTATATTTGTTTCAATTAGGAATGCCATCCTGCTTGCAATTAAAACTTACGTTGGAAGAAATATATTAATTTATTGGCAATACCAAGACCTATGTCAAAAGGAAAGCAAAAAGATCTTGTTTCGGGCAGAGTTATAAGACAAGTATGATGTTGAAATAATGAAAATGATGAGGGGAAAAAATAATAATTAAGAGAACATTGTGAGCTCTAAGAACTTTCAAAAAAGTAAAATTTTTACCCACTGTTCTTTAACTTCTGTGATACAGATTTTATGTATTTACATATAAACAGAAAACATTATCTGGTAATATTCAGACAGACTCAAGTATTTTGTCCCTTTGCAGGAATTTAAAATGCTAATGAAAGACTAGGCTTCAGTAACAAGCTGCCTAATTTCACTTGCAATGATTTAACAAAAGTGCTTTCCATCTGGGAAAGCCACGAAACAAACAACTCAATTTTTGGCAACAGATTTTTCAATTTATTGTTCTTTCTGAGGCTGTATTATGATGGAGCAATGTAAAGGGAGTTATTTGCTGTTTCTGGTCCCTGTCAGAAAAATACACATGGGTAATCTTGTTAGAAGAGGAAAAACTTATCCAGAAGACTTATGTCAGCACATTCTCTACAGCTTTTTCTTTAAAAGCACAGATTGAATATCACGTTTTTCAAATCCAAGAATCAAAAATTTATTTAAGATGGGATATTCAGATCTTTGAGGCTTATTTCTAGAGTAGTGGTTAGGGAATTCTTGGGCTATGTTGCAAAACTCCAATGAATGCATTGTTATGTTATGTGGAAAAATCTAAAAGGAAAGGCATTGTGGATTCTGTATCAAAAACATTTTCTAAAAGTACATTTATAATATATTTTCATAGTTTCTTAGGGCACTTTATTCTCATAGTGCAATACAATAAACTTTTGAGTTATGGCACATGTCAAGAACCACACAGAAAGTAGGTTGTTTTTTTTTAGCATTCAGTGTGGATATTATTTAAAGACAATGTTGTGTGATATCAGCTGGCACTTTCACCATGTCTTTAAAAGCTCTATTTATTCCTTCTTCACTCCTTTCCCTGCAGTTTCAAATAACTTATTTCACCTAATTTCCTTTAGAGCTCTAAAACTTGCCCTTTGAAAGTAAGGTGCAGTGGAGATGTGAATAAATAATTGCTCTGTGGCCTGGTGCAAACACAAAGTATTTACCTTAGGGTTTTTTTCTTTTTGCAGTTTAAGAACTTGATGTAGAATGAAAATGTCTAGTTCAGGCATTCTAGGTAATGGAGAAAACAGAGATACCAGTAACAAAAACATTCATATTTGACTGCTAAGGGAGAGAAGAAATCCTATTGTGATATTTTCATCCTATTAGCATAAATCAGGTTCTCTGTCTTATGTACTTGCTCTAATAATGTACTTAATGTGAGCTGTCTCACCAACAAGGGATCACAATGTATATGCCACCATTTACATGGGAAATTCCTTTAATCCTGACTCTGGCTGTGGATGTCCTTGGAGCAGTCAGTTTATTCAGCACTTTGCAGCATCAACCCCTCAGTCTTGAAAACACAGAAAACAACAGCAAAATTCATTCTTTGTATGAATGTGCTTAATAAGAATAAATGGTACCAGCCACCGTGGCAAAATGTTCAGGAGAGAAAAGTGTTTCCCGGTCATGTTGTGTCATTGTAGTGAATATCCCTTGTGAAACTAAAGGAGGGGGCTCTTATCACAATGGGAATGTTAATATGGGTAGATTACAGATTAAAGTTTTGGTTTTTGTTGTAGAATTGTTATGCTTATTTGCTGCTTACTTTGGCAGGTCTTCTAAGATTTCCTAAGTAAAAATGTAAAACTATACTATTAGAGGCCAGTAGTGCTGCTGCTTTTATAGAGAGCTTTGAAATGAAAATATTTATGGTCAATTAATTCCTATTGACTTCAGCATACCTAAGATCAGACAACAAATTCCTTCTTTCTCGCTGTCTTTTCCAGCCTTACTGAACTGGAGTAATCTCACACACATACGCACACACACTCCCCCCGTTTTATTTCTATCCTTTGAGATCTTAGAAGGAAATGGGGAGCTGGAAAAGGAGGTGGTGGGAAGAATCAGGGTGGTTGTCTCTGGCAGTGAGGGAGCTGCAGTGCTTGGGTCTCGCAGCCCTGCTCCGCGCTGCGGGGCGGTGAGCGGCTGGGTCTGCGTCACCCGTGGGAGCTTCGTGGCCTCACTTTCTGCTCTCCCATGCCAGAGTGAAATCCAGAGTGTGCGTGTCGCTTGCCAGACTAATTGAACCTCCTCAAAGTTAAATCAAATACAAAGATGAATATTAGTAAGCATAAACTCTCATAAAATTATTTTGTGGTTATTTATTGAAGGAGTAGGCCTTGGGTTTATTTGTTTTTATTTTTTACAACTGCATTACATTGCTTTTAATGTTTTTCACCCAGTGTAAGGACTGGTTTATTTTGGTAATGTAACAATTTAACTCTAATTGGGAAATTGTGCAATGAAAGATCTTAGCATTTAAGAAAATACTATTGCTTTAAAGATTCTACATGCTGGATGAAAGTTAATGCAATTTTCATTAGAAATTTTCATTGAGTCCCATCTGTTTGAATATACAGCAATGATGAATTATTAATGTGTATTGCTGTAAGAGAATAGTCATTTACTGACAGAAAACAGCATTTGGTTTGATACAGGAAATTAAATCACTTTATGCTTGTGAGGCTTGTTAATTATATCTGAAGTAAAGGGTTTTAATTGATCTCAATACTTGCCGTGCAAAATAATTTTCTTCACTTGAATGTGAAAGGCTGCATAACCATTTTTTATTCTGTTTTTATCCTCAATATCGGTTTAAGCTGTTAAAGAAAAAAACCCAAACAGTAGCTTTCAACAGCTAATAACAAATTGGTACAAACATAATTTGCCATCTATTCTGCTTTCAGTAAATGGGAAAAAGAATAAACAAGCACAATCCTTATCTTTAATGTACTGGATGTTCATTGACCTCCAGGCAGCCTTCCCAAAGACCTGGCTGTAGTCTCTGTTGAGTTTGGGCACTGGGAGCCTGAGCCCAGCAGGAGCAGCTGGTGGCCGTGTCCAACCCCCTCTGAGCACTGGCCAGAGGAGCTGCTGCAGCCCTGGGTGTGCAGCCCTGCAGCAGGGCTGGGGCAGGACAGCCTCTCCCTGGGCACTGGCAGCCCCTGGCTGCAGGCTGCACATTTGCACAGGCAAAATCAGCTTTCTGATAGCTCTGCATAGGCACTCCTGGGGAAATTTCTGACTGTTGCTGGGGAAAAAGACAGACTTGTGTTTGGGGGCAGAAGAACAAGTCCTGGCTTAACTTTCAAGTGATTTAAAATTTTTAACATAAATAACTTTAAAAAAATGAAGATTTGAAATGTGCCATATTGCAGCTCTATTTACACTTAACAGACCAGGCAAGTTTTAAAGGTTTGTTCACTTGCCTCAACACATAGACTAGAGAAAAGTATCACAGGATTACAAAATCTTCAAATTATGAAATACATGTGAGCAGGAGGCCTTGAGGCAGAGAAATACACAGTACCAACCTACTAGGGTAACACTCAGCTCTTGATGACTCCCTCCCTCAACTCCCACTGTGGTGCTTCTGGTCCAGAACCAACTCCTGTGCATTTCTTTATGCTGTGTTTCATCTTGTTTAGACCTAGGGGAAGGTCCAAAGACTTGAGAGGTTTCAGTTCAGCTGTGCCAATGGAGATTTTACTGGAATGAAGAGATGAACTGGAGATAATGACTAGGCAATGACTAAATGGAACCCAAAGTGTCCACCTCATCTTTTCCTTTTCAGTTCTCTTGGTGGGGTGGCTGGTCCTGGTGGGAGCAGTGAGAGAGGCCAAGCAGAAGGAATCTCCTGGTAGTGCTCTATTTCAGTCTCAGTGCAAAACATGAAACTTTCTGCAGGATTTCTGTTCATCATGTCTGCTGCACAGACAACACATACATTTTATTCTTGTCCCCTGAATCTGTTAATGAAGCTTATGATTTTTTTTTCAACCTTATCCCTTAATGTGACTGCAGCATTTCTAAGATTTAGACTATGTGGATACAGCCTCTGTGACCCAGATAGTTATGGAGATATAAACCTGTGTCTCTTTAACCAGTATATTGCAGATAGTGCTATCATATAGTTTTGTATCATAGCTTTGTATCTCTTAGTCTACTTTAAAAGTCCATATATAATCTGTTAATTAAGTTTAACACTGCTATATGGTGTATTTACCAAGACACTTTAGGAAGGTGGAATATTTGAATCTGAAGAGCATGTTTGTCTATAAAATGAAATAGAAAATAAATAGAATTAATCTGTGGCTTGGGGATGAGACCCAGGATGGAAATAGAAAGCATAATAGAAGAAAATAATAAGTAGAAGATGACAAGTGCTTCAGCTGCTTTCTTATCTGCTTGGGTCCAGAGTGTTCAGAGACCAGAGCACATTTCAGGACAATTGGTTGCTAGAAGCTTTCAGTCCCACTGTGCCCTTCTCATCTGCTTCTACAGCCCAGATGGAACTTTATTTACCAGTGAAAAGTACAGATGAAGGAATTGATGGAGCTCAATTTGGGAAGATCAAAAGATGTGCAGTCAGTTTCAAATGCTATTAAAAAAAAAAGAAATGGAAATATGATAAAATTCCTTTAATTTGGAAAAGTTCAATCAGCTTTGTGTTTGAAGGTTTTTAGAAAAACACTTTATCCTGTTTCGTCAAAACTCATTTCTCACCAAAAGACAATGATAGGAGATTTCCATCCAATATAGATGTGAGTCTGTCAGCTGGTTTGTGCTCCTTGAAGATTCAGTCTAGGGGCACTGGAATATGCCAGTAGCCATGGGGATGTGTTTCCTATCAGAAATATCTGCTTATTCCTGGCCCTTTCCACAGCCAGTTGAGCTGGGCTGTACAGGTACTATGTGGGCAAAATGTCAGCTGGATGGTTTTTAAGGTTACCTTGATTGAAACTGGGGACATGTACTATCTGTGGAAACTGTGCTGTTGAGAATCAACATTTACACACTTATCCTAGCATTTCCCTAGCATGGATGCTGGTTTCATGTTTTCATTCTTGGCAAAAGGAAAGAGAGCGTTATCTAAAACTCACAAGTAAAAGCTTCCATCCTTTTGCTGCAAATCTGTTTTGGGGTAAAAAAAAGCAAGCCTGGCTTGTATCTTCTGGAAATTTTCATGTTAGGATCACAACAGTTTTTGGTCACGAGATCAGCACTGTATTTTATATTTTTGGCAAGCTGACAAACTTGCTAATCTGTAAAATCAGTATCAAAACCTATAAAAAATGCTTATGATGCCTCTTTCCAAAGTATTTAATGCCTTTCAAATAGTTTTGCTGTCAAGTATTACAAACTGCCCCAAATCTTTCAATGCTTTGACATCTGTGTCCTCTGCATCCCTGGCCCACGTACAGCTTTCAGGTTATGCTTGTGACTTGTCATGTATTAATTCCCAAATGTCATGTATTAATTCCCAACTTAGAAAATAAGTTGTTTTCATTAAACCTCTGTAAAGACATGACTGCCAGAGTTTTGTTTCAAATGATAACATTCTGGTAACTAAGCCAAGAGCTGTGGCATCAGCTTTTAAAGGAATAGATTTAAAATAACAGCAACAAATATCTACTAATTATTTCTGTTGCAATAAGGCTTAGTTTATCAAAGCATTGAAGAAATCCTAGAAACCTCTTGTTTTTGCTACTAAGGGAGCATCACTCGAGAAATTTTATTATAATTACGCAACCAGATCCCATGAGTAGCAGATGTTTGGAGAAAGCTGAAAAATTAAGTTAAGTTTTAATGAGAACTATTGTTCTGGTTAAATAATGCATACCTCCAGCTCCAGAGATGTTACATTTAGAGATTCTAAAATCTTATGTTCCAGTCTTGAAAACAATTAAAATGTCGTCTTGTCACCAATTTAAGTAATGCTTGAGAGCTAAGAATTTCAAGTGTCTTCCCTGAAGCAAGAAACACATTAACAATAATAAAGGCTTATTCCCTATTGTTCTCTGTGAGCTGCATTTTGCAGCAATAGCTTTTTGAAAAGAACTAACCTTCAACAACCTGAATTGCTGAAATCTGGAGGTGAAGGATGTTCTTAGGTACAGGAAAAATGCAAATATCTAAGTGTTTCATAGAATTGCTACACAACTTGTACAGTCCAAATAGTAATCCTTCATACAGTATTTTACACTTCAAGTTTGTTTTATTGACCTAATTTCCATTTGTACCTCATCTCCCAATCAACTCTTGCCTTTAGATTTTATGTGGATTGTAAAATATGCCAGAAAATTGATTCCTGGAGGATTGATTTTGAAGTACAGTCTTTGCTTAGAGTTTTGTGTGCAGTTAAAAGTAGTTATTAGAATACTCCAATATTTAAACCTTCTTTCTGGAATAGACAAGGATGTCACTGTGCTCTGTTGCATTGTGTGTACTCATTTCCTTGGATTGCTCTGCTCTTTCTTTGCTGTCTTCATTATCTGTTGCAGAAGTCTTGATGGAAAAAAACCAGCATAATAACAATCATCTTTTTGATTGCAGCTAATCATAAGCTAAAAATGCAGAACTTCTTAATTATCTGGTAAAGCCAGCAATTCTTCAGGGACAGAGCAGTTCATTTCCTTTCTTTGTATTTCGTAAGCATATCGCTATTAATCATGGAGATCATAAGCTCAACATTCCTGAAAATGTGCTAGTTAAGTAAATACAACTCACTCATGATGCACCTCATAAGAAATCTTCAGAGAGCTACATGCTTTGCTTTGCCTGACAAATAGCGGGCACACTCTGAATATGCTGTTGAAACACAGTAAAGGCTTAGATCCATCAGATCTACCTAGGCCCTGGAATAAATAGGAACCCAATTTTCACTCAGCTTAATTAATAAATAAAACTCATTGTGCAATCTCAAAATCTCTTAACGTATTGCTGGTGCCTTTGTTTCTGCTGAAACATTGTGTCCTCATTGCTGGTTGTGCATGGAGTTAGGGAAGCTAGCTCAGGTCTGGATGTTTGATTCTATCTAGAGTGAGTACAAAGCATTTGGCATTGGACTGGCACTGCAGGTAATGGGATTTTTTTAATTCAACCCCCCCCAAACAACAGTCACGTGTGTATGTGGACATAAATCAGTTATGTAACTCAGTTCTTTGCAGATGTGAAGAATCCTGGTATCAGATTCAATAATCCAAGTGATAGATGTAACCTTTGCATGCCAATTATTTTCTGACCTTATATGCCTGCCTTAATACTTCCCTTTGCATTGTTGTGCTCTGGATTAATTCATCAGCGTAATGGCGTGACTGAAAAGGTCACACAAGAGAACTGTGAGTGCTGAAGGTCTAAGCTGCATCTCTGCTCATGGTGTATGAGTGCCTGTAAGAAAAAACAAAGACAGAAAATGTGACAGATGAGACTTTTCCAAATGAAAATATGAAACAATGTAGTTTTTCCAGCACAAACACTTATGACAGACCTTGACAATGTAACTGCTTTCGGTCTGCTAACATTTACTTGAGCATTTTGACCAGCATCCAGCTCTCCTTCTCCCTTTGTAATTCTTCCTGTTCTCAAAATTAGCATTTGTATCTTAACTTTAATGAGTTTCTTAATGAATAAACCACATTCAAGCTAGAAATTAGCCACCAGTCTACCCGTGGAGGGCTACTAAATGAAAATAATTCCTTTGCTATAAAATAGAGGATTATGACAGACCATTCATTAGTTACAGAAGAGAATATACGTCTGTAGCCAGAGGAAGATATATTTTTAAAAATTCATAATAACTGTCTAGTTGGTTGGTGCAACCTTGCCACGCTTGTTTTGTGCTGTGTCACATCTGGTGCAGTCAGCTTGGTGACACTGTGAACTGCTCTGGCTCCATTTGTTCAGCCAAGAGGCCTTTGAGGCAAATCTGCCTGAGACTTTCACAAGGAATTTCCTGAAGGCCAAGAAAAAACTGCTAGCACTTAAAAAATCCAAGTGACCAGAGAAAGCAGAAGGATATGAAAACTTAGATGAGGTGGAGTGAAGCAGTGAAGGGGGAAAAGCAACACCCACACTGGCTTTGGTAACATCCTGCTGCTTGGAGTGCTGGTGTAGAGCTGGGAGCACTCCACCTCAGCCTCTTGGGAGAAGATCATGGCTTGAAATTCCAGCTGGTTATTTCTGCCTGCTTGGGCATAGTGAGTGCTGTTTGCTGTGAAAAGGTCACATAAAATTTTAATCAGGACAGAAGGAGAGGCATGGGGAGCACTGTGCAGCCTGGCAGGGAACCTGCCGTGTGTTCCCTTGTGCCCCTCTGGAGCAAGTGCTGGCTGTGAAGGGACACCTTCATCCCCTTCATCCTGCCAGGAGGAGCAGCCTCCCGGTGGGAAATGTGCCTCCAGGAGCCCCTGCTGGAGCAGGGATAGCAACACTCATTGTCATTGCCCTGCAGAAGTTTCCAGTTCACAGAAATGCTGTTTCCTGTGCTAAAAAGGTGGGAAACGATCTTCTTAATTTAGTAAAAAAATCTAGACTGGTGCCTTCTGATTACTTTGTGAGACTGAAAAAGAAATGAAGCAGTTTCTTTCAAGTGGAATAAAAATCTTTGTTCAACTAGAAAAGATATCTTTCCACTTGGCCAATCAAAGAAAATTTACAAAAAAAAGTAATTATGGTTACTCTGAAGCACATTTCTTTTGTATCTATACTGTGAATATTTTGTTTGTTTGGGTGAGTTTTTGAGGGAGGCTTTAAGTTGTTTGCTTTGGGGTTTTTTTTGAGAGTGCTGGAGGCTCACTTTTTACAAACTATTGCTGTTACCCTAGGACTGTGCCTTGAGTCTATAATGGGAGTAGTAGTGGTCATGTGTCTGCCCTTACCTAAGGTAATAAAGGTGATGAAATGTTTTGAAAACTCAGAGCTCTGCCTTAGCTTAGCTTCCTTAAAAAAACTAGGTTTTCTAAACCTACTGACCCTGTTTCTCTTAGTTTATGCAGTTTTGTGTCAGAGCTTGTCCTCCTAGCTAAAATAGATCTGTCTTGTGCAGCTGTGATGAAAGGTTTTGTGGTGTGTTTATTTATGTATATACAACAAAGCCTTGGGAAAGAAAGGGAAATGTGCTATGACTAATTCTGAGGTTTTTGTTATTGAAATTATTTCAACTATGGACATGATTTTTTTTGTATTTGAAATTACTTTATGATCAAACAACAAAAAAAAACTACATAGAAATAAATGGATGTATTGTCGATAGTAAGCTTCATTTTCAAGCAAGATGTTAGTTCTGAAATGCCAGCTTCCACTTTAAATCAAAGGTGTCTGGCTCTTTATACTACTAGCCAAACAACATTCTCATTAAAAAACTTTCTGTTACTCCTGTAGAAAGGGAAGCTATCTTTATTATACCACACTAGGAAAATACTTGAGATTATGTAGGTTAAAATAATTTCTATCCATAGGGTTCTGAGGAAGAAAGAATAACAAAATATTGCTCATTACTAAAAAGTAGTGAGGAGGGAAGGGGAGGTTACTAACACTGAAAATTAGTGCTTAAAATCATAAAATGACTGAAAAAGTTAAGATTGTTAAGAATTAAGGGTCTGTTACTGTGTTGATGTAGTTGTGATAGTTAAAGTATTTGTTTAAAATTGCTAGTTCAAGATGATGCAAAATAAAGGCAAAAGTTTTTATTCAATTAAAAAACTTGACTCTTCATTCCCAAAGAATTATTGATGCAAAGCCTCAAGGATTCAATGTGCTGTGAAAACTGAGGTGTCAGCTTGCATCTGGATCTGCTACTGGAAGTGTTTCTGTTGTCAATGTGGCCTTAAAGAGCATTTTAACTTGTTAGTTTTGTGAAGCTGGTGTTTATGCAACTGTATGAGACAGATTGCTTTCTTTACTGCTGAATTTTAGTTTTCCCAATGAGAGCATGGAGAATGCCAGAGAAAACACAGTGCTGCCAAAAACCAGTTCAGGATCACAAAGAGTATTTTGTTATGTAGAGGAGATTTTTTTTGATCTCTGATACTTTAGTTTTTGCTTTGGGGAGGGAGGGAGTGAACCCTATAATGTATTTTTCTCCATCTGATCAATATTAGATGTACTCTAAACTTTGGTAGAGTCAGGAAATAATGATGAGACAGTGGCATAGATTATGCTTTTTCTTTTTCCTTGCATTTAGCCTAAGCTAATTCAGTGTTTGGATGCAGTTGACATTCATGCAGACTGTGTGGTGAAGGCACACGGATGGTGACAAGTCCTGGCACTCTCTTGTTGATGAGATCTGATGAGGTAACAGCAGGAATTCCTATAGCTGCACTATGCAGATGACACACTATATTAATCAAACTGAAGTTTACAGGTCTTGAGCTGTTCACTTAAAATCTAACCATTTTTTTAAAAGGCAAAGGGTAAATAATGCTACGATCTGTCTCTAAGATTTATCAACACCAAATCCAGCAATTTTTACCTTTATGAGAAGTTGCAATTCAACTGTGACATCCTTCATAGCAAAAATGATATTCCAGACATCATAAATGACATTTCCATTTGAGCAAGCCTGCAGATGCAGAAGCACCAATACCTGTTCAGAAGCTGATTTAGAGTTAACAGGGGGACAATTTTACTGTGCTACAGTACATAAACATTCTGCACTGACGACGTTTTATAGCTGGTCACAGTTCTGATAAATATATTTTATGGAATATCTGCTTGTAATGTGCAGATGGAGACAGAGGAATTCTCCATTTCATTTTGGTTTATTTTACTTTGTCATTTTAATAGCGTTTAGAATAAGCCAGATAGGCCATTAAAAACTAGCAGATATACCTGGCTCTTAGTTACACTGATATAAATTACAGTTTGCTGTCTTTGGTAAAGTTATTCCACACTTATAGAACAATTTTCAGAATGTAGATATGCTTTGAGGCATTGCAGAGATGTAAAATTAGAGCAAATGAAATAAGCATCAAACCTTTCTTGGAAATTATAACTTTTTTTATTATTTAAAAAACCAACAAGAACTAAGCATTTAAAAGCCAAAACAAAATCACCACAAAACAACAGCAAAATAAAATCCTACACATAATGCTTGTATTTCTACTATGCTTTTACAGCCTGAAATAACAAAAAATATCTTCTCATTAAAAGCTAAATATAATTTTTGCTTTAGGCTGTTTGTATCTAAAGGATCTACTGCTGATATTGGAATAGGGGGGTCAGTGCCTGGAGAAGGCTGGCTTCCTAAATTTTCAGTTCTTTAACTGATTGTTCTGGGTTAAAAAGTCATAAACCTTGTGGTCCTGCATGCATCATTTTAGACATGCTTTCCCATGAACATCAGAACAGGGAAATATGGGACTATTTATGAAACTCTAATCCTTCTCCTGCAGTCAAGTGTGAGAAGTCAGGTTTGCCCTATTTTTTATCTTGTGTTTTGTCATTTACACCTGAATACTTCAAGAAGCTGGGAATTAAAATTTTTTAATATTATTCTGTAGCACTACCAAGGCACCAAGGGCAGCTTCAAATCTGCCAAAATCCTGCAAGATCTTCCTAGTCCCAGAGGGTTTTTCCAGAACGCCCAGGAAGAACCAGGGTAGGATGCAATTTGCATATGGAGCTTTTTCCAATCTCTCCTTTGTAGAGGGCAAGGAAGGGGCCTAGTGGAAAATAAGAGTTGTTCCTTGTGATTTTATACTGTTTTTTATAGACTTTCCAGTACAAATTACCTTCTGAACAGGTGGCTTAATTTGTTTAAGGGTCCTTTAGGCTGTGGAAGGTAAGCTCTTGTTCACATGTTATGTGGTTTGGCATTGCAACTTCTGAAGGAGCAGAAACAGATTTGCAGACACCAGCCCTGGCTTCCCGTGGGGCTGTGACTGGGACTGTGCTGATGGCTGATACCCCTAATCTTCTTTAGTGCCAGCAGGAAGCTGTCTGACAGGCCTCAGAACTACTGCAAAGTGTATGGTTTCCTCCTCTAGACTGTACTTGTAGAGCTTGGCTGCTCTGTGTCCTACAGGACACTGAAATCTACTATGGTGGGGATTTTCAGTGTCTACTGAAACATTTTCAAGGTGTGGTGAGGCTGGGAAAGGGCTGACCCAGGAGTGCCTGTGTGCCAGTGTCAGCAGCTGGGTGTCCTCGCTGTTTTGATGCCATGCCATGACAGCCAAGATTTCCTATTGCAAGGGAGCCATCCTGGCTGAGCAATGCCTTAGTCAAGCTAGAATGGAAAATCACGCTATAGTACTAATTGTAATGCAGCTTGCAGTTTTAGCTGTTAGCATTGAATTTATAGCATTTGTTTTGCCTACACACACATCAGGTTTCCTGAAGCGAGAGGCAGCACGCGTTCTGTGTGTGCAGAACTTTAGAAGAAACAGAAAACAAAGCATGAACTTAATGTTCGCTATCCTGCATCTGTGCTACAGGCCAAAATGTATGTTTCTTCCTTTGAAATAAACCTATTTTGCATTAACATTTTTCTGTCTCTTTTGTGCCTGTCTGTTTAGCCTCACAGCCTAATCTCGTATGTTTAAACAAGATTCAGAATGTCCCCACAAGGTTAAAAGATATTAATGTGAGTTCATGAATTGGAACCACGCTCTGGATCCCACCCCAGGGTCTCTCTTAGGCTGCTGTAAGTGGGTGGTAAGGTGGAGGCTTGTGAACAGTCATACTCAGGTGAGTGCTGTTGTGCTTTATTGTCCCAGCATGAGAGACCACATAAGCTGGAAATAAGTCTTTACTGGTTACAGAGAGGGGATTCAAGAGGCTCATCTGACATGTCTGGCTTTGGCACTGTCCCTCCAGAGCCCTTAAAGGTGAGCTTGAAGAATGGCATGTTTTTTATGTGGTAGCTGGAGCCTTTGCCTTGGTACTTCACCTAAGAGCTGCTTTTTTACCCTCATGGGCATATCTTTGCTATGGTGATGGTTTTCCATACCTGAGGGCTTACAGGGTCTCTGTATTGGCAAGCACACAGAGAAGCTGTGCCGTTTTGAACAGTGCTATCACCAGTTTTGCCTTTTTCTGCCTGTGCAGGATTTGTGTGAATGCCTTGCAGAGGCATTTTGTTTTCTTCTCAAAAAAAGATGAGCCATACAGATTTCCTCACAATAAATTGTGGGACTTGTCCATCCTTTTATCAATAGTGGAAGAACTATGGGCAGGCAATGAGGGTCTACAAGCATTTTCCCTTCTTGCAGACAGAATGGGAAAGCACTCCAACTAGGGCAGTTAAAAGCACCATTAATTTCAGGTCAGATAATTCTGAGTTTTGCACAGAAAAGGTCAGGAACAATAGATGTGTAAGAGCCTGGATTACCTGTAATGTGAATACAAATATTAGTCAGCAATACCATAAGGGCAGGCAGGTGCTCCAAGTGCCAATAAGGCTAACAACCTGACAGAGACATTGCTCGTTTTGTACTGGGATAAAGTTTGTACTGATTTGTAATTCGAAAGTTCTGTTACACTAATCTTGCATTTATTTGTATTGCAAGTCTTAGAAATAAATGCAGAGTCCTCATCAATGTAAAAAAAGGGTCTCTGTTATTGGTTCTTCTGCTGGTTTGAAATTAATGCCACTGCATTTAACTCTGCTGAGTGTAAGGAACGGGAGTCGCTGCTGTTTCTTGATGTCTTTGTTCCTTAAGATATGACAATGACTGCAGCACCTGCTCTTGCTGGTTATCTGGCTCTGTCATGCTTCCCCTTACCATTCTTTTTCCTTCTTTTGAGATGCTTGTGGAAATTTTTGGAAAGAACTATCAGTTCAGCTCTAAATGCTTAAATCCTTGTAATAGTGTTTCTATTATACATCTTGTTTCCAATATAATGTCTGTATTCCAGCAAAAACAAACATCAGAGAAGAATAAAATAATTTGGTTTACTTTCTTCAGTGGTCAGTTATACACAGAGAATGATAGGGGTAAGCAAAAAAAATATTAAGACACAAATGTGTGAGCACAGTCAAAGCTATGGCATTTGAGAACCTTTATGGTACATGCGAAGACTTGGTCTGAAGAAACTTATTTAATGACTCCTACAAACCAGGCACTGTACTTCAAAAATGTTCCTTTTAACAGAGCTACTATTCCACTGTAGGTTTTTCTACTTGAAATATTCTATAGTTGCTGTGTAATGATGCAATAAATTCACCCAGGAGCTTGTTACAGTTAATAACCTGTAAAGGGCAAAGGTATTTGGACAATGAACGTGAAATTAGACCTGTATCATTCACTAACAGTGTAAGTTATTTCTTCCTTTGTCCTTCAAAGAAATGTCGTTTCACAGAAAAAATGGAGGTCAGCTTATTTCCTAGACATTTAATTTTTTACAGCCAGTGACTTCTTTGTAAATAAATAATATGCCTTGCTCAGAACACAAGCATCAGTTCTGAAAAATTATCAAAGACATTAGAATACAATGGTAATGTATTTCATGCTTCAAAAGCTACAGCTGCCAGAAATTCATAGCAATCAATCAACATTTTTCTTTTGCTGTTTTTCGTGTATTAGCAACACATCAGTAATAATTATGACCCTGGCTGTCCCCACTCTTTCAGATAAATGTACTGGTTATATTGATTCACTTAATATCCCTCTGTGGCTATTTCAAAAGCAGGTACTATTTCACAAGACAAGCAGACACCTCTTTCCCTTTCTCTGTAGAATACTTGATATTTTTTTCAGACAATTTAACACATTTCTTTGTGTTTGAATAGAATTACCTTTTCTACTACTGTGATCTGTAAATTAGAAAATGAACAATAGAACTGCAATAGAGAAAGGTTTTGTCTTTCATAGCCTGTCAAGTCATTCTTCCATTCTTTAATAGACCAAGTCTGGCAATCACAGAGCAAGCCCTAGTGTGAAGTGTTTTCTAAAAGAGAACTATCCAAGTGGTAATGGCTTTGAACCAGAGGAGGGTGGATATCAATTCTCTGTTAGGAAGAAATTCTTCCCTGTGGGGGTGCTGAGGGCCTGACACAGGTTTTTCAGAGAAGCTGCGGCTGCCCCATCCCTGGAAGTGTTCAAGGCCAGGTTGGAGGGGGCTCTGAGCAATGTGGACAGATTGAAGGTGTCCCTGCCCGTGGCAGAGGGTTGGAATCTTCTAATCCAAACCATCCTCCATCTATTAGAACAAATGGTTGTATAGTTGAGGTCAGAAACGTCTTTTGTAAATTCTTGCATATAGACTAAATCATTTCAAGCCCTGAAATGCTCAAGATGCAGGGGCCTTCTAGGTCAAGGCTTATCCTGCAGGCAGGAGAATTTGTGTTAAAGGAAGCTGCACTATGTGCTGTCTCCATTTAAAGGCTTCACTTTGCAATCCTGTCTCTCTCGCTTGACCTTCACCCAGAATAGACTGTAATAAAAACTATTTTTGTAAGTGACAAAGAGGAAGCACAGGCACTGCGGCTGTAACAATGTAAGATTACCTGTGGATTTATGAGTAGGGGATGTTGCTGCTTTGGTTATAGTAATGAATCTCACTTGTGCTAATAAGCAGAATTGTCTCTGCCCTGTCAATGCCTGGGCGAAGTCGTGATGCTCTCAGTCCAAGCTGGTATTGCACTGTGCAATGAGCTCTGGTTTCTGTCTTTCACATTGCACAGGAAGGGAATCCATCTTGAGAAAATGGAAATTATAAAATGCCTACTCATAACTTTGCCTTGGTTTTTTTCTTTTTTTTTCCCTGCTTTACATTACTGCATCTACAAGTCATTTCAAAATTAGTTTCTCAGAAAATGAGCTCTCATCTCTTGTGGTAAAGGAAAGCAATGAAGGCCTTGTTATCCAGAGAGCCAAGGAATAACAGACTGAATAAATATTCCCCCTCACACAATGGGACAGGGAGGGGGAAACTGGCTGCACGAAGCTCTTTTCTTGTATCTCCTATTATTTTGTGTGAAATTTTGGCTGAGAGAGGCCCTGATACCTTCTACTTATGAAACAAAATGAGAGGAATTCAGGACTAAGGGGATGAGGCAGTAATACCTTTCCTATTTGACTTTATACTTGTGCAATGAAGGAGTACTGAAAAGGTAAAATTTTGTCTAGAGAAATTCAAATAGCCTGTTGAAATTTGAAACTAGGTTGTTACAATTCTGTTCTGAAATGCAATATTATTTATGTGATTTTATATAGTATCTTTATTTTGTGGTTATTGCTGTAGTAATTTCAGGCAACATATACTTGTATGTATGTTTGTAGATTTTAAAAATACTTCAGAGCTTTTAATGGTTGACTACTTTTGTGAGATGCAATTTTGAAAGTTGGCCTATGATGCAGATATGTGACAGAAAGTTCAGGGGTTTTTCTGATACTGCAGGAGAGAGGAAAAAAGCCAGTTCACAGTGCTTTAGTACTGCAGTAGTAAAAGCAGTGGAGTCATTTTTATTTTTACCTAAAATCAGAGGATATAAATTTGAACACTTTAAATAGATATATCTCTGTATGTATATTTTACAACGTTCCTATAAAACCAAAGAAAAAGCCAGTATCCAAAGCATTTCCTTTCAGTTTTAGGCTACCTTGGGGCTTCATTTGCTGAAATACAATTGTATTTTAGTTGGATCTGTTGGGTATGTACACACAGATGTGTTCAGCAGGGTTTGCTTCATATGCCTAGTTCTTTAGGTATTAATAGCATTTTCCAGAAAGATATTTAAACTTTCCTTTGAGCAGAGCTTGGTGAATAATTTAATACCAATTTACTACAGTGGTGCTGTCTGTGATGGCTGGCGAGTGATGCACCAGCTGTGCACTCAGGAAATGTGAAAAGTCTCTATGTGGTCTGAGAAATGAGGAATGATCTCTGTTTGTTTGCTTATGAAAGAACAACTTCATGGTAAAAGGTAATGGAAATAAACCCCCTTAACAGCTGTACTCAGATAGTTAACTACAATTAGAAAAGCACCCCAGACCACTACCAATGGAAGCCCCAAGAGATTAACTCACTATAAAACTAATGAGTATAGAGGGGTTCCTAACTTGCATTCCATAACTGCCTTGAAGGTCATGCTTCTTCAGGGATAAGGTACATAAACAACAGTGCCCATTAATCTTTACAAAGTGTTAAGAAAAGCAGGAGGAAACAAAAGAAAGGCTGAAATGTTTTTACTGTTCCTGAAAGAAAAGAGCACACTATTAAATACTTAGGAAGCTGCACTGAGTCCCATTGTCCATGATAATGAGAGAGAGATTCTGCTTCCTTTTGCATGCAAGATGATGAAATAGAGGTTATCTTGTTTTGTAACGTCATCTTCTAATGGTAAAGGGTTAGCAAAAGATAAGATGCAAGGATGATTTCAAAGGATGTATTGATCTTTTATTTATTAAAAAGTGGGATATTTCCAATTCATGTAAATTGCTAGTGTTTTCTCTGAGACTGTAGTTGTGTCTGTATGCAGGGTATGTAAGGTTAAAGGGAAATAATTTTTCCAAGGCTTTTCTCTCCTTGAATTTGTGAATTTCTGGCAGATGTACCTTCCTCAGGACTAGAGTTGAACACTAGCACATAAAAATCTGCCAGTCTCCATTCAGTCCTCAGTTACTTTGGAAGTCATAGCCCTTTATAAAAGGTGAAAGCTTTGAATTGCTAAAATGTTTGGGAACTAAGCATGGCTTAGCAGCTGAGTGCACCAAACTGCCTTAAGCTTGTTTATTCTATCTTAAATTGTAGAGGAAAAGCCTTTTGCTTATCTGGACATTCATAATGCAGGAATGGGTCTGCAATGGATCAGATGTTCAATGAAAAGAAAAGCTATATTTGATGTGGGTCTCTCTCTCTCCTTTTTAATTTTTATTTCCTTATCTCTAGTAGAAGTAGGGAGAAGTAATTTTCTAATGATAAATTGTGTCTTCATGTTAGTAACAGAAAGGCAACCCATACATTTTTGTGTTACAGATAGGAAAGCTGTGATAGGAGCAGAGGGAATTCTTTCATCTGAGTGCTGGCAAGACTTTGCAGCTATGGGACTGCTAATTTCAGTACTGCACTTCAAGAAAGGCCATGGGCCTGCAGGGGAGATGCAGAAATAATGTCAGGTTGGAAAATCTGCTTTGAAAATTTAAAAGAAGAATACTTAATCTAATAAAGAATGTCAAGAACCTTCAGAGTGTTGTCTGGGACACTGATCCACGGTGTTACAGCAGCAAGTCTGGCCAAGAGTCTGTGCACTTGCAGAGATGGCAGCAGTTAGTACCATGGCTGTGAAGCTTTTGGTCTCAGGACTGGGCTATGCTGTACTTTGGAAGGGCTTGTTGTGCCACTTTTGTTATCCATAGTGTAGTTTGGACATGAATGGACTTTTCTGTCTATGGGGATAATCTATCAGACAGGAAAGTCTGGGTTATCCATCACACGTGGTTTAACAAAGCAGGTGGAAAAGCACGTGTCAAATGTCTCAATGTCTGATGTGTTTTGAGATGTGAGATGGACCAGAAGATTTCTCAGGTTGCTGTGTAGCTTTTCTATTATTTATGAGTGCTAGATATTTTTTCAGAGTCCTTTAAACCTAAGGTGGTTCGTATTTACAGCAGTGTTGGAGTCTTGCTGTAGCTGGTTTGCATTTTCTCTCATGGACTGTCTTGTATGGTTCAGATTGTTTGTCTGAAAACAATCTCCATGAGAAACATAGTGACTGCCAGTGGGGGTTTAGAAGAAAACAGAGTAAGCCTGCAGAAGAGAAGAATATGAAGAGAAACAATCCAGTATTTGAAATTCTACTTATAGATCTGTTGGTGGATTTTTATGTATTTCAGAGTGATTACATCAATACTTCTGGGGTTTATTTTTAATGATGCATTTTTTTCATCTCTTTGCAAAAACATTTAGTAGCATTCTCCTTTGCTCTTTCTTCTTTGTACTTGCCTCTTAGCTTGGCAGGTTGATTTTTTTCCCTCTAATTGGGAGAAATAGAATAAAGTGAAAAGGTAAACAAAGAGGAGGTGAAGAAAGGTAAGATAAAAGTAAAAGAGATTTTTCTTTTTTTTTAAATCACAACTGCACAATGTAATTGCCCATCTAGTAAAAATAAAGGCACTCAGAAGAAATGTGGAAAAAGGACAGAGAACAAAGACAGACACATAATCAAATAGAGGAGATGCAGTCTATAATTCTTGGTTGATTGCACACCCTTCCATTCTTTTCACATGGTGACAGAGAAGCAATATAGGCTTTAAAAAAAAGGTGCACCTCTCATAGAGTCCCTGCACTTTTGTCTAAAAAGTACAAATATACAGAAATCTTCCAGTCCCCCTAAGAAGGTGCATAACTGCTTTGCCTTCAGAGCACAACTGGGCTGAAACTATTTGCTAGCCCTTGTTCTGTGGAAAATAGTGTGGACATGGCTGGGTTGGCCGTGCTGGTGGAGGAGGATTCTGAAGATTTGACCCAAAAATCTTCCTAGAACCCCATCTTCCCATGGCTGGGGACATTCCAGCACTAGCTGGATTCTACCTGCACAGTCAGGAGAGCTCTTCCCTGTGTCTGGGGCATTCTTTCCTCTGGGACCCAGTCAGCTGGGATAACACATCCTGAGCTCCAGGCTGGTGTGCTGATCTCTCTGGTTAACTGTTCAGGGGGTGTGTAGGAGTAATTTCTTTTCTGGGGCAGTCCCCCTTCTGTCTGCCCTGGACAGGTTGGGTTGTGGGGTTTTTGGTGCTTTTTGGATAGAAAAGTAAATTTTTTGTGATATTCTTGGCTGGTTTTGATTAAATTAGCCACTGCCTGTGCAAAGATCTGTTTGCCTTGCTCTTCTGAAATAATTCATTACAATTCTTGTAGTAAGAATTACAGTAGTTACTGTTTTGCAGTTGCAAAATTGAACCTTCTTGCAGCCAGATAATTTAGAATCTGAAGGAACTTTCAATTCTCTTCAAACAGCTTTGGACAACCAACCAAACAAAACCCAACCCCATGCCTTTACACAAGCAAAGTCCTTACGGTGAAGCAGCAAAATCTTATTCCTACACTATGCCATTAATAGTTAAATTTGTGAGCAATCCTTTCAGTCTGAGTAGTTTTGACACAATTGCAAGTGTTAACAAGATATAAAAGGAATATAAGGGCTGCCAGCTTACTCGGGGGCAGTTCTTACAGCTCTTCTGGACACTGGTGACATCTTGCTAGGGCTGCCACCTGCTCAACAGGAGAGCACAGCCCTGAGTGCTCTTGCAGAAAATGTCCTTCTTGGAAGCAAAACACAAATTTTAGAGACATTTCCCCCCAGTTGCCTTTATGGTGCCAGAATTATGATATGTGTGATATGTTACTGATATTACGATATGTAACTATATTGCAATTTAATAATACAGTACCAGTCATACAGGAGTACACAGATTATTTTATACAGTATTATTATTATTATCTCTGTTGCTTTCTTCTGCTCTTTTATCTTGTTAATTTTTCCTCTCTTTTCCACGCTTCTCATAACAACCAGAAAAACAAAAATGAGGCAAAATTTTGCTCTTTTTCTTCTCATTTTATCCCATGGTGGCCCACATCTGTTTTCTCTCAGGCCACATCTAGTAGTGGGATCTCAAATGTGCTTTGTTTCAGTGAGATGTGTGCAACACTTGGTATGTGTATTTTAAAATAATACATCTGTTGGGAGCATACCCTGTCTCTGAAGCTGAGCTGTAAAGTGGCTCTGGCTTTTGCACACAGCTGGAAGAGCTAAGTCTCACTTTCAGCTGCTGGATCTTGATTTGAAACTAATTGTGTTCTCCTTCTTAGAAAAATGGAAAAAAAAGGCAAAGCCTCCCCAAACCAAACTAAGCTGTAATCCCTCTCCTGGAATTATACAGAAACAGTTGGATTAGGCAGTTCCAAGCATGCACATATTATTATAGTAGTGTTGATTCTGCTTTGATTTTTAAAGCAAACAGAAATTTTTAGGAATTGTGGTTTTTTTCAGGAATTAATATTTTTCCTAATTTTCTGCATTGATTAATGAAATTAGTATATTTCTCTTCACACACTAGTCCATGTAACTTGTCCCCAGTTAAGATGGCTCTCAGGCTTACAGTATTACTTACAGTAATATATTTTTCATGAATGAAGCAGACTTTTGTACTAACATATGAGCCTTTGAATTCCAAAGCAGTTTTGCTTTACGAGCTTATGAATGGTGAAACACTTTCTTTTCTCAGCTAGAATGGTCCTAAATTCTCCAGTCATTCAGAAGAAATAGGAAAAATTTCTTGGAGGGGAGCTAAAATGAGTCAAGCAGTGGCAAGAGTTGTGATTTACTGCTCTAATGTCAGTCTTACCCATTTTCATCTTGAAATTTGTCTTAATTATAGGTCTTCATAAAGGTAATAGCTTGCAACTGCTTGTGCAGCAGCTTTATTTGCCTACAAGTGTATTTAAGGCTAAGATTTGACACAGCTGACGTGCACCCAGTTAAAACAGTATAGAGAAATTAACTTGCCCTGTTAAAGTCTTTCCTGTAATGAAGCATTTGACAGGAGCTTCAAAGGGGTTGCAAGTACAGGCATTAAGAGGAAGTTTAGAAAAGAAACTGAAATTAATTAACTACCTAAATTTCCTTAGAAAGGAATGAAACTTTAACCTTTCTTTAGGTGCATAAAGTTTGCCTTATCTCCATAGCCACAGGCTATGTGAATAAAGACTTATCTTGAGAAAGAACTTTTAAAAAACTTTTATATTTCTCTGAGAACACCAAAGCTAAATTATGGCAGTTTAAATCTTAGAGTTGTGAAATACAATTTGGTCTTGAGTGACTCTCTTTATAAGGTAGAATGTATTATTTGAATATGTCCAAAATACCCGGACTTGCATGTAAAGTGCTCTGCTGTCAAAAACCAGTTATGAACACAACACAGACAGGGAATTATGGGAAATAATTTTATTTTAAAAGCATTTAATAGCATTTTCCTAATTGCTGTGCCATCTGATGAAATTTTAATTAGTGCAAACATAAAGACAAAAGCAAGAGGAAACAATCAACAGGGAGAAATGTATATCCGTGCTGGTAATAAAAATAATTTTGAGTATAATATTGCATTTTATGTGCCATCTGAACCATCTCACTGTATTTATATGCCTGTAATTTAGCCTCACTTGTATTTTCTGCATTCATTAATATGAAAAGAGCTCAGTGAATGAGCACCTATTATATGCGAGAGCTATGGCCTGGGGACAATTTTATTTTACTCATAAATTTTAATATCCGTACTCTACTACAGTAAAAATAATGAGCCTGTAGTGATTTTGTCCATCATTACAGAGAACTTTTTAAAAGCTGTAAAAAGGAATTGTGACTGATTGGAATTGACCCATGAATCTGAAACTAGGTTTTTTCTTTTTCCCCTCCCCCATTTTGTCAAATGCAAAACAGCCTTTGGCCAGTGCCAGCTGATATCTGGCAACAAGAATGATTTTGCTTTTTTCCATTAGGGTTAATTTCTCCATAGTTTGTTATAAAAAAAGGCTGCACTATTTTTTCCCCCTTGAGCAGCAAAGTATGGTTTTGCTCTTAAAAGAAATATTGGAATTTTTAACTTTGATAATCTATTCCATTAAAAGTCATACTCTTAGAATCATTAGGAATTAGAATAATTCTTGATGGGTTTTGTTTCAATGCTTTTGCTAAATCACCTTAGACACTTTTAAAAATCTAAATCATAATATTCTAGTGATCACTCTGTGTAGGAGATAATTATGGCTTTAAGGTGTACCCAATCCACATAAATGGATGTATGTCAGATTCAGTGGGAGTTTACAACCACAAGAACTCAGTGGTTCAGGCTCTGTTGGGTCTGCAGGATCATCTGCTGGTAGTCTGTGAATGTGTTCAACACCAGACAAACACAGGCAGGGAAAGCTGCCTCCCCAAGGGGCAGATGTGTGCTGGTCTGGATGAAACCAATCCATGAGGTCAGTTATCAGACCTGTAAAATAGTGTTATTTATAGCAATGCTGAAAACGTGGCTCCCTAGTTTTAAAACTCTTTTCGTGTTCTGTTTCACATTTTTAGAAAAAATTCAGGCTCAAGCTCTAACAAACTTAATGCTCAGGATGCAGATGCAAATGCTTAATGGCACAAGTCATTAATTCTTTGTACTTGTACTTAAACCAATGTATTTTATAAAAGAGTATTTAATAGTAGAGGGTAGATCAGCAAAAGTACTTTCAGACTTTTTCAAAATTAAATGTGAGCCTTCTTATAAATGGCATAGAATAAATCCCTGTGTTGCAGGTTATATAGGTTTACCTTGCAGAAGGATTGTATTTAGCGTGCTGAAAGCTTCCCTAGTGATTCACAAATCTTGCTATACAGTTTTATATAGACTTTCAAGATTAATGCTGCCTTCCAACCTAAATTTTGATGTCTAGAATTGTATATGATTCTGGTTTTTTTGTTGCATCAAAGTCAAACTTTTCATCTTCTGCCATGTCATGAGACGTCTGTCTGAGAGATGAGGATAATCCAAAAGTCACATGAAGCTCTGTCATTGCATCTCAAATATTTTTGTCCTTAAAGTTTGGCCCTGTCTTCTTTCTTCCTAGTCTGCTTTTTAAAGTTCTTGCAATACTTTCTGTTCAGCAGTTCTTTGAGCAGCAAATGAAACCCAAAGAGGAAGGGTAAAGAGACTTCAGGCTGGTTCCTGCTGAGAGCATGCCCACATACACGCTTGCTTCCCAGGCTTCCTCAGGCAATTATCCTTCACTGCAATAGTTATTTTCTAATAATGTAGTATATTTACAGTCAAGATTCCATTTTAATTCAAATTATGACAGATTATTTAATCTCTCTGTACCTGCTCTGACCTTGCTGTTGCCTTTTCAGATTCCTGAATTCGCAATCGTGGTCGAGCTGTGTCCCACAGATGCTCCCACCCGGGGTTCTGGCTCTGAAGTGCCAGAGGTTTCCTCCTTGTGTTTCCCAGTGCCAGAGCCCCTTTGGCAGTGGAAGCAGTCTTGCACCAGTGGGCAGGCAGGCTGCTGAGGGTCTGGGACAGGGAACACTTCACAGTGTCACACATGAGAAGTTTGCTCCTAAGCCTTGAGCTCGTGCTTGAAACAAAGACATTGTTCTGCTGGTGTCTCAGGTTTTGATGTGTCTGTGCTTTGCCAACCCATCTGTGCAGCACTTCTCACCCTAATTGACATGTTCCTTCCTGGTCACCCACTGCTGCTGCTTTTTGTCACCACTCGTACAACCAGCAGCTGCTGATGCTCCTCTTTGTGGGTAGTTTTTGTCAAGGTCACTTTCTGTGGACAGACATTCCTGCATCTGCTCTGTAAGTGCCCCCAGTTTGGGGCTCAGACATCTCTTTTCTGTCTAGTTGCATCAACAGTTTCTTTTCTGTGGAGGGAAAATAATGACAAGAATTCTGGTATAATAGGTGTTGAATCTAGCTCTGTAAGCATCAGTCAGGATTGAAAAAACCCAATTATCTCTTTATGAGTGGCAAGGGCCACTGGTTTAACATTTGTAATTATTCATTTTAATAACTAAGATGATTAGTTAATGTTATGTAGGTCACATTGTGTGGTATATTAGATTAAATTGTAAAAAATCCCTAAGTGACGTATGAACCCCAAATGATAGAAAGTTATTCTGTTTGTAAACCCTTCCTTCCCCAGACTATCTAATTTTTGCTAAAATATCACCGCAGTTCTCTTAATTCTCATTTCTCACTTGAAAGCAGCTCATGATTCTGATTTTACTTTGTTTTCTTGAGATGTCTATTTTTTTGAAAGGAAGTCAAATTCCTAAATTTTATTATGTATTGATGTATTGGAGTCAGTAATTTAAAGTTTGAGGTTTAAATTGGTAGTCAATTTTATTTTATTTCTTTCATCTTTCCACTTTCACTTTTAGTAAACCTTCTTTTGACAATGGAGATGCTGAAGTTTAAAATAAACCTCCTCCATTACGTAAGAGAACTGAAAAAGATTATTGAACTCTGTCAAAACAGGAACTTAAATTTGGTCTTTTTTACTGGTTTTTTGGGGAGGTTGGGAGGGCAGTATACTTTATTGTAGAGCCAATCTAAAAGATTGAAAATTTTGATTCCTAAAGCCTGAGTTCAAACCCATCAAAAATATTACAACTTTCACAAAACATTCTGAAAATTAAAAAGATGTATTTTTTATAAACTCTGTGGGTGTTTGTTTCAACAATTTGATTGTTTTAATGAGTAATCTTAATAGTAAAAAATCTGCTAAGTTCTCAGCTGAGGTTCACAGGGGGGCTTTTTGAGGTGAGTCTGTCTCCCAGGTAAAGCTTCCTTGTTGGCCATTTAGTGGGTGCAATGATGCTCCTGGGACATTGATTTACGCTGTTTTGTCATTGAGGGTTGAAAAAACCAGCCCAAAACAAACCAGAGAAAAGCCAGGCATTCTGTTGGCTGAAGGTGAGCAATAATAAATGCCTGTGTGTTTTGGGCTGGAACAGGGCACACCACTGGAGCAGTCAGGGTTAGGCTCCAGCAGCAGCTGTGCTGTTTGTAGATGTGCTCTATTTTCTCTCCAGAGCAATCTGTTACTTCTTACAGCTGCTGGAGCTATTGTAAATTTTGTCTTTCACGTCCTGTGAAACATCTCTAAAGCAGGTATTACAAAAGCTGCAGATGGATGTCAATAAATGGCATTCATTGCACAGAGCCTTTGTTAAAGGTGTTATTTCTGTGTTCATGCTACAGCACTTCAGCTCCTGGTTACAATGTTAGTTCCCAGGGAAAGTCATCTGATAGGTGGTGCTGCAAAGAAGGATACAGTGGAGCTAAGCTGTGGAAGAATTCAATCAAATTTTTCTCTTAATCCTGTTCCCCATGATTAAAGAAAGAGAAGATGGCCAGGCCCTGCTGCTTTCTGATGCCCTGCACTTTCTGGGGGGAAAAAACCCAGGGATTGTGGGCAGCACCTGGCAGGATAATTGATGGCTGAAGAAATCATGTTCTTCTGCTCACCACGTGTTCCTCCTCTCTGCCTCCTTATGGGAAGGGAAATGCTGGAGTGGATTTTGAAGTTTGTGACCAGTGGCTCGTGAGCCTTGGCATGGAGAGGGAGGGCTGGGCGCGCCCCAGCTCCGCGCGTTTTGGGGCAGGAGTCTGTGCTCGGAGGGAAAAGGGTCGGGGTGATGCAAGGACAGCCATGCAAGCCCCAGCCTCGGGATAATTCCCTGGCTGGCCCTGGGACCTGCTCACTCGGATAGTTTGATTGCAGATCTTCATTTCGATGCAGTGGTTTTTGTGGTTTGCTAATTTGTAGCCAAGTACAGGAAAGCGATGGTGGGCAGAAAAGGAGTTTTAATGAGATTACGCAGTCTTGGGCATAAATTTGATTATTGATTTTTGGAAATTACTACTAAACCTTAAAATATTTTCTGTTTTAAATAGCCCTTTGATTTCCAGAGGAAAGTTCAATAGGTCAAATGCTCAGGAATAGAAAAACTTCTTGTAACATTTATAACACACTGATCTTTCCCGTTGCTGCTGTTGGCTACAGACACAGCTGAGTGATCATTGTACTCTTTGGAGAGGATTTAAATGTTACATTTGAATTATTGTGTAACCTTCAATGCAAAACTGCAATGAAAGGCAATGTTTTTACATGCTGAGTATTTTTCCCTAATGACTACTTTTACAGGGAATTTGGCTTCTTTTTGACAAGGGGGTGCCATGCTGCTGCCGCCATTCATGCTTTTGGAATGGAGTTTTTATGTTAAATTAACAAAAGCCATAGGAGTTGACTATTTATTTGCAGTAGGATTGGGGTTTCTCTCCTGACATTGTAATTTTGCCCCAGCTAGTGTCACCAGTCCTTCCAGGATAGTTGTTCTCTGATTTCCCTCCTAAGAGTAATTTTGCCAGTGAAGTTATTGAAATTCTAGCGAGTATTTCAGGTACATTTATATCTATAAATTGTACAAAATATATAAATTGTCAGATTCCTCTTGTGGACTGCTGCAGCAGTTTTATTATTTTATCTTGGAGTGTAAAAAAGTTTGTTTCTCCTCTTACTTCATTTTATTATGCTGCTGGCAGACACACCAACATGCATTTTAAACAGCCCTTTAAGATCAGGAAGACTGCTCCAACACACCCAAAGTGGATCAATATAAGCTTTTAGTGGCTATACACAAACCAGGTGTTTGGAAGTTATAGCTCTCACTCCTGCTCAGTCTCTAACAGTGTGTAGTAAATGAGGTTTTTGTCTTTCAGGTTAATACGAGTTATGCTCACACAAAACAGGTAAAAGAATATTAGAAAGGTGTAGGTCCGAATTAGCAGATCTGTTTTTCTGCTGCAGGTTTAATGCTATTTGAAGCTTCCAAAGAGCATTATTAAAAGCACTTTAGGATAACTCTCAGGCAGTTAAGCAGCCTTCGATTGCAAACATTTTTGTAACTGAACCTGTGCAGGTACAAAGGCTTTTAATGACAGTGTACAAGATCTTTTCATTGATTTAAATACTTTTTATGCAGCCTGAATCATACACCTGCCCTAGTCCTTTACTACTGCTGTAATAAAAATCTCTACTATTTAATATTTTTAATGGTTTGTTTTCACTTTCTCCTTTTTTTAAATGTAATTTTTATAGGGTCTCCTTTCCCTGGCTTCTGATATTTTAGTACACTTTTCATAAGGTAGTCATAAGGCTGTTTACTTTCCTGAGTCTTCAGTAAAAACAAGCAGCAGCAGATTGGTCTTCTTTAGAGTAATTCCATCCTTTTTGATTTCATCAGCCCTAGAAATTAACTCATAGTTCAAAATGCTTTTTTTCTCTCTCTCTAATGCACAATTTTCAAATATTTTAAAGTGTGCTATTCCAGTGTCAAGCTCAAAATATCATCTTTGAAATTTTTGGGGAAAGAAGAAGGATGATAACTCATTTATCCTTCCTCCAGGGGATATTAAACACCTTGCTGATAATTGATGAGGGAGATCTCAACCCAGATCACTTTGTCAGATGAGTCTTCAAGTAGCTACAATCTGGAATTGGAAGGTTGGTCCTGTCAACATCACAGATGTACCTGACCAGCTTTGTAAGTTAATTCATTCCCATTGAAAGCAGAGGCTGAATTGCCTGTTTTTCATGCTGCCTCTGGAAGACTGCAATCACTCAACTCCTCATGAATTTTTTTGGCTGCAAAGGAATTTTCTCCCTCCCTTCTCATGCTTTAATGTGGCAGAATAAACATTTAAGAGAGTGATTCCTGAGACTTCTCCTGTGATTAAAGTATTTTATTGGTAAGTTGATATCAAGGCACACGAGGTCTGTGAAATTATGGAGTGTGTCAACATTGCAAAGGGAAAAACCCCAGCCAGAGCCCTGCAGCGAGAGCTGTGAGCAGCTGAGGGTTTCTCTGAATAAAATGGGTTGCTACCAGGGAGTTAAAGGCAAAATTCATCTCCACAAGAAGGTATAGGGATGCGTGGTAAGAGTGAGCTGAATCTTTGCACCTTCAGATTTGGAGGAAAGGGATAAAAGGGAGCAGTAAGAGGCCTGGAGGAGACATTCCATTACCTGCAGGAAATCCCATGGACTGGTGCTGATGCATTGAAACACTGGACTGACATGTTCCTGCAGTGTATCACAGGTTTGTTTTCTGACCAGGCATCCCACTTCTGCCTAGGTAAATGTTGGCTGTACAAAGTGAGATAAACGTGCACCTGACTGAGTGGGTGCAATTGAAATGGATCCAAAAATATTTGAATATGAAAATTAACAACGTACAATTGTCATTTACTTTTTTTTTATTGTTTAACTAATTTCTCAAGATCAACTATCTGTCACTTTCCAAAACAAAAGATGAGTAACAAACCTGTAGCATTTTTCTTTGTGGCTCGGCAGGTACTTGTGCTGGGGCACGGGGTGAATGACAAGCCACAAGCTTTTATTGAGCTGCTTGGTCACATCTCTCCACTGCTCTTAACTTTACTCAAACACAAGTAATTGGTTGCAAAGGCATTGTTTCTTGCACAAGTTGCTCTAATTTGAACCAATTAAAATATAATTACACTATTTTATGGTTAATTAGACTCTCAAGTAGCTTCTTCAGGCTAAAGTTATTCCCCTGGCTCTGTATTTTGAGATCTCTCTTGTCTCCAGTGGAAGACTCAGGTTAAGTAAGAGGGCCTCTAAACTCAAGAAGTGCTGATACTTTTAAGTTCATTAAATTATTCTTCAGTAACTTTGCTATTCCATAGTTCATTTCTTCCAGAACATTGGAACCAGAGCCATATGGTGGCGATTCACTGCACTTGAATTTCTTAGGTTGCTCTATTATTTCCTTTGTAAAGTGTTCAATCTCTCTTAAGTCCACACTGTGAATTCCTGTAAGAAATGCCCTTGGAACAGAAATTTCCTCATTATCCCTTATGGTAAAGGCTTGTGCCAAAAAATAATTTAATTTCACTGCTCTCTTGTCATTATTTTTAATTTCTTACCTATCCCTTATCCAGAAAGGGCTTGGAATTGCTCACATATTCACGTTGGTATTAAAGCACTTAGCTATTTCCATGCATACAGAAACTCAAACCCATAATGTGATGCTGACTTTTCAAATACAAATACTTGTGAGCTAACCATGGACTGCTCTCTTGTATTTTGAAAAGGAGTTTTTTCTGCATAAAGAATTTGAAAAAAGGAAATAATTGAGAAAGAACTTTGACTAGTAGAAATGAGAGGAAAAGATCAAAATACATGCCTATGAAATATTGAGGTTTAAGCAGTTTCATCCTCATTCCAGTGGAATTACATCTACAATGCATTTGTTCCAGTACCATCAGTCACACAGGATTTGTGTGGCTTTGATGTTAGGTACAGATCTAGCCTGTGAAGTCGTTTGCTAGTAAGATAGATTTCTTTAATTTTTACTCATAAAAATGGCAAACCTCATCTTTGTGTTAGTAATTTACTCACAGAAGTAATTTACTCACTAAGACTATCTATATATACAAAGACTTCAGTGTGCTCTATTAAGTGGAAGATTTTGAATTTCTATTTTTTTTATGTCAGGTGAATTCAGACATTTGATGTACTCTGGACTTGTGTAAGTGATCACCTATATAAAGAAAAAGAATTCTAATAATGAGTAGATATTTAATATAATTTTCAGTGTCTATTGCTGCTATTGTGGTACTTTTGTGGGGAAGAAACCCAATAGTGAGTAAAACAATTCCTTGTGGTACATTACTATTAAACAGCCTTGTTGTCTGTATTGTGCCAAGCTGAGAAAGGAGATAAAAAATTGAAATTGTTATGTAATGTTTCTCTTAGCTAATATCTCACCTTTCCATCCATCTTTTAAAGGTGCAAGGCAAATGCCTGGTTGTATTTTCACATTGTGTTTAGGAGTGACATTTTCTGCAGTGAAGAGTACTCTAGCTTTAGGGCTAGGATTTAATGGTTTTCCCCTGAAATTACAAATAAATAAACCAGGCAACAACCTAAACTTTTATACATCAAAGTATAAGCAAAAGTTATTTATAAAAAAAAATAGAGGCTGTGGCTACTTTAGGAGTGGCAATGATGATTCTTAGTTAAGAGAGGCATGCAGTGGATTATTTTATATTCTTCTGTGGCAATGACCTGTTCAAGTAGATTGTTCTTGATGTTTAGGAAGAGGGCCAGACACCTTCACTTTCCAATGATCAATGCATGTATCAAATATTAGTATTAAAATGGAATACTTGAACTTCTGAAGAGCTCACTCTTGTAAAGGAAAAAGGTTTTCTCTCTCTCACTGGGTGTGTTGTATCAGTGGCAAAATGAATTACCATCCTTATGATCAACTGAAATGGAGAATTAAATGTTCAGACACTCACTTGAATAGGGGCCTGAGGTTCATCCAGATGGGCTGACACGTAAAGTAGCAGGAAATTACACCAATTCAAGTCTTTCCATGGTCTAATTCCATCTGCTGTACGTTATTTAGTGTTACAAATCTCAAATTCTTGACAGAATAATGTTTTCTGAACCAGGTTTTCTCTGCCAACTAATGCAATGTGTAATTCCACCTGGTTTGGGTCTATTCTTCAGGGTTTATATCCTCTGCAGGTGGTAGAGGGATGCTGCAATACTGCAGATGTCCAAAAATCCATGCAGGTCTTTCTGAATTTATGGTGTAGCAGGTGCTGATGGCAACTAATGACACCCAACTATTTATATACACAGCTATTATATTTTCTAATTCACTGATTTTAGTAGCAGAGAAAATTGATCTTGCTGGCTGCCTGGAGATTTGAAATCTTTAAACTTGCTCACCTGTGTTACAATTCTGGGCTTAATCAGCAGTGCTAGATAAAAAACCAAAGGCTTTTAACCTACTGTACTAACCTTTTATCTTGATGGAATAATTCTGCTTCCAAATACTCAAATTATATCTATGAAAAAGTTGTTATAGCATTAGATTTTCTTCCCTTTCTTTTTCTTAGAGGTCTAAAAACTACTATCATTATACATAGCATCCCCATATGGCATTAATTCCACATGTAAGATATGAGAGTATAATTTTTATATCCCTTCAAAAATCCTGAACTTTTTAATTCACTGTTAAAATTATCTGCTCAGGTTCACTCTCTACATTTTTCTTTGATTCTTCATACTACACATGGATTTCCCTCAAATGTAATTATACTAATTTCTTCATACCTTCCTGACACACTATTCCTTTACTTAATCTTATTAGTGAAGTCCTAATTCTGCCTTTGACAAAGGTACTGTCACCTGCAATTTTATGTCAACCAGTGTTCTATGACCTTCCATCCAAGATTAGTGATTCCAGAAATAGAAATATGATTTCAGAGTACTTGTGGAAGTGAATGAAACACTCTGCAGTGTTTTTGTTTGGAAACATAGTTACCAAGTAAAATTAAACAAGGCAAGTAGTTTTTATTATAAACCTAGTTCAATCACAATATTTCTAAAAATTCTAATGAGTATCTGTAGCCTGTACTGGAAAGAAACAGGGACTATTGTTATCCACTGTATTAGAGAGCAGACAGAAAAACACAAAGCTACCATGGAGAAACCTGGTGAGTTTTCATCCCTGCAAATTATATTAGTTAGAGACTTGTTTAGCACAAGGCTGAGCTAATGCATGGTCTTTGTTAGCTTTGCTACTGTAAAAACACTAAATAAACAAGCACCCTTCAAAGAAATATAACAGATACTTTTGTGTAAATCAAAACTAATCAATCATTCATGACTGGGTTTTTTTTTGTGTACCTGCTAGTTTGTAAATGGAAAACAACAAAGGAGAGCTTAAGTTGTTGGCACTTTTCTTTGCTTCCCTGCTTTCCAGCATTCACCATTCATGTGTCTCACGGATGTTTAGCAATCTATTTCTAATCCTCTCTGATGAGAACAAGCTGTATGGAGCACTTTTTCACCTGTGATTTTCTTGAACAGATGCTTTATCTGCAGTGCATGCATAGATCTGATTTGCTTCAGAAAGTTATGCATTTTGTTTGTACAGTGTGAGTACTTTGTCCTTTGGGGATATGTGTGTGCACTAATAAGTAAATAGCTTGCAACAGAAATGATGTAGCATGGAATTATTTCAGTAAGAGTCACGGTGTTAAAATGAATGAGGAATAGTCAGAAAAATGGGTAATGGAGAATGAAAAGCATCTCTCAAAATCTGTAGGGAGTATATATAAACCATAGAGAGTCACCAGGATAAAGTTTGTGGCTAATACTTGGCTATTCTGAATTTTTGTATCATATTCTAAACTTTTTTTTTTACATGCCCAGAAATTATGTAAGCTGGTGCTTTCAAACAAGAGGCTGTGGTTTGTTTTCTGCATTTATCCCAGTGTTGTGAGGGGCTTTGTAGATAACATAGCTCAGATACTCCAAGAGTGACTGAGGAGCTGATAAGGTTGAGTTTTTAGGTAGAGTTGTTGCTAGCCAGCTCTGGGTTGTGGGTAGCACAAGAGGGTGCAGCAGACCCTTAGGGCTGTGATCTGCACTGCACCACTGCAAGGTGTTGTTGTGAGGATCCCACCTTCCCTCCCACCACTCTGGTTTCCCATCACTGGGTAAAGATGGACTGGCCAGCAAGTAGCAGTGTGTCATAAAAATTGGAGAGTCTCCTCTGCTCTCTTTCTCTTGTGTCCTAGCCAAGCAAATATGGAACAGGAAATGCTGAGGTTGCTTCTATCGTATGGAGTGGAAATTCTATGGTATGGAATTTGAAATTAACTAGTTTTAAGTTCCCAGGAACATTTACATTTTGGTATGATTCTGTATTGGCTTTGTTTTTCCCAGAATATTAAGCTAATGTTCACAGCATGGTTAAAAAAAAAGTCCTTCCAAAAGATTCTGTAAATCTCCATTGCATTTCTTATCTTCATCATGCTGTCAGAGAAATTTGAAGTGGTGAGACTACCCAGGACCAGCTACACCTAATTTCTCTGATCCACATGAATCAGAATTACTCAAACTCAATAATTACTGGTAAATTACACACACTTTCCCCCCCTCATTCTTACACACACTTTTCCCCCTCATCCCTTTACTTTCATTCAAGTAAAATTAAAACTTTTGCTTTTGCCATTGTGTGTGTTCCACTGTGCCTCTGCCATCACTGACCCTTGACTGAACATTGCTTTCCCTTTGGATTGGAGGGAGCATATTCCAAACTACTCTTGAGTGTTTCTGGCCTTTTCAATGCATCCAAATTACAATTCAAGACTTCTCATTTTTTCAGTATGTAAAAGAAAGGGATTCATCATAAAAACTAATGGGGGAAGCACAAGTGAGAACTGAGATACCTGCTTCTTGGGTGCCATCCAAAAGGTGCCACTGTGAGAAATTTAGGTTGGGATTCTGCATACAGAGCAAACATTCAGACTTTATTGGGTAAGCTCTTCATTGGAAGTTGAACCATGGATACTTTGGGATGGTGGTAGATTCCTGGGCTAACTGAGTAACAAAGGTCAGAACTGGGCCGTAAGTGTTTGGAAAAATACAGTTTGTGTCAGCTTTTGTTTCCACAGTCTTGTTGATATCTTTAACATTATTGATCACTGATCTATAAAAAAAAATTCTGTTCCCTCTGGGACACATTATGATGCAGACATAACCAGTGGGATCTACAAACTGTTTGAATCATCTCTGCCAGAAATGTATGGAATGTTAAATGACATTAAGTCACAATAGGATGCAAATTGGTTTTTTCCTCTCTAGTGGTTTACAAGGCTTTCATCATTTGTGAATCATGAAAATTAAATTTCACTCAGGGTCACATAAACTGCTTGTTAATCTATTAGCAACAAGCACAATGTCAAGGGCAATGTGCAGCTGAAACAATTTTTTGTTTTATCAGAAATTCATGCTTAGGAGTTACACATTTTTTCAGTCAACCAGGACTCCTGAATGGAAGTTTGCTTTCTTTGATGCCTGCTTAGGTAATATTTATTTTTGTGTAATATCTGCTAAAATACAAAAATGATCTACATATGTAGGTCTAACAGTCTAGGAAAATCCAGGCTCTTTGATTTTCAGTGTCCCAAACAGAAGCATTCATTTAATTGTAGGAGAAATGGTTCCTAGAGGTTTAAGCACTTAAAATCAGTTAAAAAATCAGTACTACCTTAGAGTATTCCAAACAACTGTTTTGGGGGCTGCTGCTTGATTTCCTTTGTACTCTGGAAAGCCACTTAGTATGATGGAACCTAAGAAAACTCAGCAAGGATATATCTGGAGAAAGACTGGTCAGACACAAATATATGGAATCTTCATAGTCAGACTCAAAGAAACCAGTATTTTATTAATGTGATTAATTTATTAATCTGTGGGTAACTATGGGAGAATTATTTCGTGTCTTATGTGAAGGTTCACTCTTTATACAATGAAGTATTTTTAAAACAGTGAATACTGACAAAAAGGATATGACAACTGGTGATGTTATTCTCTTGTGCTACATAATCTCTATCATGCTGACAAAATGTCATGTACTTTGCTAAATGCTGTATTTAGGCTTCTAGGACTTATGCTCCTTCCTTTTTGATGCGCTTTCATTTGTTGGGAGGTTTTTGGCTTTTTTGTTTGTTTGTATTGGTTCTTTTTTTCCCCCTCATAATTTGAAGAAAACATAAAGCGTGAGTGGATGAAAAACTACAATGGATTCTCTCTCCCTTCTGAAAAGTTTTTCTTCTACAGATTCCATCTTAGCTAGATTAGCTCCCATTTGATTAGGTTTGACACAGGAATTAGCACATAAAACCTTGTTGATATAGGTCACAGAAATCAGTGCAGAGAACTGCAATAGATCAGGTGCATCCTCTGGGTAAAAATCTGTGATTCGAGCACTGCAAAATATGCACTGATGAAAACATGTCAGTCTGTTCAGATGAAATAAGATAATTATTATTATCTTATTATTATGAAATAAGATAATAATAATAATTTCAGATGATAAGAAATACTCTTATCACCTAATGCTTGTTTTACTGTCAGGGCAGAATTAGTGAGTGCATGACGATGCAGGTTGGGAGTGAATCAACACTTTCTTTGAATTTGTAGGATTTGGAAGAGTTAATTTGAGGAGACATTTCTCCAGACTGGAAAGGTATGTCTCAGAGAAGTCTCAGTGAAAGTGAAGCTACCTTGAGGCAGCATCAGTGCCTGGGCAGTAAACACGTGCATAGGCTGGGGAGAACTGGGCTGTGGCCCTGGGCCAAGAGTTGTGGCACTAAGCAGCCTTTCCTATGAATTTTGGACTTCCATGCAGGCACAGCCCTTTATTGGCCATGTCTCAGAGCCCTGGGATGGCAGCTCTGTGCTGCCCAAGACCCACAGTCTGCTGCTGCCCTCTGCCTCTGGGAAGGAGCAGCCCCTCTTCCCTCCCAAAAAAAAAAAAAAGTGCAAATTTTCTTTCTTTTGTCCTTTATAAAGGAGAAAATCAGATCAGTAACTATAGAAACAGACAAGCTGGTCTGACTAAAAGTGGAAATAAAATCTAGTAATATGAATCAATAAATCAGATACTGTAATTATGGATAACACATACTAGAAACTAACCTGAAATTTTAGTATTCTGAAAGCTCATCTGGAAAATATTCTTTCTGTGTGGGGTGCTTCATCTCCATAATGAATATCAATTGTTTGACAGCGTTTTACCGCTGTAATAATCAACTGTTGGATCAATAAAGAGCATTGAACAGGTTCTAAAAAGAGAGCAACACATCTGTTAATATCCCTGAATTGACTCAATAGCCTACTAAAAGATAACACAAAGCAAACACTAGGGGAGGGGAAAAAAGATCAGTGTGATTTCTTCAAACCAAGTCGATACACTTCATAAAACCATCAGGAGGGACAGCCCTGAATGGAGACAGTCTCACCTGAGCAGAGAAAGTATCTCAGTGGCTTTTTTTGTGCACTTGCAGCAAGACCAGAGGAGATTTTTTTCTGGCTGAAATTACTTCAAGAGAAACTGCCTTTTCTCAAATTTTGTGATGCTTTGGGAGGATTTTTTTCCTTATTGGCACAGAGCATCATAGCAAACAAATATCTGATAAGTAAATTTTTTTAAAATCAAATTTGGCCTGAGTCCAAATGTTGAGTGCTGAGTCTACCAGTGGCACTTAACAAGGCTCTATTTCAGAGCTATTTTCTGCCCCTCAATTCACAATCTGGCATGGTGACTGAAGTATTTAACACTGATGTCTGACTGTTTTCTTGTGGCATGGCAGACATTTATTTTAAGCTTTTATGAATGAACTGTTGCTAATTATCTACACACTGTAAGTACAGTTTGGGTCAGAGAGGCACATGACCATTTCGACAGGCTGTGCTCACAAGACACCCTGAAGCTGGAGGAGACAGCTTTTAACTTATGCAACAAACAGCTTGAAAAGTGCCACCAGATGAAAGATTAACAACAAAAGAGGTTGTGCATCCCTGGAAAGGGTCAGTTTTTTGATGTGGTTTAGAGGCCCACGGGGAGCAAAGGTTTCCAGATTCAGATCCTCTCCTGGAGATGCAGCGTGAGAGCAGAGGGCTGCAGAACTGCCAGCAGTGTCTGTGAGCCTCGTGGTTAGATCAGAAAGATAGAGAGAGATCCAACAGATTCACTTGTGAGAGAAGGTATAAATAGTTCTGGTCTAGTCACCTTTCCTATTTGTGGTTTGCATATCTGTAAATAAAAATATTTATTTTAGTCTGGCCTGAGTTCAAGTTGGTTCCAGCTAAGATGGGAAATCCATCCTTGCTGTTGGTCCTTATATTTGGCTCTGGGGACTGCCAGTAGCTGCCTTCACTGAGCTCTGCAGACTGCCCTGGGAATTTCTTTTGCAGGTGTACGGGTGGAGAAAATATTTTCCAGTGGTGAGTGTTGACAAAGCTGCCAGTTATTGTGGCTGCTGGAGCTCAGGAGGATGCCTTGTCATGATGATCGAGAGGGGAATTATGAAATCTTTGGAATTAGTTTAATTAAAAAAATGTAAAGGTCTGGTAAGAAGAGCAGATGTTGAAGTTTTCTGGATATGTTTAAAAAATAAACTACCAAACCCCTGATTGTCTTCCTGAAATAGTGATTTAAACTCAAGTAAGCTCACACTGAACTGAGAGTAAAGGCAGAGCAGTAGTTGTGCATATGTTTGGATCTGTGCTTAATTTCCAGATGTACAACTGAGTTTTTTGCTTTGACTTTTAGACTATTATTTAAAGATGCTTGTGATAGCCTGGGATGTTTTGCAGCTGTGATTTGACGTTAGTTCCTTGGCATACATCCATGCCTTTGAAATCAGTTAAAAGACAACATAAAGGAGTGGAATAGTCCTAAAACCATATTGTGCTGATAAAACCTCCCATAAAGCTACATGGCATTTTACCTCGGAGAGCAGAAAATTCAAGCAGAAGTGAAATCAGGTGTAGCTGGATTCAGGTTAACATCGTTGTGGGCTGCTGTTACTTTTCAGTGTGTGGAGCCAGGAGATTTCAGGGTGCTGGATTAAAAGTGGCTCATTAGCTACAAGATCCAAATTTTACAAGTGGAAAATGGAACTAGTATTAGATCTGTCAGCTCAACTAAATCATTTGGGTTCTAGGTTATCAGCTCCAGTGCTTTTATTAAGATTGATAACATGGGAGCACTGCACAACTCTGTTCAGTGGAGACTGAGAAAAGCCTGAAACCTTTAGGGTGGCCATAAATAACAGACTAGAACTGGCTGTGGTCAATTGTTTGTACTGACAACTTCAATAGCTCTTGGGATCCACCTCTGAGGCTGCTGGGGTGATGACTGTGCTCATTAGCAGCACCTGGTTGTTTGGTTCTACAGCAGGAGCTTGGATGTGAGTAATGGCAAAGACAAACTGATCTTTTCTCTCAGTAAGAAATCCTCTAGATCAGTGTCTCTTCAGTTGTTTTTAAAAAGCACAGAAATGGGCTGGTGGAGGTTGCAATAGATGCAGTTACTGTGACTTGGTAGCTTGGGTTCCAGCAGACCTTTCTGGTGGCTGTAACTCAGAGATAAATGTCTGTGGTTTGTTTGGGGTCTTTTCCCCTCTGATTTGTGGAGGGGAAGAATGGGGGGAGACAGAAAGGAGAAATAATTTAAAAGTGGCAGAACCTTTCAGTTGAATGTTTTTCAGCAGAACCTTTCCTTCATTCAAGGTGACAAGGTTTGTTTGTAGGTAGAGAGAATGATTTGAAAAATTTTGTTTTGATTGGACCAAAATAAATTCCCACTCGCAGGATTTTCCACTTTGGACCTTTATCTAGAAAAAATTCTGCATACAATTACATGGGCCCTGATTACTGTCTCCGAATTTAATTCTAACTAATACTGGCAAATTTGATAGATGTGACCAGATTTATGTGTTTATTGAGGCAAGCTTGGCTGTAAATTCCTAGTGGCTAAAGAATAAAACCATCTGACACAGCAAACATCTGACATCTGGTACATTGTTAAAGCTACAAAATTGTTTCTATGGATCCAGCTTAGTAATGACTATAGTTTAATGAGCCATAGAATACTGCATTGTATAATATTAAAATGCATCTGTTTACATTTTATTTTACTGTGTTACATAATAATATTTCAATTTGCTCTGTTGGAGTACATAACTATTTTCAGGTTTTCATGAAAGTAAACAAACAGTTTAAGAAGAAAGGACAAGAAATTCCTTACTCTAGTAAAATCCATATGCAGTGTAAACAATGGAAAAATTTGCCTCAGCCAGAATTCTTCTACCAAAACATTAACCAGACATTTTTCCAGTGTGTGAAATATAACAGAAAACAAGTCCAAGTCATGAGCTGTTCTAGCCTTCTGTGTTCCGTGGGAAAAGTGGTTTTAAATATGAAATATGGAAATTACTGCAGTCTTTATTTTTTTTTAAACAATTGGATCTTGTCAGTATTTCATTACTGGAGTACCATTACACAGCTTGTTCACATGGAAGCAAGAAAATGCTAAGTTTTAAAATGGGCTAAAAACTCACCAGTTCCTCATATCAATGTAACTACTGAGAAGTGCGTGATGAAAAAGTCTAGAAATATTCACTAAATAGATGGTGTAAGGACTACTACTTTGATATATGTATTTTGTTGTATGTATTGATAAAACCATCACCAGAGCTCCAAGCTTTGATGTCTCAGTTGGGTTTGGTTGGATAGCAAAAACCAACCAAATGAAAAACCAGAAGAAAGCAGTGTAACTTGTTACTTGCTTATATGCATTGTGAATGTAGATATTTGACATAAAATCCCAAATAATGCCTGGAACACAGCACTAATACATCCCATAATTGGCAGTGGCAGCCAAATGTGCAAACATTATTCAACTGGATTTCACTCTAACTTTGTTTTGGTACTTTGAATTATTTCTAGCTTCTACTAGGAGACCAACATATAGTATAGCTGCATTTTTCAAGAACATTATGACTCTCCTGGTCCCAAGATGAGATGTAAATAATCTCTGAGACAGCTTTTATTATGATTTCAATTTTTACACCAATTTTAGAAAGCGATTTTCTTTTTCTGTTGTCACATCTCCCCTTGGAATACTCTTGCCTCTAGAAAATATTTTCAGTTAGAATTTACTGTTTGCTGACTGAAATTTTTCACCTATAAAATCTATAATCTGATTGTGTTATTTTTCATGAGAACATAAAATCTTTATAGGCTCAGGTCTAAGTACAAAGTGGCTTGAAGTGTGTATCTAGGGGAAGGCATAAGAGCAGAACACATCTGTAATAATACTTTACTGTAATACTCAGTAAACAATTTATTGCTGAGAGATTTCCTGAGCCAAAGGTGACCTCTAAGTTTAGTATTGTTTTACAGTTTTTTCACTCATGGACGTGTCAGTCTCTTCCTTTACCATCTCTGTCTGGGGCAAGGAGTTCCACAGCTTATCCATGGGCTCTGTGAAGAGCCATTTTATCCAGTGTGTGTTTAAACTCCACCTTGCAAGCATAAAAAGATGCTTCCAGCTCAGCACTCTGGTCTGTAGTTCAGGCACCACGTGATGTTTTCACATCAAAACACCCTCAACTTACTTCTTTTAAGTGAATTTGAACAACTCCTTTCCTTAATCAAAGTTTGGGAATTCTACTTTATTGCTCTTTCAATTCAATATTTACAAGCAAGATTTGTGATCCTGAAATTAAGAGTCTCATCTAAGCCATTTTGTCTTTTTACTGCCTTGGTGTTCAATTATACTGCCATCTGATCCCCTTGCTGTGAACGTGCCAGCTGCTGGGGAGCCCTGGTGCTCCTGGGATTCCCTGCTGTGGCAGTGAGGTCTCATTCCTGCCCACTCACAGCTGAGGCATCTGGAGCACTAAGCAGTAAGTACAGCATCCAATTCCTCCCATCCCTTGTTGCAAAGCAAACAGAGAACACTCCCCATGGAATGGTTCTTTTTCCTCCCCCCAAACTGCAGCAGTACTGAGAACACACTCCACGGTGTGATCTGCAGATAGAGTCAATAAACATAAAATATTAACACAGGCAATAGTGTACTCCAGGCACAAGCAGTCCCTATGTCCATGTTGGTTTTCAAGGAGATGATATCAGCTTCAGAGTGCAGCTTTCTGTGCTTTCAGGGAGCTGCCAGAAGGGGAAACCAGCCAAACGTGGCCATTTGTAATGCAGAGACTCACAAAGGGTGTTACAGCACTTGAGGAAGGATTGCTCCATGTGCATATTGGGAGCTCTGCTCTGGGAATTCCACTGCATGAAATGATTGCATAAATTATCTGAACTCATGAGAGTTGACGTGATATGAGCTCTTTTTCAGAGAAGCTGTGGCAAGGAGTGGCTTACATGGGCATGTGTTTATATTTATATATTTTATGTTTATATAAATGGTTTAAATGTTTCTATGTATATGTTTATTTATATGTATATATATGTATGTCCTTATAATTCTGGGTCATATGGTTGTAAAGGATTCAGTTCTCTAGCATAATCAGTAGTACATGAGATGCTCTTAAATTAGAAAAGTGACTTCTCTCATCCTGTTGTCACTGCAGTATTTGTAACTAATTTTTGCTAGTAACCCTTTGATGCTCAGCCTACACACTCTAGTTTATAACTTTAATCTATTTTTGGTTCAGTGGCACAATTTCAGACTTGAATGTTGACTTTAGACAATGTATATTTTTATCAGCTTCTCATACCTCCTTCTTCCCAGTTGTGTATGTCAGAGGTCAGAATCTTGGCAGTACACCACAAAACTGCAAGATCTGCATTAGCTCTTGCTCGTGGCATTGTATTCAATATAGGCTCTTTCCTTCTGAGAGTGTTGGGTTCTTGCATGTGAATTGCAGCTCTTTGCATCTGCTCAGCTGGCTGGGGACTGGGAGTACCTGTACTGCATGGAGCCTTGTGATGCAGAATTCTCAAACTTCTCCGTGCTCTGATTGTTCCTTTTAAGTGGAAAAAAGTTTGAGGGCTGAGTTTCTTCTCTCCTTTCTCTCAATACATTTATTATTTGAGTATGAGCCCTGGGCCAGGTCAAGCACTAAGGAGAGCATTCTGAGATTTTTGGGGGTGGTCTGGGTGCCAACTTCTAGGCATAACTTACTTCCACCCCAAGATATGGCAGGAAGAAGATAAAGTTAAGTTGCTCTTTTCCTCAATAAATACTGACTAAAGGAAGAACAAAACTCTGAATTTATGTCAGCAGTGAAGATATGGCCAATAGGATTTGTAAAAAGTAGTTTTAAAAAATCCTACTTGTTTCTAACCCAGGCTGGCTACACAAGAGCAGACATAAAAACTCCAATAACATGGTTATGGGAGGTAGAGCTACATTAGATAACTTTTAAAAGGTTCTAAAGTTTTATTACAAATGAATTTTTTCTCCTTTTTTTATTTCTGCAAAATGTGTGCTGCAAGAATCATAGTCCAGCAGAAACTTATTTTGCAGGAAACAATAGATGAAAAATAGTACCAATAAAATTCAAAACTCCATAGTAAAAAATTAACTCCTAAAAAATCATTCTTCCATAAAATAGGTAGCATGTGTAGAAGTCTCAGTGCCATGGTTATATAAATGGTATACACACACTTAGGAATAATGCTGTCATTCTAACCCATACCTATAAAAATTATATCATGTAGTGCCATCAAGAATTTTTTGCATGCTCTTTGCACATATATATTTTTATTTATGGTTCTGATCAGTTAAAGGTTCTAGGTAACTCTTTCCCACCACGTGGCAAAATCACTGTTTTTCCTGATGTGCAGTTTTCACCTTGCTCACTGGAGATCCTTGCAAGCCACCCCTTTGGCCAGGTTAGATGTCAGGAAATGAGGCAAAGGGTTTGGCTTTCAAATCTAAAAGTGGGGCTGGCAGATGATTCCCTCTGTGGATTGATAGGTGTATGCTTTCCTGAAGCCTCATTCTCCTCTGAAAAGCTATGCCGTTTCAAGGGATTGGTTTGGGGGGCCTGAATTTGTTCATTTATTGGGCAAGTCTGTGCTTTCAGGAGTAAAGAAAAAGAGCAACGTTTGGTCAAGATATTAGTAAAGTTTTATGTTCACTATAAAACTGCAAACAGAAGAATTTCTGCAGTTAACTGGCTGAGAGAAGTCTCTTAAACAATGGACAACAAGAATTTACAGTGATTTTCCCACATGTGCCATGTATCTTGAAATTATCTGAAGTTTAGAACAGAAACATTCCCTGTTGAACATCATGTTGGGAATCACTGATAGTGGAAAGGATAAAGAGATAGCAGGAGAGATGGGGAGAAAAAACCAGCGCCATTTTCAGGTTTGGTAGTTTTTTGAATCTAGAGTTTGAACTAACTCTGCCTACTAAGTCTTCTCCCAAAGGACTTCTTTCTGTAAAAAATTCAGAACTTTCTATATTCAGAGCAATCTATGCTGAGACATCCTCAAAGTATTTCTGTAGCATTCTACTGTAATAGAGGAAAGGTAGGTTGTTATTTTCTTGCTTTTTACCACCCCTCTGCAATACTGTCTCATCATCTCTTCTGGGAGTCCTCCCAATACACATGGAATTGTATTGGAGTAAAGACTACTAGAAAATCAAGTACTTTTACCACCTTCACAATGTGATCATGTTGCATGAAGGGAAAACTGAGTGTTTTGGTGCACTCCTGACTCATTTGCTGGTATACTTTTGGGAATTAATGCCGTGGGAATCATTTCAAACTGCTTAAGCTCTAGTGTTTGTTGGTTTTGGTTTTGAGGTTTTTGTTTTGTGTTTTTTTTTTTTTTTTCCTCAATGTGCTTCCTGGCAAAAAGTGAGCAAATAAATGGAAGCACTGAGAAATGGTCACGTATGCACAGTGATGCAGCAGGAAAAAGGAGAGGGACTATGAGATGCCTGGCAGAGCCAGAGCAATCAGTGGAAACGGGTTTCAAATGGTACAAAGCCAAAGGAAAATACAGGGCATTACCCTTCAGAATAGCACAGTGTCAGCTGCTTTACAACAAGCCTCAGCAGTAGCCCCGTGGTGACCTGTCTGACCTTGCTGGCCATTTACCTTTCGGTAGGTCATGAGCAGCTTTCATTGGCTCCTCTCTGCACTGGTCACCATGCCACTGCAGAGAAAGAACATCCCTGCTGGCCCTGCTTGAGATGGGCTGTGCAAACCAAACCTACTGGGCCATTTCAGAGCCATCATGGCACTTTCTGGAATTTAAACCTCCTGAGAACATGCACAGTATCAGTGTCTGAGTCACATTAAAGCCACTGGGCTAATTAGAGCAATGAAAATGCAAATGTTGTTAGAAAGGACGTGCATGCAAAAAATTTAATATTAATCCTGATAAATATTTGACTAACTTCATAACAGAGATGACATTTGATCAGGAAGAAATTGCTTTGAGCTGCTTTCAATTGAAAAAATACAAACATTCAGAAAGAAATATTTTGGTTGTCTATAAGTTCTGCTCTCAAGAGAAAGCAGATGAGTACCACGTGTAGACCTTCTTTAAAGATAAGACTGATCAGAAATTAGTTTTAAATGTGCACAGTTTGATGCTGGTTTTGAAGACTTCCACTGCTACCCAGTTGCCAAGAGTTTTAAAGGACAGACTGTGTGCAGCCCCTGTGTGACTGGACACAGAGCAGAGAGCCATGTGATGCAACAGTGGTAAAACCAACAGGAGTCTAATTATGACAGCCTGAAGCTATTTATAATTATAATGCTTAATTAGGTGAGACACAAACAAGGAGAGAGTTCATTTGGTCAACATTCTCTACAGTAATGTGTTCTGATGGGAAATAAAATCTCTATGCTGACCAAGTAATCAAAACAATGTTTTACACTCTTCATAGCCTTCAGCTAAGCTAAGCTTTGTAACTGTGACATTTTATGAAAGAGTTGAAAAAACCTTACCTATTTAAAAAGTTAAAATCTACCTGTAAAGAGCAATTCTTCTTGACAATAACCAGACACATTCCTTCCCAAGCCATGTTTTTCTGTTTGAAAACTGAACAATGATCTCTGGAGAAACTGCCTGGTTATTTACTTGGTTGTGTATAGCATCTTGTGATTGTAATCTCTTGGGTGAGCAAGGTGTTCACAGCACTGCAGTCTGCCCCAATGGCACACACAGGAGCTGCAGTGCAAGTACCCCAGCCAAAATCCCACAGGGATTGCCCGGGGTATCCACAGGGCTCTTTGCAGAGAGCTGTGTCATTGCTCTGTGGTACAGCTGCAGAGCACTCCATGTGAGAAACAGCAAGATGCTAACACATATCCCCAGAGCTCTGTTTTCTAGATCTTTGTTTGCTGAACTGTCTGTAACCTCCTTATCATGAAAAGGTGTGATCCTCATTGGATTGGTGTCCTCACAGCACCTCATCCCCTGCAGCAGCAAATACGTAGGCAGGAGAATAAAAAAGGACTCAGAGAACAAAAAAATCAGTAATATTTTCCCAGGAAGCACCTGCAGCCTCCAGAAATGTAGTTCTCTGAAGGGTATTTTGAGCCAGGTGTATCTTATGTGTTATTCTCCTTGAGGTATTTTTCCAACTTTTACCTGTTTTTCTCCCAGTTGCATCCTTTGTCCTGTCCCCCACAACTGTTTTCATGGTGAAAAGAGCCCTTTTGCCTTGAGATGGTTTTGCTGTAGTGCAGTTTCATAGGAGACTTTCCCAGAGCCCTGCCAGAGGGTCAGACTCCCAAACATCGTGTCTGATGTGGCACGAGCTCTGGGAACTTTATGCACACCCTGCAAATCGGGTACACACTCCTTTTTACTGGGATGGCAGAAATTGGGAGGCAAAGCAAGACATGAACGTGTGTGTTTTGGGTGCAGAGGAAGATAGGACTTTTCTGCTGCAATATGGCAGTTCTTAGTGGTTTTCTTTTTGATTTTTTTTTTATTTTGGTTTTGGTTTGGTTTGTTTTTCTTTGTGGGACATCACTTAATTGTGAAAGTTTTTGCCAGAAATTCAATGTGACTTGCACAGTCTTTCTGCAAACTTCTGATAGGTTGCTTTATTTAAAAAAGAGGAATATGTGAAAATTCCCCAAAACGTGTAAAGAAAAGTATCACTTGAAACTGTCTGAATTTAACAAAAGAGTCCTGATGCACTCAAAATTAAGGAAATATTTTGCTGAAGCTGACATTTTTTTTCAGCTAGAGAGAGAAAAAACCGAAACCAGTTTCATTAGTTTTGTGCTGTAATGGTTATTGTGACTAATATCAGTAATGAAAGCACAATAGTAGGTAGCATGTAAAGCGCAAATTTTAAAAGCACTGCAAAAATATGGAAAAATGTGATTTTTAATTCTGGGCTTCAGTGTTTAGTAGAGAGACTGAAGTAACAAAACATTTTACTAAACTAAAAGTCAATTTCATAATTTATCTCAAGTCTTGGGGAATAGTTCATTGTTATGTGTAATTGTGCAGCCATTGCAACTGTAGAGTAAGTTAATAAAAATGACTTACAGTGCTGAGTATTAATTTTTGACTAACAAGTTGTAATGCTCGCTTCTGTGCTCCAGGGATTGTTTCTTCTTTAATGTAATTAGCATTTTTCTGCTGAAGGAGGCATGTTCTTGCTCAAGCCATAAATTATTAAGCAACCCTAAATAAAAAATTTGCAGTACGCATGTATGCATTTCTGTGTGTTTCTTCAGGCAATTAATTTTTAATTTAACAGCGTCGTATACTGGCAGTAACTTTTAGCGCAGTAAGGTTGTTTTATCCATTTTATTGTCGTTTAATACATCAACTGTAGGCTACACACACAAGCAAGTGCTTTTTGAGCCAGGGTGTTGAATTGAATTATTTTATATTTCTGTACACTTTCCAGAAAATAAGCATTAAATGGAGTGATAAACCTGACTCAGAATAAATCATGTTAAAACGAGGAAGCAGAATGTATTGAAAGATTATTTAATAGAGTTCCTGAACATCAGTCCTGGAACCAATTTTGTTTAATGTTTTTAGTAATGGCTTTGGCACAAAAAGCGTAGTATTCTGTTGAAATTTACTAAAGATTCAAAGTCAGGTGGCATTGTCAACAGACAGGACAAATTGAATTGCTGGGCAGAAAGTGCGGAATGACATTGAAGGTGGAATTTTTTCTTTCTTTTTTTTTTTTTTATGATGCCTCTCCCACTCTTAAAAGAGAGATTAAATTTCACAGTAAAGATCATTAAAAATATGGGAGAAAAAAAATATTCCACATTATACTAACTGCCCATCCCTTCAGGGGCTAAATAGGATGGGCTATAAACTGATCCGGGTGTACCCTGGTGAGGCACATCTGAAGTGCTGTGTCCCGTTCTGGGCTCCTCAGCACAAGACAGACATGGAGCTCCTGGAGCAGGTCCAGCAGAGGCTGCAAAGATGATGAAGGGACTGGAGCATCTCTCTTCTGAGCAAGGCTGAGGGAGCTGGGCCTGCTCAACCTCAAGAAGAGATGACTCAGAGGGGACCTCACCAATGTACACGAGTCTTTGCAGGGAGGGCTCAGAGGAAGGACCAGGCTCTGCTCGGTGGTGCTGAGCAATAGCACAAGAGGCAACGGGCAGAAACTGATCCCCAGGAAGTTCCACGTGAACACAAGGAAGAACTTTACTGTGCAGGAGACCATGCACTGGAATAGATTGCCCAGAGAGGGTGTGGAGTCTCCCTCACTGGAGCAGATGACCCACTCTGGTCCCTCCCAGCCTGACCCATTTTATGATTCTGCAGGACTGTGATTGCCAGTGTGATGCAGCTGTGGGAAAGAAGGAAAATTCAGTGGCAGATTGCAGCATTCAAGATCTTCCCAATAAAATTACCAGAGTGTCAGACCCCCATGAAAAATCCTGTTACTCTGTGGGGGATTATGTACACTCTGTAAGGACTTATATATTCCTGAGTAAGAAGCTGGTATTATTGCAGGTAAAGACTGAATTTGATGCTGATTTTGGACATTTTGTAACATAGCATTTGCAGGGTTTTTCTTTTATATTAAGTATCATATTAGATGCTATTATAGCAGGAATATAGTTAAATCCCTAGAATTCTTACTTACAGGAGAAATAGAGGTGACCTGGAGTGCTTTGACACTGGGATGAATAGTTTTTGATGCATTCTTTCATTATTTTTCTTTCTGAAAACTCACTTAACATTTCATGACTTCAGAATCTATAAATCAAAGTATAAAACCATAAATCATGTCACTTTTGAAAATTCATACTTAAGAACAATTAGTCTATTCTTTGTCTAGTGGATGATAAATATACTTTATTCCTTTGTCTTTGATACCTTACTAATATTAGTTTTAATATTTTAGATAATTTTCATTATGTATATTTCCATAACATTATATAAAAGCATTGTTTTTATTTTAAAATGGGCTAAAAGAGCTCATTAGGAATGCAAGGATATATCTTTATATTTTGGTTATCTTAGGTATAAATATATTAGTTTTAACTAAAAACAGTTTTCAAAATGCATTATTTTTAGATATTGAAAACTGGAGCATTAAGCAGTGGAATAGTCACAAGAGAGGATTTACGGGCACTAACATCTGCTGTGTTATTTGAGTGTTATGGAAATACACTGCAGACTGCAAATAGAAATAATTGCACATTAATGGGAGGGATCCAGGTTGAGCCTGTTTATTGATATATACCAGCATTTTGGTTTGTACAGAGTTGAATGCTGACAAGTCTAAATAGATCATCATTTCAGATCAGTGACAGTGGCTGGAGCCCACGGTGACCTCATCCATGGTTCTTCAAGCCTTGTCATAGATAACTTTCTGGAGAAAAATAATTGAGTTTTGCATCTTGTCAGTCATGAAACTTTGGGGTTAGTGAGTGTGCTGCATGAGCAGAGGAAGGGCAATGACAAGGGGAAAGGGGAAAGTTGTCCAGAGAGGTAACACATGTCCAAGCATATTCTACTTTGAGAAAGAAAGAGGAGTTTGCTTTGGCTTAGGTTCTGTGCCCCAAGGGAGCCCCTCTCCTGTCATTTGGCCAGAAGCTGCCTTGCCCAAATAATTCCTGGGCTTCTTTCTTTTTCAGTGCCACAATATTTTTCTGACTGTTAGAAGCTGAAATAGAAGATTTTTGGGGTTTTTTTTGGTGCTTTTTTATTCATGATAGGCCCACCAAGAGTAGACAGGGCAAACTGTACCACTATTACCATATCATATTTTATTTCAAGCTTTTGACCTATCTGACAAATATTTACAGGCTTTTAAATGCACTGCTTTAAAAGATAGGATTTTTCAAAGACTTTTACTCTTCCAGACCCTTGGGTATATTTCTACTTTTGGATTTTCAGCTTGCTAAAATGGAAATGTTTCAGTTTAAGCCACATGATTTTATAAATAAACAAGATGTGATGAGTTGCTGAGTTAGTCATGTTTTGCTCCCCTTGGACTAGCTGGAGATCTAGTTTATAAACTCAGTGAAAACTAGAATTTAATTACCATTACCCTCAAGGAGATGCTTCCATGTGATCAGCTACATAATGTTCTAAAATTGCCTGGTTTTCTTCGTCAACTACAAACAGAGCTAGGCACAGCCATAGTGGTTCAGTGGACTAATTAATTCATTTCCTTAGTTCACCAAAAGTGGATAAAATCATTGGGAATAGCTGAATGTATCTTGCCTTGTACTTACAGCTTTAATAACAAAAGCTTCTGTTGGTGGGGCTGAGGTCAGGAGTTCAGTCCATGTGTGCTTGTGTATGGTCAGGCAAGGGGACTCTGGGAAGCTGCTGTGCAACAAATGCCAAGTGTTCCTCATGGCCAGGCCAGCCTGGATGGGGATTTCAGCAGCCTGGTCCAGTGGAAAGTGTCCCTGCCCATGGCAGAGGGCTTGGAACAGCTGATCTTTAAGCATTTAATGATCCTATAGTCTATGAGGGATTTCTTAATGCAATGATAAGGAATAAATACAGCTAACCCAAGAAAAATTACTTTAGTACAGGAAAAGTTATGGAAGGTAATTTTTTGCTTAGCTATTTCAGCTGGCCTAAGAGTCTTGCAGACTTCTGAATATCAGTGCCTCAGCTATCATCTATTACCAGTCTTGTGGTCTGTGAGTTCAGAAAAGCTTATCTGAAATACCAAAGTATAAACTGTTCTTAAACTTTTGTTAAGATGAACTTTTAATACTATGAAATGCAAACAATATTTTAAATTATTCTAACTGAAATTTTTACATTCTTGTAATCTTGTATAATGTTTAATACTTAAAATATGCTGGTTTCTATGCTTCAAAAGTTTTTAATGATTTGTAGAAAATTGGAAGCATTGGTAGGAGTTGGAAGATTTTTGTCTTGGCTTTTAATGTACAGATAAAGGCATTGATAGGATTTGCTTTATTAGTATTTTTCAGTATTATCAGTTGTGTCAACCAGAAGAATCCAATCACAAGAACACTGTTTAAATTCTAGACTTGCTCCCCCAAAAGCAAGTTAAAAAAAATAAAATTAGTACGATGAGTAGGACATCAGAGAGAACTGCAATTTTTTGCTGGCTCAGGGGTATGCAGTAAATCAGCTTAATTCTTAATGCAATATGTGCTTAGTTGAGAGCTTTCTGTGGTGGAAGTGTTTTTTCCAACATCTGTAAGGATTCTTCCTGCCAAGTAGGATCTTTACATCTCCAAAGCCCCACTCTTTAGCAGCAATCTGAAAACACACTTGAAACATACGGGTGTTGAAGGGTGAGAGTATGGGCCATCTGGTCATCATATGTCTTCTTTGCATGCTTGGATTGGTTTGTCAAGGGTCTCAGAACTGTTTCTGAGGGTGCATTGAACAAGACAAACCCAGATATGTCTGCAGAGCAGTGGAAGGTCTGGGCCCCTCTGGCATCTCTGTTTTAGCCTGGGAAGTAAATCCGTGTGCTAACCCGTGTGTCGCTGCCTGCTGCTGGAAGGTTCAGAACGGGTCCTGATGGTTTTTTGGCCCTGGGCTCCCTCAGACGTGAGCAGCCTGGGAGGGCACAGGTGTCACAGGTGGGTGTGGCTGTGCTGGCACAGCCTGGCCCTGCTGGCACGGGGACAAAGCTGGGCTCAAGGGACAGGAGAGCAGGGCTGCTGCCTCTCCTCCAGCTCTGCCGAACCTCTCCCGAGGGTAGGGACACTGCCTGCAGTCAGACTGCTATACAACCTTCATTAGGCGTTTGCCTGCTCTCTGTGCCCAGTGGCAGTCTCATTTCTGTGGCAGGGGTATTCCACTTAGTACAGCTTTTTTGCAGACAAAGTATTTAAAGTGGGAAGAAAAAAATACCCCATTATTCTACCTCATTTAGGGAAAATTTTATCTCTTGGCACTTAACATGAGACTTAAAATGTCCCAACTATTATTTTCAACCATGATGAGAGGAAGTTTAGGCCTACAGTTATCTAGTCTTTCTTTAATTTCTTTTTGCCCCTTGTTTAGGAGGGAGGATAAGATACTGTATAAGATCTCTTTCAGTAAAAAATGTTTTTCTTTCAATGCTTTACTGAAATTTTTAGTGCTATAATGAATTGCACAGTATTGTAGACAATTGAATTCTTTGAGAGAAATGCCAAAGGAGACGTGTACCTGTCAAGATCCACCTAATCATCCACATTTTCTGGTATTCATTAAACCAGAAAGTTGATCAACAAGCAGAAAATTGCTTGGAATATTAATGGGAACATTAAAATGTGCTGCATTCTCATGGAAAGGTTTTAAATATTTTCCATTAAAGCTGCAGGACCAGTATATAGATAGGGATATATAATTAATCAGGGAAATATTTTACTATCTTGATATATATCAGTAATAGATTTTTTTTAAATTGGCTAGCAGGAAATATGGTGTTAAAAATATTGTGTAAATTTTCATTGAATACTAATATTGAGAATTTTATATAACCTTTGTGTTTGTACCTTTTTCTTGCATGAGTAGTTCCCTTTTTTCGAAGAATATGTTCCATTAAATTTTGCCAGAAAAATAACCCAACCAAAATTAAACTCATAGTTATTCTGTTTGGTATAATTTTGCATATATATGTATCTATTTCTTATGCTTCTGAGCAACATAGATAATGTGAAGAAAAAGCTCAGAGTGCAGCTGTAGGATGAATTCCATTTCCTCTCAAGCTGACTTTGATCACCCTTACATAGCTCTGAAAGCAAAGTTCCTGTAACTGAAGGGATCAGGGGAGTTTTCAGGCCCTTCTTTCTCCAGCCCATTGTTGAGATCCAAGTTGAGGCTGTGGTGTCAAGTCCCAGTAATCTGAACAAAGGGAAAGCAGATTTTTGTTTGTGCAGGAATGTTTCAGATGTGATAGCCTTTGCTGTGGTTGCACCCAGTCCTTGAAAATGTCTTGGCAAACTGTGAAGATATTTTAAATCAGGTTATGGGTGAACTGAACAGTTTGGTAGACATAAAGTCCTAGTCACATTCTTAAAGTCCAGTTCTGCAGCATTTCTTCTCTTCCTTGTGCTAGGGCCATGCTTGTTAATATATTGCTAAAACAAAAAGAAATGCAATTGCAATATTAGCAAACTATTTTCATTCCTCTTTGGCTACACCTTATTATCTCTGCCTTTTTTAATAACTGAACACTACCCCTGATAGCAAACACTTTGAGGAATGCAAATTACAGTTGTGGCTTATGTAAAGTATTATCCTCATTCCCCGTGTTCAGACCTAAATTACTAAAAATTTTAGAGGTTTATAGTTAATAATTTCTGCAAACACAGGCATACTAATGTATTCTTGTGTATTTAAGCACTTTTCAAAGGGGTGTGTGAGGATGAGTGAAAGGAGATGATAACAGACTCAAATACTGCTTTCTGGACTCCCGTCAGGATTACACTAAATACAGAAATTTTTTCCCTCCCTCCATAATTTCAGTTTGTAATTTAGATTCATCCCCTGCAGTTAACCATGATGCTGATTGCTGAAGTGTCTTAGCCCCCAAGCATATTGTCAGTACTAACCCTGTTCCTTTAATAACTTAAGGTAGTTCTGCTGTAAGTCTGCTTTCTCTTGTGGTGTTGTACTGCCCCAGGCTAACAGCTGTGCTTAGCCAAGGCGTGAATCAGAAATCCTCTTCACTGAACCCAGAGGGGCAGCACAAACCTTTTCCATGAAGGGTTTTAGTTTGCCCATCTATATCCCCTGAAAATTCCCAGTAGCTTGTATTTCCTTGCTTTGAGGAACAGAATCCCCGTGTGTCCATGCAGAAAAATCAGTTCTCTCCTTCTCTTCTGATGTTCCCTCCTTTGTCCTGGGCTGTTTCAGCCATGGATGAGCAGCCTCCTGACCCTGCCTGCTGTCCCTACAGGGTAGCCAGTGGTCTGTTCCCCTGTCCTGTAACTTTCCACTCTTCTGTGTACCTAGACAAGCAATTCATGACAGGGTGCTTCTAGAAGCAGTAGAAAAGCAGCTGCTTTATCAAGAGACTCTGCTACCTTTTATAATATTTTTCTCACTTGTGGCAGTCAACTTTATTTTGGCAGTACAAGGCTATTTTTGACTCACTGTTCTGGCTAAAAATGGTTTCAATTCAAGGCTGATGGGTCAAAAATACAATTGATTTTCCAAGTTCTGCTGCAATATGAAACTTCACCTGATGTACCTTCAAGTACAATGCCAGCACCTCATGATACTAGGGTGAGAAAAATACATTTCCTTGGAAAAGTTAGAAGCATCCTAGGAACTGGAAGGTTTGCATAGAGGCATGAAAGACATGAATATTTGATTTCCTGGTTTTTTTTCTCATACCTTTCTGTAAATTATTTTAAAGTTTGGTGGAGCTGGGAGTTGCCAGATAATAAGCAGAGATCATTTGATATTTGTCCATGCTCAAGTCTGCTCTGTTATTGCATATGGTTTCTGGTTTACAGTTGTCAGCCACACAAAGTATTGGATTAAAAAATAAAAAAAAGAAGAGGAAAAAATAAGTTGCAAAATAAGAGTCATTTCAGCTCCATTAGAGACACTAGATCAGGCTGTTATTACTCTTTAAAATATAAATGTCTTAAAAGCAGGAACATAAAGAGATACTAAACCACATCTACATCCAGAAAACAAAGGCTGAAGATGGGCATTATTTCAAGTGCTTTAAATGTTTAAAAAATATAATCATCAAAAGGATGGAGTAAAGAGACAAATTTTAACTGCACAGCCACTTTCCCCACTGGGCAAAATGTTTCTTTAAAGGTTAGGTGACAGAAATTGCTTAAAATATATGTGAGAAAAAAACAAATTGTTTATATAATTTTTTTTGGCTATAAAAGTGCTAATTTGAGTATTAGAGTTTAATTTTAAAATAGGTTTCAAAATTTCCCCACTTGTGTATAAAACAGGATAAGTTTTATCCAGGGAATGGTGCTCAGTGCTTGTTGCTTGAGACACTTCTCATGTTTGAAATGCCTCATAGTTTGAACAGCATCGGTGCCACCTGTTTGGCCAGGCACATTTAGAAATGGGGAACATATCATCTGATCCATGACCTGGGGAAGCTTTGTGCAGATGTCCAACCTCCTAAACAGAACGTTTCAGGTTCCCCAATGAACATATGAAAAAGGTTTGATGAGAGCTTTACCTTGGTGGGTTTTTTCTTTTTTAAAATCCTTTTTCTCTTATACAGTCCTGTTTCGAGTTACAGGGGAAAGAAAGAGTGACAAAATCAAGGAAAGGAAGGAAATACTTAGGGAGAGACCCTGTGCTACTTTCTCTAGGCTGGTTACAGTAGAAAATATTTTTCCTGGTGAATTGGAATCCTTAATTCCGTCTTGTAGTCTGACATGCAAGCATGGACTGTCAGAGAGAATGCTGGGGAGAGGGAGAAGGTACAGCAGAGATATTGCCTGGCTTCCAGGTTGGAGCTTACCAGCTGCTCAGTGACAAGAGGAACATTGTCCCTCATTGCCTGGGCCAGTCTAAAGCAATTCATGTGGAAGTGTGTGATTAATTGTCCAAGTATCTTTGGAATGTCTGATGTGTCCTGAAATCAGTTTGGTTTGTTGTTGCTGGTTCTTGCTCGTTAGGCTTAGGCACTGATAGCTGGAAACCAATGCACATGTCAAGTGTCAGTGTCATGTTGTGAATGTCAGGTTCTCATCTCTGCAGAGACCTGGTCACACTGAAAGGATGATTGATGCCTCTGGCATACAGAGAGAGAAGTCAGAGATGGTAAGAGCTGTCTTTACAAAGAGTTCCTCTGTTAGCAGGGCTTTTTGTTTGGTTGTTCTTAATGAGCACAGCTCATGGGAAATTAAAAAGATTAGTAAAGTTCCTCAAGAGAGTGAGGCACATCTGCATAGCAAATACTTTAATCATTACAGTGACCCCCTTCCATTGCAGGGGACTTAAGCTGAAGTCCCTTCTCACAAACCTTAGGTCCAGGATGCTCATCTGGGCCTTGTTCTACCTTTTGTACCTTCTGTCATTGTTCCAGCTGGGAGCTTCTGAGGTTGAAGGAAATCTTTAAAAGTTTTCACAAAAAATCCCTCTTGTTCTCTGCTTAGACTAATATCAAGGACTGTTTGGGTTGGCATGTAAAACTCACATATGTGTTGAAATAAATTTCCTCTGTAAACAAGCTCCTGGGAAGGATTAATACCAAAAAATGGATTTTCTCTCTTGTAGCTAATCTTCTCTGCATGGTTCAATCTGAGGTATTTTATTTCTGCTGGATGTGAGTAATTAATTTTCATGTGTTGTATTGCTTTCTGTTACCAGCCTTGCAACACACATGACATAGTGTAGCACAAGCCTTGTGGAACAATATTGGAAATGACAGTAGAATACAGGGCATACTCTTTAATAAGTTTAAAAATGCATTTAATAAAACCCATTCAGAAAATCATCACAATTAATACCCACCAATTTATACTGTATCAGTTTTCCTCTGTGTTACAGAGGTATTAATAAGCATCTTTTAGGCAAACCAATGTTAAAGTAATACATTAAAAAAAACCCAAACCATTTATGGTCATATTCACTCAAAAATTAACAGAAGAGTATTAAAGGTTCACAGCAGACTTCTATTCATCAACAAGTGGAAATTAATTTTCTGGATGTAATGATCTAGACTATCATGGATTGCAACTTTAAATATGGTTTCCATCATGTGCAAAATTTGCTGAGCACCCTTAGGAGAGGGAAAGTGTTGACCTGATGAGTGGTTTGGGCACTACAGCTCCTCACTCAGGTGCTCAACCTATATCAAGATTTCCAAACTGAATAAGAAGGAGGAGTCCTGTCTGTTATCCACCATTTGAGTCCTCACAGAATGGTGATGTGTCAAAATGATTCTAAGACTAGGTATGTTGTATACTGCTACATCATTCACAAGGCCTTGAGGTTTAGGATTGGAGTTTTTTCTGTGTTTTTTTCTGTGTGTGTGGTTTGCTTCTTTCTTTCTTTTTTTTCCTGTTGTTATTTATTTTATTTTTCATGTCATTGGTTCATGTAGGTTTAATCATGACATTATGAAAAACTTATGAGACAGGGATTTGGTGAGTAGTAAGACACTCCCTTGGGTCTCTTCGTGGATCAGAGGTAACATAGTGCAAATAAAAGACTGGCTTCCTACAAACAAGATAAGTAGAAAAAATTGAGTCTATTGTGGATGGATTAATTATATGCTGTGGATTCAAAGTGATGGAGTTTACACAGCTGTATAAGAAGATAGATGCTAGCCTGGAGTTAAAATGATTAAAAAATTGGGCAGCTACTATCCCTTTGATAGGACTGCTTATAATCTTTCGGTCTTCTGAAAAAAAAAAAAAATCCAAGTTTTTGGTTACTAGAGCTCTGTTTCTATTCTGGTTTGCATTATGCTGATAGTTTTCACTTTTCAGGGCTGCAGCCGTTCTCATACTGTGGTTTTAGTGTTTGGGTCTGAAGACACACCAAGACTTTGACAGCCTCTTCCACTGCAAATCAGAATCTGAGGAGGACTTGTCCACCAGTCCTGGATTTAATTTCAAGTATTGTTTCACTCATGTTAGAGTGCTGACTTTGGAGAGAGCCTGGCAAAGCATATTCCTGCTTCATGGGGGACAAAGCCAAACCAAACCACAGCCGTGACCTGTGTGTGTGTCAGTGCACGAAGCCTGTGCAGCTGCTGTGTGCTCACCTCGGAGTGGGAGCCACAGAAACCTCTGAGCAATCTTGTCTTGCAGCTGGTGCCAGTCCAGGTGTGACTCCTGTCCTGCTTGTGCCTTGTTTGGGTGGCACAGGGGCAGCCAGGACCTGCTGCTGCTGTTCTGCAGTGCCTGGGGAGGGAAGGGAGGTGAGGATGGCCCCAGCCAGGCCAGCACCACCTCTGCATCTCCCAAGGCTCCAAAAGCCACGGGAATATTCATCTGCTGCCTTGCGTGCAAGGCAACTTTGATGAGGGACTTGTCTCATTTTAGTGAGATTTCCAAGCTGTAGGTCTCCATTTGCTGCCTGTGTCTATGTGCACCACCCTGCCCGAGAAATGCTTTGGGAGACCTTCAGAACAAAGATTGTTTTATACTGCCTTGCCTTTTTTTAAACAAGTGCATCAACTGACAGAATAACAAGGGTATGCCTAAAACTGGATGTTGGTTTTTCTGTTGCTGAATGTTACCCAGCTTAAACTTCTGTGAATATATGTTCAATCACTTGCATTTTTATTTCTGTTTCATGTACCATAACTCTGTTTTGCTGCCTATTGCAATGTACTGCTTCCTGTAGAAAGATTTAGCATTTAAAAGTGCACTGAATGCCTTATAAATCAAAATCTGGTGAAGAGATATTTTTCTTTTAATTTTCAGCTGTGTTTTGGACATGAATTTAAGGGTAAGATAGTAGAAGGAGTGAACATAGATGCCTTTACCAGGTCAATTTCCAGTTGTCATAATGAATAACAGGTTTATTTGAAAAATACGTGAATGAACTGAAGACAAACAGATGGACACATACCAAAACCGAATGAAATATTGATGTTGTTAGGATTAAAGGGAGATAAGGATAATCTTCCCTGGAAAAAAAGTCATTGATACTGATGTAATGTGTGTACATGTGTTGGGAGCTGCTTTGTTAGCTGATGTCATCTTTCATTTTGGTTTCAGAATCTGTGAATGACAGTGTGAGAAATGCTACATGTATAAGTCTGAAAATTGATCTATATTGAAGCAAACTCCCCATTTAAACTACCATATTAATTATTCTGCTGATATTTCGCAGCAGTTCCACTGACGTGGCTTAAAGTCTGCAGATTTACTGAGGTACAGCAGAGCATAAATTTTATCTGGATCAATTTTTCATGAGAATAAGCTCTTCCCAGATCCACAGAATCCACATGGGTTTTATTAATCCTGACCCAACTGTGAAAGAGTAAGGTTTTTTGGTGGTTTGTTTGTTTGATTGTTAAGTTTATAGTTATATTTACCTCCAGAGAAATATAGTGTATGCAAGTCACCATGTTGGGTTTGTGTAATGATTCCCAGAATTGGAATTTCTGAGTTTGTAACTGTTAGTCTTGCAGGACAAAGTTCAGGAATGCCAGTATAGGGAAAGGGAGTGAAATGTTCACATGTGAGTATGTCCACCCTCCAGACAGGAGACAAACTACTGCACCTGCTGGGGTGCTGAGGTGGGAACTTGCCCAGTGTCTCAGGCTGTAAAATCTTGTCTCTGAAGAGCAGTTCCAGCAAGACAGACTCGTCCTGCAACTGAATACACATCACTTCAGAGTTTACAGCAGTCAGAAACACAGAGCAGATCCTACAAGAGCAAGGTCTCCTTTGCTCCTTTGCTTTTCCTTCCTATAGAAGGTGGAAATTATTTTCCTGCTTCCCATTCTGTACCCTTTTGATAGCCATTCTTGAAATTTTTGGGATGTGCAGCATTCTCAACAAGATAATGCAAAATTATTTGCTCAGGCAAAATGTAGTTTCTCTCTTTCTTCCTTGTGTGTTTTTCCCAAAAAGAGAGCACCTGGAACAGAGAGCCTACCTGTACATTAGTGCTTAAAATAAGGTTGTAGCCACTTTAGGCAAATGATAAGGTGCTAATATGTTACAGGTTTAATACTCATAAAAACCATTGGTGTTTGGATATGGAAGAGGATAGATAAAGAAGTATTACTGAAATTATTCCTTCAGGCAGCAAACAATATTTGGTTGAGCCATAACGATTCTTGTCAATCACTGCTAGAAAGAGGGTTGAGCAGAAACACCTGACATCTACTTTCACACCTGTCTTACTATGGGAAAAATTCACTAATTAGTACAAACTCAGTAGTTTGTATTTAGGATGTATTTACTCAGTATTTGTAGTTAGCATGCTTCTTCCATTTCAAATCTGTGCAGCTACAGATTTATTGTAAAAGTGAACAAGGTGATAAGATCGGAGTTTCTTTTCACTGCTGTCCTATTTTTTTTTTCTTTAATTTGCACTGTCTCCATTGAAATTGGGACCACAATACTTAATTCACTCGTGCTCTGAGTAACAGCCCAAATTTATTCATCTTCTTCAGCAGGATTTGGAACCAGCAATGTATAAATCTTGTGTCTGGGAGCCTGTGTGTGCTGACTATGGCATTAGGTTTCTGAGCAGGATGAATTTACACCCAGGCCAGTTCTGTATTTAATGGTTTCATCTGTGCATCTCTGAAGCACAAACCTGCCTTTCTGTTACCAACAGTTTTTGCCCAGTGTAATGGATGACTGTGATTTGGCTCACTGCATATGGAAAAATGCAGACTATGGTGGGTAAAGGTTCAGAGCCTGCATGTGTATATGTAAAGTGGAGCTTTTCTAGCCAGGAGTCAGTGCTCTTCCTGGAATTAAAAAAGTAATGTTCAAAGAGGTTTGAGTCTGCCAACTTCAGATGCTTTCTGTTATGAATTAAATCAATAAAGTGGTTATTAAATCACTTTAATAAAGACGTTAAGTCTGATTAAAGTTGCTGTACTTTGGGTCACACCAGAGCAGATTATATTCAGCTTCCATTAAATAAAAACTGAATCTGAAATTTTTAGCAATTACCAGGGCTTCGGTGGAAAAGTCATAGCCATAGATGAATAAATAAGAGAAATATGATTTTATATGGCTATTCTGGAGTAAAATTGAGTGCTACTGAATGAGTATTGAATTTCAGGACACATCATTTTTTTGAAGAATACAGGAGAAATGTTTTGGAAAAAAAAAGCAAGGGAGAAAATAACCTCCTGCTGGAAGTCCTGAACTAGAAGCAAAAAGAAGCACACACAAACTGAGGGTGGAAACGAGGTTCTTTTACACTGCACAGTTATATTGACTAAATCTTTGCAAAAAATTACCCTGTCTTTCCCAATTCTCCTGGGATCATCCCTTCAGGAAAAACAGCTCTTGGCAATAGATAACTTTCAAAGATTAGTAGCAATTCACACGTACAAATATTATACAAGTAAAACAACACCCCTGTTTTACCTATTTTTACAGCTGTTTATTTTACAGCTTTATTTAGTTTTGAGATCCAATGTGTAATAGAATTTGAAGAGGAAAAATATCTCAACTCTCTCAAGAAAAGCCTGTCATTTTTTGGGCCAAGTGGCACCTCAGGTTACTGGTCCTGTATTAGGTCTGGGAATTAGCAGGGATTTACAGCAGATGCAAAGGCTGGAAGTTTGACCATAGGGGAGCAATTAATTGACATTTGTATGATTATATTTCAGCTAAGTCAAAGCTTGTGTTTTAGGCTGTCTGAAAACTTGGAATGACGTCGATGCATTGCGTTGCAATTTTTTCCCTCTGGATACATATTTTTAGCAATTAATAAGCTTTTGAAATCTCATTTCTCTCAATCCTAAATACTGTGGCAGAAATTGTTCTGCTTCAGTGAGCATGGAATATTTTCATTTGGGGAAAGCAGACTTAGAACTTGTGCTTCCTAAGTGACAAGTGGAATGAGATTTCAAAAGTAAACTTTGCAAAGTGTCCAACAGTTTCTGTGTTTCTTTTTATGTAATTTGCTTGTTCTACCAAAAAGACTACTTGTCTTTTCTAAAGCTCTTGTGTTGGAAGAACTTTTACGGTGGGCAGTAAAAGTAGAAAAATTTTTCTTCAAACTCAGATGATAATTCTGACAGCAATAGTGATAGCCTCTGTTTTGACAGCTGAAAAATTAACCCAGATCAGAAGAGATCTTTGAGATTCACTCTGTCAGACAGTGACTGAGCTGACTTGGGCTAGTAGGCTGTAGCTGCTGTGGAATGATATGCTCTAGTTCACATATGAGCTTGGCAGGTTGTGAAAAAAACTTTTGTTTTTGGTTTTGTTTTTTTTTTTTGGAAGTTGATAACTGTTAAGAATCTTTGGATTCTCTTTGAAGACAGAAATAAGAGAGGTTTGGTTGTGGTTTTTTTTTATATATAGAATATGCTGGACTTTTGTGAAGGGAGATGAGTGAGCCCTGTAGTAGTGCAGAGATCGTGCAGCATCAAGTGCTGGATACAGAAGCTAAATCCCAGTCTTAAGTTTTATCCCAGTCTCAGTTTGTTTTCCCTAATATGTTCAGACTGCAAAGAAAGTAAGCTCTAGCCAGAGCTCCAGCTGAACAAAATGTTTGCAGTGAGCCAACATCTCCTTTCTTCTGCTCTGAGGTTTTTGGAATCAGAGCTCTTGTGAGCTTCAAACTGTGCCCTCTAGAAGCACATAAATTTCAGCTTAAGTTTTCCAGCAGACTTCCTAAATCACCTCTTTGCCTGCAGAGCCCCATTTATCCTCTGGTGCTCTCTGACTGCATTTCTGTGGCTGGGTGGGCTGCAGCTCCTGAGCTTCCAAATAGCACTGGGTAACTATCTGGAGACATTGCTTGATATAGTCTACAAAACTCCTTCTAGAACATCTTGTAGGGAGGTGGAACCAGGAGGTGGACCAATATTTCAGGGAGGCCATCTGGAATATGGAGGCAGCCCACAATAGCAAATCTCGTACATATTGATTCCAAGTAAAAAGAAATGAAATACAAACAGACCAACACCCTGTGCAGCCAGGAACCATCAGTTAAAAGTGAGTGCAAAAAGTTCTGCTTATGAGCTCAACTTAGGGCACTGGATAACTGACTTCTTTAAATTTTGCTGCATAATGAGTTGATAATAAAAATCTTAAATATCTGTATGTTTTTCTTGAGTTTAATGTTCATCAGTAGGTTTTTCTTGAGTTTAATGTTCATCATATTTATGCAATTTAGGTCATAGCCTCTCTATTTTAGAAAGTGGGTAAAGGCTTCCAATATCCAACATGTCATATTCTCAAAAATCGGATCCAATTTTCTTTTCTACCTGCCTCAGTCTCGTACTGGTTACATTGCCATGGTGCCTGTGGCTCTCATTATAAATATAAACATGTAGCAGAGCATCTGATCTCCTAAAATAGCTAAAATCTCCTTATTTTAGCTATTCCTTTCACCTGTTTAAGCACCTTGCTCTATTTGAGCCAGGAGGGGTTTGCCCTGTACACATAAGAAATGAGCAGTGGACACTCCTCTGTGCACTTGCACTCCCATTATCTGTGTATGAAATTGCAGTGTCTGAAATTAAACTGACCTCCATCAGTGTTGCTGCAGCTTTATGATGCAGAAAGAAATTAAAGAGGATTGAACACAAACAAAAAAGTGGTAGGTGTAAGGAAATATTTTTAGTGAGTGTGGTCTGTTTAGTTATGTGACATGGTGCCCTGTGATTTCATAGTGTTTCTTTGAAGTCCTTGGCTATTGAAGGAAAAAAAAAGCAAATCAAGTGCGAGAAACCAAAATAAAACACGGAGATATCAGTAATATAGTAAAGGACTGAATCACCACTGACTGTGCACACGAGTTGTGCAGCCTGAGGAGTGACATTTGTGTGTGCCCTGTGCCTGACCCAGTTTGTGGGAGCTGCCTTTGGAGCAGGAGCTGTGCAGAGAGCTGGGGCAGAACTGAGAGCAGCTGGGTGTCCAGTGGTGGGTCTGGGGAGCAGGGCAGCCCCTGAGCTTTCCCTGAGGTTTTGTATGTGCATCCTCCTTTCTCCAGGAGAGCTTCAGCCTGGACACTGTACTGGACTCAGCTGCTGAGGAGCTTGCTTTGCTTTAAGAATCAATGATGTCAATAATGTCTTTCATCTTGTAAGGAAACCAACTGGACCATGTTCTAGCAAGAGCTGAGGTTTCTTCAGCACAGTATTCTCAGCTCTGAGCTAAACTCCTTTTTATCCATGGTTTACTGGATCATGAAGCAAGTCTTTTTCTTTGTGTTTTATTCAGTAGTGGGATTTTTCTTGTCCTTGGAGTCGTTTGTGAGAATATTGACATGGAATGTGAGACATCTGAAAGACAGTATGTTAAAAATAATTGTGATCACTTGAAGAACTTAAATTATGATAATCAGCTGGCAGGCAAAATTTAATTTGGGGGATAAGTGTATATAATTAAAATACAGTACTAGTGGGAATTGACCTCTTCATATATTATTACTTCTGTAGAGTTTAGTAAATTAGCAGGTAAAAGTGTACTGCTACTCCTTTCTCAGTGAAATGAAAATCTGACCTACTTTTTTATTTAAAAAAAATAGTATTTTCATTAAGTTCTAAAAATGGCTATGTTATGAAAGTAAATGAAAAATAGCTTTTATCTAAGGAAGGTTTAATATTTAGAAATTTCTTATAATACTGAAATCCATATTAATACTTGCAAAAGCAAGAAAATACCCATTTGAACAGAAAGGCCTTTTGCTTGTTTAGAATGAGAAAATATCAGAATGTGACATACAAAAAAAAGTCTAAAGAAAGGAGGTGGTAAATTATTTTTTAATCAATTGTCAGACAAAGAAAAATCCTACATTATTCAGTCAGTAGCTCAAATAAATTTTGGATGGAATAAATAAGCATTGCAATGACATACAAAACTTGCAGCAATATTTCTGGCAAATGTGACAGTATCTGTATGTGACGCTGCATTCCAAATGTGAGGGGCACAGTTCAGTTGCAGGGGAAAAAAAGCAAGTTCATTAAAAAGGGCCATCTTGTCACAGATGACACAAATTAGCTCTGGCACAGTTTTCAGAAGAGCAGTAAGAAAGAGTAGCTCACAAAATCAGACATGCACTGGACTTAATTATTTCCCTTCTGCTTTTTGGTGCAGTCAGCTTCTCAAGTTTGGGCAGCCTGTGCTGTGTCCTGCTGCTCCTCCCCAGCCTTCCCTTCCCTCCCCTGTCCCTGGCAACGAGCCTGGGCTTGTGGGCTTCCAACACGGAGTCAGGGAAAGGATCTCAGTGAGTGTCTCGCTGCCTGGTCCGTGTCAGGGCGCAGGAAGTGTTTGTCAGGGCTGGGGATGTGTGACCCGGGGCTGGGCACCCACAGCTGGCTGGGTGAGCACATCTGGCTCTGGGCTGGGTCAGTGTGACCCTGCTGCTCCTGCACCTCTCCGAGGGAGCTGCTGCTGGAAGGAGCTCTCCTCCTAACAAACTACTGTGCACAGTAATAACAAATCCTGAAGTAGGTTTGAAAGTGCAAATTTCGTGCCCTTCTACTGCAATGTCTTTCTGTGCAACAGTGAACATTACTATAAACCTTGATATTCCTGGCTATCCAACTCCAAAATTTTGTCACTAGCAGGGCAATATAAATTTTGGTATTATAAACATTGGTCTACTTACTCTCTTCTGATCTCTGGAATGACTGCTGTGATGTTGAGTGTCTTTTGTTCCACGGCTGACTTTCTTCTTTATAATTAAGATTTCTTTTTTTATTGTTTATTTTACCATTTGGCATTTTTTCCTTCTCAGTTCTATCTCTAAATTCTCGTAATACTGATTCCAAGTAAAAAGAAATGAAATACAAAATATTTCAGGAAATATTCTTCCTGTTCATTCTCTTCCTTCAGTAAATGTACAGTAGAGGCACTGTAGATTTAGTCCCAATATCATCTTCTGTAAATGCACTACATTTCTCAACATTAGTTTATTAGAAAAACTGCAAACTGTAGGTCCTATCCCATCCAAACTACTCTTATTGTTTTGTTAGTTAAATTTGAATTTTATATTAAATTTGAATCCAAAACTGTGTTTTGAATAGCCAATAGCAGAATACATCTGCACAAATCCTCAGGCCTGTTGACATTGAGTTCCTTTAAACTGAGCTTTGTCTTTCAGGAGATGTTTCTAGATGAGAACAGGGGGGTGGGATTCTGAGTGTCTGATCTCTGCTCTAGAGACTTCCACTGGCAAATAAGTGACCTTGGATAGACCATTTCAGGCATTATATTAATGCAAAAATTTTCAGCAGCATCAAGACAAACTTGAAGAGCTTTTAGAAGGCTCAGCTGAGATCAAATCACATTAGAAGAACCAAGTGAAAATATAAACCAGCAAATGTAAAGCAAGATGACAGCTGGTTTGTTTTTTTCATGTTTTGTTTTATGAAAGCAAGAAGATTTTATTTCTTTTTGATAAAGTACCTGAATAAGCTATAAGCTCTTAGGGGAAGGGGAATTTCACATTAGCCTGATATTATTACTGTTTTCTAAAAAATAAAAAAGTTTCAACAGAGCACTATCATCAAAATGCTTTTGGAATATGCTTCTGATAATTCCATAACTGAAAGTGAGAATCTTTAATACAGCAAAGCAAAAAACCCTTGAAACTGGGTATATGAATTTAAAGCTTTTCTAGTTATTCAAGAAACAAAAGGCAAACCTTGCAACTCAATGCTGGCATCTAAGGGAAGGACAATAGGTCATGAAATAAATCATCCAGACTTTGGAGTTTGAAGATTTCCATTTTCCCTCTAAACATCTCACATATCTTAGGAGAGATGTACTGTGCCTCTGCCTTTGAGAAGTTAATGAAAGTGCATGTTCATATCTGGCAGAGAAAAGGAGATTCTGAACTGTGTTGTTTCTAACCAGCCACATGAAGATGATGAATCTTTGCATCTTGAGCTCCATTTGTCTCTGTCCTGCCTGTGAACTCTGTTCATGAGTTTTTTTCATCCTGAATAGGAGTTTATGGGAGTTGATAACAACAAAGTGTGTTAATATTTGAAAAGTTGGAATTGTGAATTATATTAGATTTTTTCCTGTGTACAATCAAGTTGTCATACACTAATTATCCTGCTGAAGAATGCTTGCTTTTATAGTTTTTTCTTCTATTGTTCCATCTGTGTTTTCCTAAAACTGCTTGAATCTCCCTCAGAACTGTAGACATGCAGAAACCTGGCCACAATCATGTGTGGCTCAGTAGGACCTGACCTGGGAGTTTCCTTGATATGTGGGGCTCTTTTTTGTTGTTGTCTCAAGGTGCAGGCTATTCCTTCCTTGCTTTGTAACAAAAGCAGTTGAGGAGTAGTTGATAATTAAATCTCAGGTATAATCCCTCGTGAATTACATCTAAATCTATTCATTTTCCTTGGAAGTTTGTAGTGAGTTGGTACATCCTAATGATCTGGCCTAATTTTTTTTTTTTTCTGAAATTGGTTCTCTAAGTTGTACTAGCAAAAGAAGAAGAAGAAGAAAAAAAAAAGATATTTAAAATATGTTTGGTTCATACCTAGATGTTTGTAGTTATGAAGGAAATACCTAGTCCACAGGATAAAAATTAGAAAGTTATCTAGATGATGTTTTAAGAAAATTCATCCTTACAGTAAAAAAAATTGAATTTGTTTAACAGTATTTCAAAGTAACCAATATATTAGAGACTGTTTAAGTAGGTAGATGCAACTTAATGTCAAAATTTTGATTGGAGCATTTAAATTTAAATGTAATCCATGAAGCAATAAGTACATTGCTAATTAGCATTAATGTAACAGGATTACAAAACAAACGTTTGATTAGTACATTTAAATTTCAGTGTAATAAACTGCTGAACTAACAAGTAAATAAAGTCCTGTTAATGCCAGCCTTTGGATGAGACATTTATGTGTTGTGCAAGGGGAAGGTGTTTATAGTTAAAGCACAAAGCAGACTTCTATCCTTACCAGTACATATGGAGCCTAATAGCTTAGTAAATAAACAAAACCTTTGCAAATCACTTTCCAGCCCTCTCTTGCATTTTCTTTTGATGCAAGTTCATTAGCAGCTTCAGAAGACACATGGCTTGGTGAATGCTGCCGACAAACATCGAAGCCGAGAGCAAGTGACTACCCCAGGTCCCTGCCTGAAAGCCCAGAGATGAACACAAAATCTGACCTGACTAATTAGGTAGGTGATCATCCAAGCCTGCTCACCAGTGTGGATTGGGGGAAGCATTTGGCTGGGACTGAAGAGCAAAGCACAGTTTGATACCCACGTTATTGTCTCTGCCACTTGACTCATAAGTGTTTGAGAGGCCTAAAAACATGAAGCCTGGATGAGCAACACTGAGCTCCTGGCTTAGACAAATGGTGTTGAAACCAGGCTCAAACAGCACTGGTTATTCTTGGAAAGCCAAGGTAGATGTCATATTAGTTTAAGTTTTGCCCAGGTTTTCTGCAGCCAATGAATTTCTTTTTTTCACTGCCTTTTGTTGTTAGATTTGCGATTTATGTGGAAGCCGTCTGAGGTTACAGAGCAGGACAGTCTCAACTCTCTAAGAAATGTTCAATTACTGATTATCTAATGAAAGGGGGATGAAAAATTCATGCTAGAGAAACAGTCACTACTAGTGCAAATATCTAAAAACCTTTTCACTGGATACTGAGCAAAAAATAGAGACAACATTAATGAACTCAGTGTCTCCCCATTAAAGCACAAGGGTCAAAAGAAACATATAAAATGTCTGTAATAGATTTTCATTTAACCCCATTTACCTCCAAGATTCAGGCTTTAGGTTGCCAGCTGAGAGAGGGGTCATTTTCTTGGTATTTGGAAGTTCCCAAGACAATTCAGAGACGTTTTCTTTGAAGATCCCAAACTAATCTTGCTTTGCAATTGTGGCTGTTGCAGATAGGAGTAGTGTTTAAAAAACAATCATAATTATACTTCTGTACAGTATTTTCTATAATTTTGAACCCACTTTTTTTTTTTTCTAAAACAAAAGCTCCACAGAGGTAGGAGCTAGGACTGAGGAGTCAAAGGCATTTTGCCCTTCTTCAGGCCTGCATTCACTGCCTGCTCAAAACATCTCTAGAACAGCTCATATATCTTTCAAAACATGAAAAGCTTTCTTGGAAAGCTCTCTTACTCATTGTAAAGATTTCTTTATTTCTTTTGGCATAAAAGGCGTTCAGAAACTGTAAAAGAAGTCTTTGCTGTAGTCATTATTTCCTCACTAGTTCCTAGCACAGAATGCATTTCAATTCCTTGTTATGAGCCAAACTTGTTTGAGCCTTTTATTTTTGCAACAAGATTTTAATCAGTTAATGGTAGCAGCTAATTTAATAGGAGAGAGCAATTCTTCCAGTGTTCCCAGTGTCATTTGCAGTATAAAGTGTAGCTATAAATAAATGAAATGAGAAGTCAGTCCCAAGGGACATCATCTTTGTTGCTATGAAGTCTGATCTATTCTGTAGCAACTTAAAAGCTGTAGCAAAAAACCCATATATAATTAGCTGATGTCAAGGATAGTTACAGCAGGATTGTTTTTCAGTTTAGGAGCTTCTGGGATAGCTGCACTTATTTACATTGCACAAGAATGTAACTTGTGGATGTAAGGTTTTACACGTTAGCTGTGATTTGCTTTATAATAACTGCAAACACTCCCATGTGTTTTGAAAACAAAGGCTCTTGTTTGAACAAAAACATGAATTTGAATGACAGAAGGTAATTTTCACTCTTCAGGTGTTCAGAGCTGACAGGGCTTCAGATGTGCATGAAGTGGTGCTTAGAGCCCATGGGCAATGTAATCCACAGGGTCCAGCTGTCCATTCCTGACATTCCTGCTACATTCCCTCAGGGAAACACTTTTCTTTCTGCAGCTACAGTCTTCCCACTCATTCTCCAGAGCAGTGCTGTGTGTCCTGTGAGTGAATTGCACTGTACTATCACCCTCTCCCTTCTCCACTCCCACTTTTAGTAAAATCATTCTAGTATTTCCCTCCCTCATCTGAAATTCCTCCGTGATTTGGAAACATTAGTAAATATCTGTGTTTGCATATTATTGCATCTGGAAAGATGAAAAATTTAATTTCACAGTTATTGTGATGTAATTAAGATTCCTTGGCAGGTAAAACTCTATTTCTTGGAGATTGGACAGAAGCAAAATCTTAAATATGTATCCTTTGAGAATTTTATTTTCCTTTCCTAATGGAAATTTTATGTTGGAGTCTTAAAATAAACATAGAAATCACTATAGAATACCATTCTCCTTCTTGTGGAGGGAATGTCTGAACTTTTCTTCAACTTTCCAGTATGATGTACATTATTTTGAGCTTGTAATTTGTGGTGTAAAAACAAAGACAGTGTAGAGAGGGAATTGTTTAAAACCAAAAGGGGATGCTTTAACAGGAACAGACAGAATGCCTGTTGTACCCATTGGTTAAACACATATAAAATGTAAAAATCAGGAGCTGGTGAAGGACTCATAGTACAGATGACATCTGAAGTGCTGATGTTTTCTTGTGGTCAGATTGTTCTGGTCACCATAGAGGGGCTTAGTGTTATGATATGTCAGAAGCTAGATCATATGTGGATTAATAGCAAGAAAAAAATATTGATTTCTTAGTTCTTAAAGGAAGGAGAAAAACATTGATCTCTCAGTGATGACACCAGTTATATTTTGCTCTTTTCATTGCATGGCAATATTAAAGAGTTTTAATATTATTAAGAAAAATGATTTTCGTCCAAGAGCATATTCTGATTCCCACTGGTAAGGTTTGCATTGGCTGAAAATACAGCTCTATTGAGGGGAACCATTTTAACTGGATTTTAATTTTTAAATGTGAATGTTCTGGCAAAATTCTATTAAAGTACAGGGCAAGGAAAGCTGGAGAGAAATCAAAATAAAGATTCAATGCATATAGTGAAGCTGAATGATTTATATTCACATTTTGGGATTTCTCATTCCAATTTGCTGAAAAGCATGTATGTGCTTGTTACTGAATATGTTCATTACTGCAGTCTCCTTTCTTTGGGCACACTTATAGCATATATATTTTTTTAAAAAAAGTTAAAATTCAGGATACTGAACTGATCCAAAAGTATTTGGATACTACCTTAAAAGAAAAATGTAAAATCATCCCCATGTTTAATTCTAATGCTTTATTTTGTAGAAGGGATCCATATACTTTGAACAATCTTGCAATACTACACCACGTAGTATTAAAAAATACAGCAAGCCTATCTAAGAACTAAATTTTAACCTTTTTTTTAGTAACTTTACATTCTTGTTTCTGAAGCAGAGACAAAGTTGATGATTTAAGCTAGGAGAATAATATCAAATATTATAGCTTGCCATGAAGATCTGTGTGATGTTGTGAGTGAAATTAAGCAAGATTATTAAATCATGTGGCTGCATTGTCAATTTATTTATAAGGAAGGAATATTCAGTGGTATTACAGTATCAGTGTTTTTTGAGATAGTAAATTTAGGTGTGAAAATATATCTGCAAACGAAGGAAACTTTACATGCAAAATTCTGGTAGGAACCATCTTATATAAACAGAAGGTAGAAGCATGGAATACTGAAAGTTTAACATGTTCAAGCATCACTGTGGCTTCAAATGTTACTGGTAAAAGGCAGCTTTTAACACAATTCAGAGTGGTTACTTGCTCGATTCCTTCACTGGCCTGGAGGTAACTCTATCTTACTGAACTGAATTAAAAAAAAAAAAATCCCAATTTGAGTAAGGCTGGGCTCCTTCCTTCCATACCTGTGGTGTGTAACTGCCAGGCTCTCCTCACCCAGTACAGCTTCTGCAAGTAGAAATCCTACAAGTTCAACACTCAGGCAGTGATAATGGATGTGCTGTTTGTGACAAGAAAATGCATTGCATGGCTGATGTTCAAGGGTGCACACTTGGATCCCATCCTATAACCTATCACTTTTATATTTATCTAGTTCATCTACTGATAATCTAACCATGCCAACTAATTTTTCAGGCGTTTGATTTGTATATGCCTTGTGCCCCTGCTGTATTAGGACAAGGGTGTTTTATTAACATTTCCTTCTTGATGCAGCCAGTCCAGACCCCTTGAGCAGATTCCTAAAGGGTGAAAATGTGTGTTTGGAACACAGGAATTGTTAATTTGCACACTAACTCCTGGATTGACATCTTAGGTTGCTTTTCCCTTTATTGGCTTTTGAACACTGTAGTTTCAAGTCCAGAGGATGTGGCAAATTAAGTCAAAGACAAACACAGGCCCTCTGTGAGGGAGCATTTCTGTGCCTGATATGTCTGCTGTGCTGCTTGGTGAGAATAATCTTCATTCTGCACGCTGGAAGATGATTCCTTTTGTTCTTACTGGTATTTTTTGTTCTTCTGAACATCATCTCTGGGTAAAGAAATAAGAAGAATCAACTTTTAAATTTAAAGAAAGTATTTCCATTATCTATAGTTTGGCCATTAAAGATTACCTGTGTTTTTCTGAGCCTATATAAAATGAAAGTCTCCCTTCAACATGCAGTATTGGAATCTTGTAATAGTACTTCAGATATGAAGATTATTGAGACTTCAAATACTACTTAGACATAATTTTGTTCAGTCATGCTCAAGACACAGCTGAATATTTGTCTTAAAATCTCTGGTTTTTACATTTTGAGCAAATTATAGCCTTATCTAAATCTAGGAAATCAATAGAACTAGACGAAATATTTTTTCTTCATCCCTCCTTTAGCATTATAGAGGAAAGCAAGAGAAACATCTTAAAAATATATAAAGGACAGAAAAAAAGTTGTTGATGATGGTGCTGTGAAACACCTACCAGGAACATGATCTGAGTCACTCTAGTGACATTTCTCCAAACTGTTCTTCACTCCACAGTGGAAAGAAGGTATCTGTATCATATTGACATTTTCTATGAACTAATTACATTGAAATTTAAAAGTTAGTACAGATTACATCCTGGTATGATGAAGTGCACTAAGATGGAAACTATATTGTCATTTTTTTCTGAATGCAGTGTTCAAAAAGAAATATATAACAAGAGGTTCTTCACATAACTTGCTGGTAGACATTTCATGTGGAAAATAGAACCAAGTACAAGAAACAGAATAAAAGAAAACAGTTTGAATTTTAAAACTGCTTTTAAAATGTTCTCACAGATCATGAAAAGGGCAGCAGTGGATTTGGTCAGTCATGTGTTAACTGGTTAATTGGAGAGCAGTTCTTGAGGGCAGAACACAGTAACACCTCAATAAAAGCTAAACTTGCTATTGACTGTCTGCATCCTATTTCACAGATGAGATAGTGACCCAGAGTGCAGCATTTTCCAGTTAAAGAAGCCAAAGTTCTTTATAAACTTGAGTCAATTGGGTATCAATGCCATTGTGGAGAGATTTCATTGCAAAAGTTATTCTGTGAGTGTTCCTGCCCCTACACAGAATATTTGTGAGCTTGGCCCCAGGATGGAAATGGAGTAAGGGATGATCAAAGTTATAAGTTGCACTTTCTGAGTAATCTAAGTAGTGGGTTGAATTTGGGCTGTTTTCTCTTTTGGGTTTCTTTCCAGAGTGGCAAAATAATTTCTTTTTTTTTGTCCTTGATTTCCTAGATTCTGAACAGGAAAAAAAACCAAAACCAAACAAACAACAAAATCACAGTGTTATTTCTTCTGTTCACTTCCTACCTTTCCCCTAATCATAACTCCTTTTCTAACTTGCTTTGAGTAGTTTTCACAGATGTTGCCATTCCTCAGCTGCCCAGCCAGCTCTTCAGGTTCAGTTGCTGAGGAGTGGTAGCCGTGCTGGGGTGGTGGTACAGTTCTGTCAGCACTTTTTATCTTTCTGCAGTTTTCACTGCCAGATTCTCCTTCTCTGGCTGCACTTAACCTTGGGTTTGTGGTGTGTTGGCAGTAAGTCAATCAGCTTGTTGGTGTAAATTAATTGCCAATGTAGAGATTTCTTTCAAGGTTAGCTCCTCAAAGGCCTGTCTCAGGCTTTTTTCTTTTTTGCCATGCAGTTTTGGGATGTGCCTAAATTCCAAATCCAGTTGTATCTGCAGTACTTTATCACAAAGGGATAGTCATCACCTCTCACCCTCCTCAGTTCCTGCTGGTCTCTGGTTTGGTAAGCCTGTCCTTTGGTGACTCCCAAGGACGTGTGGAGGAAGGTTACCCTCTAGCTGAGGCAGTGGCAAAGGACAGAGCAGCTGCAGTGCATGAAGAGTGCATGGGAGTGGGGCAGAGGGAATGTGCAAGGAGGAGGAGGAGCATTAACACCATCCCTTGGCAGGTTTTCTGCTTGTAGGCACTTCCTCCAACACATATAGCCAGAGAAAGGAGCTGTGCCAAGACTGTGACTCGTTTGCATGGCTTCATAAATCAAATCAGAAGATGCTGGAAATTATGGCAGCCAGTTCTCACTGCTTTTAGCAACACATCTTCCTTTGGGTTGAACCTTTTATAAATAGTCTCTCCATCAATATTATTGAATTCTTAATGTCAAGCAACCATCTCCCAAGCAGACACAAGGGAAAAATAGCCTAGGCTGGAAGTGTGAGTTAGATGCAGTCTACATGCTGGTATATTTATTTTAATTTTTTTTTACTTCTGCAATTTCACTGATGTTATCTGAAGGCTGCATTTGACATACCTGCAGCTCAAACAAAAATTAACTCCATAGCTGATTTCTTTTACATTCAGCAAATCCCAACCAATGAGATGTTTAATTCCTGAGATGTTACTCAGGTACTGATCTAGAAACCTTCCAGATGACAACAGTTGCATGTATTAATGCAGGTAAAGTGGCTATAACTTCACCTCTATATTACTTTCATTAGTTTTGCCTGAGACAGCATGAAATAATTAGATTGAAATCCAGTAGTTAAGGAAAAAAGAGCAAATACAAACCATTGAGAAAGGTTATTTATGACAGAACAACACATTAAAACTTGAATGGTCTTGGTCATTTACTATCAGAGCTGAAGTTTCATTTTTTTAATGCTTTTATTACTAAATGGAACATCATAACACTTCATCTCCAAGAGAAGATTTGTTAACTAAGGCAATAAGCAGAATTGATTAGTTGTTATTTTTGTATCTTGATCTGCTTTTTTTAATTTTTCCTCACCAAGTTCTTCTGAACCCTCCATTAGAGCTGTTTGCACCTTGTAATTTATATCTTGCTATTGAGGTAGAGTAATTTATACATGTAGACTTCCAGTATTTGGTGATACTCAGATTTATGTATCACTTGAGTGGGGTATTGATCCTTCTATCTCTGTGTTTTTATAGCCTAGTTGTTTAGGACTTAAAAATGGGTGCAAGACCATTTTCTGTAGTTAAATGCAAACTAAATAGTTTTTCTTACTGGTAAACTATTCCCAGATTTTAAGGAATAGGTAAATAGAAGTATATATTTTGCATATGGATTTGCCAGCAAATTGAGTCAAAATAGATAAAAATCCAAGTGATTATGATTTTCCACTTTACACTCACAAATAAATTCTCACCCATGCTTTTGAATTGCTGTATAATAATTTATATATATATATGTATTAGGGTTGAATAAGCTTTGATAATTTTGAAGATTTATATTCATATTCTAGTATTCTCAAAAAGAATGTCTTTTAAGTTTGTTAATTATTCTCAAAAAGTGTAAATGTGTCTATATTCTTAAATTAGGCTTCTTCTACCCTTATGAAGAATATTATTGAGGGGAAAATAAGACTAAATTCTGCATAGTTAATAGTATAAAGGAATTTTAAAATGAGTAGAGCTAAATAAGGGAAAGGTTTTGTTGTCTTTGCACACAAAGTGGAAGGCATTGCAGTGCCAGCACATTTATCAAATCATTCATCTGAGTTTGGCCCTTGCTGCAGAGCTGACACCTTCAGCACTGGGAAAGTAAGCAGTGGCCAGGCTTATTTGATATAAGTTCAGAAGAAAGCTCCATGATAGCACAATACATCAAACAAAATGGATAGGAATGAAGACAAAGGGTGGTCCTTTGGAAAATACCTATGAATACTCTGATCATTTCTTCAAAGTCAATTTCAAACTAAACCCTTTCTCTTTTTTTTCCAGGTAACCTTCCTTTATTTGGTCGTGTGTCAGCCATTTTATTAATTATTTTTTAATCTCCCTGTCATATCTTCATTAAACTTATGTGGAAAGCTTGTGGAAACACTTGTAATGTCAGTGGCATTTAAAATCAATGAGATTTTAAGTCAAACTCTTCAATCACACCTCTTTGAGATGCTGCTTCATTGAAAGTGTAGATTGTGTGTCTGTCCAGGTGACTGTACTCTCTCCCTCTCAGAGCAAGGTTCTTATTTCCACAAACAAACTATAGTTGGTAAAGGCCAAAACTGTGATTCAAATGCTTTTCCACTCTTTTTTTTCTTTTGTGTTTAAAGTAACAAAGCAAACTCTCTGCTCTCCCTCTGATGGGGCTGGGGGTCTTGACTGGTTATCCTGTACCAGTTTGTTATAGGGGATGGCTTTAAATGCTGATTCTGCACAGGGACAGAGGGTGACATATTCTGCAGAGCTCTGCAATTCTGTGGGAAGGAGAGTGTTCTCCTAGAAACAGAATTAGAGAAAGAAATCATAACCAGGAATACTGAGAAAACTCAGTATTCATGGAAATACATATTAAGGGAAATTAGTGTTTAGCAGCACAATATACCCCCCAGGTTAAGGAGATAAGTGACATAAAATAAAGGTATAATTGGTAGAAATGTTATTAAAGTAATGGAACTGAATTGAGCAGGATCCTGGAAAATGCATGTCACTACTTTGCTATGTACTGCTTTGGGAGGTTCAGCTTCTTTTGTGGCATCTGACTGGGCAGGGAAAATTGGAGCCTGACATCCCTGGTGTTTTCAGCCTCCTTCACTGGAAGGAGGTAAAAATTGCTGCTCTCAAGTCATCAGGCAGCTATCCCTGCCAGAGATCTGTTTTCAGTCTCTGTGTCAGCAGCCAGCTCCTCCCTGCACCCATAAGGAGGGCAGCACAGAAGCTGGACTGTGGTCCAGGCCTGTTCCTTGGGTTTGATCTCTTCTCTGATCACATCAGCCCAGGACAAGCTAGCACATTGTCACCGAGCTCCACAGAAACATGCCAGACACCTGAAAAGAGAATGTATTCAAATCTGCCTGAAACAGCAACAGTGAGCTCATAAATACACTGTAGAGGTGCCATCTTTGAGCAAGGAGCTTGGAATCCTTGACAGCTGCGTGTCAGTGTGCTGGCTTGTGAATATGCCCAGAAAAGGCCAGATTCATACAGCCTGAGTGTGACCCAAATTCAGTGCCCTGTGTTCCCTGCTGCCCAAAACCTGTTAGAGAAAGTGAGGGGACAGTCATACTGTGTATTAAATGCACAATTAATCTGTAAGTTTATGCTATATGTAGATGATGCTATTCCAGCTCACTGATCACAAGGAAAGGCCAAAATACTTGTATATGTCTTTGAAGAATGCTACCAAGCTCTTGGACTTAAAAATTAGAAGATATTAGGGGGGTAGACAGAGCAATTAGCAACCATTTATAATAACAATCATAAGAATAGAGGCTGTCTGCCTTTTGTAAAGATCACACTACCTGTGTGCAAATCTAGCTGGAAGATGAGAAAATAAACCCCGAGGATGAGACAAGAGGCTTTCAGTGCTTGTACATCCACACGTGGGTGCTCAGCAGAGAGCTGGACTGGGCTCCATTTATGGGATGTGTGTGCACGGAGGTGATGCACTCTGTCTGCCTGGGAGGTGATTCTGAGCCTGAGCTTGGCTCCCGGGAGGATCCCCTGCAGTGCCCCTTGCATGGGCTGTGTTAACATCACACTCTGCAGTGCTGCTCAGCTGCCCGCCAAGAACAGACTGAGGAGGTTTGTTGGGAGGAAAAATCCATAGTGTAGTCAAAGAAAGATACAAAAGAACACGCCATACCAAACATGAATTGAGTACTACTTATGACTAAAGCATCTTAAGGTTTTATTAGGTTTGGTTTAAATAATTTTTACTGATCTATAAATTATTGCTGTCATTGTCTTTTAAATTACTGACCAGCTTTGTATAAAGATTTAAGGTTTGAGGTGGTTTATGTATGATAAAAGTTTGGACCATTTTGAGAAATCTCAGAGTGTATGTAATTCTTTGTTTTGTTTTCCATAGTGTTATAATTTAATTCTTCTGGATGCCTGTGTCACTTTGCAATGCTTTCAAGTACAGCTTGACCTAGTATGTTTTTGTAGCATGCGAGAAAGTGAACAGAATTTTAAAAACTGAAAAAGGAAGCCTTTAACAGTGTATTATTAAGGTAGTATTTCAGCTGTGATGGCCTTGATTTTGAAAGCGAGATACTTAAAAATGTAGCTTTCTCTTCTGTTAAGTGATTCCTATTTTTTCCATGGCAATGCTTTAATTTGGAATTCTTTTTGAAGGCTCACTCTTGCTGTGCATTATTCTTGCTCTGCCTAAACAGTCTTACCTTGAGACAGTTATTGGCAGCAGTACAAATTATCTGGCTGCTGTAATGATCCATTAGAAGAAGAGTATGAGAAACCAGTGCAAATTAGCAATAAAAAACACTATAGGTATAGATCACTGGCAACAATTTAGGAATAATATCTCTGCCTGAAGCAAATTCTGGTGATTCACTGGTAATTTGCTAGAAGCCTTTTAACTTGGTTCTCATTTGTAAAGTTAATGGTAGGTTATTTTGTATTGTGATTGAAAGACCTGAAATCTTGGTTATTATTTAAGACTATTGATTTCTCCAAATGGAAATTCACCCATATATTAAAGATCTTCCCATCATAAGTGATAAAGCTAATAATAAGAATATCGTTTCCATGTATTTTAAAATGCTACTCTGGTAGTACCCTACCTTTGCTTGGGCATGAGGTTTGCCTGCTGATTGGCAAATAAAGTAAATTCTCAGTTTAGGCAGCTGTGTTTATGACAAACGTAAGAGCCAGCAAGTTTTGCAGTGAAGAATAAGGGATCCTGTTGTGATTCACAGGGCTGGTGGGATTTCTGCAGTCAGGGCTACCCAAGGAGGCAGCAGCCTGCAATGGCTGTTTGGGGACCACACGTGCCATCCCTTCTGGGGGTGCAGCTCTGATCCTGTGCTGCTGCTGGAGAGGGTAGGAGGAGGTTTTCCCTGCACAGCTTACTCTGCACAGCCACTGCCTCTCTCACTCTTTGCTGGGCACCCCAGAACCCGGGGGCTGCTTCCTGGTTAATTATCCCAGGATGGGATGGCACCCTTCATTCCCACAGCTGGGCTGGAGCCATCCTGCCCGAGCTGCAGCCTGCAGTGAGCAGCAGCCTTGGCTGGCTCTGTGCTGGTCATGCTCTGTGTCTGTGTGGAGCACACAGGGGGGCTGGCAGCAGTATAACTGAGCATCCTGCAGCACTGGGACAACTGGAACTCACAGACTTTTCACCAGCTCTGATGGGCACAATGACATTTAAAATTCAAATGTCACACTGCCCATAAGAGGAATGCCTGTCCTGTGGATTCTCACACAGCTCTTCAAGCTTAATCAGGAGGACTATTGGATACAGATTTTAATACAATTATTTTACAGAAGTATCAAGCAAATGTAACAGGCATAATTTTCATACAAATATATATTAAATCTTTAGTATTAATCTAATGATGTTGTGTTGAATGCAATGTAACAGGAATATTTTGTTTCATTTTAGACAGGAATTTTTGACTTGGTACTCATTTTCATTTTTTTAGTTCAGTTCCACAAGCTCATGTCCTGTGTGTGGGTTCTGAGGCTTTATTGCCACGTGGGTGTGTAAAGGTGGGGGCACACACAGGTGAGACACCACTACGAGGGTGGCCAGGTTAAATCTGGGTGCACTGGAAGGGCTGCAGGGGACAGAGGCTCTTAAGCAAAAGCAGGGGGACACTTGATCACACCAGAGAGAGCTGTACAATAGGCTGGGTCCTGAGTTTGCTTCTTTCCAAAGGCTACAGAAATAAAATAATATAAATAGTAGGAGGAAAAATGCAAAGCTATTTTCAGAGGTCAAATCTACTACACCAGCTGCTTTCTTTAATTCTGCCCATTACTCACAGCATAAAAGTAGTTGTAGTTGATTGCAGTGTAGTAGCATAATAAAGTTTATTTGTGGTACAAAAGAAGGCTCATAATACTTAACATTTACAAAATATATCTCTATGACGTTTGTCCTTTTCATTTGATTTGCATTTGCTAGAGTTGTAGGCATGCACTTCCCTTTAGAGGTCGTTGAATAGCCTGTGTGTGTTTTTCTTAAATGGCATTAAAGGCACACAGGGAATTTAATCAACTTCCTACTGAAATTCACTCTGAATTCTTTTTCCATGGGAAGTCATCGAGCTCAGTTCTGTGTGTGCAGTGTAATTCACCTAAAATACTTCACTGAACTGGAGGCCTCCTGTTGTAGAAAAGAAATCTTTCCATAATGAGGCCTTTTTGAGGAAATAGCATTTCAGGCTCCATTCCTGGGTAGACTCTGCTGTATGCCCAGAAAAATACTTAGCAGAATTTTGCCTTCTCTTACACAATGATAACTGACAGTGGAATTTCTTGCACTGGCATCCAGTCAGTTGAGGGAAGATGCCAGCTGCTATGAGTTATGTTTTTTATGTCTTTACTCTTGATTTCCTTGTTTTGGTCCTTGCCAGTAGAAAATTTGCAGGTGTATTTGTTAATACTTTGGAGGAAATCCTGGCTTCAGTGAGGCCAAGGCTTTACTCCTAATTGCAAGATGGCAAATAAAGAGAATGTTTGTTTGCCTTTATTAGAAATGTTTTGCCTTTAATAGCCACGTGTTTATACTGCTTTAAAATCTGTCCATCCCTGTCAACATTATGAAGTAGAAAAGTCTATACAACAGAACACATCAGTGTTCAGACCTTTTCTACCTTGGGATCAGAAGATATTTTTCAGTGCTAACAGATCCTGAGAAACCAACATGTTCTTTGCTGGGAGAAATAAAGTGCTCTATAAGTGCTAAAGCTGAATATATAAACTGCTATTAATATTAGGAATGGGGCATAAAAGTGAGTCAGTGTCTTGGAGGATGCTGCACGCACTTGACTCCTCAGTTTCTATAGTCTGTTTAGTTTGTGGCCTGTATGGCACAGGTTTGTGGCAGATGTTTTGCTGAATGAGGGAAAACACAAGTGGTGGGTTATTTGATTTTAGTCATTTTTCAAAGAAAAAAAGATACAAACTTTCAGAGAATAATTGTGTGTCTTAAGTCTGCTTAAATGAGCATCTATGTCATTTATCATATAATTAGTAAACTCATTTAACATGCAGCAAAAAATGCAGCGATTTTTTCCATTACTGCTGATTTTTGGGCTGCAAGAACAGTAATGTGGGTTTATTTTTCCATGTTTTCATCTTATGTGTGGAATTCTCTTTACAGGCAAATTTCTTGTCATATTTTAATTTCAAATATGGGCTTTGTGCAGCCTAGTATTTAGGAATATAGAAGCTCTTAATTTTCTTTTTTTTTCCTTCCTTTTTCTAAAATAGGGAATTTAGTTGATATGTAGTTTAAATGTGCAGTCTTCTGAGGTAATGCTGCTTAGTGTCTGTGGTTTCTTTTAAGTAAATGTTCTCTTGCCAGATGATGTTTCTATAACACAAAGGGAAAGTGTCATTTTCCCTCTAGACATCCAAGTTCCAGGAAAATTTACCAGACCTGGGGAGAAGATAAAACCATGAAATCAACTTATAATAATTTACCTTTGTTTGTTGCAATGTTTTTCCCACTGTATTTGGCTTTTTAAGCATCACAGATGGTATCAGAAGAAAAAAAATTATAAGGATCTGGTCTGAGACTCAGGAGACCTGGATTTTAATTCTGTTCATCATCTGTTTGCCATAGGCAAGTTACTTTGCCTCCAGTGATGTCACCTGAGACCACGGGGTCTGACTGTGATACGGATAATTCAGTCATAACTGCTGCGTGGGTTTTGTATGGGTCTAACAGCAGGAGCAGACTCAGGCTGCTCCCTTGGCTCCCTCCCCACTGTGCATCCACTGCTGGTCCTGTGACAATGTCCTGTGTGCTGCTCTAAGCTCCACTGCTGATGGAAATGAAAAGCATTACGCTTCTGAGTAGAAAATCCAGCACTCCCTACACTGCTCAGTTTGATGGGGTTTCGGTGTGTGGTTGTGGGGTTTTGCACTTGAGTTTTTGTAGCACACCATAGGCTCTCAGAGCTGGCCTCACTCCAGCAACCTGAAAGCTTTAATCACTCCTCTGGAGAGTCTGTGTTCCTAAACAGATGATTTCAGCAGATGCTAGAGAAATAAATCTTCCTGAGGTGAAAAGACATTCATTTTGTGTGGACTTGTCTGTGAAAGGTAATGGAAAGGAGCTGGAACTGGAGCCTGGAATTCTTTGGCTTTTGGACTGGTGAAACAGGTAGTGGCTGTTCAGACTGATGGGCAGCTTCTCCTCCAGCACCAACCTGCAGCACCTGGCAGGACAGGGAGGGTCTGCAGCTCCCCCTGCTCTCGGGGACAGCTTAGCAAGGACAGGGATGAGCAGCAGGGGAGCTGGAGCTTTCAGAGCAGGCATTACAACAGGGCTGATGTAAAGCCTGAAGAGCTCCTGGCAACAACCTCCGTTCTCTGCCTTCTGACTTAAATTGAGACTGGCATCTGGTGTGAGGGTCTGGGCTCCAGTCAAGCAGATGGTGTTGAGGTCACTTGTACATTTCCCTGTAGCTCACACATGTGGAGCTGAGCAGATAAAATGATGCTGGGTGATAATCTCTTGTCTGCCTGTTAGCTTCAGTGGGGCAGGCTCAGAAAACCCTTCTAGTCTCTGGGCAATCTGGATTAAAATGTAGACTTTCCTGCTCTCAGTGCCCATGTACATGACCCTGTCCGCTGCATTTATGCTAGATGGTCCTTATTTTCATCATCAAAAGACCAGCAAAATTTCATCGAGAAATTTCAGATATTTTTACAAAACTTTCATGAAAAATAGAAGTTTTTCAGTCGTACTGGTCTCTCAAGCAGAATAAGGATCTAGCAGTTTACATTTTTATAATTCTCAGAGATTTCTAAGCTGATTCTTCTTGGCATCTGTGTTTCGCCTTTGGTCTGTACCCTCTAGTAGAGGAAGCACCTGGTGAAAGTCACCTACCTTCCCCTCCTGCTACGAAAGCCCTGATATTTCACTGGGGATCAGTGCAGCTTTTTAGATATCCATAGATATCTGCTCAGTGTGAATCCAGCTTTCTCAGAACATGGAATTCAGGAGGACTTACAAAGGGAAGCAGTCCTCCCTTAATGGGAAAATGCCAGGTCTCCCAGCAAAAATACCAGTCTCTGATTCTATAATGACTTATGCATGTGATTAAACTTAAGCACATGAAATACGCTGCTGTAGCCTCTTTAGAATAACCCTTTGCATAATTAAAACTTAGAAAAACATCATTATTTTTTCTTGGAGAGGATGATTTAAAAGCTGTGTCAATGTGATTAAAATTGCTAATTTTGTCTTGTAAGGGCAGCTGGTGATTGAGATGAAAAAAGATAGTTAGAATTTTATTATTGTTCTCATTTTTCACATTAGTGGTTTCCAGGCTCTCAGAATGTAGCCACACACAACTGCAGGTTGGGAATGAGTAGCAGGGGGTGAAGTGGCAGGGGGAGAGAGAAAAGAACTCAATGTTTTTTCCAAAACAGATGAAGAAAATTTCCCTTCCATCTGCTTGAGAAGGTGCTGAGATTTCCTGGCCGTATTCCTGCTACCTTTGCCACCAACAATCTCTTCCTATGGGTTATGCTAAAGGCTGAGAAGTTTTTGTGTGGCTCAGCACCAACTGGGAAATGACTTGTGGTATGTGCAGGGCCAAGAACAAGAGGATTAAACAGGAAGCTCCTCTAAAGAACAAAGACCTAAACTGATAATTGTTTATGAAAAGCAAACTCAGTAAACAGGTTGTCATCAGTAGTGGTGTGAACTGTGACCAGTTTATGGTGCTCTCTCCAGGACAATAGTGATATTTTCATTTTTCCTCTTCAAAACATTGCTATGAATGTAGCTGCTGAACTGTATCTCTGTATTTAGTATTTTGCTGTCTTTTTTTATTTTTTACTACAGCAGGCACATTTCAAATGGTCAGCTGCCTTATATAAATTAGTGTTTGTTCTAATATAGATGAAGATTCACCGATTTTAAGAGAATCCTTAAAAGGAGCCTTGCATTACACAAGACTGGAGGAAATTTTTCTTTTCTGGTGGCTAATTCTCAGTGCCTGCCACTTAATTTGCACAAATAATTGACAGCTCATTAACAACTTGGTAGGAACTCTGGAAAACAGCTGAGAAAAAACAACATGAGTACAACAGGGGGAACAAAGTATCTGCTTCTCAGTTGTGCTGGTAGTCTCCAATCAGATTTAAAATGCAGTTAGAAAATTAGTATAAATTATACAGGAAGATTATGCTTGCACAGACAGCTCCTGAAAGCTTTCAGCAGGTTGTGTGGGGCAGCTCATTTGAAGTGTGTGGATGCTTTTGGCTCCATGGATGTCTGTGCTGGGAGTTCTGTGGTCCTTCTGGGCTGATCCTGCCAAGGCAGGGCAAAGACACTTTGCTTTAAACCTTTGCTGTGCCTTCTCTTGGATTTTACTCCAGGTTTTGACAAATTAGTTAGCACTATTGGTCTTATCTGTATATTTGAGCTGCAGGATAAAATCTCATTTTTGTTCTTTAATTAAGTGCTGGGCTTGGGGAAGACTTCCTGTGGAAGTGGGAAAAGTGGTGCCCCATAATGTTGTCAAAACCTGTATTAACAGAGCCAGTGGCCAGTTCTGCTTCCAAATCCACTGGCTTCTCATCTGAAGTAAAAGTTGCTGGAGATTTAGGCTGACCACTAGAAGAGTGAGAAATGCTTTCACCAGAAAGAAAAGGCACCAGAGTAGCTTTCTGAAAACTAGTTACAATCTTTGTCTGAAGAACCAAATTAATATTTCATATCTGGCCTCATGTCAACATTCTCCCAATTGTCTGATAAAAGGAATAGAGGGGTAACATTTGAGAACATCAAGAGAAAAGTTCCACAGGGTGCTTTCTAATCTGGTAAGGAGCCTAATTACTGATAATTCTGAGAAGCTGCAACTCTAGTCACAGTGTTAGTTCAGGAATGCAGCATGCCTACAAAACTCTGGATCTGGGACATTTAGTTCAGATCACCAGAGTGTAATGGTGAGGCAAACACATGAGCACAGAATTGGAATTGGGGAAAGGTGCTTTTTGTCTTTCCTTTTTTTCCCCGAAGTGTTCTAGCAATCAAATACTGTTCTTGAAATAATTTATTTCCTTGAGAATCAAATTAAGATTGTAGCAGCTTGTGGCTTTAGCCATGGTAAATGGATAAAACTGTAGTTAATGATTTTATCAATATTTTATGACTTGTTCTTTAATGTGTAATTGGTGATCCACCAGGCACTGAGTAAAGCCATTCCCATAAGTAAATATTTTGATAAATGCAAAAGCTTATGCAGAATAAAAAGAAATGCTACTTGGAAATGTAACTATTGACAGTATTTCTCCTCTTGGAGTGTCAATATTGTTTGGTTTTCTGTGGTATTTGAAATAGTGAAAAAATTCAAAATAAACTGAAGAAGTCAGGAAAAGGCTCCTTTGCATGTGGAAGTGATTTTTGAGAGGATGACAAAGGCAAAGAAAAGAGCATGGTTTAGAGTATAGCAATGGGATTGAGGAAGTAATTAAAACACAGTAGTGGTGTTGCAGTAATATAACATAAACTGGGAAGTGTTCCCAGTATAAATATTTCTGTGTTGCAACTTGTAGTTGAGGCTACAACCTTGAGCCTCCCTTTCTGTGGGCACACAGCCCCTGTGCAGCTGCCAGCCCTGCCCAGCCCTGTTTGTGGCACAGGGACACCTCGGCTGGGTTTGCACACCACGTGTGTCCAAGGCTGGGCACAGCACGTGGGCACCACACCAGCAGCTTTGATCCCAACCACACGCCCAGGAGTCCAACCTGGCACGCTGGGCTCAGGAAAGGAGGTGCCTGCTTGCCCACAGGAGGCTCCTTTGCCAGCAGTAGAGGTGCACTCACAAGGCCAGGGTTCAGACAGACATCCTGGTGGAGACTTCCAGCATTGCCTCTCTCCATTTTTGATGGCTTAGTAAACAGAGAATTTGCTGCTTCCAAAGCTGTCAGTAAAATAATTTTGAATTTCTCATTTGCAGATACTTCCTAAGCAAAGACCAAACAGATCTTCAGACAATTCTGTTTTTACAGGAAAGTCTGGGCCTGTTTTGGTTACTTTACTTTGTATTCTATGCTCTTTTCTCTACTGCTCACTGGGCGAGTAGCAGTTTCTTTGTTATTTTTGGTTTTCAGTCTTGCATTATTCACAAACTTCTGTTTTGAATCCCAAAAGACGGAAAAACTTCATCATGCATTCAAATGCACACATATATTATAAGAACATCCGCTGGTGATGAGCGTCATTGGCAGCTTTCACAAGCTAACATTAATTATGCACATAACAAAAAAGCACCATGACTGGGAATCATCATTTCTAATAAAAACACTGACTTCTAGTCATGGATCATTTTATCTCTCCTTGGGGCTATAAATCACTCATGTCACTAAGATATATGCTTTTCCTCTTCTTGCTTTATTCTTTAGAGAAAGCTGCTGCTGGTGTGGTGAGGGGCTGAAGAGGAAAGTGTCTCGCTTTTTCGTTTTGAATAAATGTCTTGGTCACCCACAGCAAGATGCCAGGGCAGGTTCTGTGGCTGTGGGGGAGGACAGAAGAGCGAATGCTGAGCCTGAGTGCCACGAACAAGGCAAAGCCAGGGGTAGATTCTGTGCAGCTGCTATGCTCCACCATCCCATGGTGAACCTTTACTCAGGCGAGAGTTGCATCTTCAGCATTTAAGGCTGCCATATCCCTCTCTTTCTCCTCTTAGGTAAACAGGCTGGAAAAAGGCATAGAAGCTTTTCCAGAGCAAGGAGTTGATATTTCAGAGTGGTGTTTAGGTACAGGATTAATCACTGATGACTGAGAGCCTGGTGTATTGTGTGAGCCAGCAAAACCTTTCCCTTGGTTTTTGTAATCCTTAACTTTGTCATGTATTTTGTTTCATAATGAAAAGTGACCTCGTTTAATTAATCACGTATTCAGTGAGTAGAGAGAGAGAAGGAAATTCTAAATTCCCTCTAGAACATTAATAAGGTTATTTTTCTGCATATTTCTTATCTAATATTTGTTTCCTTACTTTCCTATGCATTTTTAGATTTGGCATATGGACAAGTTGTTAAAGTATTTCTCAACTTGTCAAAAAAGGCGAATACTAAGAATCCTGTTTATTTTTTATTCACACAACCTTTGGGAAAATGTTTCAGAAATGCTGTTGCCTGCAAATTAAAGCCAAAAGCAATACTGGGGCCATTGAAGTGCAAAGCGATGTAGGCGTTGGTCACAAACACTGCACTGACCCTAACTAAGAGTAGGAAATATGGAAATTTAAATTGTTTGCCAGCTGAAGAAGCAGGACCTAGAACATGAGGTAACCTGTCCTGCATTCTGTCTGGTCAGAATTGTGCTGCCTGGATCTTGTTTTAATTGCACTTTTTGAGTCAAAATATTTCATTTCAACTGAAGTTATATTTATTTCAATTTCCTTAAAAGTCAGACTTTAGACAAAAAAGGTAATTTCCTTCAAGATGGACAGAGCTGATATAATTAATTCTTTGTTTCAGCCACCAGTTTGAAAACTTGCCACCTTGTTTCTTTCTTCATGCCTCTCACTGCTGGCAAGGTAATTTCTGTCTACTTTTGTGTTTGCCACCTCCTGTAATCTACTTGGCATTTGGATCTGCCAACACCTTGGAATTATAGATGTACATGAACAGAGGAAACCAGGTAAGGAGTGCATGTCAAGATTACATCTGCTGCTTGAAAGCCCTTGTCAATGTTAAAATATATTTGAGAACAGTGAGATTTCCAGTGGAAATAGTTGGCATTTTATAAAGAATTTCTGGAATACTGAAGAAATATCAATTTGTCTTGCAAGTTATTTTAAAAAGTATTTTCTTATTCTTCTAGAGCAGCTACACACAAAATGGAAAGGTATATAGATCCAGTGCTAAGATTGCTAATGAACCCATATATTTAGATTTGCCTGAACAGAGTGTGGCCACCATTTTGTGCTGCAGCACCTGCAATGCAAAGATTTCAGGGTTATACAGAATTCTTATACTCATTTCAAAAAGCAAGCTATTTGACAACTGTGTCAGGTTCTTAAATAGAAAGTTATATTTTATATCTTATTAATACAATGGCAGTGGAATCTGTGATTTATAATTTTCTATGCTTCTTGTTTTCCTTTTCTACTTCACTTTTCTCAGGGCTTGGTGCCTGTTTAGGCTGTCTCACTGTGAAAAAAGAAGCAACTGGTGAAACATGGAGTTTCCAGAACAGCCATTTTGCTGTGAACAGCAAAAAAAAAATTTTAGTCAGGCATGTGAAAGGGTAGGGTAAAACTTTTCAGAGTTTATTTTCTAAAAATAAGAGGTAATAAGTCAGGCTTTTTTACTTCCTCTTTTAAGGCTGGAAGCTTCCATTTTCCATTTGAAACTTTTTCCTAAAACAGTTTTATAAGATCTGCAAGTCCTCTTATGCAATATGTGTTGATATGATGTATGGTTAGAGAAGCTGCCTATTTTAACTTCACATTGCTCAAGTGTGAAGACACCAGATCAGGACTACAGTTTTGTTTTAGCTTCCAGAAAGCTGAACACATATTAATATGAGTATGCCTTGCATTACAGCACTTTTCAAGCTGTGAACACACATTAATTGACTTTGACTGAAGCAATTGGAAGAGTGGTTCAATGAACAGTTCATTCCACAAATATATTCCTTATTACAAGCAGAGCTGAGGGTTTATGAGAATGTTGCCTGTTTAAACATCAGACCTTTGAAACAAATTGAATCAGTTTTAATTATTAAAAAAATGAAATGGAAAAACTTTCAGAGTTTTTAAGCCCTAGGGTAGCTTAATTAAAACTGAAGAGAAATTAAAATTATCAGAATTTAGGGCAACAGGAAAAGAAATGATAGGTAGGAATTTTCAGGCTATAATAAGAAAAGAAATAACTTTAAGTCACTTGGTATTTGTGCAGTAAAACTTCTCTAATTTGCTGGCTCAAATTATTAACTGACCTAAATCTCATTACACCATCTAGACTTTAGCCTAAAATAAAGAATTTATGTATGAATAGTTCTACAGTAAAATGAATTTACATCAGTTAGTTATCATGTTAATGAAAATAAACTATTGATAATTTACCATAAACTTACCGATTAAAATACTTTTAGATTGCAAATACATAATTTAAACTCAAACTGGTTGCAGTATGAATGCTGCAAATGTGATTTCTATCAGTCTGTAATATTCCTGACAATAAGTGAGGCCCATTTTGAAAGAGTCCTTTGCAGTGCCTTTGCTCTGGAAGATCTGTTTTGACCACACTGAGAATCAAAGGCTCTTTATTGCTGTGAGATGTTGTGGGTATCATCACTTCCTCAGCTAGATGCCTCATGTTATCCTGCAAAAATTAATGCATCTTCTTAAATCGGGAGTTCAGGCTGCTGTTTGTATTTGTTTATTGCTTTTGCAAACGTTGGTGTAAGGAGATTTCTGCAGGACAGGGCCGGGAGTGACACGGGACCAAAGCGGGGGATGTAAGTTTCTGTCCAGGAAGCTCTTTGAGGAAATGCTTGTTCTCCTTTGCTGCTGAGGGATTTGCTTTCCATGGTGTGTCATGGTCTGCATGTGCATTTGTCTGATTTTAGATGGCAGAGCTGAAGCTGCCACTAGAATATTTTATCTGCCACGAGATCCATGCAAACCTTCTTCAATATCCACCTAGACTTGAATGCTGTGTTCCATTTCTTTGTCATGTCTTTTACACTGTTCCCATTTATAATAAATTATACTCACTGATTCTTAGAGGCTAGTGAAGACCAGATTTTCGTTGTTAAGTATCATTAGCATCAAATAGGAAGAGAAGGATGAAACTTTCTCTGTTTTCAAGACGTCATCTTGATTTTTGTGATTAGAAAATAAACATGGTATAGCCATGTGCACTCAATGAGAGGCAAACAGCAGCAGCAAAGCCAGGCCCATCGTGGCATGGCACCAAGCTGTCATTCAGAGGCTGTGATCAAAGGCTTGAACACACATGGCATCAGATGGCAGGCTGCACTTCATTGTTGGGTCTGTCTGAGTTAACACAGTAGTAATAAGTAATTTCTGTAATAAAATCATAGCCAGTAGATAATTCTGTCTGCTGCAGATGACAATTCAGTGTAAAACAGCAGCTTAATATTGCGTGAAGAAATTTTTCTAATGCAATTTTTATCACTCAGAACTCTGGGAGAACTTAAGCACATGCTTCTATCTACCCTTTCTTCTCTTCTTCTTTAGCTCTCTACCCCTCTTAAAGAATGGTGAGTTGATCTCTGACCCTTCAGAATAAGGAAGATTTAGCTAAAATGTCTAGACAATGTGATACAATTTCCTTTCCTACTAATTTTTAGAAAATAAAAGGAGCAGTGTAGAGAAAATGACTGCTGAAAACTTCACATATGATTGCTCTGCCTTTTCAGACTACTCTGTATCAATTAGATATGATTAAAGATGGTATGTAGCATATCTTTATTCTAAGTTTACAATTATGTTGTGTGACAGATGAACGAACATTTCTGTCTCTGATTTTACACTACAACATGAGAAGTATTTAACTTGAAGAAGTAATTCAGGGGCAAGGCTGGCACATTTTCTGGTATGTTCTCTTGTGGCAATATTGCAGAGACATCCAGGAAAATGTCTCACTGTGAAGTTTGTGTCACATCAGAGGGAGGTGGCTGTAGGTAGCACCACGTGGGTGTAGATTCAGGCAAGCCTCGATGGGGGACAAGGAATTGCAAGGAGTGATATCTCAGACACCAGCTGGGGGGTTTGGGGATATTTATTTGAATCTATGGCATGGTTTTTGACATTTTTTATTTGGTTAGTTTTGGTTTTCTTTTTTAGCTGCTTAAATGGATTTATAGGGCAGAATCAGATGTTTCATTTATTCACAGCAAAAAAGAGGGCAATAGTATTTCTGCCTACTCTCTCTCAGTATTAGCTCCTCTCTAAGCTGAGGAAATAAGGCAGTTCTGGTGCCATTACCATTTTGTTGAGTTTTCATTAAGGGTGCAGTCTGTGATCTGGATTTTCTTGCCTGTCATGTGTTTTCCCTGGTAACCCACTGGGTCTTAATTACCCCAAGGTATTTAAGGCCTGTCTGCTTTAGACAAGTGCACAGCTGCGTATTTTCTGGGGGATTACTATTTGAGCCCTAGTCTGAGCATTACTTAGAGTATAAAGTATAAATTTAGAGGTGTCAGGCTTATGTGTTTTTCATAAGGGATGTACAGTGGTTGGTAGGTACCAGGAGTTTCAGGGGAATCAGTCTACTGCACAATAGCAGGGCTGATTGTGTGAATCATCCCTGTACATTCAGTTCAGGTTCGGGCATTTTATAGTACCCTCCTTAGGGTTTTAAACACTCAGTGTTCATGTTCTTCACATATGAAATATTCACGTATTGTGAGGACCCCTTGGGAAAAAAAATTAAAATACAAATGTGTTTGTGTGAACAAATTTGCCGGTCTGTATCTGGGTTAGCAAATCCTTCAGCTCTGATATAAGCTATCTAAAAAATCCTCATATCTCACATGATGTGCTTTCTATTGTTATCTCTAAAAAAAATCAGTCAAAATACACATGTGGCCAAAACGAAAAAGAATAGCTGTCCCGTTGATTAATTTACATAAAGCTACAACCAACATGTTCAGAAAAATGCTTGAATCCTGTTGTTTTCAGGAAACTTGCCTGTTCTGTGCAGTTCTAGCAGGGAAAATATTGAATAATGCATTACAATTCTAAACCTTAGAACAAAAAAAAAAAATATTGCAGAAGAGGGGTAAAATTACTGAACCTCTTTTTTCTTTGATAAAAAAGAGTAACTTTCCTTTGAGAAAAAGAATTCTATTTTAAAATGTCCCCAAACACTGTTTTTGTTTACAGAGATGTAAAGTGAGCACTAAACCTATGTTTAACTAACAAAGAATCTGAATTCTTTGTTAAACTAACATAGGATATTAATAGAGAAAAAAAACCCTAAAAACTTATTTCATAATGCCAAGAGAGAAGATAGTGTCTCCCTAGTGAAGCAGACACGTAGTTTTAACTTGCCCCAGTATTTTGGGCACCAGGCTCTCGTGTCATACCGGTCCCAGGGAGGAGGGTGGCAGCACCCAGTTCCCAGGCAGGAAAGGCAGTGGTGCCATCCCTGGGCACAGGGCTTGGGGAGCAGAGCTGGGGAGCAGAGCTGGGGAGCATTGGTGGGGAGCAGAGCTGGGGAGCAGAGCTGGGGAGCATTGGTGGGGAGCAGTGCTGGAGAGCAGAGCTGGGGAGCAGCTGGGGAGCAGCTGGGGAACAGAGCTGGGGAGCAGTGCTGGGGAGCAGAGCTGGGGAGCAGAGCTGGGGAGCAGCTGGGGAGCAGTGCTGGAGAGCAGGGCTGGAGAGCCGGGCTGGAGAGCAGAGCTGGGGAGAGCTGGGGAGCAGGGCTGGGGAGAGCTGGGGACCGTGTGTCTGCAAATGCTGGGCGTGCTGCGAGGGGGAGCCCCAGCCCCGTTTGGGGGCAGCTGTGGCACTGGGGCAGGGCTGGGTGGCCCTGGGCACTGCCACCACCCTGCTGCCATCCTGCTGCAGCGCTGCCCCTCTGCGTGGCACTGATGCTCCGCTGCATCTCCAGTCAAGGGAGACTGGTTTTCCCCTTTCTGATTGAGGAAATGCTCAGGTTTTGTTGCCTCAGGTGTGCCCTTGGATGTCCAGTGGTGCTTCAGTGACTCTGCACGTGAACAAACTCACTGAGCTCCCCTGCTGGGATAAATAATAACAGAATATTGTTTAAATATTATTACATATTATTGCTAAATTGTATCTCAACTTTTTGGTATCTCAGCTCCTGTATGAGTCGGTAAAAAGACCAATGGTTTGAGTCCTCACCTCATCTTTTCACTTCATAGTGGTGAGCAAAGAAAAGTCTCAAAAGGATCCTGTTTCTCTTACAGATAATAATCTGTGTTTAGCACAAGCCTCGGAATGTTCCAGGCTGCTTAATCTTGTGAACGCAAGACTCTGCTGCTGAGCTTTTGTTCTCTGCCCCAAGTTGGTGCCTTCCTCACTCAGTTGCTGTGAGCTTCTTGAGTGTGATGACAATATATGTGAGGAGACATCCAGCCCTCTGTGCATCTCTGTACACAGCAGCTTCAAGAGGGGAGCAAACTACACCACATCTTCACAGGAGATCTATAATTAGCTTAGTTCTATACCTATCTGTGGGTATTCTCTGTTGGTTTTTTAATATACTCCTCATTTTTCATCTAAATTTAAAATACTTTTCTATCTTACTAAGAGTATATTAAATAGTAAGGCAGTGTGCAAACTGAGATGTTTGGTCATGATAATAAATGATAATAAATATGAATTTATACTTGGCAAACTCTCTATTTCCATATGTGAGGTACCGCTGCCTTGTATTTCTTAAAAAGTGCAAGCTTCACATGTCATTCAATTAGTGTTTTCTATAAATTTCATTATCTGGTTGCAGTTTTTTAATATTTTTTTCTGCCCAAAGTGGCCAAATATAGCAAAGTGTCCAGTGAAATAACATCAACACACATTTATAGAGGATTCTTTTTAAAAAATACTGTGTTTTAAATGTTTTTTTGTGTGTGTGTAAAATGTCTGAGTATTTCCATCTCTGAATTCTTCTAGCTCTAGAATGGGAGATGACAAAGGAAATATGTAACAAGATGATCTTAATTCAATTCCCCTTTAGGCTTGAGGGGTCATGTCAGAGACACAACATATGTAGTATCAAGTTAAAAATTTTAATTTATTCAAGGGGAATTAAGTGCCTACCTAGCTTGAAGCTTTGTCTTGGATTATTGACTGTTATTTTGTAAAGCAATGACAATGAACACCCTCATTTCCTCCTGCCCTCAGATTATAAATTCTTGATGAAGGTTGTTACTATATATTAGGGCAGAAACAGACTGAATGTCATTCCAGGGTTCTGTGAACTGCCAAATTGCAAATAACAGTAATGGTTTCACCTTAATAAAGTTAGTGTAGGTTTGGGGTCTTTTTCTGCTTAGCATGCACTACTACAACTTTCTACTTTATAAATGAAAATAAGCAGACTTTGTTTAGTCTATTGTCAGAAAGAAATTAAATCATTGTTAGACACTCTTTTCCTGTTTTTACTTATTATAGGTTCAAAAATTATCTTTCTTAAAGCCAATTTCAAAATATTCCTCATTTTTATTGCTATCTGTTTTTGCCACCTAGAGTCTGTCTGTTTTATGTTTCAGAAATAATTTATTTCTTTTATCTTTTCTTTTTTAATGCTGTGTCCTTGTGAAAAATTAAAATATTTTGTACAACTAAGATCTGTACACAATACAAAGTAGAATTTATTAGCTCACAACAAAACTCTGTTTCTTTTAGTTTGGGTTACTGCAGCTGCTCTAATTGTTAAAGGCAAAATTATAAAAAAGAGAGGAGAAGAGAACACCATAATCAGTCTTATAGCTACCAGAATAGTAGGAGGGTTTAATTGCCTTGGTTAGCTGTATCACTAATGAGTACAGTTCATTAAAAGTTCCATGACTTGTCTAATTATAGCTGGAAACTTGCATTTCTCTCTTTTGCAAAGGAGTGCATTTCCTTGGGGCACTTCCCTGGTGAAAACCATGTGCCAGAGCCAAGGATGATTTTCCTGGGAAGCTCAGGAGCTCAGAGCACAAATCCCATCCCTGTGACCTGGTGAACATCTCATACTGACTGTGGCAGAACAAACTCTCCACCCATTTTGGTGAGCAGGACCCTGCCCAACAATGCACACCTCATTGCACTGCTTGCAAGAGTTTCAGGTTGGGGAAACAATTTTAGATTAAGAGGGTTAAAAGTTAGGGGTCTTTGGGTTTGTTTTTTTTTTTCTTTTTCTCATTTTGTACTTGTCCTCTGCAAAATGCCAGAATTCAGCAGGTCTGCACATAAAATAATTCTTGGCTTTTATGTTTTAACTTTTTTTGAATTAAGGAAATAACAAACTTAGAAAAGATTTAGCTTATCAAACTGTATGGATGTATTGCCCCAAAATAAACAGAAAATAAAAGTTAATATATTTGAAAGAAGACCTTAGTATGCATGGAGTAGGAAAGCAGAATCCTCCAATCAACTCAAAACTAGTTTATCATTAGAACTTAAGAGACTAATTAAAACATGAATCTTTTTTGATCTTCCCTTGAAATATTGATTTCCTCCCCCATCCTCCCAAGTAAGGCCATTCTTTTTTTTCCTTCCATGTGCACTTATGAGATGGGTATGGGACTTTTTTTCAAATGATGGTTTTAGCAACAAGGTGTCTGGCATAGCTGCATTCATGAGAAAAAACCATGATAAGGTTAAGATTTCAACAAAACCTCCCACATTCCCCACAGTCACCTGCCATCAGCAAGTATCTAAATCTGCTTTGAGGAGCAGCTTCTAAAGCTTACAGAGAATCTGATATTGGGCATTATTGAGGATCTTGGGATGGTTATGGGAGCTGAAAGCTATCTGTGTGCAGTGGCCAGGTGCTGTCACAGCCCCTGCCCTGCCTGCAGAGCCTGCACACTGCACAGCCTGAGTCCCACGGACTGAGAGGGGAGTGCTCCTCTGTGAGCAGCGATCCTCCTCCTCCTCCTTCCATGCAGATGCCAAAGCCTCGTTTGTAGGGCTTTTCTGTGCTGCTGGTAGCTGAAGGCCTCGGGGGGCCAGCAAGGGAGCTCTGGAGGAGGTGGGGCTGGGGCAGGAGGGGCTGTTTGGCAGCAGACCCAGGCTGAAGATGAGTGAGATTGCAGAAGGGCGAGATGCTTGAACCAGGGATTTACCAGGAGCCTGGCCTTTGTGCAGTACGTCTATTGCTATTAAAAGCTCAAATCCTGTGGTCCACATCCTGCTCCACCTGTGCAGCCCAGGGTGGGTGACAGATGCTGGTGATGGCCATATCCAGCAGGAGATCCCAGGCTGTGCTTCCCTCTGCCTTGCAGTGCAGCTGACTTTGATTCCATCACGTTTTAGTCCATGGCTTGCTGTAGCCCCCGAGGGCTGCTTCACTCATCTCTGTGTTAAGATTCAGATTCACAAGCCTTTAAATTTGATAGATCATTTTCTTTTATGTTAACTTGAAAGGGCTGTAAGGAACACCCAGTGATAATTTATTGAAAAGACTATTAACAATGAGGTTAATGACAGTGATACATCTCAGCTGTGATTCAACCTGGCAAAATAATTAGTACTTTCAGAAACACATATGGTCTTTTTTTTTTCCCCACACGAAAGAACTAAATACATAACTTTTATGGCAGTCTTCTGGGCCCATAGTTTTCCTTTAGTCTTTACCACAAAGGTTAAGATTTTGCCATTTCAGAGTTTAAAGAGTATAAATTCCCTGCTCCCAAACTCCACAGCACTACCAGAAGAGCTCTCCACTCCAGCAGTGCTTCAAAGAGATTCTGAAAGGCTCTCTGCATTTCCTCTGGTATCACAAGCAGCACATGAAGGCATGACTGTGTTAACCCTGCTTTTACAGCGAGCCCAATGTCATCTTAACACCACACTCCTCTTATCAAACAGGGAAAAACATGTTTCTGCTTCAGAAACAGAGGCACCACGGGCAAAGAGAGCTAAGGGAATTAGTGCTCATAATCAGTTTTTTCTGTCATTCCAAGCCATATTTGTAGCTATAAGTGAAGATGTTCTTTGTAGCCATGCCTAGCTTTGCTAACGATCTCTTATACCCTTTCTTTGAAATTTAAACTGCACATTTAGGATCTAAGAATATTTTGGTAAATTTGGTTTTGTTAGTAAGAGGTTTAAATGATATTTGTGAAACAGTGCAACATCAGTGTCCAGTTTGAAGTATGAGTATGGTTTGAGTTCTTTTCTAATGGAGGGAGACATGCAGAGGCAAAGGCAGCTGGCATTCAGTAACAAGTTTTGTGATGTACAAAGATCATATCCACATCTCATATTAAAAAGTGGAGTAAGTTAATTTTCTGAGCAAAGTGCATTTATGTATATAACACACTTCTGTATGATGAATGTATTACATTCATCAAAGCATGAATTTTTGTTCAAGGGATGTAGCATTTTCACTGTGTTTAAGCATATCTTTGAGTTGTTTTGACATTAATAGTGACATGTTTAATAGATAAGAATTGCATCATTTGTGACAGTTTCATTGCAGCTGAACTTTTGAAGAATTCATTTCTCCTTCCTTACACATGTTCAACCTCCCAAGCCATATGGTCTGTGTTCTTCAAGATGTTTAGCATTAGATCAGCCAGCTAAATGCATCAAAACATGAGTTATCCCAGAAACAAGAGACAGGCTAAAGATTGAAGTACACAGCTAATTTTTTTTCTCCTGAGAAGGCTTTGTCTCCTGATTACATCATGCCCTCAGCTTGTGTGGTAGATGCAAGTAATAAACTAATATTCCAGCAGTACTTTGCTGCATTGCAAAGTATCTCCCTGTTAACTGGGAAGCAATCATTTCTGTTACCTTCTGTAAATGCAGGATGCTGATTCGTGTGGAGTCTTGAATTGATAAGAAAGTTTAAGAACATAGAGATATTTTCTTGTTGTTGCTGCTGACATTGAGGTGAATTGAGTGTCCAAAAGTGAATTATTTTCATTTTTGGGACCCCAGCTTGCATTTAATCAATTTTTTTAGTCTTCTAAGGTTTTTACTTCAGTGCAGAGAGGGCTGACATGTACTTTTTAGTATGTGAGCCATTTTCAGTGCACAAAATCGAAAGCAAGATATCACCTCTGTATTTAAATGTCTTACCTTTCCTGCTTCTACTTTACTTTACGTTGTTGATGATTAAAATGATGGAAAATTATCTGTGAATTCCACACTTTCAATCTGAAAAATCTACAAGTTTGCAATATCTAGCATGAGCTTTAAAACACAGGGGTTTTGTTCCAGTGCTGTCCATTTCCCTTTCTTTTCTTTGTGTGTGTCTGCAACATTTCCATCACCATTTCACCTTGTAAGGCTATGGCTGCGAGCCACAGAAATGCCATGAGTCTGTTGCAAAACCTGGACGTTCTTTGTGGCTTTGTCCAAGTACAAAAGTTTCTAACATGCACTCCAGGGCCAAATGGTTGGATTACTTAATTTTGTATTTCAAGGATTCCTTGCTGCTTTTCTGAATAGTCTGACATTCTGATACCGGTCAAGTGGTCAGGAATGGCTTCACATTCCTCTTTCATTCACGTGGGCAGAAGCAATTTGGCAAATACTTTGTGCAAGGGCCACCTTCTCATTACCTTTCTCAGCTGTTACACACTTTCAGTCCCCTGTTACAGTGAGAGGAACTTTTGAGGCCCACCCAGTTTCCCCCTGAGATGCTGTGCACTGTCCCTGTCTGAGCTGGCTGCTGTCCCTGTGCTCGGCTGCTTTGGCCTCAGCCTGGGGCTCCCTCGTGCCCTCTCCCTGTTGAGCTGGAGCCCAGCTATCAGTGAGCACTGGGTTTATTCCTCTCTGCACACACAGGGGGAAAGAGAAGCCCCACGAGCATGGCTGGTATTCCAACAGCAGCTTTGTGAAGGTTCTCATGCCTGCTGCAGCCTTGACATCTCTTGCTGACCCCTGCAGCAGAGGAGAGGACATTGATCAATTTGTGTAGGAATACAAGGAGGCTTCTATAAGATCTGTGAAACTTCTGCACTAAGCACAGGATGGCAACCATTATCTCTTGATATTTTTCCTATTTCTTCTGTTTTGCATCCTCTGAGTGCAATCCCAACCAAATGATTATCCAACGTGTCCCTCTCAAAGCCTTCTACATTTCTGCCTTACTTGGCCATAACCAAACTTGTCAGAGGAATGTCAGCACTGGAAATCCTCTGGCTTGGATTGGTGATTATACAGACACCAGCAATCTTCCTGTGGGAACCTAAGCTTCCATGTGTCTCTTTCAGAAGTTCTCCCATATACTGTTTGAAAGGATGGTGTGATTGCATTTTCACATCACAGGATTTCTAAATATATCTCCTTTATCATTTTGATATATTTACTGAGATATTTTTTCCTTAAGCAAGTTTCAGGAAGGCGTGCTCAATTAACCACTAGGAATGTATTTTATTAAAGATGCCAGATCTTTCTGTAGGGAAGAGGGTTTGGGGTGGAAGTGACTCTACCTTCATATTCAAATGTATTCCCCATCTTTTCTGGTTTTTCCCCCAGCATACATCACGCATTCATTTTAAGTGCTATATACAATTCCTGTTATGTTAGATTGCTTAACCTCAAGACAGAAAGAAAGGACAAAAACTGTGCTGTTGAGTAAGAATAATCTCAGTTGCATGATCTCTCCTCGAACGTCTATTTGTCTATTTTATGGCACTGTGAAGGATTATGTTTGGGGGTGGTTTTCGTTTGTTTTGGGGTTTTTGTTACATGATTTGTTTTTTGTTTTTTTGTTGCCTTTTTTTTTGCATCTTACTGTTAGTCCAGATGACTTCCAGCCTGTTATCAAACAATGATATGTAGCTGTTATGTTATAAGGCTTAATCTAATTTGATTGATAGCTTTACAACCACAGCAGGGAGTGATAAGACACATCCTCTGTGTGGGATAAGACGTTTATTTTTTTTCTCAAAATATAATCTTCTGTTAAAGTCTTCTATAAAACTTTAGCTGTTATGTTGTTTTCACTGGTGTTTTTGAGGGTTTTGAGAGTGTTTTTTGTTGTGGTTTTATTTTTTCCATATAGGAATTCTGTACCACTGTAGCAGTGGCACAGTTAACAAATTCTGGGATATGCTGTCCCTGATAGCAGTGGCTATAACCCCTGAGTGCAGGGCAGCTGGGTCTCCTGGCCTGCTGGATGGGTGCTGCACCCCATTTGTTCAGATGGGAACCCCTGCTGGAAATGACCATGGGCTCCTGCCCACCCTGGATTTACTCTCCAAGGAGGGCCTCGTGTGATGTCACTGCCTGCTCATGAGTGTGGAGGGAAACAGAGAAAAAAGAAATCTTATGCTGGAGAGCTTTCATTGTTATAGAAAGGATTTGGCCACAGAATGCACCCAGACTGCTCCAGAGTCTGGTAAAATGGATGCAACCATTCAGATTCAAGCGTGAGCTTGAGCTTGACTTTGGTCTCTTTGCAGGATTAGAATTAGGTAAAACAGCCCTCAGGCTGCTGGTAGTGGAATGGAAAGGTGCAGATTTCAGGAAAAGACAGCAAGAGGTAGCAGGCTACCCAAAGGTCCTGCTGCCAACGTGCTTGCAGAGGAATCTGGGAGAAAACAGTGAGCCCACTTCTCTGAGAGCCGCAGAAGACAACACCCTCAGGTGGTATAAACTGATGGTTTTCCATCAAGAAAGGTGCTGAGAATGAGTCAAGCACTGCCTGACAGAAAGATTATTTTTTAGAGGCCGTTCTGTGCAGAAGCAGATGGCCTGTTCCACTCCTGAAGTTTGCCTCGTGCAAGTGAGAAGGTCTAAATATGTCCTAAACTGCTGCCACCATCAAACTTCCCAGATAATCCTTCCAACCTCTCACAGACATTTCTGTCAAATTTAGATTAACATCTTTCCTTCAGTGTAGGTGAGGGCACTCCCAAATTGTACTGACAGCAGAGCATTTTACATAACACACAGAACTCTGCAGTTCTGTGTTTGTTTTCCTGTCCAAGTGACTCTGTGTGACAATGTGTGAAGTTTGTACAGATGGCAAGAACAGTTATGTTATCGAGTTTGTTTCCTCTGCCAATGCTTACTGAAAAATAATTCCAGCTCCCCATCTAAAAGTATAAATAAACGATGAAACAAAATATCTTTTCCTTCCACTGGTAGAATAGACACTTCAAAGTTTTTTCCCAAAGCAGCTATGCATGAATAAATGGGGTAAGAAATCTTCTGAAGATAGTTGTATTTCTCATTCATATATCTTTCAAAGCACATCATCTGTTTAGCCCCTATTTTTTTTAATACTAATTAGGTGTCCCATTGTATTTGTTAGTTATTTACATAGCCTATAAACTGATACACATACAAAAAATGAGATGATTAATGAAGGCAAGATTAAGTTCACTGCACATCTGGATCCAACCATGGGTCCTGAGGACATTTAGCATGCCAGAATCAGCTTGGAAACCTTGGGTTTTTTTGCAGTTATCCAGAAATGTTTTGGTTTTGCACAGCTGAGAATGCTTAGTTGGTATTGAAGAAACTGAAAAAGTGCAAGAAAGTTTCCAAATTAGCTGATAACTCTAACCCCTTTTCATCAAGAGCAAGAGGTTTGACTGTTTTCAGTTTGCTTTTTAATGAAAAATGAAATAGGCATGTCAAACAAAGAAACCTGATGGTGCTGTAAATGCAAACATATTGGAGTTTTCAAAAAAAAAAAGGAAAATGAGAGAATATATGATCATAGAAGGTCAAAACTATGAAACATTTTTATTACAGAAAGAAAGGGAATAAAAAGAAGGAAAATAACACTTCTGGATTCTTTCCTTTTTCTGAATACTTTTCTTTGAAAAGAAAATTCTACTTCTTGCATTTTTTAATGGTAAGGAGTTGTCAGCACTTTTGCACAGGTTTTGTTTGGGTGAGATTGCTTTTTGTTAGTATTTTCACATTCAAGGCATCACAGCTGAAGAATAACCTTTTTAAAAAGATGAAAGTAGAGAATAAAAAAATACCTACAAGGAAGTGGGATTTTTTTTGTGGTGTTGCAGGAAATGCATAAAATAAATTCTAAATTCACTCATTTGTAGTACTCTTTGCTTTTACCTCTTTCAACTTCTCATTTTCTTTACATTTGAGATGATACTCATCAGTTCTTTTGTGAATGCAGTGAAACATTTCTTTTAAATTCTCTATATACAGACAAGCACAGAAAAATTAATGGTTATTTTGAGGTATTGAACAGAAGAGACAAAAATTTTCAACTTCTGTGGTGGGATTCAGTAAACATCTGCAGTACTTTTCAAGTAATTCATTAAACAAGAATATTTCATTTATTTAAAACATGATGAAAGTGAAATCTCCTTGTCCGGTGTAGATTATTAAAAATGTAAATAAGTGAATTAGAAATTGTTTCTTAACAACTAACCTTGATATAATTGAAAAAATAATTCAGTTAATCTGGGAGAGTCCACTGAGTTATTCCCTGACATATTGCTGGCTCCACTCTGACACATTTTATTTTTGACATTTGCACGTCTTTGACCTTGGGTCAATTTAAATGCTTGAGATGTGATCCTTCCAGCCAGCTGATGCAATAAAAATAAAGATGCAGGATGTCATCACCTTGTCAAGCCCTGAAGCCATCTCTAGGAGGTGAGTCCTTCACCTCCAGCTCCTGGTGGGAAATTCTCTCCCCAGAGCTGCTGTCAGTGCAGGGAGCAGGGGCTGAGGTGTGGGGGGACACGTGGGCACTGCTGCTCCAGCAGCACTCAGAGGGCAGGGACAGATCTGTGCTCTGTGCTAGGGAAAGTCTCTCAGCCTGGCCTTTCTGCAGGGTGTTTTACACAGGTTTCATGATTGATTTCCAGTTTAACCCCTGCGTGGGCTGCCTAGTGGGGCACCCTGCCCTGCTGGCCAGGGCAGTCTGTCTGCAGAGAGAGCTCCAGTGCTGTCAGCAGAGATTCGGGTCCTTTAGACAAAATTTAGGAGCATTCAGGGTGGAATAGCATGTGCTGTTCAAATGTGGATTCTGATTTTCCTTAGCCCTCAGAGTAACAGCAAAAAAATTTATTTCCTCTGAAACTTTTAACTACTGCAAAATTTAAATTTTGATCTTGCACTTTTTCTGATAGTTACACAGGCCTGAAAGATACTTAAGTAATGTAAATCAAGTGAATATCATTGGAGAAATTCTCTGTCGGAAATATTAATCCTACAAGTTAGAAACTGGAAGAGAGAGAATCCAAGATGACTGGTACAAAGCAGAGCTTTTCTTTTCTCGTGTACAGGTACATTCCAGAAGAAGGAGTTCCAATTCTAGTTGAAACCACCAGTGGGAAAAATTTTAAAAGCTGTTCAGGATAATGCATTTCCTGGCAATTGCCTTCCATACATATACAGTAAGGTTGTGTTAGTTTGGTCTCCTAGAGGGAGAAAAAAACCTCACTCATCAAACAGACATCAGGGATATAAACAGGGAATATGGGTGTTTGGTCATTAATAGGAATTGTATAAAGATCTTTAAGTTTAAGACAAAGGGAAATTGTGAGACTGCCTACAGGGATTGTGTTTTCATTTACAAGAGCAGCACACAGGGAAAAGCTGCTAAATTTAGTCAAACAAGGCCCATTTCCCCAGAATGTACAAATATACACACCAACCTGGTATCTCTCCAGTGCAGCAGGGACCAGTGTGTATTTTCTGTTATTTTTCAAGAAAGAATAAGCTGACCCCTTCCTCCTAAGGATTGTTTTAAAAACCTCCTTTGATCTAGTGAGCAACTATGCACTTCACAACATTTGAGTGGATTTTTGCAATTGCTTTGGTTTTTAACAAACTTCGTTTTGTCCAGTAGGAATTAGAAGACTGACTTTTAAAGCAGCAGAACTAAATCACCGCTGGATGCTTTTGATATTTCCAATTATATTTTTATATTTTATAGCTAAAAATAGAATGTGAATCATGAGTGTAGGTAACCTGCATGTCAGTACATTGATTTGCAAGGTTTAATATCCCTGCAAAGAAACTACAAGCAGTGAAAATAGGATTTGTAATCCAGTGTGCCCAACTTTTACCAGAGAAGAAACACCAAAAAGCATTTTGTTTGTGCTAACAGCCTGCATTGGCTTCAGCTGAATCAGTGCAGCAAATTTGAAATACTTTATGAAGTAAAACTGGATTTGCTCCACTCCAAGCTACTTTTCTCCCTGTGTGAAAACAGAAATGACTTTTTAGAGAGGTCATGGAAATATTCCATCCAGTTCTGTCTAGAGGTGTTTTGTTTTTTTTTCCCCCAGCATTGCTATTGATATATTCCACTCACTTTTTGTCCTCTCATAAGGAAAGATGAGCTTTACAGCTAGTCACATTGTTCTTAGCCCTAATTGCAGCAACTTGATTATATCTTAAGAGGTTTTAAGTGGACAAATCCTGTATTCTGTATTTTTGGTGGAATTTCTCTTCCTTACCTCATAGGCATTTAAGATGAAATTCCACACTGCTGATAATGCTGGAGGCCTCGTAAGGATCCTTCCAGCCTCTGTTAACTTGTGATTTTTAAGTCCTACCTATTTAAAAAACAAACATAAATAAATTCACTCATGTATTTGAAGTTCTCATACTTGTGGGGGAAAAATTTAAATGAATTGAAATGAAAATTTAGCATGGATTCTGGGTTTGCACTTTAGGAGGGTGAAAGAAATGTAGTTACCAAACCACAGACAAGAAATCAGGCTGCTAAGACTTTTCTAGATTCTACACTTGCTTGTTATAATATACTCCTAGATTTCATAGAAAACACACTAATGGAGATTTTGCCAGTATTTCCTGTAATTTATGGATAAAGGCTAAAGAATTGCAGATACGTTTTCAAGTTATTTCTTGGTTTTCCATTATGATATACTGGTGTTTAGACTTTTGATATAAGCTAGTATTTAACCATTATTTTTTGCCTAGCTTTAGTAAAGAGGAAGATAAGTAATTATAGCAATTTTGACAAATAGAATTTAAAAGACAGTTAAATAAACAGCAAATAACTAAATTTTCTATGCAAGTTTTATATTATGGATAAAAATATAAATTCATCCAAAGTTAAACAACAAATTCTACTATAATGCAAAAGACTTACTTTTTGCTCAAATTATAAAATTAATCTTAATGAAGAGTCGAAGATTCCAAAGGATCCATATATGTTAATGGGTACAATAAGTTAATATGAAAAAAGAAATGGTTGAAGAACTCCTTGTTATACAAACTTTGATTTCATGTGCATGAAATCAAAATGTTATATGCATTGTAACACAATTCTCCTCTAGCAGGATAAGCATACTCCTAAAACAATCTTCTTCAATCAGCTGGTCAATGTGCTTGTGTTTTCTTTAGGAAAAAAACAAACACTTTGGTGTATGCTTGGAAATGGAACAGCTAAAAATAATTGAAAGAGCTCTCACTACAGGAGTTCTTACATGAAATACTTTCTATTTTTCCTTTTTTGGCAGCACACACTGAAGTGTCCCCTGTCCCTCTGCCCCGTGCTGGCGCTCCCTGTGCCGCTGCCTGCCTGGGTTTGCCTGGGCAGAGGCAGCTGGCAGCTGGCACCTGTCTGGGGCAGGGCAGGGCAGCCCCGGGGTCAGGGCTGGCTCACTCCCTCCTGGGGCTGCCCAGGCACAGCTCAGGCCTGGCTTGTGGGGCTGCTGCAGGGAGTCCCTGGCTATGGCACCAGTACTGGGTGCCATTGTCCTGCTGAGGCAGAGAGCTGGCACTTCTGTGCCAGTGAGAGAGGCCACCACATGTCTAGGGCAATAGGAGTTTTCCAGGAGAACTTGATGTGGCTTTATTTTAGAGGTTAAGGACTTTCTGACGTAGGTGATTTTTTTTTTTCCTGTGCAATTCCATCTCTGCAGGTAGATAAATAGATGTAAGTAAATAAAAAATCAAGTGTATTAGCTTAGGATCTGGAAACATTCTACATAAGAAAGTCAGGAAGTAACCCTAGGATATTTGCTAGAGAGAATGAATCTTTCCTAAGGTAACCATTTCAGTTTATATTAGTTGTTATTCTTAATTGCTTGAAAATGTCTTGGCATTATGGGTTGAGCATTGCACTGCATTTTCATCTCTTCCTTGCTTCATTTTTATATTAAAAAAATCTCTTGCCATTTTTTAAAAAAATAATCTAGGAGTTTCTATTGAACTGGCCAGGAGCTATAGAAGATATTGGTTCTGCATTAATTCTATAATGATGTGACATCTTGGTATGATTCATGGTAAACTTAAAAAATTATGTTTAATATAGATTTAAATAGCTTGTGCAGGTTAAATAATACACAGCTAGGGAAAAAAAGAAGTCATGGGGATTTGTCTTAAAGAAAAACAGAAACTAAGAGCTCCTGTCTAAATTATGAATATTTGAATTGACAAATTCCTTAAAATGTCCTGCTATTCACTGTTATATTGTTTTAGTTAGGGGAGATGCAGAGAGCACTGCAAAGCAATGATAATTACTTGAGATTAAACACCACCACCAGAGAACTGAAACAAAGGCTGATTTACCAGATCGAACCCATCAGCCTCTATTGTAGAAAACAATGCAGTCCTCTGTCTTTGTCTTACAGCTCACTTTTCTTTCAAGCAGATTAGACAATTCCTTCTCACAGCCTTTCAATTCTAATCACATCCATTTTCCATTTCTCCCTTTTCGTGTGCTCTTTCTGACAAAACTGACTATAAATGATCTGACTTTACCCCAGCCCTTGGCTTGCCTTTCCTTCCCCTCTCACAACTCTGCCTTTTATCTCTTGGCACTGGATGTAGAAGTATCTTGCCTGCACAGTGTCTGATCTTATCCTCACCAATACCCCAGTGACCTTCCCTTAATTCATCTCAAGATCTCTCCTGTGCCCCTGACTTTTCCTCCCTTATCATTCTTCTGAAGCTCTCTGCTTTTCTTTTTTTTTTATTGCCACATCAGTGCAATGAGGATACTGCTCAGTAAAACCTCACGGCCCATGCAAGTATCCAAAATTCATCTTTTGTTACTAAGCTCCTCCAGCATTCCCATTCCCGTTTATCTGGAGGTAGTGAAGTCAGTTCCTGCCTCTTGATTTCACTGAACCCTCTGAAGAGAAGAACAAGTTACAAAGCTCCATCCATGCAGATTCAACCACTTTTCTGACAGCTTTTCTCCTTGTACATATCACATATACATATCCTTATACATATCTGGCAGAGCTGTCCCAGAGCACGAGGCCACCTGCGGTCCTTACTTGGCTGTTGGCAGACCCACAGCCGTACGTGCTCGTCGCCACCTGCCAGGACAGCCAGTGTCCATCCAGGACAGTCACCCAGCTCTGCTCTTCCCCACCATCAGATTCCCTTTTACATGATTTCCCTTTTGGTTGTGAAGAAACCCCTGCCTCGTGTTGGCTCTTTAGGCCACACCATGCATACCACCCCTCATCTCTGACTTGCAATATCCTGGCCCTGTGTGTGCTCCATCTCCTTTGCAGAAACCAATTCACTGCATCTGGCCATGGGTGTGCAAATACCAAATTTTTTTCTTGTATTTGCTTTTGGTGCCACTTTCCTCTACAAAGATTTTTCTCCTGCCTTGTTCCAGCCAGTTCCTGTTAGCCCCTCTCTGTGGAAACATTTCCTCCCAAGCAACCTGATTTTCCACAGTGTAGCCATGTGCCTTCTCAGCTGCTTTTGAACTATCAACTCTTGTTTTTTAGCTCAGGTTATTCTTTGTTAAAACCCACAAACACATATTTTTCTTCTTGCCATGCTTCCACATATTCTTGGAATATCAATATGCAAAATACCTCATTAATTCCTCTCAGATACTGCTGTAAATCTCCATGTTTTTACTGTCTTGGTTAAAATAGTTTTGACAGTGTTAAAAGCAGAAGTGTGCCAAGGCTTCTTCTTGTCACTAAACAGTTTTTGCCTTTGTGTTTTTTCATTCAGTTTTTCTTAAAATTGGACTGAAAGCTGTTTAAACCAGATCTCCTTTTTTTTACTAAACTGATTCACAGCAGAAGTTTGTGGGGTTTTTTTTGCGCTTCGAAGGAGAACTCTTTGTAGTAGAATTATTTTCAATCTTGCAAGATCACCATCTCCTTCCTCTATTCCCTGACTCCTTCCTGATAAGCAAGAGGTTAACTTTCACATCTGCATTTCTCATTAAGACCTGACTGTTCCCATGAGAAGTTCAGAATCTCTCTATTTCTGATAGATTAGAAATCTAGCAGATGCAATTATAAAGCAGATGATAATAAACTGTTTGATGTCAAAGCCTTTGAAATTGTCTTATTTCCAGCCATCCTTGCATTCATTTTCTTATTCCCTTTTTCTAAGTGCATTTTCTTGAAGTAAGGATATTTTCTTGTCACTGTAAGGCAGATACCCAGAAGTTGAACATAATGTGTTTATCTTTCTCTGAGTTTCAGCAGGCTGTCAGTTTTAAAAAATCAAATTTGAAGACTGTAATTTCTCGGAGGTCTTTAATTTTGTTTTTAGCAGTCTGTTTGATTTCTAATTTCCATTATTATTTCCCTCTGGTGATGCCTCCACAGACCTACAAAAGCAGAATATAAGAGATGAATTGAATATGGAAGATCTCCAGTGCCTTCGGAAAAACAAGCATAATTCTCTCTCCAACAGCCCCAAACAAACAGTAACACACTGTTTAGGTATGATTAGGTATAGCTTCACAATATTTCTGTGTGAAAGAAAACAGCTAAAAAAGAACTATAAGCAGTTTGGATTAATCATAGTACACTTCTTATGTCTGTAAAGACTTTCTGCTGTTTCTTAGGTCTCATTTCTGGTACGTTTTAAGAAGTTAGTACTGTGTACCACATCCTAAAAATAAATGTATGGGGAAGCTCTGGCTGCTTTATTCTAATTATCTGAAGTTAATTTTTCTCTCTTTATGAGGAGAAAAAACCCTGATGCCCCATCTTCAGCAAAGAGGGTTTGTAACCTTCGAATTGTGAGGAGTTCGTTCCAGTATAAACCTACACTGAATGACAGCTCATGAGATTTCAAGTTTCAGGATTTCTTTTTATTTTTTAACCACAGAGGTTTCCGAATATACAATATCTGTGCTTTGATTTTAATAGAGAAAGAGAATGCCCTGGTGAAATTATAACTGAAAATCCATTATTTCCTAGATCCAAAACTTGCACCCTCTGAAGTGCTCAGCTGCTAACTGGTCTTAAAGCCTTCCATTTGGATGCTTCCCCTAAAGAATTTTCCAGGGCTGCACACATCCCAGCTTGCATGACGGTTTGGGCTCCAAGTCCCCATTCTCATGGCTCTGCACTTCCAGCTATTGGATAAGAGGGAGAGCAAAGGTGTCTATACAGGAACCTCATTAAAAACAGTTCCAGACTGTGGAAGGTTGCTGTATTTTTGTGCCTTGAGCTTGGGCCAAACATCAGTGGAAGCATCAGACTTTCCTTACACTGTTTATGCTGCCCCAGATACCAGCTGCCTTTTCTTTCAGGTGTCTGAAGTGGTGAGCTCACTCCCACATATTACTGCTCACGTTCAGTGTAGAAGATTATTAATTCTGTTTCAGAAAGGGTTTTGTTCCTAAAGGTGTTTCTTCCCCGGCATGCTGTCTATCAGCCTGATGGAGATCAAACCTGTGGCCCCAAACTTTGGCTTCCTTGAGGCACACACCCTCAGGGCACCACGACACCAGTCCTGGTAGATCTGCAAAGCTGCTGTGTGTGGAGATGTCACAAACAGGAGTGGCTTTAGCAAAACCCAGAGCACGTGTGAGTGAAGTGCTTTCACTCCTGCAGAGACTGCTGCAATAAATGCACTTTCAAAGAACTCAGTCCAGTGCTCTGTCTGCAGAGTAGGATTTCTAATCCAACCCAAAAATTTGGCCATATGAGGAGTCAGTGCCTTGTCAGGGAAAAAGCTGTCAGAATCTGCATGTGCTAACAAAGATCACAAGTTTAAAAGAAAGACTTTGTGCAGCCCATGATCTGAATGAGTCAAGTGTGTGTTATTATAAATAATTCCAGTAGGAATGGTGTTCTAGCATTTTTGAGAACCACAAGGCATCTCGGAATATCTCACAATCTAGATATATGCTTATAGTACTGCAATAAAAATATGTTTCTTGCCCAAATTATCTTAAATGTACTTCCCAAAAGTAGGTTGTTGTCCAAGTTATGGCTATGAAACTTGCTTTTTGGGGGGGTTTTATTAGGAATTTTTATTTGCATGTATGTGTTATATGGTCCATAGAACAACATCTCCGATATGTGAAATAAACTATTTTTTTTTTTTTAATTCCTGGCTCAAAATGCTCTCTCATTCACCTTTCCCTCAAGATATTACATTACTTAATTCTATAAAGGCCTGTCATATCAGTTTTATTTTAAATGGGGTGCATCTAATTTCTTTAACAGAGAAAAAACTGTTACTTGTGAAAATTATATTTAATGTAAGTTGGCTGAGCTGCAGGTTGAAGGAATTAACACATCCATTAAAATCTAGTCTAAGTGCAAGATTTACTTTTGGGTGATTTCATTGACCTAAGAGGGCTTTATGTCTAATTTGGCTTCTCTGGGGTTTTGACACTCTTGCCTGAGCTCCTAAAATATAAAAAATAGACTGGACTTCTGAAACTCCTTTTAATTAAATTCAGTGACATCCACAGTATGATGAGACTGTTAGAAGGTGAAGGCCTGGGGCTGTGTCTGCAGCAGCTCGGTTTGCTGGAGGGACAGACCTTTCCTCTCAAAGGGTTTGGCCTCAAGAGCTCTGGCTCCTGGTGCTGCCTGGGCCACCACACACAGTTAAGTCTTCTGCAGTTCCTATTTATGTAGATTTTGCTACAGTCAAATGCTAAAATGTCAACATCTGTTATCATTTCTGCTTACTCATGATCCTGACCTCTACTTTTGGGAACAAAAAGATTCAGATGATTTGGGGTCTTGTTGAAGCAACTCTATGCTTAGAGTGAAAAATCCAACAAAACATGGGAGACACATTTTCTTTTACAGCTTCTGAGGGCATCAGCTTGCTTGTTTGTTTATTTATGTGCCTGTTGAGAGGCACAGTGGCCAGATTCAAAAGGGTGAGGAGGAAGCAGACACAGACACAGAGTATCCTTTGCCCTGCCTTGGCCCTGAGTGTGCTACTCATATAAATGGGCAGGATGTGAATCTTTGCGTCTTTTGGGCTGGGAGCTGAGTTGTACTTCGGAATATATTCCAAAATTCTTGATAAGCCAACTTAAAATATTCCATGTGCAGAATACCTATGGAATAGTTGTACAGACCCCTGTTGTACAAACCCCTGGTCCATCATCCAGCTTTCCTCACCTGGTGGGCTCACTCAGCTGCTGCCTGTGCTGGACACAAGCAAAAGGATTGTCTGCACTGCAAATGCTGAGCGCTTGCCTGAAGGAGATGGGAGCTTTTGAAAGCCACCCAAAAGAAAGCAGAAGGGCCACAACAGAGTTCAAACAAGCCTGCAGGCTTTCCCAGCCTCACGCTGATGACACCAGTTGGTAGCATATACCAGATGATGGCATAGCTGTGGAGGCTTTAAAGAGAACAGTAAATTTCCTGGTAGTGTTATAATCAGGTCTGTAAGAAGCAGCACGTTGTCGTGCTGTAGCATGAAGAGAAATTTCAGCTGCTCCTTAGGTAGGTGCTGCTCTTTTACATACAACCCCAGCAGAGTGAAATATGCCCTTTTCCAAAGGCTTGTGCTCAGATGAAATTCTGAGGTCTGTGTGAAAATCTTTTAATTGGCCAGGTCTTTTGGTTACTGGCAGGTCAAGCCAGAAACTTTCACACTTGACTGTTCACTTATGAAGTTTTTAGAACAGATGAAACTTCATTTTAAATGCAGTCTAGCTTTTTTTTTTTCATTCAGAATATGTTGGAATTGACAAAAGGTGCTTATATTTGAATAACAATTATCTTAAAAACCTTTTTCTTCAAATGAGGGCAAACTTTTCAACTGTTTCTTTGTCATACATAATTCTGTTGGCTTTGGTTGGTTATTTTTCTTTTACTGTAGTTGTACCTACTCATGGCTGGATGTGATCTGAAGAAATAAGTATATCTTGGTTTCTGATGTGGTCTTATTCAGTGAAAGACATAGTGGTTGTAGTATAACTATCAAATTTAAATCCCTGGACTGATCCTCAGAGAACCTGATGTAGAGATTCCTTCTCAGTAAAGGAGGAAATATCATAGGATTGCTTTTTTTTTCTAATTCCTAGACGTCAGATGAAGTATTTTGAAATTAAGATTTTTGTATTATACTTATGCTGTGACATTAATGATGAAAAATGATGGGAAAAGTCCCTTTATCAAATTGTCGAGAGAATCATCTATCTTATGGTAAAATAACTTCCTCTCACAGGTGCATATAAGAAACCAATGTAATTTTATTATATTAATTTTATTTTATCCTTGTTATTTTAAGATCTGATAATGTGGTTTCCATATTTATTCAAATACTGAAAAATGTTTATTGACTGGCAAATTTTATTCTGCTCCTCTACAGTATTTCTAAGGAAGATGGAGTAGTGAAATTTAGATTCAGCTGTGTTTAATGCTATGGGTTTGGCTTTGCTCATATTTTTCAATGTGAGCTTCTGATTCAATTGTTTTCCTTAGTAAAGGTATTATTTAAATTCTTATTTTAAAAGTGATAGGTGGAATGTTTTCTTTTTATTACCAACTTTATGGACATGAAGTGCAGCAGCTTGGGAGGAGAATGTAGCTATAGCTGTATGTAGAGCCCTGCACTGAAATGCTTTTCAAAGCAGGTGTTTTGAAAACACTGAAGGATACACTAATTGAAATAGTTTCTGAGAGTTTTGGCTAAACAGATTGGTTTACTGGTTCCAAGTTAAATCAACATCTGTCCACACATGGGATTGTATTCATACTAATTTAAAAAGTTCTATCATATAAGCAGCTGCTTGATTCAGATATACACATAAAATTTAAAATCCATGTTTGTTTATTCTTCTATTACAAATCATTTTATGATTATGACACATTTGATGTTACTCAGGCAAAGCCTAATTGATATTTTTTTGAGAAGTTCTTTCTGCATGTTTCACAGTGGGTAGATGTAGGTGTAGAAGAAGGGATTGCAAGTGAGCTCGTCCCTGATAAGTCACAGCTGTACTAATTACCAAAGAAGAAGAGCAGCCTTGCCTTAATGAGTTTCAGCTGTGACTAATAAAGATAAGTTGATAAAAGGGGTGGGTTGGCCAGTCAGGGAGGACCTGGGGGAAAAGGACCCTGAGGAGGTGGAGGAGCCCTGAGGAAGAAGGAATGAGCCAGAGAGACACAAAGAAGAGAGTTGCTGCTGTAGATGATCTGCTGTGAGGTCAGTCTGGGTCTGATGGGTTGGAGCCTGCAGTCACAGTCGAGCCAGGTAACGCTCATGGTCAGAGGCAGCAAGGAAATACTTGCAGACATATTCCAGCAGGAATAGCCAGCAGTCAGGGTCTGTCACAGAGGCCAACAGTAGGACCTTGCTGTAGTCAGAGTCAGGATGGCTGAGCTGTAAAGAGGAATAAACCAGAACACTTTTCACGTTGTTAAATGAGAGTCTGTGTCTTGGCTCGTTTCTACCCCAACAGGAGGTCTGCTGCAACAGATAGGTACATAAGAGATGGTGTTTTTTTTACTCAGAATATGTTGAAATTGACAAAGGGTGATTGACAACTATCCTAAAAAATATTTTCTTCAAATGAGGGCAAACTTTTCAACTGTTTCTTTGTCTGATATCTTTCGTGTGGCGATGAATTTTAAATCACCTGTTCAGTTTGTCATCTACTTGTCTGCTTATTTTAAAAGAGAGGTGAAAAGAAGGGCCTATATAACAAAACATGGAATTGTAAGTGATTACTTAGATACTCTCCCAAACTGTAAAACTATCTGTGATGATCATGTGCATGGTTTTCAATACAGAATGGATATGGGATTGACCTTGTTTATTGTTTCGGAGTAATAACATTGCTTCTTGTAGCAAAAAAAGTAAAGCAATTAATCATCTGAGACAAGGTAGGGCTACTCTATCACCCATGTATCATCTATGGGTTGCTCTAAAATTAATTTAGAGTACTGTCACATGGCTCATAAAGTTGTTGAGAAGCGGGGACTTACCGAACCAGCAATTCTGAAGAGCAGAGTCTGTCTTTTGTACTTGTACTGATCCTGAAAGCAGAAGGATCTCTCATCAGTATTGATCTTCCCTCCCTACAGCGAGGGTAGCTTGGCTCCTACAAAACCCTGCCAAACTTGTTCTCTCATGGTCCAAGTGCTATGAGACCCTAAAAGTTGCATTTCTTTTCCTTTAGCCCATATATTAAAGGGAGTTATGCACCATGAAAAGTGGCACTTGATGCAAGGAACTGTTTGGTTTCTCATCTAGACTGTCAAGGTACCTAAACTGGAACTGTTCAGAAAATAGTCTGGTTAAAAAAAAATATTTTTGCAGGATAATGTTCACTGCTGAAACAGAAGCTTTGCACAGGAGCAAATCATTCAAAAGCTTTTTGTTTTAGTCCAACCTCCATAATGGAGTTGTGGTTTAATTCAGGGTGATGTCTTTCTTGATTAAACTTATGTTGAGGAGGTGATGTCTGATGCTGCAAAATCTTTGGGTGCACACCTCTCTGTTAATCATCTGTCCCTCAGATTCACAAATATGATCAGTTGTGCTTTTCCATTGAGTGGATTTGATTTTCACCTAGCACAAAGCCTGATTCCATAGCCAGTGCTCACAGGACATGCTGAACCAACGTTCACCACATGCTTCTTTTCTTGCTTATTTGCACCAAGACAATGCAATGGGAATTATTTATATATGGAAAGCCAAAGGCATCCTTGTTTCAGATATGGGGTAACGGCAGCACAAAGATTTAATTTCAGAAATTAGATGTTTGCTGTTTTAAGCCCAGAGCAGATCTTTTGCTGTGTAGTGTATGGAAGTGCTTTGTTTTCACACTCATGCTGAGGGGGGATGTTCTTTTCATGTGTAACAATGGTTTTCAACGTGGGAAAATAGTTTCCCATTTCACTTTCTATTCTGCTCCTGGTAGGACTGTATGTGTTTGAGATTCTGTCACAAAAGTTTGTGTTATGTTCTGGGTTATATAAAAGAATATTTAAATAAATTGTTAGGGGGTTTGATGCATCCATTTCCACATGGAAAACACATTTTGTGCAGCAGCATCACCGTAGAAGTTGATTCTTCAAGACTGTTTGCTAAATGTTCAAAGAAAAAATCCTTTTGGGGAAATAGTAGGCTGATTTACTAAATCTCATTGAGACATGATTAGGCTTTCTTTGCGCTTTGATAAAATACCATAAACTTTTATATCTTCAAGTTATGATCTGGCCCTCTCTACAGAGTCAATTAAATCTGTCAAACGTTATCCTCAATAACATGAGCATAAAAAAGGGATAAGCAGCAATACCTGTCTAGCCCTAACTCATCTTGCAATCAATGGACATGTTTATAGTTTTATTCAGCAGTAGACCTGTTTTAATAAAAACATATTTCAGATACCAATAAAACTGGTATATTTGGTGGAATTTGAAAGAGTAAGGGAACTGAAAATTTTTCTAGCAGTAGCTAGTAAATCTTTGATACATACATAAATGTCTGCCATTTAGATCCTTGTCTTATTCAAATCTAGATTTATCTTACTTCCTGCCTAATATAGAAGTCTGCCAACTTTAACTTGGTAACCTGAGCTAATTTGATTTTTCCATCTGCTTTCAGATAATGAAAGGCATCTAAATATTTTCTCACTACATATAGAGAATCGGATCATCTCTCTAAAGAATACTTTACATTGTCAACAGCTAAAATGCTTTATTGGTAGTGGGTTCTCATTCACATCAAAAAGTTCCCTAATAGCTTTTAATGGATAGCAGTTTAATGGAGGTTGTACCACTCCATCTGATTGTACAGAAACATTTCCAATAGCAGAGGAAAGCAGGCAGATGGTTTCAGGATCTGGGAACACTTTAGACACTGAAGTGGTACCCAATAATTTGGCTCTAAAAACCATATCCAAGGTAATTTCTGGAATCACTTAGCACATGCAGAATGAAGTTGTATACTTTGAAATTGTCGAGGTTATAGTTAATAACAGTGCAAAGTTCTTGATTCAATTCTTCCCTGTCTCTTTTCTTACTGTCTTCACACTGTTTTAGCAAACCTGCTCTTAATTCCTTTGTTTTTGAAGGGAAGGCTGAAGCATTGCCTCAACCTGATTGTCCTATGAGACTTGATGAAATAAAACATAAAGCTATGTGTGGATGCCACAAGAAAATATCAACAGACTTCAACTTCTCTTTTGCTGCTGTTATTTCCAGTGTGTAAATTGCATTACTGAGCTTTAGAATAAGAGCAGAGATTAGTGAACAGGGATATGCAAATATGGGTGTCTTGCAAGGTACTCCTTGTTGGATGACTGAGTTGAATCTATGGAGTCATAAACCTGTAAACTTTTCATGAAGACTGCTGAAGGAAATGTCAACGTGGGCAAAGCCAATGCATTTTACAAAGAATGTGATCATATAGCCTTACTGTAAAACTGTCTAGCACTAACTCATCTTGCAATCAATGGGTATGTTTACAGTTTTGTTCAGCAGCAGACCTGCTTTAATCAAAAAGATTAATAGAATCTGCAAACTAGCTATTTAGATACTGAAGGTAATTAAAAAACCCTGAAACCTTTCCTCTGCAACTACTATGGTTAAATTGTAAGGCAATGATAGATTATATTCATTTTTAGAGAGATAATAAGCTTCTAAAACATCTGAATTGTTGTCTCAGTCCAGACCTTTCAGCAATGCCCCTTGCCTGCTGCTGATGCAGTCTGGACACGTTGCTTCTAATGTTGGATTTCTGCCTACAAAAAAAGATGCCAAATTTAAAGTAATCTTTGAAGTCCAGTGATGAAACTGATATTGCTTTGGATAAAATTACCATTTAAAAGGGAACAGTAATAGACAGACTCTGAAATGAGTAAGTTCTGCCAAATGAGTTATTTGTCTTGGATGCATGGATTTCAACAGTTCCCAATTGTTTGAGATGAAGCAAACTAATAACACAAATGTCAGAAAAGCCCTTTAATTATGATACATTGACATATATAATTATCTTGAAAAATTTTAAAAATACAAGCTCATCTAAATGAAGATCAGGTAGATGAAAGGAAATGTCGACCTCAGCCTGTAATTTGCCAGTTTGAAATCCAAAACCAGAAGCTACTTTCATGCACCTTGAGCACCCATGTCAGAAATCAGCCCATGCTTCCAACACTGCCCAGTGAATGAAGATTCAACACCCTTCTCTCTTCTGTGTTTTGGGAGATTAAGAGTTCTTATGGAAAAATTCTTTTGGTGGATTAAGGACCCCTGGAGTTAGTACAGGAATCCAGAATTTGTGCTACAAGGTTTTTATCCTTTTTTATCCCTTAGGTGTTTTTCTCTACATATAATAAACCATGAAAGAACTCCTTGACCTGTAAAGCATCAAAACCCTTGGGCTCCACTGTGTGCAGTTAATGGTGGTTGATTTAGTTTGGTAACACTTCTGTCCATTTAAAATGGATGTGTTTTCTTCCTCATCCCCAGTTGAAGATATACTTTTTAAAGTCTAATGGGTTTGACAGGTTATGTCTGTTTCATGTTAGATTAGATTGTGGTCCTTTACCCTGATTACTAAATTACACATTAAAATAATACAGGGACAAAATTTTAATGCTTTATAACATTTAGATTTACCTGCATTTATTCCACTGTTAAAAAAATTAAAAAATATATTTTAATTTTTCAAATGAAAAATCAGTGACACAATGTATTATTCACTGTATTTAAATATTTCTTTGCACTATGCAGGACAGTGAATTCATTAGGCTGAGTATTGTGGCTTGCATAATATTAAAAACCAGAACTCTATTTCCTAAACTTTCAAAATTTCTTGGCCAATGTAATTTGTTATTGGTGAGAATGATCAAGTAGGTCACCTTGAAGAAAACCTAGACTTAAATGTGCTGTGTTAGCTATGACCCTGGGTAACTGTGGACTGCTCCTGAGATTATGAAGTACCTAGGACTGTGTCTTCAGGTTTATTCACTGACTATTTCTTTGTTGTTCCTTCAGGAACACAGGAACCTCTTCCAGTTTGTATTTCCCAAATTCCTTGCCACTTTGGTAAGGAATTGTGTTGTTCATTGTATTGTTTATGTAAATCCTAAAGCAAATATCTGTCTACTCCTCATTCTTTGCCCTTGCTTCCAAGCCTTAGGGAATTTCAGCTGCTTCCTTGAACAGTGTCAAAGGAAAAGTTAAGATGAAATATTTGTGTGATCACTGAAAATGATTTCCAAGTTACATACCTGACTAAAACATCTACAGTTGTGCTGAGCTTAGCACACTGTAATTTGCAACCAGTAGAAATGGCCAGGAAGATTTTACTAAGGAGGAGATGACAAAGAAGTTATCATCAACGTGGATAAAGCTTCTATTCCATGGACTGATATCTCATGTTTAACCTTGTTTACTAATGTTTGCTCTATGCACAGTCAGACAGTAGAAGGCTGTGAAATCTGAATTCTGCCTTAAACCATTTCCAGTGTTGTTACCAGTGTTTTCTGAAGAGAGGAAAATATTGCCATCTGTTGTCAGGAGGGAGATTAAGGTCCTGTAGGGTCCCTCAAAGCCCCATTTGGTGGTAGGGAGTTGGGCATTGGGAAGGAATTTACATTCCTGGAGAGAGATCTGCCATGGATCTTGTTGGAAAACTTGTGTCTTCAAGGTGTTCCAAAGCACCTTCATATTATGTCTTACAGATTTTCCTAACAAAATGTATTATTGATTAACTCATGGTAAGAAATAATTTCCTTTGGAATAGCGAAGCAGCAGGAGGCAGAGATCTGCTTTGTACAAATAAATACCAAAAAGAACTAACCAATTTTGTTTTCATACAGTCATGTTGTGTCTGGTACTAATAGGAATCTCAGAACAAATTTAAGAAAGTAAATTCATAGAAGTTACTTTAAAAATTATATTGTTTTATTTGAACTGGTTTTAGGATATACTGCTTTACTATATTACTGGAGGGGGAAAATGTGATTAATTCTTATTAGTTCATATTAGGAGATCATATTTTTTCTTAGAGTTAAATAGCTGAAATATTTTCATTGTAGGGTAAAATATTTATTTTAAAACTTAAAGTGTACAATGAGAGGAAAATCCTTCAATGAAAATGCTGACCAGTTTTGATGTGATACATGACAGCTCATTAAGCATATAAAAGTTTAAATTCAAAGAAAGGATCATCATTGTTTGCACCAGCCAGTCTTAGCCCACACAAGTCTTCACTGTGGGCAAGATGGTAATTGCTGAGGTGAAAGGTAGGTTTTAATTTTGTAAGAACTAGTTGATTTGTTATTGTTAATGATTCTATCTATTATTCCAGATTAGTGACAAAATTATTAATATAAAAATCAGGGAAATTTGCATTTTTTGTGCTATTTGATCACTAGGCTGCATCACTACAGGAAAGACACACAAGTACCTTTCCTGTAGTAAAATCTACTTTCCAAGGGTATCTTAAGGGTTTCATGTGAAAGCATATCAAAGTGAGAGGACACCTAATGCAGTTGTTGGTGTGTGTTGAAAATTAGACATCTGTTTTAATTGCTGAATGCCCTGAATCTGCAGCTACTTTCCTCTGTACTAGTAGAATTGCACTCCAACTGCACTGCCTTTTTCTCCTGCCCAGCACTTTCTGGCAAGCAGGAAAGTAAAATTCTAGGATACTGGGCAGCTCTATTGGGATGGGAATTGTAGAGAACTCAAGAAGGGGATTTCTGAAAAAGATATTTTTGAAAACTCGTGACCACCTCACTTTTTTGTTCAGGTCATTTCTGGGCTGGGTATTCACTCATTGCTCAGTGGCAGATATTTCTGCTTTTGTGCATCTTGGACAGCAATTGGAATCCTCTCTAGGAGAGGAGTGGAGTAGAAAGCCAGACACTGGCAGGGGTGGTGTCAGTTTTGCTACAGTGTGGATCCTGCTTGCTTTCCTGCTTGTCAGGGAGGTGAAAAATCTCTGAGAAGCAGCTCTGAGGTAACTCCCCTGTGGATGGCAGATCCCTGTAAGTGTGCAGTCACACTGCAGTGGTGTTGCTGTCCCCTTTCTGCCGTCGGGACAGTCTGGTTCCCTTTGCAGCTTGCAAATATGAAATCTCTCCTTGGAGATCTGTTTCTTCCATCCCATTTTTAGGAACAATCATTCAGAGAACTGTTTTTATCTAGATCTCCTCTGTCCTTCAGATGAGTCTTGCGTACAAAAAATTCTTCCTTTCTCTGGACCTGGGGTTTGTCAGATTTCCTCTGCCTGTGGGTACAGCCAGCCATGACAGAAGGCACAATGGGAGGTATATGTCTGTCACATCACTTGAGTTTGTTACATACAGAAACTTTCATGCCCTATTTTCTGTGGGAGAATAATTTTGGTTTTTTCTGTTGTAAAATCCTCATTCTTGCAAATTCCGTAATTTGAAGTGCAGTTTTTCATACTGGACCTGTACTGATACTGGAAATGGATCAAAAAAGAGCAGTAAAGGAATTGGATGACCGGGAATTAATCTCTGTCAAGGCCAGATTGGGCCAGATGGTGATCAAGCTGCCCAAGTTATTTGGATAGCACTGTTCTGTGTGGATGTGCATTGTACTTGAATTATCCTCTGGACCTGGGCTGAGGTGGATAAGATTAGCAGTACAAATGCATCTCTCTAGTTTATGATTGTAACAGGGTGGTAAAAAGTGACAATGTCCTAAGGGGAATACATATTAAAATGTAATTGTTTTCACTAGGAATTTAATTAGTCTCAGATTATCCTTCTTGCTTTATAGATAACATTTTGATTAGATGGAAGATTGATTTTGCATGGAATACTTCCTGGCTCCTAAAAAAGTTATGCTCCAAGTACCATTGTTTAAAGTTTTGGGGAAAGTAGGGTTTAGTTTTCCCATACTGATTGCAATGCCACGTTCAAATGATTAGATAAAACACAGCCCACAGATGGGACATTTTCTGAATATCATTGCAATATCTTTAACTCTGTGTGCAGTAGAAAGGAGCAGTCACAGCCTTTCATTTTCCTGCTTTACTGAAAGTAATAGATACGAGCTGTAGAAGAACACAATTTTATTTGCTTTTCAAATGAACAGACAAAGTTGTGCAGGATTAATTGTAAGGCAAAGGCACAGAAACTTGTGTGTTATTATTCCTCCTTTTCCAAAATTGTCATATAACTTCACTGGGAAGTAGAAATGAGAAATCAGCAGAGAATGCACCCTGCAGCCATATCAATAATCCCAGTTTTCCAAAGTCAAATTGTATTCACTTATTGCAGTTTCAGAAAAATAATTTTGTACTCCTTCCCCCTCATTACTGTATTAAGGTGAGTGTATTTCTGTTTACAGAATGAGTCAGATTTTTTTTCATATTCTGAAGTTTTGCTTGCCTTATCAAGACTTGACAAATGAAGGTGATAAAAATAATTTTTTTGGTCTGAATTAGGACAGCCTGTGTCTTTACATGAGACCTTTCTAGCTAAAATACAACATTTTTTATATTAATATGTGCACTAACAAAGGTCAAGGTTAAGGTTGCAGATGGATGGAGATCTTTTACCAACTCCAAATCTTTGCACAGTTAAAAAAAATCTGAGTAATGAATATATAATGTAGTATCCTTCTTGAGGTTTGTTTTCATGTGGAATAAGGTGTGTAACCCCAACTCTACTAGCTCAGTCTTGCCTGCAGATTTTCAGCCTCTTACTGAGTTCTATACAGTGACAAAAAAGGGCAAGTACCAGATGGAGAATAACACCCAGATTATGGATACCAGATGTGCAATACCTGTATTCTGCTATTGAATGAGATTGCCACTGGAGATGTAAATAGATGAAAGAAGTCTGACTGCTTTTAAAAGCAAACTGTTTGCAAAAACAGCCAGCAGCTTGGAAAGGTTCCACAAAAGATCCTGGCTACTAAACCAGAATGATGTAATGGTCTCTATCACTTACCAGAGCTCTCACAATAGAAAAAACTAGAAAAATCAATACCCTTGTTTAGTATAGTCAAAGCTTGAAATATTTCATTTCAGTGAGCAGTGCTGGATTTTTATTTAAAGAAAACAAGCTATTTCTCATGCCAGAACTAAATAAGTTGTCTTTGTTTGGTTTTTTTCATGTTTCATGAAAAGGATTAAGAACCCTGAGCTGGATAGTTTAGCACAGGTATGAGTGGAAGAAAGGAGTCACAGACCTGGGATAATATTGTACATGAGTCCAGAATAGATTTCAAGGATTCCAAGTGGCTGAAGAAAGAGGAAACTTGCAGATAAATAACACTAAAAATAATACAGTGAATACTATAGTGACTGTTAATAAGCTTATAAAAGCAAAGTGTACTTCACAAATGCTGCAGTGCATGACAGTGCATCTCTACAGCCTGAATGTGAATTAGCCAGGAGGAGAGGTTGCAAGAGAAAAAGCATATGAAAAATAATCTATTTGGCATCTATTTATCCTTATTACTTATGGCTCCATCCCTCTGTGTATTTTTCTTCTTATTAAGAAGAAGCTCTAAATGCAAACTCTTCAACAAAGTACTTGTTTCTCTGGTGAGATCTCTGCTATGGACTAGACACATTCATTTTGTACATATCAATTTTATCCACCCATAATTTCAATCAATAAAGTGTGTGCACTGGCAGATTTGTGAGGCCAGAAGGGCTGTCATTTTGTTGTTCAAGGAAAAAGGAAGAAAGAAAGAAGAAACCTTTAGCCTTCTGCAGTGTAAAATTTTCCATTAAAAGAAAAAATCTTTTTACTATCTTTCTCTTTGTCAGCCAGCTAAGCTCCTGTATGTTCAGAGTAATGTGCATGTTTTTCACAGACAGTGAGAAATGATGAGTCACTGAAAAGTTCCCTCTTGGGGGAAGGAGCCCAGCAATGCTGCTGATGGTGAGCTTGCCAGGGCAGGAGCTCGTCTGAGATAGGGCTGGGCTCTAATTACTCAAGTGCCACGCTCTGCCAGAGTGTTTGCTGAATTCCTTCTTTCCAGCACCCTCTCTAACCTACACAAGATGTGTGATTTGAAGGAGGTTGAGCTAAAATCCCTGTTAGCCTGTAACATGAAATGTTCAATGGAAGATAGAATGTTCAATGCAAAATAGGGAAACTTGGTTGAAGAGGTTTCAGAAATAGTACAAGTTCTTCACTGAAACACAATATATAAGGGGTTCACCTCAGCCTTAGTGAAGGGAAAGCTGTCTATGTTTATTTTATGCATTTCTGCTCTCAGCTACCTCAGGAAGTTTGAGATGTTTGATGAGCAGAGCTCGGGCAGCTGTTGTGGCTGTGTGGCTGCACTGTAACTCTGCTCTGTTGGCACTGAACAGTTCCCAGCTCTGCCAGACCATGGGTCAGACTTTGTCCTGCTTTGAGAGCTGTGTTCTGCATGTGTATAATAATGATTTTGTGTTAGCCACTGACCTTGGCTGCCTCAGTGAGTGTCCACATATTTGGGTCATTCAGTCCTCAGGGCTGCACTCTGCAGTTCTGACATTAACTGCATGGACAAGTAATGAGCAAGTCTGGAGGAATATCTGGGTAGGGAGGAAATATGACACTGAAATATGAAAGGACTAAAAAGTGTCAACTTTCATCTATGACGACAGAAACTATGCCAGAGTCACCTTCAGAAATCGTGGAAGTTCTGAAGTCTGTGGCAATGTGCATGCAGGAGGATGTTAAAAAGAAATTCTGGGACTGGGTTCAGTAAACTTGGAGAACTGAAATGGAGTAACATAAAAACAATATCTGAATATGTTCAAAATAGGACAATAAAATTTAGCCAGTAAATCAAACCTTCCTGACCATTTGTATGCTGTCATTGTGCAACTTGCTGTGAAGCAGTTTTGGAGGTCAGATCTATAGTGATAATGTATCCAAAGGCAAGAGGCAAAGCACTATGATGCTTGTTTGTTTATTAGAGAGGAAAATTTGTACATATAAACTGAAACCCCTTAATTTATTTAGAAGCTATTGGTCTACTCAAGTGGCACAGTTCAAACATCTTGTAAATGCAACATGGTAGATTAAAATATTGGGCATACACACCAAACAGGATAAAAATAGGAGATTGATTTTTTCAGTGCAGATTTTTCAATATCGATGTAGGGTTGAGGAAACAAGAGCACAGTAAGAATTTATGGAGCAGAGCTGTAGATGGAGAGAGTTTCATAGACACCTTCTTATGGAAAAGGCATTTATTTCAGCACTGAGGGTGCTTTCTGCTCCCAGGGAATAAGGCAGAGGTACCTTCCATTGTGTTAGTAGTGAAAGTAAAGATTCCAGCAGTGTTAGGAAAACGTGGGGTTTTACTGGCAGTGCTGTTATAATTATTTGTTTTAAAAAGATGTTTTAATTAACTCAAGATTGCAAAGATGCATGAGTGCCACCAGGTGGATGGGCCAGCCAAACTTCCTCACAAGAAGGATGGCACTTGCTGGTAGAGTTTGTGCATTGAAAGAGAGTCAGGAATCAGTGGCAAGTACAAAATACAGCTAAAAAAAAAAAGGCTGCAATGTGATGAGTGACTTAGTTCAAGAGCAAAATGCTCCTCTGCTGCTCCTTAGCTCATAGTGTAAATAAACAAACCAGGCTTTCCATCTGGGAGAAGGGGCGTTTGCTACCCCTGTTCCACAGGTAGGGGTGCAGCAGAGAGTGCTGTGACTGAGGAGGGGAGCTGTGCCTGGGGCTGGTCACACTCTGAAGTTGGTGGACTCTCACCACTGCTTTCTTTCTCTTTTTCTACCACATGGCAGCCTGAAGACAATATTCACATACCCCAACTAGCATAGGGAGATAAAGAAATAATTTTGGAAATGGTATCAGTGTCTGCTGGCATGGGTAAGTTACAGAAATGGATGCTGATTTGCAAGAAAGCTGACAAAAGAAGACAAAGTCATAATTTTAGAATTAAAGGCACTATATGCAGTATGCTGTCCCAGAGTTTTGACCATTGGTCATCTTTCCTTTTTTTCCTCCTATAAAATTTCAACTATTTTCTTTTTTCCTAAACAAAAAAAAAATTTTTTTCTGATAAAAATTAAATTATTTATTTAATATTAGTTAGAAGGGACTATTCTTTCTGTTGTGAAACATGCCTATGATTTTATAGTTTTTTATGGTTTTTAAATGATGCAAATCACAATACTTCAGTGGTCATATTTTTTCACAATCAAGCCCAAAATTACTTTCAATATTCTGTTCATTAGGATATTACTAGAAGCAGGGAAAAATAGACTTTCAAAATAAGACTTTAATTTGAGCATATACATAAATGTTAGGCATTTAAATGAATGCCCTTATCTGCCTGCAGTCAATTATTTTGAATTGCAATGTATGGAATTTTGCTGATTTTTTTTTTTGTTTTTGTCAGAACTGATTAAACGAAGAATGAATATCCAAAAGCCTCACAAGGTGCCTCTTTGTTATAGGTCAATTTCTCTGTAATCCAAGACAGTACTCTCTTTTTGTTTTCCTCAGCTGTTATTCAGCCAAAAATAGAAAATCCATCCCACATTGTGTGTATGGAATATTAAATGCTATGTGAGAATGCATCTCACACACTTGAGAAGAATAACCACTGTGGGTAGATAATTCTCTGCCACTTCTGAAATTTCACAAGGCAATTCAGCAGGCCCAGCTCTGAGGAAGTGTCTTTTAGCATATACAAAAATAAACAGCAATAGGAGTTAAATATTAAATACATTTAATGAAATGTTTTTTTCTTGCTGTGTATGAAGGTTCTCCCCATTTCTTAAAGAGTTTGGTTTGAGGTTTCATTCAATATTTTTAGTTTATTGCTCATTGTGCCATCTACTGTCTTTCAATTTTGGCCAATTGTTTAATCCTTTAGGGGTCAGGAAGATGAATTAATTAACAGTAGTCAAACAGGTTGGGATAGCAGCATAAAAGGCACTGTAGAACTGAAGTTATACCTGTTACTGTAAAGTTACATAGGCTGTAAGGTGAAGATTTCATTGGACAGTAAACTACCTGCTGAACTTTCCATTTTTGCTAAGGAGCTGTTTTCAGTAGGTCGTTGCACACCAACATGTGTGACCTCTGAGGCAGGCAGAAAAGCACATCTTTGCAATTTAAATGACAAGTAACCTATTTATAATTTCATTATTATTTCATTACTGCATGACTTCTGCTGTTTGTAAATGTCAAATACAAAAAAAGAGTGCTTCAGTTTAACCTTCTCTGTCACAGAATAAGAGCTTTATTTCCACTGTCTTTAAGGAAGTACTTGATGTCTCAGAGTAAAATCTATCAGGCTTAGCTCAATAGAGAATCATTTTGGTGGGGATGGGGAAGGATGGCATTTTACTCTTAAAGTTGATTTCATACACACAGGGCATGCAAGCACACAATATTTTCAATTGAGTTTAATCAGTCACTTCAAACATCCAATAGTCTCATTCTTACTTCATTTTCTCTTGCTCTTTTGAAAACAGGCAATTCATTCAACATAGACTGTACAAAGCCCAGAGAGGGAAAACAGATTTTTGTATCTCAGCCTGTTACATCCATCCAATTATCACTGTATTTATTTTTTTTAATGGGGGATTTTTCCCATAGAGCCATCACCAACGGCAGGAAAAATGCTACAATAATGGAGAGAGTGCTGATTATGCTGACAATACTGTAAATAAACTACCTTTTCTAAATTTGTGTGTATTTAAGCCAAATATAAAGCAAAAGCCAAGGGACATAGCATGTGTTTAATATGCTGTTTTGAGGTAGTTCTTGGGTCCTAATCTGTAGAGGTCAGCAATCTCCCTTTGGTTTTAGCAGTCATTGGAGGAGAGCCTCTGGAGATCTCACATCTCCCTTCATGGCAGTCTTAAGTACCTTGTTGGCTCAGTCTAGGTTCATGAAGCTTTACCTGAACACAGATCATTTCAGGAAAAGTAAAAGAAAATAGTATACACATTCAGCCCATTGTCATGGTCTTGTTCTCTTTTGCAGTATTAATATTCAATTTTGTACTGCCCTACTTTCCTATACACAGAGACTGTCTTAAAATAATACTTTAAAACAAATGCAATATTTACTTCTATTCTTATTATTACCTCCACTTTTCCAGTAGCCAGCAACCTTCTGCCACTTCCTTTTTTTTTCCTCACTATGAAATTTGCCTCAGATTGGCTTTCAGCCTTGTAGCACCAAGAAAATAGGGAGCTCTTTGCTCCTGTCTATCAGGGAACACATTTCCATATAGGTCTTCCATCTCAATGAGCTCACTGGTTCTTGATATTTCTGACAATCCTTGAAGATATTTTCAAACTAGAGAAAAATGTTTCCCATTGGAGAGTGCTAACTGGAAGAAATTCAAATACTTTGGGGGATCCTAGGTTTTTGATTTTTATTCATGAAACACTGCTGAAACAGATATGGGGTTTTTTTGTTGGCTTAGATATTCCTTTGTGTAACTGGAGGAAAAAACGAAAGGATAGACTTTCAACCTGTCGAAATAAAACATATTGACAGGGTTATTTGCGTATTCACTGAAATAAAGTTGTTTGGCATTTTTACTTTTTGTAAAAAGTTTCATCCTATTCTTCTAGTTGTGGGAATTAAAAAAAATGAAAATAAGGAAATTTAGCACTAAATGGAAAAAGTAAGTTGTTACTAGTGTGTTAGCTGCATTTATCCCACCAGGTATTTCAGCATTTCATAACAAGATTAGTAGAACCCACTTCATTGAATTATCCTAAAATCATTACAAGTAGCTTGTTTCTGGTCAGGTAGTCTGGGCAACTCATAACCTCAAGCTTTCCCACACAGACTCCTCAATGTATTGCAAACCTAAGTTTACAACAGTGAGGATTATCTGTGAAAGAGTTAAATATTTGATATGTCTATGTAAGTGCCACTCACAAGATATTGGGGAAATATTTCACAGCTGATAATGAGATTTTAAGAAGGCTTACCTGGACATAAGAGAATTACCTGCTAGGAAAGTATGTCTGAAACCTGATTAAATAGGTTTGGGGTTTTTTTTCTTAGAGTAATGCTATTGTCAAAAAGATAAAAAATTTAAAGGAAATTAGCTTTTAGTGGAGTTAGAAATTAATTGGTTAATTCTTTCTCCCAGCATACTGTTTTCGTATAATTTAAAATAGATTTTGTACTTCCCCCTTTCAATATACTTCATTGTGTTATAGGGTTGGCAGAGTACTCATGTAAAATCAGTCACAGGCTGTTTAGCATTCATCAGCATTGCCCAGTCTGCCACCTCAGCTCCTAACTGAAAATGAAAGCTGGAATTGTCCTGGATAATCAATTATGTTTTCAAGATTTATTTTTGAATGAGAGTTAGAGATAGAGGAGGTTGTAATATAATCTAACTTCAGTCATCTTTAACAGGGAGCGAACAAAATTGTCAGTGTTTAATTACTTGAACAGCAGCAGTCTCCTGAAATAACAGTAATAGTTCTTTTGCTAGGACTAGAGCAATAGCACCTTTCTGATTTTACATTTTTTGCATGCTACATTTCTGTCCCTGATGCTCACGGCTGCACAGGAGCAGTAAATCATCATCTGGCTGGAACTGTTTATCATTTTTGGCAGCTGGGCTCCAGCATGTACTAAATAAAGACCAGCTCAGTCATTTGCATTGGGCTGGACCAGCAGAAGCCTTTCTGCATCACCACAAGGCTGTAAATCAATGACTTTCCCAAGTAGTCTGAGTGCTAAATGTGAATTTCTAGTAAGCTTTTAATGCACTGACATTCGTTGTCATCTGCCAACATAAACTAGTGGTGCAGGCTGTACGTGACCTGTACCAGCTTCCTGCCTCCAGGAGTCAGTGCCCTAAAACTTTCTGGAGCACACCTCCACATGGCTGCACCCTTTGGAATCATGTCCCAGAGTGAAAGGGGTACAAGTGCAGGGACGGGATCCTTTCCCTTGCAGGGACTGAGGAAGGTCCTTAGATCTCTGTCTGGGTAGATAAGGAAGCAGGCAAAGAAAGAACTGTTCAGAAATAGAGATTTCAGGGACATAGCATACATCATTAAAGAACAGAAAAACTTCTACCTCTTAGTACAAGCATTGGCTTTTTTTTTCTTTGATCAAGTAAAAGGGAACTTCTAATCTGAAATTTACAAATTAATAGAATTCTGTGGGGTGTATTTGTCAGAACCAGATCTGAAACTTCTCCTCTTGGCAAAGTTATCCTAGATTTCAGTTGTGAAAGAGTACATCTGGAGGTGCTTCAGTTAACAGTCTTGGTCATGTCAAGAGCCCTATCATCTAAAGGCTCAGGTTTTATTGACTCACTGGGACTAATTCATTTTATTTGAGCTGTTTTCAATCACAATTAACATAAGAAATTCAGGAATTTCAGAATTCTCTTTGTATTTACGGATATAATTTTGGACAGAAGCAACACCTTATCAATCAGTAAAAATATTAATTTAACTGTGGTTTGTTTGATATCAAACAGAACATTTAACGGAGATGTATTCTGAAGCAACTGGTGAAAGAACATTGAATTCTAGAATGTTTTTTTTTGTTTTGAGGGCAGAGGTGAGGTCTTGTTCCAGTGCAGTCTGACCTCAGTGTAATGCACCTCTTCCCAGTGATGGTGTGGGGAGCCTTGGCCCAAAGAGGAGTTAGAGCATGTGTTTGAATCCATTTGTTCTCATCATCATGTCCATTTTTCTAACAATAAACATAGAGGTGGCGAGGAGGAAAAGGGGGTTATGGGGTTTGTTTTCAGATAAATTACTTTCAATGCATATCCATGATGTTAGGAATGTGACTTCCTAGATGAAGGGAGCTATGTTAAGGTTCTGTGTACTTATATTTCTCTGCTGAAATCAGAGATATACTCTTGGTGCAAAACTAATTTAAGTGAGTTCGTACCTCTCCTTAAACTTTGTTGGCATGGCATCAGGTCCTGCAGGCTGTTCTAGTGGAAATAAATGGTAATAAGTCAAACCACTTAGAATACTGTGAACTATGCTCACACCAATAATGGATTTTCCAAAATTCACTCAGCTTCTGGCTTATGTCACTGTAAATCTCTAGTCAGAAGAACATTTTTTTCTCTTTTCTGAGGCTATTCTCTTCTCCATTGCAAATATCTTTATTTCTCATAACAAACGATGAATTAAACATTAGTGATTCAAATTGTATTTATTTTCTAGCATTTGATTGATCATAGTTTTGATTTTTTTTTAATATAAAAATATTTCATGACAGACAATATACCTGATAAGGTTTTGTCTGTTTGATTTTTAAAGAAAAAGTAGCTTGGGTACTATCATCTGTGCCACTTGCTATCAGCTACCTTCAGTAGCTATTATTCCTTATCAAATCAGGCAGGCATAGGATGCAAACTGATTAAATTTGGCATGTTCTCTACAAAAAAATACAGCAGCATTGCTGCCTAAATTTATTCTTTTCGGTGTATATATCATTTCATGAAAAAGCTTTGCCTGAAGGGTTTGACTCTCTGCATTTTGGATGCAAAATGCAAAGTAAACAACAAAAGCAGTATTTGAGATGCATTTAAATCTTTCTATTGAGGACTGATCTAATTCCAGTTAGCTTCTAAGGTGGTGCTGAGCGTTATTTAAACTCAAGTTGTGGTTTTCTAAGGGCACTGACATCTGGAACTTAGAAGTAACACCAAAATTAGCTTAACAAGTGTCTTGTTTTTCTCTATCAGGGCATCTTTGTGCAAGCTTGTGCTCACATTGCCAAACGTGTTCCCATTGTCTCCTTGCATGAGTGGGCTCAGCACAGTGACCCTGAAGCCCTGGGAAACAAAGCACAGAAGGAATGAGGAGCATCTGAAACACAAGGATTCTGAGTTACTGAAGCACTTCAGCATTTGTTTAATTGTCTCTTTCTACAAAGCAGATAAATCTTAGAGAGGATGTGTGTGGCATTAGTGGAGATCTAATAAAATAGAAAGCTCAAGTTTCTTTTCCCGAAATGCTGTTGGCATCAGTCATGTTACCAAAGATGGTTTTTTGGTAACTGTTTGATAGCAAATAAAAGAAAAAAATAATAATTCATAGGCTGTCATGTAGAGAAACAGGAAAAATCTGTTATTTTATGACTATTTTATGGCACACTGAATGTCTAAATTCCCTTTTCAGGTTAAGTACTTAAAATGAGAGTGTGGCGATCTTCTTAACAAAAACATTACAGGTGTGGCTACTATGATAACTGGTTTAGGGAAAGAAAAAGTATATCTAGAAAAGATTACAGGATGCAGAGCATCTTAAGTGATGCAGATAATGAATTCTTTTGGAGAAACTTGAGTAATTCCTTAACTATAAAACTGTTTAGTGAAGGGAGATGAAGGACAAAAGTAGATGGTAACGTAACTTTTTGTCCTGTAACATTATTAAAGCTGGATGTAGCTTTGTTATTAGTATTTTTTGAGATTCAATTTACATAACTAATTGGCTCCAGGTGGCTTTGATATGTTAATGGCAGCTCTGAGGAAGACCCTTTAGAAATCAAGTCATGGAACTGGATGTGCTTAGAGCCCTGATATTGTCTTTGGTGGAGACACGCATGCAAACTGATTTCAGTTTTAAGCTCATTAGAATATGCCTAAAACAAGAAATAATCTCTGTGCAGGGCAATACAGTGCTGGGCAGTCAGTGCATGATGTCTGTGTCTGGAGAGCTTGTGGGCACACGTGCCCCTGCTGGGTGGGAGTGAGCTGGGGTGTGAGCACAGAACTGGAAATAAAACACACTGCTGGCTCCCTCCCTCACTCCAGATATTATCACAGCACCAAGGACACATACACAACAGTAGTTTTGTTCCCAGTTACATTTAAGAGAAATGTTCTGTAAGCCTCAGTTTCCTGGAATTACGCCTCACAAATTATTTTCAAAATTGTTCAAGCTTATAATTACTACTGTAAAATTATATATTCCATTACTTTCCTCTGTCTCTCTGAAAGGAAAGGCCCATTGCTAGAGATACTCTTATGTACCTGCTTAGAAAATATCCCACAATATATTTTACTTTGTGTGTAACAGAAAATGTTACACCTTCAGTGAGGAGGATAGAGACGCTTGCTGCAGAAATGTAGATTTATTGTTAAAAAAAAAAGGTAAAAAACCCCTTCAATCCAGTATTATTTGAAGTGTACTTTGGTGTTACAGGTCTTGAAATGATTCATGGGAGAGAGGAACTCGTAGTCAGATGGAGATAGCAACATTGCTATTTTCAAAATATGTATTTCACATCTGTATTGTGCTTAAATATTAATTTCTTAAAGGTCAGTTCTGAAGTAAAATTCTTTAACTTTTTCAGAAGTTAGAGAATTCTAGAGACAGTTGATGTCAACTCCCCAAATCAGTTTCAGGCAGCATGGATTTTTTTTTCCAAATATATTTCAGATTTTCTAACAAAAAGTTATAATTCATTAAAACAATTTCTTCTTCAGATATACATCAGAAAATTTCATTTCATTCCACTTCTATACTTTGCCTTTTTTTCTTATTTTTATGTCAATATTATTTCTACTTTCAGAAATTCCACTAAAAATTAAATATGATGAGAAGAGATACATCCTCTGGAATAGCATTTTAAAGGCACAGCCATATGTTCTAACTTTTTGAATCAGTGCAGCATAAAGGATGAGCCAATACTCTTTCCAAGATGAACTGGGAAGAACAGGCCTCTTTTGTAGGATTATCCACAGAGTTCTCAAATTTGCTTCCATTTTGACTCGTTATACTCTTGATGAAGTGACCCATCAGATCTTGTCTAAGTTTTTCCCAAAAGAGTGAGTTTTCTTGGTTCATATATTCACATTCTTTGCATTCTCATTGATTGCCCTCTATGAGCAGGGGGAATGCAGTGGATGTAGGGCACTTTGTGCTGTCATGGTGATTTGCTCCTGGGGCTCTGTAATTTCATGTTTTCTGTAATTGAGCAGGACAAATATTGTCCTTTCAAAATGCCAAGCAGGAATATATGACTATGAAATAGAATGCATGCCCATATGAATTATTAAAGTGATTTCAGGTCTGTGCCATTGAGAGCAGAAGGATTTTACAGTAAATGGTCAAGCCTCAATATTTAATTGGTAGGTGGTACTTCTAGAAATTAGTCTAAAATTTCCTGACTGACCTGTAAAGAATTTGAGGACATGAAGGATGGCAGTAGATCAGGCTCTGTATATGTCTGAGTTTTTAATAAAGCACCTATACTCAATACTTTTTGAGAGAGTTTTGCTTCTAAAACTATGAAGTTGCTCATTGATAGATTTGTATGATAAATTTGGCAATTTCAATTTTTCAGCTGAAGATTATTAATGAAGCAACATTTGGTTTTGTTTCTTGTCTCCAAAGATATTTTAAAAAATCAACAAAATTTCAGTAAAAATAAAAAATTTAAAAGAGCGTATAGCTGTAAAATTAATTATGTTCAAAGAGATTATTTCAATACTGGACTATAGAAATATTATTTTAGAATATGTTCACTCTCCAAGTACCTGCACTGCAGTGAAAGAATTGTATAAGATTTGTTTCACTGACTCTTTCAGGATCTGTCTGCATTTTTCCCATGGGAGAGGCTGTGGCCATTTTTCCAGTGAGAGATTCCAAAGCTGAGCCCAGGTCTGAGCTGACTGTCAGCACTTTAAAAGTGCAGACACTGCCCTTCTTCTGATTTTTAAATATAGCACATTGCTGTGATGTTTTTACTCCTACTCCACGCTATTGAGGGATTCAAGGCACGTGTGCCTGTATTTGTAGGAGAGCAGGAGCAGTAAGATGAAAGGTGCAGGAGTGCTGTTCTCACAGCAGTTCTAAGGAAGGTCTCAGGGTGGATGGTGCTTCTCCAGCCTGTTACCGTGGTAGCTGTGTGCCTGACAGAGGTGTGAACGATGTAAGGCAGTGAGATCAGGGGTGTGCTGGGCTGAGGGCTCAGCTGGGGGATTGCTGTGCAGCAGGAGGTGCTGGTTTTCCTGGAAGATGAGAGGAAGCATATGCAGGGGTTCCAGCAGCACAGAACCCACTCGAATCTGAATTTCACATAGCAACCTTGAACAGCAGTGCAACCTTGATCCAGTGCTTCTGGGTCAAAACTTTGATGTAACCTTAGGGGGAGAACAAAGGGGTGACTTTCCACCGTACAACATTGCTTGATAGCAATCTGTGGGTTGCTTGATTGGGTGTTTAATGTTTCCTTTAGCATTGGGAGGGTTGGTTGATGAGAAGCTCAACACAACACAACAATGTGTGCTGGCAGCTGAGAAAGCCAAACGTTTCCTGGGCTGCATCCAAAGCAGAGTGGGGAGCAGGGGAAGGAGGGGATTTTGCCCTGTTCTGCTCTGGTGAGACCCCACCTGCAGTGCTGTGTCCAGCTCGAGCCCCCAACATGAGAATGATGTGTTCAGAGTGCCACAACAGTGAACACAGTGCTGGAGTTTCACCTCTCCTGTGAAAAGCTGAGAGGGTTGGAATTGGTCGTCCTGGAGAAGGGAATGCTCCATGGAGACCTTAGAGCCCCTTCCAGTACCTGAAGCAGGCCTACAGGAGAGTCAGAGATGGAAGTAGTGATAGGACAAGGCTGATGGCTTTAAACTGAGAGATGATAGATTTAGATTAGACAAAAGGAGTAAATTATTTACTGTGGTGGTGGTAAGACCCTGAACAGATTGCCCAGAGTTTTCTTGTCCCATCCCTGGAAATGGCTTTGGATGGGGCTCTGAGAAGCCTGGTGTAGTTGAAGGTGTCCTTCCCTGTGGCAGGGTGTTGCAGCTAGATGATCTATAAAGTGACTTCCAACCCAAACCATTCTGGGTTGGTTCTTTAGTGCTGTGGTTGGGCATTAAGCAGACTTGCTTTCTTCTTCTTTTGACAAAGACCTCAGTTCACAGAAAGCGATGAGATCAAAGGATGGTGTCTTGAGTTAGGCAACATCCATAAGTTCTCAGAAAAGATCATTCATTAAACTTACTTTCTGACTGACTGTTATTAGTATTTATTGTCAATTCTGATTGCCAGGCCCTTGAATTACCTCATAGTACAGTGTGTTATGATATAACCTTAAAAGTTCTTTTCCAGCATCAAAATGCAAAATTTCTGAGATACAGCTTGAAACTTGTGCTTGCTTTACTTCCATGAGGGCTGCTGTGGCAGCATAAGTTATATTAAATAGGAAGTATAAGAATTTGTATTTCAAAGGGCATGCATTTTAGGGACAGCCTCAGAAATTCCAATACTTAGATCATGGCAAATTCCCAAGTTTTGATAAAGCTGTCAGTTGTCTACTTCAGGTATCTAGAAATACTTTCCAGGGGCAAGATTCCAAAGATAATTTTATGCTTGCTCTTTGCCAAAGGCTCAGTATTCCTAAACCAACTGCAGAGTGCATCTACCCTGCAGAAAACTAGTCGATGCAGGCAGTAATTAAAGTGCCTACTCAAAACAGTGTCCTGAAGGGGAGAAAGAAGTTTGGCCACCACTCACTCACAGGAAGATATGTGCAGCACCAGATCCCAAAATAAGCATCTGCCAAATGAAAGTAATAGAGCTATTTACTGAGATATTTCTATTGTCTCTTAAAACAATAGTATCTGTTCTTTCTCTTTGCAGGTTGATGTATAAACTTCTGCAGTTTGCTGCCTGTAACAGTGCAGGCCTCTGCAGCAAGCCATACATTTTTGTAGCCAATAGCAGTAGCTCTTTCCTAGATAATCAGGAATTTTTAAATAGTAGGATTTCATACCAAAAAAATACACTTTTGCAGTGATTTCATGGACTGCCTGGCTACTAAATGAGAAATATTACTGTCATAAAAACAGCAAGAACTTTAAGTTTGTAATTCAAACCTATAGAAAGCCATGCTGGATTACTCCCAGGGTTTTGTCTCATCTGCTGCTGTCTCTGAAACTGCAGTATGACACCAAACACTTCTCAAGAAGTGCAGGAAAATGTTTGGCAAGGGTCTGAAAGACTGTATTACAGCAGTAGAGAAGTAGTGAAGATCCATACAGCAGATCCAAGAGGATTTCTGTGTGATACAATGGCATCATGTGCTCAAACAGCCACATTATGTCCAAACATGACCATGCTGCAGGAAATGATACTGCATTATGGAGCATTAGAGACACTAGAGCCTGCCTCTGCACGTTTGCAATTAGCCAGAATAAAGGGGTTGGCTGCCCTTATGCAATGAGAATGCTCCAGCACATCACCTGGCAGTGCAGCACGTTTTGGAAATATCCTGGTGTTTCCAGCTTATGCACTGCAAAATAACCCTGGAATGAATTGTATTGAAAGAAACAAAAAGAGTTAAGAGAGTGCCGTTTGAAAATGAGATAATTATGTTGCAGATTATTAATTACATTAAACCCAAAAGTAATCCAGAAGTTATTTCATTGTTGTCAATCCTCTCTTGCACTCTGATGTTGGAAGGGAAGAGGAAAATGCCCAGAGATTTCTAAGTCTCAGACAGTGACTGCACTCCCCTAGGTATTCGTCCTGTCTTTTCTAAGATTTGACCTATGATGAAATGCAATTCATTTCCTGATTTTACAACTTTTGGTTCACCTGGGAAGCAGTGTCACTCTTAAATAATAATCTACAATTTGGGGTGGAGGATTGACAGTTGTCCCAACTAAGCCACAACATGAACAGGTTGTGGGAATTTAGGATTTATTCTTTTTATTGCCCTCAGCTATCTGACATAAATACTGGAATTATTTAAGAGAAGACTTGTCTTAGTGTTTTGCTTAAAGGCCTCTTTATCCTTTGTTGTGTGTCCCAGATCTTATCTTAGAAACGGAATAAATGCAATTATGAAGAAGGTGGCAATTTTGGTCAGTGGCTAGAGTACTGTTCTTTGCAAAGATTTATTACCAAGTATAAGAGAAGAAAATTGCATGAATCAAACAAGCAGAATGTGGTGTTGGAAGCTGCAGCTCAGTATTTTGACAGGCAGGTACAGCTCCAGGACAAATGGAAAAAAGTCAGTCAGGAAGAGGTAAAGAATTGACATTAATCCAAAAGTGCACAACACTCCCCAGGAGTCACTGCATTTAGGCAGAAGAAAATTTGTATTTTGCCATCAAGCTGATGTCATTCTAAAATGAATTATTAATTTTGAGGATTTTTCCATTTCAGAGTTATATGGAAATAAGAGAATATTTTAAAGCCCATATCAGCTGAGAAATTTCAGCAGCTCTGTGTGAATGTATGGTTTGATTTTTTTATTTTCTTTTTCTATAACAAAATTCAGGTTACATATAACAGCAGAGAATCTATAAGTTGAAATAGCATAGTGGGGGTAGGAGCTGTGGACTATGAATTTTACTGCTGTGGAGGAAATACTACACATTCTTACTGTTGCTTTATCTATTTATTGTGAAGGAATGCAGACTCACATCTACTCTTGAGAACACTGCAGAAGGGTCCCCACTCCCCTTCCAGCCACAGGTGAATACCTAAGGCAGATCACCATAGGATCACAATGCCCCCATATTCCCTTTCTGTTGCAGTGAATCCTTAATTCTTATTTACAGGTTGAAACTGCTGCACTGGTAGTGCCCAGTCCCAGAACAGAAATAAGAGTAAGTTTTGCATCAATTTCCTGCACTGGGTTATACTGGGCCGTGAAATACCAATCTGAGTTTGCTATTTCCAATCTTACTGCTTTTTTTAATTTCTGAGAGTGCAGTAACTATCAGAAAAGTGTTGGCCTTAAGTGAGGCAAGGTAAGTGTATACAGAGAGGGGAATTCTGTCCCTCTGTTGTTGCAATATTAATATTAGTTTAAAGGTCTTTTGAAAGGAGCAAGGAGCACACAGCTGGATTAATAGCCCTTCTTAGGAAGTTGCAAGATGCCTGTGAAATTTGTCTAGACTATACAACAAAGCAGAATCATAAACATCCCAGTAAACATGAAATAATAGCAAGCAAAATGTACTTTTGAACCATCAGCCATGCCAACAGTGCACTGCCTGTGGTGTATCATGAATTCTTTGCTTATTTCTCTTCCTGTGACATGCACTGCCTTGCACTTTGCAAACCTGCTTCAGGGATGCATCACCTCTGCCTTAGACATGCAGACTGAAATAGCTTGAGAATTGTATAAAGCATCACAGAACTCATTTGTTAATATTATTGCTCTTTTTAAAACAGGCTTAAAATGTTGAAGGAACTATTTTTCTCAACATAATTGTCATGGTGAACTAGACATGTGACAGTTTCCATTTAAAGAAATGGAACCACTGAGCTCACAGAAGAAAATCATAAGCCATATCTGGTTGGAAATATCCAGACAGCCTCTTCCTCACCTAGGGAGATTCAAATAAAAGACCAGGGAAAAAAGGGTGTTAAGAGCAATTGTATATAGTTCTGATATATTAGCTTGTCAAATCAATTTCTTTTCTTGTATTCTGCTCTTAATTAAATTAATTTGATACCATCTACTCTGCACCCTCAATTAAACAGAAGTTAAATTATTTTATAGAGAAATAAACTTCTGACTGAAATTTTTCCTTGTAACTAAGTTTGAACTCTAAACTCAAAGCAAGAACTAAGGCTGGAGAATGAATTATGCATGTGTTGGATGGTCAAGGGAGCAGGATTTTAACAAAACATAGCCCACTTAACAATCCTGTATGGGAATCAACTTTCCTGTATTTACTACCCCAAAAAAAGGCAAAGAGGAGGCAATAAAAAACAGTTACCTCATTTCTAAGGCAGCTGTTTGATAATGAGAAGGTGCTGAAGCAGGGCAGTGTTTCATTTCAGAGTCCTATTTTATCACGTTCATGCAGAGATTCTCATAAGCAGGACAAAGTTCTTAAATCCTTACAAGCAGTGGTAGATGAGAATGGGACAAGCTTTTAAGACAGCTACATGAGCAGTGTTTCTTAAAAGTTATAAGAATGTTAGGACTGTTCTCTTTTACTTGTATAAAGTTAAATTGTTCCTGCATCTTTTCCATTTCTAATTTATATTCTGTTTTTCTGAGTCATGAGATATATTCAGTCATGGTTTCAGTAATGTTGTTAGGCCGTTTCCTTTTTCATCTGTTGAGGTCAGAACTGACAAACAGGACTTCTGCTTTAGAAGATGCTTCTAAAACTGCTCCAAATAAATAAACAAAAGTTTTAAAAGATAAGAACTCCTATGACTTTAGAATACTGACTCAGCTACATATTAGACATTGTGAAAATGATAGTGCTTTCTTTAAATTGTCTGATAAATCAGCTCAGTGCTGATTTGGAACATCTATTTGTCTTCAGCTCAAACATAATTCAGTATCTGTCAGAGGGTGTCTGCTGCCCTCTATGAAACCAAAATACCCAGTTTTGCCTTCTCACATGACCTGATCATAAGGGCTACTCAGACTGAAAAACAAACCCAAACCAGCTCTCAGTGTGGTTTGTTTAGTACCAGCTCATTCAATGTCCAAGTATATCCAAAGCTAACTTTAGGGTATTTGGATACTTTCCCTCGAATAGTTTCAAGGTATTTATCAGAAAGGGAGTGAAAAAGTAAGCCTGGAGACTTAGCTTCTAAAAATCGTTGACTAAAGAAAGTATGAAGACAATATTGGTTTTTTCCCTTTCATTTTTTTTTAATGAGACTGAGTGGCATTATTATAGTGACACTGATAAAGTCACCTGTCAGTGAGAATTTAAAATGCATTCAGAATGAGGAGCCTGGTGAACAGCAGGCATTTTTTTTTGCAGTAGGCAATTTGTCTACAGCAATTTTAAGCAACAAAACATTTTACCTAGTATTGGCAGATTTCTAAGTTTCTTTTTGTCAAAGGAAAAAAAAGGTCTTACCACACTACAGCTGGCTTTTAATTTATTATGCAAAAAAGTCACAGATTTAAAGAGATTAAGAGAGTAATATTCAGAGCAGAAATATGAGCAGCTGTATGAGGTAGAATGAAAATGTTGAAATCCTCATGCACACACAGATGACACAGTTTCATGTCAGAGTTTGCTCAGTTGTCAGCTAAAGCACTATTAACATCAATTAAGTTACTCCTACTGAAGCTGGCTCTGGCAGAACAGTTTAAACCTTTCTCTGTAAATATTTGAATTTTCTGCTGGCTGTGGACTTCATCTCATTGGCAAAGCTCCCTTTTATCTCAGAAGAGCATGAACTGACTTCTGTTTGCATTTCTTCAGAGATGCATGCTGGATGTCCAAAATCAGCATTGGAGAAGTAGGTCTAATTTCCAGTAACTGGTCTTTTAGAACTCTCTGCTTTTCTTCTTCCCTCCAAAGCAAAATCTACTCATTTTAATTTCATACATATCATTTTAAATCTTATGCATAAAGAACTTCATAGTTTATTTCCCTCCACCCTCAGATGTAAGTCTATACTTTCTATTAGAGCCTAGTTTGTCAAGGTAGAATTTTTCTATTTAATTCTTTTTGTCCTCTTTCTATAAACACAGTGGAGTAGTTTCTTCAGATATTCCAAGTTATGAGCTGTGCAGACCATGCTGAGTAGCATCTGTTTTTTTTTCTTCCTTGGCTGCCCTGTCCTTTCCTGCAGCACTGGAGAAGTTAAAGCTTTGATGTACTGGTCAGGTCTGGAAGGATTGCACAGCTGGACAAGAATCCTATCTGTGTGTGATTCCTTTATCTGTATTTTTGTCAACTATCCATGTTTTTCGTGCATGCAAATAATCACAAAACAATGGTTTTAACAGAAGAGAAGTATCCATTTTCAAAATACATTTTTGTTGAAAGTTCTTAGAAACCAAAAGAGAGTGTTTGCAGAAACACTTATGTTTGTGTTTTGGCCTGCTTTGGTACTTCCAATACAACAACGTGGAAGGTAAACTCTAGCTGATCAGTTAGACTAAAAAAGTAGGTTGTTTTAATTCCTGAACTCTCTAAATTAGCTACTTAGAGCTGGTGAGTGCATTCTTAACTGAAAAAAACTTGCTGCATGGTACATGGTATTTTTGCCTCAGTGGGAAAAGGTGCCAACATCTCAATGAATGAATTATTTGTGTTAATGTGACATTTCTGTGTGAATGATTTTTCAAAACATGGGATGTGCATACTCCAAACAATTCAGAAACACAGTGAGAGAACAGCCATTTGCTTCTGTTTTAAATATAGTTTGGATTGACTGTAGCTGAATCGAGTACAGAGGAGATAACATTGCAAATGAATAGAATAGCAGAAAAATCTCATTTGACTTAATAACTTGTAATTTCATTTAATTGGTACTAACAGGCATCTAAATATACATATGGTGACATTTAGAAAAATGTTCTCTATATTTTTTTTATAAATATTGTTTGCCAGGAGCTACATTTTGATTCTACTCTGGAAAATATTCCATTGAATGTAGCTTTTTCTTGTTGAAGCCTTAATATTAGGATTTGTTACATATTTGATATGCTGTTTGCAATATTCTGCCTCCTTCTGAAAAGAATGCAAGCCTTCATGTCCCACTCACCCCTGACCTCCTTCATCCAGGCTGCTGTTCATAAACATTGCATCAGTTCAAGTGAAGGGCAGACTGCCACCAACCCAGAGCTGTCACAATAACAAGCAAGCAAATTACCTGTAAATATAAAAAAATCAGAAGTGCTGTGCATGACTGTAGCTCCTGTGTTTGACAGGAGGTGAACAACCCCAACTGGAATTTCTAAGCTTACCTGACCACACCATGCAGATGACAAATATCAGAAAAAATGGGGCACTAAATTATCTTTGTTCTTGACTTGAAAAAATACAGCTGTGTTAAAGTAAAACCTGCATTCTGACTCTGAGTGAGCTTGACTAAATTTTCACATCATGACATTGGCAACATTGTTCATACATTTTGCAAAATCATAGTCCCCCCTGCAACTTAGTAAAAGTTTCTACTTGCCTCTAAAATAGATGGAGACATTAGGCTTCATTCTTTGCTTCTCATTCCTGGAGCACTTGCATTTTTCTCAAAGAAGTTTTTGCAGATTTTCTTGGACGAAATAATTCAATTTGAAACTCAGAGCAAAAAGTTACAGATTTGATTGCTATTCAGATGATGTAAAGGTTTAATCAAATATACTGAATAAACAGTGTGTAGTGATAAGTGTTAATTTACTACACAAACCTGTTTTCAAAGTGTTTGAGTAAGCAAAAATTCTGATGGTAAATATGAGCAAATTTTAGATGCTTGGTAGTTTCTCTGGTGACCTGATACCAGGCCCCCATCCAGCACCACATATTTACCATCTCCATTCTAATTCATAATGTACAGAATATTGTCTCCTGCTATGTATGAAAATCCTGACAGAATTCTATAAACAGGATTTTCTTTCATTGTGTGGGAAGAAATGAGCAAAGAAAGCACATTAATCAGAGAAGAACTAACCATAGTTCCAATCACTCTCAGGAGCTGAAGGGGGTTTTTAATTGGTTTCACCCAGAGGCTTTGTGGAATTTTCAGTATTGATGAGATCCAAAAATGTCTATGTATTTGAGGGGTCTAGAGACAAATGAAAAAGTGACCATTTGTCCTAGTAAGTAATTCTTTGTCTTAAGAAATTTGCCAGCAAGATAAACTTTCCTGTTTAAAGGATGGCAGAACTCTCCGTAAGCAAAATTTTTTCAAGTTTCTGTGTTTCATCTTTCACTGTTGTAATTATCATGGGCTTTGTTAGTTGCCTGCACTTTGCACAAGCAGAAGAGTAATGACCTTCATAACCAGCAAAACCAAACTGAGGCATCCATCATTGAGTGATCACCAATAAGGAATGCTGTTTAAAAAATTGTGTGTCAGTTTTGACTGTGTGCAGTGCTGCTCTAGTGGCAAATATGTTGTCACATATCAAAAGCTGTTTAAAGGACTGGCAATGCTTTGGAACTCACCTGCAAGATTTTGTTTTCTCAGTTATGGATACTGTTCTTCATGGTTTGGTTGTTGCTGCAGAGTGATCTGCACTATCTATATTTGGGTGTATATTAGAACAACCTATAAGATCCTTCAGGGTTAAATAACAGCAAACCATGGACTGAACCTTAGGAGAAAATGTCATTCCTGACAATTTCTGAAATGGTGGTTTTAGTTAAAGCTTTGAAGGGAATTCTCATTTCTTTGAATCCAAGAGAAGCAGCTACGACATGAACAGCTCAGGCTTTAATTTTGGATGTTATGGTGCAGCTTCATCCTTCTTGTTCATCTCTCCTGCTGTGAGCTGCTAATTATGTACCTTAAGTATAAAGCAGTGAGTTTCATCTGCACTGCTCCTCCATCACTAAGTTGTATGTCATGAATGTCTCTTTACTTTTCACAGAAGCTGCCATTTAGTTTCTCACTGGGTAAAGAATGAAATCAAATTCAGCTTCATCTCTATTTTTAAGACTCTTGTGTGGAAGTGAACTGTTAAATTGTCACCCAGCGTCAAAGGCACAATGGAGTGGCATGATGACAGTCAAAATCATAAATCTAACACTTATGTGGTCTATTTTTTAAAGATTGTCATTAATTTTTTACTGTAACTTTTATAAAAGATGCTTGCCATGATACTTAGTTGTTTTCAAATATGCAGGAGGAGATGGAATATCAGAATCATATTAAAAATATGCTCCTGTGTTGTCAGAACCCCAGCAGACTCAGTATCTTGAGGTCAGTTACATGGCAGAAACATATTTGACATTAGTGACTGGATTTAATGAGTTCTGTATGCTTGGAGCATAAGCAGCCTAAAATGTATCCCTAAGGCTGTATTCTCAAGAAGAAATAAATCATGCTAATAAAGTAAGCACAGTTGTTAATATAGTGATTGCAATCATAATCCTACATTAAAACAACAGGGAGTGCTGATGTAGTATCACTCAGATTATTTTATTTAGCCTGAGTTGCCATAACAACCATAGGAATCATGAGATCACATTTTAATTAAAGATCTCCTAGTAATTCTGATTGTACCAGCCTTAAGTACATGGTATGCTGATCTGCATTCTGAGTGCAGAGGAGCTTGATAAATATACAGGTCACTGGAGTTCCAGTATAATTTAACTATACTTTTGAGAGGGTAAATTCAGATTCAGCACATCAGGTTGTCATAGTATTGAAATGTAAGAGGAAAATTAAAACCAAATCTTTGTCTGGCAGTATTCTAGAAAAAGCTGGGGAAAGTAAGATATATTGCCATGTCTTTGCACCTATTGAAATCAGCACATGGTAAGATGGTAACAATACCTCATTTTCTTAAATCTGGGGCAAAACTTCATGGCTATTGAATTTAGGAGTGACAGCTGTATAAACAGGAAAGCATGTTAACTGGAAAATGTCCTGTGTCCTGAGAACTAAATATTTAGTTAGGACATTTTGAATTTGAAGAGCTCCAAAACATTCAGACATTTCAAAGTTGCCAGTGTACAGTTTAGAACAGTTTATATATCTAGTTGAAATATAAAGCCATTTATAGAAGGAAATAATAAAAAAACAGTTTTGACTCGACTGAACTCCACTCTCCTTTTCCCCTGTCATTAAAGCAAGCACCTGGACCTGTTACACATTACTCTCTAAAGTTTGGCAGCAGCAGAATGCAAAGCTGTCATTGCACTATTCTTCCACCCAGCTGCAGGTACCCACTTTGTTTAAATTGAGATAAATGGTGGATTAAATAAACAATAGAAATATCAAATTATTGGTCTGTGGGGTAGGGCTTTATATTTTTAAATTTTATTTTAGATGTTAAAATTTTTTTCTGTTCTATGCTGAATCTGAAAATTCTAAACAAGAAATCTTAAAATATAGCTGTAAATCAGGTCAGGAATGTTTGCTGGGTGTAGTAGGGATGGTTAGCAGTCAATCATTGAAATAAACACACTCAAGAGTTTCTTGGAGTTTCTTTATTTATCACAAATACTATCAGCTTCTACTGGCAAAATATTTGGGGTGGAAGAAGTTTACACCAGAAAATCTGTAACCACCACTGCTACTCAGGCAGTCTTGGAAAATAACACACAAAGCAGAAATCAATTTTGTAATTCAGCATAATCTGTAAAAGCTTAAATGTCATTGCTAAATCAATTTCCTGAATGTTATTTAGAAATATTTACTTTGATGATTGCAACCCACATTTCTTCTAGTCCACAGATATATAAATCTTTTCATGTCTTCAACCACTTTGATCTTCATGCTGTTTAAAAATTCTGTGATTTCTGACATTTTTGTGGTTTCTAACAATTTGTGGAAAAGGTGTGAAACAAAAACATTTCAAGTCTCATAGATTAATGCAATAGGATAGAACAATAACATCCTGTCTAAAAGTGGTTTTGATTAACACATTCAACTAATCTTCTTGCCTTTCAACTGATATGAGGTATTGGATAAAGTTTTCTACCTTTAGATAGTTCTATGTGATAGTTCTCTCTTGATAAAGATTGCATTAAAATGTAGCCACATTTTTTATTGCAAGCCAACATTGTACTACGTCTGCTTTTAATGTTCACTTGGGATGAATGTTCAAGGAGGAAATGGAGAAATAATATTCGTGTATATGTCAGACAAGGCTGAAATAGGAAATTAGTGGCTGAACAGTCACTGGATGATTTAGTTTGGACTCTCTGCTGCACTGAATGATGTTGGAATGATAGATACAAGCATTTCAAACTGACCTGGCTGTGACACTCATGGTGTGCCATTCCAGTGAGGTATAATTGAATATCCTCCTCACAATGCATTAGCTGCTTAATTAATTGCACTAATGACGTTGTCCAGTATTTTACACTTAATGACAGAAGATTTGGTTGAAGTAACAACCATCCTAAAACCTATTCATATAAAAATTAAGTAAGATTACCTCAAGAAACCTCCTGCAATATGATCAACTATAAATATCTACTGAAGTTTATAATGAATTCACTCAATTGAAAACAATGTTTCTAAGATTTTTTTTGATAAATAAAGTCACATGTTTCCTGGTTATGCTATTATTTAGATTACAAATGCCTTTTTTGGGGTTTTTTTTAGTTAGAACACATGTTCACAGAAGCATAAAAACAAGACAATAAATCTGATCTGAAGTATAAAAGTATATGAACTTGAATATCCTCTAGTAGTGACATTGAACTTTAAAAACATTTGCCATTTCCAATGGCAAAGTTAAAAGAAAACAGAGGGGAGGGAACAATCAAGAAGAAAATTAGTTCTGGCTTTGAATAAATTACTGTTATGACCAGAAAACCTCCTGTCTCTGAACAAAGCATTTTGTGAAGGTTCATTATTTGTGTATGGTTGTGGTGTGCCACCACATTTTCACAACTAATTCAAGGGCAAAAATTAATCTATTTGGATTATAATCCTTCGTAGCTACACACACTACTCCATGAAAAATAGTGTTTATGTAATTTCCCTTGTATTTGTGTTCTACCTGTCATGTGAAAAAGCTGACAAGCAGAACTTCACTGTAATCTGTATTTCTGTTGTCTCTAGATACTGAATTTGAATTATCAAAATTTCACAAAACATTTGTAACAGTGGAGCAAAATAGGAACTGCTGGGACCTAAACACTCTTAAAAATGTCTGATTTCTTCAGGTGGCTACACAAGCCCTAAAGCTTTATTTTGGTTGTTTCAAAGGAAATGTAAAGTCAAGCTTATTTGCTATTTTTCTGTTTTCCAAGAGAAAACTTTAAAAATCGTTGTGATCAAATAAAAAGGTTAAATACAGATTAACCTCATCTATCTTAACAAAAGAGATTGAGGGAAGCATTCAGAAAAATGCTAAACAAATATTAAGATTTCATGTTTTAATGTTAAATGATAATGTAACCTGGATGAAAGATCTAATATGGACATAGTGAATGGAATACAGACACAAGATGTCTTGTACAAGGTGCAAAAAATGCTTCCAATAAACATTTAGTAGAATTTTTGCTTTAAAATTTATACTAGTGCTTCCAAAGAGCAATGTGTACTAGCAATTTAATGAAATATGTGATTAATAATTAAAATAAATAGCTGATCAGCAGCTGCATGAAGAATGCAGGAGTGCCTGCATGTATAGGAATGTCTATAAAAATAATCTCTGAATCATAAGAAGCTTTTACCATCATTTAGAAATTGTTTGATGATGACACGGAAGAAAACAATTTTCCATGTGGTGTTTTCTCTTGGGTTCAAAACATTGCTGTCCAGGTAGAGAAGGTTTTTGCCATTTCTGTGCTGCCTTTGTGCCACCAGGATAAAAGTATCATTAGTGATCTCCAGGAGGATTAGGAAATCTGGTATTAGTGCATTGCAATTGTTTGATCACCTGCTGCTACAACAGATGATGTGGATGAGAAGTAAAATTACATGAAGTAGAACTTTTTTGATTTGTGCAATCTCCCAAAATATGACCAGGAAAGTTATGTGCAATTCTGTAGTTAGTGACACAAGGATTTGATAATGGAATTATTCCTTGTATTTTGCAGAATTCAAGTTTCTTTGCTGTGTTCTTTGAGACTGGATTCTTTTTTCTGTTGTTTTGTTGTTTGTTTATGTCAGATTGTTTCTTCTTATTGCATTATTTTAAAATAGCTAAATTAGACCTTTATGCCATGCTAATGGATTTCATTTTGTTTCTGGTTTAATTTATGACTTTTCTCTTTAAATATAGGATTTCCTGCTACATGGTATATGGACTATTTAGCTCTCTATTAGATGTCCTTTTTCAGTCTGTTTGTGCCACACTTCAGCAGTGCAGGGGTGTGTGTGAAATGCAGAAGCTTGTCCTGTGCATTCTGCTGCTCTGTTAGTAACATTAATAAAGTGTTAGACAATCTTATGACCATATTTAATATCAATCTCTGATAGTTCTACTCTGTTTAGAATTATTTTCTCACTGTGTCATCCCAAGAAGATTCACGCTCAGCTTAATCAAGTGGAGCAAGTAACCATTTCTTCTAAATTTTGCATGATGAAAAAGGCTGGAGTTGTTTCATGCTTGAATCAGAAATCCTGTGCTATTCATCATGCCAGAGCACTCAACCAGATAAACATGGAAATGATCCACCATGGTCTTTGTTAGTTCCAACAAAACCAATTTGTTTTATTCAAATTAAATTAAATATGTTGGAGCAATGGTAACAGAAAGCCCATGTAATTACTGTAACTAGGATGCTATTAAGCTTTTTGTAACAATGAAAAGCCATTCACGAGGTATATATGTAAAAATTGTGTTGTTCTGTAGGCTTTTTACCACCCTCCTGTTTCATTGCTGTGCTAATGAAGTTAGCACCAATGGAAAGTCATTTAAATTTTAATTTGAAGGAGGTGCTTCTACAGCTCTTTTGAGTCAATGTGAAACATTTCAGCTGCTCATGCCTGTGCACCACTGACCCTCCCAGGGACAGAAAACCATAACCAAGGCACAGAAGGTTGGGCTGCACTGTCCAATGAGTTTCAGCCTTATCAGATTGACCAGAAAAGCGAGTTTGTAGGCACTTTGTATTATACCCAGAGGAAAGTCAGCTCTAGCTCTGCATTTATTGTGGAAAGAGCTTTTGTGTGTTTCGTGTGACCTAATTTAGGGTAAAGGCATGAATTATCCCATGAGTATGACATCACCTGTGTATAATTTTATTTACAGTATCTAACCAAGATGTATATGTTTTCTCAGTGATCATGTATACATTTGATTTTTATTACGGATTAATTAGCATTTGAAACCTCATTTTTGAATGTCAATGCAGCAATTTTGGTGAAGGATAATTATCATGTGCTTCATCATTTCCATTTTGTAATTGCCAGTGCTGTTTATTTTATTTTGTATTTACTCTGGAAACTGCAATGCATAGGTACTTTGGAATGAGTAAGTAATGTAGGTTAGAATATGTTCTAAAGATGTGACACATTTTTACAATTAGAAGTAAGAAACATGCAAACAGACTGAAAGCTACAACAAAAATTACAGGAGAGTTCTCATCTGAGATTTTAAAATGAGTCTTCTTATCCTTTAAAACTAAAAATCAAGATGAAAAATATCATAACAGGAAACAGAAGCTTACATTTTAATTTCAGATTTTTCAGGTGCAAGTGCAAAGATGAGCTTGTGGACTTTTGAGGAGTTTTGTAAAGGCTCTTCTGTGGCGTTTTTTTATATTACTGCAGCATAATATATTTTTGGCTAAACAGTATATGTTGCTGTAACTAAAATTTTCAATCCCTTTTATCATCTCCCCAACACCTGATATGTTACAAACAGGAGCCTGATGCTCATTAGAGTATAAAAGCCATTGGTGCAGCTGTAAACTTGAGCATAGTTTAAAAATAAGAATGGGAAAACCTTGACCCTTCAGCACTTCTGACACTGTATTTTATGTATTTAATTTTTAATGTAGAACATAAGCTAAAGAAATTGAAATACTAATGAATATTTCTGAAAGATGAAGCTTTGGCAGATACACATTACTAAATTAAAATCATTTTAATAACACTCAAGTTCATTTTTCAGGTTTTTTTTCCCTTTATTATGGTTTTTCGCTAGAAATTCATTATATTTTAATATGATGCCTAGAACTTGTTAAAATTTGTTAGGATTTTTTTAAATCCAGATACAGCATAGGAATATTTTAACATTATTGATGGTTTAATTGTGGAACAGTGAAACTGCATAGTTGCTTCCTTAATTTGCAAGCAGCACTGCTTGCTTTCAATATTATCATGTAAAGTTATTTTATTTTATTTACTTGTTTCAGTCATGCTAAATTGAAATGTTTGAAGACAAACGAACTAATGTTTCTAAAAAGACCGGAATTTTACAAGAATGTATTAACCTGTAATTTTTTTAAAAAACATCTTGCTAGCAGAGCCCAAGGTCATTTGGGTGAGACAATAGGGTGGAGGAGGAATTCATGTTATCTTTTGTGTAGTCCAATAAGCATTGTTATTGCTTCACTGGGAGGGGTGACAGACTGACCTGGTACTTGGGTACAGGATTTGAACATTAACCTACAAAATCAATTAAATGGTGTCAGTTCATGTTTTCTGAGGCTTCCCTCTAATGTAATTCAGAGACATGCTTTGGCAGTTGAAAAGAAAACTTAATTCTGTAATTATCACACATAAAATGTTAATGATGCCACAAACATTACTCACTAATAAAACATGCATTTAACTAGTATATCTTTAACTCATGCATTCAGTGTTATCATGCTTTGTTTCTGGTTAGGAGTCAAGAATTGAGCTCAAAGGGTTTCTGACTATATCAAATAATGCTAAGGAAAGCTGTAATCCTTCAAAATATGTTGCTTGGAAGACAGGGAGAAATTAAGGGTAATTTTTGGCAGGACTTTGAATTCTCATAATGTGGAATATGGAAAAGTCATTTATGTGAAATAGTTAATTCTTTTCTTCCAACAGACAACTAAAAAAATTCATCCTAGGCATCTTAAAGCACCATTAATGCAGTTATTGAAAGAATTGTATTTTATATCTGGAGGTCATGGCCACTGCATAGTGATAAACTGCACTAGAAAAAGCTCATCCACTTATTTATAGTTCAAAGGTTTTCTATGTGCATTAGTCTTACCCCTATGCACAAATAAGAATATGAGAACTTTGTCCTTTTTTCCAACCAGAAAATTTTGGAATATGCAAGACCACGTGTAAACAAATGACTGCTGCAATATTTTTTTAATACTGAAACTCTTATGACTTCGATGTTCCAAAAATGCCTGTGGATGAAAACAGGGACTATAGAAACCTAATTTTGTCTCAGTTCTGTTGTATAACACTTCAGAGTTACTAAATTAACATAATTTCCTCAATATTTCATTTAGCGAATAAAAGGAGAAGAGATGGAGAAGTTAGACCAAGCCAGGCTGAAGGTGACTGACAGCAAAGTGTGAGTAGAAATCTATTTCAGGTTCATTTTTGTGCAATATTCATCTATGATGAGGGCCTGCAGTGTGTGAAAACACATTTGAATTTGTTAAACACATAAACCAAGAAACTCATTCTCCACGGTTCTTTGTTCTCTTTTCCACAAATCTAATCTTGCTACATTCAATAATTTCAATGAGAGGAAGCTTTGGGATACAAAACTATTTCTTCAGAATGAATTCTTTTTTCATATTCAAGGTATTCAGTGATTAGTTGCACATATGCTCCCTGAACTGAGCTCTAGAGCTCTGGACTCTACCCCTATAAAAGTTTCCTACAGTCTAAAGAGGAACTAAATGCCATGAAAGTCATGCATAAGAGACAGCTAAACAAGTGGGAACCACTCCAAGGTAACCCAGGGAAAATGCTGAGTAAAGGAGAGAGTTCACATCTAGCTATTTGACTCTTCTGTGCCAGAGAAAGAAAAGCTGGGGAGATAATCTAATTTCAAGACAACACATGTTGTTTGTTGATTTGTTATGCATTTTCACATGCAAGTCTGAGTGTTTTCCTGTCAGTGACTGCAAAATATAAGATAGTTTCTTTGTTTGGATTTATTAGAAACATGGCCATTTAATTAAATTTTAACATACTGTGGTCTCTCACCTTAATATGTGGTACATTCATTTTCCATGGTGCTGGCATGCTGTGCCGATGGATTTCAAATGAAGTCTATCAAATAAAATAAACCAGGGATTTTTCAGGCAGTTTATTTTTTTTCCAGAAGTGATGGCATTAACATTCTTTTTAGACAGTTATCAAAACCTGATACTTCATTCAGCGTTTGAAATTCTCTTGTAATGTGTATTAAGTCTTGTCACTGCAGTACTAATTGCCTGTTACACACCAACTTTTTAGTGAAAATACCACAGCCTTATGCAAAAACAGTTGGACTTTATTATCAAAAAGAAATTGTTTAAGAAACTGTAAGTCATAAATAAATTTCCATTACTGCAGTAAATGTTGCCATCTTCTATAATGTCAAAAAACACAGTCTTATTGTTAAGATTTGTATGCTTCATTTCATTTACTTTTTATTTATTTTTATATTGAGAAGTCTTGCCTTGAACCATTTCTTATTTTGTCAGTGATCAAGTTCCTTGTCCCATAATAAGTAGAGTTTAAAATTTTTTATGCAGGACTGTTCCGCTTCTCTTTGGTGTGAACTGATGATAAGAAAAATCAGTTTCAAACCCTTCCTTTTCCCTTTCCAGTTGTGAGTCAGTGATCAGTATGAACCTGAAGATTTTTGTAACTTTTTAATTGCTTTGCTGAAGTGGGGATTGCTTGGGACACCCCCTTGCATGTTCATATCAGGAAAATGTTCCCTGAGCATCTGCTGATTATGCTTACATCTTAATATTAGTGAATATGGGTGTCCTTTTCCAGATGCTCTACTGCATCTGCAAGTTCTGGTCCTAAGAGTTTGAAGTAAAAAAATGAGAGACAGCAGATGAAAAGGAGTGGGGAGATAAATCTGTATATTGGTATTTGTACACTGGTGTAATAACCTAACAGACAGTTTTTCAGTGTTGCTATTGTAACTTCATTTTCAATCCCTTACAGTGACCTCTTAATGAAGGATAATTTTTCTAATAACTTTTCATTGATTTTGGTGATAAATGGCATTATTTCTGACATGACTTTCAAGAGTACACTGCTCTTCAGGCTGGGTTTTTCAGAACTTAATGAAATGTAAGTGTGATGTGAAGAGAGTCTGAAGAAAAAGATGGAGATGCTGAGGGAAGCAATGAGACAAGATGTGGTTCAAGGTCTGGTTTTTGTGGCTTAACTCTACAGAATTCACTGTTGCACATTGGAAAATGCAGTTGAATTATTGCATGTATCTAGCAAAAAAAGAAAGGCTATTTTAGGAATAAAACATGGGATCTATTCTGGGCAGACATTTGAAGGGTGAGGGGTTGAACGAAAGTGACATCTATAGCATGGCTTTACCTAGGCTGGGTGTGAAGATTAGGAGAGGTTTCCATGTAGATCCTGCCAACATGAAAGAGAGGAGGATACCTGCAGTATATGAATTTTAAGACTATATGTACAGTGATTCTGATCAGGAGTTTTTCAGAGGTTTTTCTTATTTCACTGAGTCTCATACTCCAAGGACAGAATGTGTGTGGACAGCAATGCAAGTAAGAGATCTTATGTGCAACAAAGATTTCTGTGGCTGTGTAGAAAATGTTGTGATGCAGGATTGCTTCTCAAAGGGCACTGTCATGCAGCTTGGTAGGCGTTTCTGCACTCTCCTGCTCATTAATTCAAATTTACTGCACTTTGTTTCCTTCTTCGTACTTTAAAAAGGTTATTGAGAGGGATACTGAAATACTGGAGGTAGATAAGAAGCATTTTCAGGCTGTAAAATCACAGAGGTAATAGATAACATTTAAGTAGGAAGCACTTACTATAAATGATCGTTGATTGTTGGTTTGGGGTTTTTTGTGAGGCAGATAGTTTAATGTATAATTTACAACACTTTGTCCAACTAGTTTTGCTGCATGGTCTTGATTTTTAAGCTATGATATGAAATCTTTACGAATCTTTATGAATCCTGCTTTTAACTCCATTAGAAACATTTAACATGTGCTTAACTAACATAGCTTTTGCAGCAGTTTTCTGGTGGAACAATCCCAGTACTCCTGCTTTCAGGTACTGCATCAAAGGGGTGATAAGCAGTTGACAAACCATGCCTCATCCCGAAGGAGCTGTTGTTGCAAACAGAGAAATATTTTGCTGTGTACATGGTGATTGTCATGGTGACAACTTAGGTGCAACACAATCAGAGTTTGCAATCCTGCCCAGGCTTCCCAACCTGCCACATCTGTCAGCATCCTCCTCACCTCACCTTTAATATAGTAGCACACTGAATTTGCTGACCCAGGCTGAAATTTTCCTAATCACCTGTGTAACCTGTGCATTCACTAGTTGTGTTGATTTAGTAGGAAATACAGGGTTTTCAGAAAAGCAAAGTGTCAAATCCTGTTTTATTGCTTAGCTTCACTGCACTCACACTAAAAGGATCCTCTCACCCATGAGAACATGGTGGTGTTTACTTTCCAGAAGCAAAAGATATGTGCTGGATGGACTTTTTCTGTGTCAGAATGGTTTTTTTTTTCCCTGCTTCCTTCCTGCATCAGTTAACAAGGATGTTTCTCAGCCCTCTGTGGCAGCAGGGGTGACAGAGGTGGTGCTGGGTGGTGATGCTGCACAGCAGGCTAATCTAAGCAAGCCATTAATGGAACCCTTGGTAGGGTGGGAGCCAAGATTAAAAGTTACTTCAATTTTCTAGTCTCTGGGAGGGCTACTTCCAGTAGGGCTGTTTGGTGTGGCAAACAGTAACACCAGGAACTGTAAATAACAAGAATGTGTTTGATCTGACTGGGACCTGAACTTTTGCCTTCCTAATGCATCACACAAGGCATGTTAATATGCCAAAGATTGTGGCTATGACTCCCTGAGCAGGTGTATTTGCAGCTGCTTTTTAATACAGTGCAAGAGCATGCAATGCAGAGATGACTGGTTGGAGGCTGCCTGCTTGGCAAGCTGTTTTATCTGTGACTTGTCTTAATCTAGTCATCTTGCTTTCAAAGTGAAAAGAAAACTTACTTCAAGGAGCTCAAAATATAACCCTCAAAATTTTTTTATCCTTTGACTTTAATATAATCATTACATTCACACTTTGTGTTCACAAGTTCTTTAGAAGGACTCAATAATTATTTGTGCTGTTCAGACCTATCAAATCCTGTATGTGATTTGTGTAATCTACTGAAGTTCTCTGTGGTTGTTTTAAAATCCTGATCCTCACACAGCTGACCTGGATAAGATATGCAATAACTCACATTTTGTGGTTAACCAGGGCAGAATTAGAATAATGCTGAGGTCTATTAAAGTAAAAGGCTTTGCTTTTATTACTTAAAGGTCAGTGAAGTCCTCCACCATGACATCTGTGTTCTGGTATTGTGTTCCCAATTTTTATGTTTTCATATGGACAGATACTGGCGCATTATGTTTTGAAATTGATCATGAATATTGGGGAAAGAGTATTACAAAATAATTCAGGTTTAACATTTTTATCATGGACAAACTTGCTATCGCCAGCTTTCTGTAATTTGACTGCTTTTGCCCTTCAGCAATGATTACACTTTTCCCTAATTTTGTCAGACAGAATGGTAATAACCTTAGGCAATTATGCTAAAATAACTTGTCAGCTAGTCATTGTTTTATTTTTAATGTATTAAGAAATTAAATGCTCCAAAATGCAACAGTCTGAGGAGCTGAATGCATTTTTTATTCCCGGGGTGTGTTCAGAAGCCACCGTGGCTGATGGTGTCCCCAGCAGCACAGGCTGTGACAGCCCTGCACAGCCCAGGGCATCCCACCCTGCCTGCCCCAGCCTTGGCCAGGCACAGGGAGAGAAGGGGGAAACCAGGTTTCCTGGAGGAAATTTATCCTCCATTCTCTTGGGAGCTCAACCTCCTCAAAAGGGAGGCAGCTGGGGAGCAGGGAAGGACAGCTGTGGTCACTGATGGCCTGAGGAGTTCAGTGGGAGCAGTTCATGCTCTTAGATCAGCTCTCCCAGCAGGGAAGGACAGCTGTGGTCACTGATGTCCTGAGGAGTTCAGTGAGAGCAGTTCATGCTTTTAGGTCAGCTCTCCCAGCAGAGAAGGAAAGCTGTGGTCACTGATGGCCTGAGGAGTTCAGTGGGAGCTATTGTTCATGGTCTTAGATCAGCTCTCCCAGCAGGGAAGGACAGCTGTGGTCACTGATGGCCTGAGGAGTTCAGTGGGAGCTGTTCATGCTCTTAGGTCAGCTCTCCCAGCAGGGAAGGACAGCTGTGGTCACTGATGGCCTGAGGAGTTCAGTGGGAGCTGTTCATGCTCTTAGGTCAGCTCTCCCAGCAGGGAAGGACAGCTGTGGTCACTGATGGCCTGAGGAGTTCAGTGGGAGCTGTTGGTGGTCTTAGATCAGCCCACCCTCCATGGCAGAATGCTCCCACAGCCAGAAGAGCTCATGTGCTGGAAGGTTCAGGAGTCTCTCCTGATCCAGCTGGACCACTGCAGTGGTGACTCTTCTCACCCTCGAACAGCACTTGACCATGCTGCTTGGAGAGACTTGATTCCCCAAAAAAGCAGTGCCCTACTGTGGTTATGATGTGTTCCTTTAACAAACACTCTGTCCGTGGGCATCTGCGCAGCACAATGAAACCTGCACATGCAGAGAACCTCATCTCATCATCAGATTGCAGTTCCACTTTGCACACGTTGAGGAGAAAGAGCCAAGGGCTCTGGTGGCTGTGCAGTGCTCCAGAGAAGGTGTCTGAATACCCTGGGCTCTGTTTCTCATGTAAAAGAAAAGAATGCCAGCAGAGTTTAGGCGTGTGAGAGGTCCTTGCCCTGGCTAAGTGTGCTGTGTCTCCTCCCTGTGCCTGGGAGAGCTGTTCCATGTTACAGAGCAAAGGACACCTTTTACTGACATGCTTTATAGATTAAAGCATCCTGCCTGTTCCACAGCACACTGCTTTCAGGTTTCACTTTGACTAGGAGAGTATCTTATTGTTATCAACAGCCTTCCAAAGTTTGCATTTCTGGTGATTTTCACAGATCCCATTGACGTTGTTCTACTACATACTGCAGCATTCTCTCAAAAATGACACACTGCCATCAGGAATGAATATGGTCATGTGGCCAATTCTGAGAGAATCAATATTCCAACCTTTGAAATTCTTTTTGTATAACTAGTGTGTGAAAATCTGGTGATTTAAAAAAAAAAAAGATACATTTCATTCCACTTTATCTCTTGATAGATAACTGACCATTACACCTCCTTGTTCTCTTTCATGATTATTAACAGCTGAGACATATTTCTTGTAATATCTCTCTATAAATAATTCTAGGCTCAGACGTTTGTTTCTTTTATAAATTAAGCTATCCAAAAGTGATAGCTCATTTCTCCATAACTTGAATCTGTCTCCTCTAGGGGCAATTTATCTTTGCAGCAGCTAACCCTTAGGCATTATTTATTTCATAAACTTTTATTAATCATATTTGCCAGTTTCTCACAGTCTTTCTCTTCCCACAGTTGTCTTCTACAGTCAGAACACCCACCAAGTTTCTCAAATATTTATACTGCTGTTTTTAGAGGAAGAAAAGTAGTCTGAGACACTGTTTTATTAAACTGATTGTTTAAATACCAGTCATCAGGGATTTCTCATGGAAAACTGAAATCTGAATTTTGTTGAGAGTAGGGAATGCCTGTTATGTGAAGTCAGTCTGTATGACAGGGGTGGACACACAATCACTGGAGATTATCCTCTGGGAAAGACTGCTGCAAGGAAGGAAAATTAATGTGAAGAGAGATGGCAAAAACTAGCCTCAATGCTTTTGAGTTTTTCTTGCACTGGCTAGAAAGGAAAAAAGTTTCTTGGTAAGAATGTCTTTCCAAGCCTTTTGTGCCAGCTGTTAAATCCCAGTCAGTGACCAGAGTAAGAGAAACCTGCACTTGAGAAACACCCCCTGCCATTGCCACCCACCATTCCCGTGGGGCTGGGGCTGCTCAGCCACAGGGATGGGCTCTGGATGGATGGGGGCAGATGGATGCAGCCACCCCCTGGTACTTTGCCAAAACTCTAAAGACAACCCTGGGCAAAGATGAGAAACTCATGGTAAGGGTGGCTTATAGAGTTTGCAAAGCTGGCATGGTCAGGAGACATTCCAGACTGGTGTACCCCTACATTTAAAACAGATGTTTGGGGTTCCTTCTATATTAAACAATTAAGATATGCCTTAGACAATTCAGTGCTGTCCTTGTAGCCATAACTCATGCTGGCAGAAGTGCAGTTCATGTGCCAGGCAAGTCCTTCACAGACTATTTTAAACATTATTGAGCCAGGTGTTGCCATTAGTTGCATTATTTCTTTTATATTGATTAAGAAATTTAATCAAATGGATTTTTTTTATGGCTCCAAACAGTCTAAATAATTCATAAGCTGCATTTTTAGCTGTCTCAACAAATGCACATTCTAATGTATTGCAATCACAAAAGAGTATTCTTAATTTTTTTTACTGTATGCATTGTTGAAGAAAAGAACATGTGAATATCTGCATGTGTCAGCATTTTTAGGGGGGCATTTCGTGTATTACTTCATCAGGTTTTCTTCTCCAATGCTGATGGTTAGTGAACAAAAAAGAAGATAACTTCCTGTGACAAGTCTATGCAGTAATTTAATAAAAAGAGAAAACTTATCAATGCTTCACCTCAGCATATGCCCTTCAGCTCAGAAAAGTTATCTGGAATTTACAGGAAACCAGTGAGGTTGACAAGATATAATAATAGCTTGGCTATAATAACCTTACTTGGGGCCCATCTTATTTCCATGGAGGTGAATATCTGTGTTTGTATATCGACACACAAATGCATGTATAGTTTTATTTATAAATGAACAGCAAGACTTTTAAAATTTGATGCTATTGACTTAAAGTATCTGCTTAGCTTGCAGAGTAGAATTATTTATTCTGATGTTAATTTCTGGGCAACTAGAAAGAAATAGAGCTGTCAGATTTCAGGGTGACAAGAAATCCCACTCGAGCCCATCATCAAATGTGCCTACAAATGTCTGTCAGTAATGATTGAATCTACCCATGAAAGCCCCCACAGTGTAAAAAATTCTGCAAACTTCATATATTCCATTCCTTGCCTCTTTGTACTTTGAGAAGGCTTTTCCTTATGCCTGTCTTGTACCTTTCTTGCTGCAATTTAAACCTTGTTGTTAGTTTTCCTATCAGTGGGAGAGATCTCATTTTCCCCTTCAATTTTGCTGTGTCACTTCAATCTTCTCTGTGCTAACCTAAAATTATGATACCTGGTAATAGTTCCTCTATCTTCTTATTCACTCTGCAATAGAGAACATTTTACTTTATTACACAAGGTCCAAGTTCACCCTGCAGTGTCTCAAAGAGTGATTTGCATACCTCATCAATATCTCCAGATTTGGTGTATAGTCCCCATTTATAATATTGGTTTTGCTTTTTTTTTTCTCCTGACATTTCATGTGAAAGCCAACTTCTTTAGTCTTTTATTTATGGCATGAACCATTTTCTCATTGGATTTTGTTACTATATGTTCTGATTTTTTTTTTTAATACAGTGCTAGAAACTGTTCTCCTGAGATATTTTTTTTAAGCCTTCATTATCTGGGATTGGGTATTTAATATTGCATTGCCTAAACTTGTATGATACTGAGTAGTGCCTTCTTTCAGCTATGACATGAAATTTTGTATAGCACATGGTTCTCAGACTAGAATGAACTTGATTTTTTAGTTTTATTCACTTTCTCTCCTAATCCCAAAATGAATTTTTTCCTAATGCACCTAATTTCCCTAGTGTATCTAATTTTCTTATCCAATTCCAAAATACTGTTTTCCTTCAGAATTTTTTCCTCCATATCAGAAAACCAAAATGCTTGTGTGGGTTTGGGTTAAATTGGTGAGATCCTTAGTTGTTTGATTTCCTCACAGACAGCAAAATCTCATATGTCTCCCCTAAAGCCATTAAACCTGAAAGCTGTAGCTTATTCTATACAACTATTTTCCTATAACATTCTAACAGTGGCTCACTTCTTGGTGCAAGGGCAAGTAGATTATTCCAGTTTTGCCATCAGGATGGGTGTATTTCTCTCAGAGTCCAAATGCAGGTGAGGAGATAAGTTTTTTCCTGGTTGTCTGCTGATGGAATAGACTATAGATCAAAATCTGGCAGTAGATCTTAATTTTTCTTTTGTCATGTTAATTGTTATGGTTTCTGACTCCCTAGAAAATGAATTGCAGAAAAGCCACTGCTCTGAAATGCATCCTCTCTGAAATTGGTATTCTCTTGCTGTGCCTGTTTAAACAGACCAGACATTATTTGTGCACTGGTTTTGGAGAAGCTCAAAGCCCTGGTTTTGTCTGATTACCTTTTTCTCATTCCCTGATAGAATAGTCACTTTGGAAGAGAGATTGGTATACTCTACCCAATTTGCAGATTCAGGCATTAACTTGTGTCTTCAGGCTTTGAAAGGGTAATGGCAAAGAACTGCTTGTAAATCTTAAGTTAATTTAGGATATTTAGTCTTCTGTCTCTTAGATGGATATACTTTGGCACTTTAATTAACTGCTTGTTAATTCTAGACTTTCACGTTGTTCTGTGCAGAGACTTCAGATAAGATATGCCTATACTGAGACTATATTAAAGGGCATATTTTAGTGGTAAATAGATTCCAACTTTATGTTTTATGCATCCCATAGATCATGTGGCTTGTGACACAAAACACACAAGACATGTTTTGGGGTTTCACATACTGTAAATAAATGTAAAACAAGCTCCTTGCACAAACGTGCTGCAAAGCAATCAGCAGCAGGAAAGCTAAGAAATTAAATGATGCTTGGAAGCCCGTAATTCATATTAATCTCTGGCATGCCAGAACAAGTGATTAAACTACTCCACCTCTTCTGCTTGATACGTAAATCTGGCTGAATGACAACATACTATGGCAAACACACAACTGCAGCAGCCATTGGTTGAATTTAAATATGTAGCAAGGGGTTCAGAATTTAAGAAAACCTGCGAGGAGTTTAAGAATTTCATCATCCTAAAGCCTGTTGGTGCCTGTTTTCATTTATAGTAGGAAAGGACAGAGATTATACATTTCCAGGTAGAAATCTCATCTCCCATATTCTCTTTCACAGAGTGTTTTTCCTCAAATGAAGAAAAGCAATACACAAAGTTTGAGTTATCCAAGTCAGTACTGTAAACTGTGTGTTCCAGGCTTCTCCCTGTTTTCAGTGTGAGAAGGGATAAAACCACTTCATTTTCAAAGTACCTGCTTTTTTTTTTTTTTATTGTGATATTTCCCAGTATTTTTAATCAACATTTCCATGAATTGGGAGAGCATGAAAACACCACTTCGTTTTCAGTTTTTACAAACATTTTATATTTAATTTATCAGACCTCTTTTTTCCTCAAACCTTCTTGGAAATGAAATTAAGTCTAATTTTACAGTTTATAGCATGTCAGTAAATTTTTAGACAACATTTTAAATTTAAGAGGTGACTTCCCTTCAAGTATCTCCCTGTTTTCCATATTTTTATCAGTACTACTTTGCAATTACTAGAGCAATATGAACAATTTAATTCTTGAGAAAATTCTTCCCAAGAGAATTTTATTTGGTGTAATGTGCTCATGATATTTGGTTAAGAATAACACGAATAGAGCTTAATTTTCATATTCAAACTAGGGCTGGATTTGATATGTTGATTTATTTTATTATTTAGTGATATTCCCTTAGGTTTTTGCCAAGACTTAAGATGAACTGACCATCTGTCTATTTTGCTACAAGCAGTATCTGCTACTCATTACTGGCAGTTAATTTTGTGGCAAAAAGTCACAGAATGTGGTCTGGTGTTCTGATTTATCCAGTGACATTTATAGAAATCTAGCAAATCCAAGCAGAGAATTTAAGGATACTCAGCAGAAGAAAAGTGTAGTGAAAAATGTTCACTACTGCCCCTATTCAAAAATACAGCAATGATATGCTTCTGTGTCATAGCACTTGTCCAGTTTTACTCTTTACAATTCAAACTTTTATTGGCTATTTCCAACAGGAAGGTGTAGCATCACTGGACACAGGTCTGGAATATTTATGCTTGTGTGAAGGATCTTGTGCCTGCAGAGTGCACTGAGAAAATGAAGAGATTTGACTCCCAGGTGTTAAGTACTAAGGACTCAAACCTATTTTTACATTATTTCATTAAATCATAAATATGTAATAAGATATGTCATAAAGGTGGGCTTAGAAGCAAAAGGGTAACTGGAGATAATCAGCTGTTCTCTGTTTAACTTCTCAAAACTGATAAGTTATTTAAATATTTCAGTTCCTCAGACAGGTATCCTGAATACTTATAGATAAAAAGCCGCATCCATTTCAACAGAATCCACCATTTGAATTTTAATATTCTTGCAGTTTTTAAAATCTTCTGATTTTTCTCATTTCATTTTTGTTGATGTACTTAGGTGAGTCTCAGATGTCCTTATCAGGGCAATTTTCACCCTAGTTCTTGTTCGGTTAAGATTATGATATCCTGTTCAACAAAGTTCTTCACAGAGCTGCTGCCAGTAATTGGTGTTTGAATCTTTTGTCTTTTAAGAATTTGTGTCCTTTGTGCCATTACTTTGGAGTTTAAAGTGAACTCAGTGCCAGTGAATAACAACTGCCCTTCTTGCCAGACACAGATGTTTTTACTGTAATGATTCTCCTTCAGGGAAGTGAGTAAGGGTTGTCTCTGCTGTTCCTCTGTGCTAACCAGCATGTCACACTGTAATTACTGGAGTTGCCTATTTCTGGTGAAAAAGCATCTTTAGAGCATCTGAAGCTGTGTTGTGCTGTGGATTGTGGTTTATATTTAAGAATGCCTGTGTTACCTTTAGATGTAGTAAGGATCTAGAAACATCTGTGTAGCTCCACTTAATCTTTAATCTATTTTCTCTGTGGGAGATTTGTTTTCTGAACAAGCCATTATCATGTTGGTGCTCTTGAGCAGCTCATTCTTGTCATGCACAGGGAGGGCCTCTCAAGCTGCTTGTGTGGCTTTTGTCAGGGCTGGCCAGAGCCTGGGGCAGTCAGCACTGGCACCCAGAGCCCTCTGGCCACACTGCTTTCTGTGCACACGGGGAACAAGGCTGGGGCAGCCCTGGCTCACAGCTGGGGCAGACGTTCTCAGCTGGCAGGGCAGCAGGTACGTCCTAATACTGCAAATTTGGGGTAAGAATTTCCCCATGGGACAGTTCCTGTGCATTGGCAGTGGGTTTTGATGAGATATCTTCGTGCTTTACTAATATTCCTGTTAGACTTGTAGTTTCCCTGTGCATAAAAGGGAATCAGAAACACTTTTCTAGCGTTGGGACAGTTGTCTGAGCCTTTCTGTACACACTGCAGGAGAACACCATCGAAAATAAGCAGCACCATGCTAAGGTAGCTGTGCTGCCTTTTGGATGTGCTGTGTGGACATAAAGGCTTGCTCAGGAATCTTTGCCATGTTTCTGTGCTGCATTGTCTGCACAGTCTCAGTTTGTCAGAAAGTCATAAAGCATCTTCATTTTGTCAATAATTTTACAAAGCTTATTGGCAGCAGAAAAGATTGGTATGCAATTAAATTTTATTCCAAACTTGGTTATATAATTATGTGTAAAAATGAAAAATCAAAGCACATCATCAAAAAAGCCAATATGATCAGGAAATTAAATTAAAATATTTACACGTCTCTGATGGAAAACTGGTTGCTCTGCTTCCATTATATCAGAAAATAATGAAGGTGAAGTCTTGATTGTGAAAATGAAACTGAACTCCTGCAATGCATATTTGATCAACTAAAAGGTTTCTCCATTTGAGAAATTTGTTAAATGGTACATAAAAATTCCAAAAACTGCATGCACTTGGGTGCGTGCAATGTCTTTCCATGTCAAAAAAAAATTGTGTAGCATTGCAGAAGCTCAGTTTCACTTCCAATATTTACTGCTACCAGTACTCTGAAATGCTTTCACATAGAATTAACAGCATGGAGAAATGCTATTTATCAAAGCATTTTTTTCTGCTCAAATAAATATATATTTTTATCAATTTTTAATGTTTTAGTTCAAGATTAATAATTTAATTTGAGATTAGTGATTCAGTCAAATGAAAGAACAGCAAAGCAATTATCTCTCCCCTCCCACAGTCAACTTGAGCTTTTCAGAGGTGTTGCAGAAGGAGTGTGAAATATTTTCATTTCACTGACATTATAATGACACTTTGCAGGTGTTCTTAGACTCTAATCATCCACGACTTTCACATATGCTACAAACTGGGAATAGTCCCTTTGAAGTTAATTGGGTTTTACCTGTTTACTCCAGCAGGGAGTGAAACCCTGTTTACCCAATTTTAAATTAAATATAAACACATTAAAATATAAAACTGTACTTTAACTCCTGGTAGTTCTGTTATGCATGTTGTAGGCTTTCTCAATTAAAATACATCCAATTAGATGTATTTAAAGATGAAATCATCCTCTGAGGCATTGGGTGTAGAAATGGATTAAAAACTAATTAAATAGAAGCCTCTTGAGACCTAAATTACTTTCCCCTCCCCCTAAAATCAGATATATGTCTAAATAAGGAGATCTGAAGGTTAGTGATGACCTCAGGGTACTTGGCTTATCTTTGCTCTCAGGTCACCTGACGTGGGCTAGTCTGTTCCATCACAAAAATGTATCCTCCTCTTCAGCTTTCTGGGGACTGAAATACGACTTCAGGTCCAACAGTTGTATTGTTTTTAGGGTAAATGACATGCAATTTTAGCTGCTCTTTCCTATATAAAATAAGAGAACTACAACTGAAATTTTCCAGAGGAGTGGAATCTAAGCTAAATCATCCCACTACACCCAGAATGACTTCATCAACGAATAAAATGAAAGTATCAGAACTGTAAGAAAAAGGGATTTCTTTTTCTCATATGTGATTGTGGCTGTCTGCTTGGGGCTGAACAGAAGCTGAATTGATTGAAGGACTTTACAGAGAAAACTTCATTACTTTGAGAACTAGTTTGAAATAAATTGGACAGAAATTAAATTTCTATTATGTAATGGGCCAGATATTATGAGATTTCCACTCAGTAGGAACTGGGTATTCAATATTACCCACATCTTAGCTCAAAGGCACCTTAACTCAATTTATGTAACTTCTACTACTGGAAGAGCATGCCTTTATTAAGGATCACCAATGTGTTTCTACCTGAGGATATGAATCTGTATAATTAGAATTTAAAAGACCAAAATATTTTTTAGGTGATATTGAAAGGTGACTCTCATGCAGTGCACCATGGTGCATGGTGTAGAAGCAAGATTTCACTCAGCTGAGAGTGACAAAACTTGGCATTACTTTCAAAATGAAATGTAGATGTGTTGGACTCAGATGTTGAGAGCAGGTGTTGGAGAGGGACACAGGGAGGATGGGGAGTGGCTCTCATGGGATCCTGCAAACCTGCAGCTGGAAGTTGCCAGTTCCAAACCTGTGCTGAGCTTGGAGCCCTTTGATTGCTGCTGCGCCTGTGCTCGAGGAAAGCAGAGTGGCTCAAGAAATCACAACCAATTTATGTCTGTGAGAGGAAGCTGTGAATTTCAGTGTCAGTCTGGGTTTTAGACTGAAATAAGATTTTTGCACAGAAATTATACTTGACATTGTGGCAGCACTTCAGATCTAGTTTTTTTTAAAGGAGTAAATACTTTGCTTACATGTTAAACAGTAACTGAAGTGCCTCTTTGACCCCCATAGGTCTGATCAGACTTTGCTCATTTGTGCCACAGCAATGCCAGCACTTCTCAAGCTCTGTGGTGTAATCCCTAATTTAAGATATTATTAAGATAAATCCCTAATTTAAGAATGTGGTCTAAACATCATAGGAAATCTGCAAAAGGGCAGCAACATTGGTAAGGTTGCCACCACCTTTAGTGACAGCAGTGTTCCTGATAAAGGTCTTGCTTGGCAGTGAAATCCTAGCTAACAGATAGCTGTTTAACTTACTTGTGAAACAAATACATTTTAATTTAATTTTTGTACAAAATCTCTATAAAACTATTAATTTTGTTACAATATATATTCCTATTGCAAAACTTTTTTCATTTGTTTGTTTCTTTGTGGTTTTTTTCCCTTGTTTATTTAGTTCTTTCTGGTGGGGCACTTGCAGAAATTTCAATGAGATTTGCAAAGCACTGATATTTTAGTCAGGAGGGAGCAGTGATTGAGAGACCAGCACCCCAACACTGAGGCTGAGGAGAGCAGGGTATAGTTCTTTATCAAGCTAAGTAGCTTTGGAGCTGGAAATGCAGCAGGGGATATGCTTTGGAAGGAATGCATTCCAGAGAGGAAACTCTGCTGGGATAGCCTTGGCATGCAGCAAGACAGTGGGAGGTGGACTGAATGAAGAGGTTTTCCTTGTGAATCCCTAACAGTTCTCTCAGGTGCACTTGAGAAGTAAAAGTATCACTGAACTGGAAATGAGGAGGAGTCGTGGTGTGTTTTCACTGAGACTGCCTGAATGTTTCAGTGTAATTCCTGGATATTGGGGTTAGGTCCTCCTACCTTATCCCTCCAAATGCTTTATAAGGTTTGCAAGTTCTCTGGTCGTGCCCACAAGGATGAACACCACCAGCAAGGGACACAGATCAATACAGAAAATCTTTTCCCCCTTCCATGAGACCCTAACCCTAACCTTCCCTGCAAGTTTGCTTGGTGATCCTAAAGAGCACAGTGCCACAGGACTGAAGCTGATGATTGAAGTTGCATTTAACAGATATTGTGGACTTCTATGCTGTGTCAGACCTCTCTTAATATTTACATGTTTATTATTCTCCAATTATTATATATAGACCTCTATGCAGGTATTTAAATATGTTGATGCTAACCCAAGAAGTAACAAGATGTTCAGACTATGCTTTGGGCTATGATTTAGGGTCTTAAGGTACAGAATAAAGGCATTAAACACAGATTGTTGTTCTTGATGTGATTAAAAGTGATTCCCATTGTTACTATAGTGTGGTTTTTAATCTTTTATGTAATACTTTAAGGCAATCTGTTGAATAGAAAGCATAACACTATTAATTTAGTGTAGCAGTAAGCCTCAGGAGCAAATGCTAAACAACATTTAGTAATGGGTTTTATAACAAATTTATGGAGCTCCTTATGTGTGCTTTTCACTCTTTTTCAATGCTAATGTTGGTATCCATTAGCACTCAGATGTTCTTCCTCATGATACAAAAGCTGTGGCAGTCTGGAGACACAGACTCCAAATAACTCAATCTAATCCTTGGAGGAGACAATAGAAAGAATTCATGGGTGTCATACAGTATCCTCTACAAAACCAGCTTTAAATACAACACTCTGCTTTTCCATGTCCTTGAACATGAATTAATATTTTACATCTATTCTATCACTTGACAGAACAAAAAAGGCCAAGGTTTGTCAGTGTGCCTGCAGTAAGGTTTGTGCTGGGTATGAGGAGCAGAGGGTGACACATTCCAGTTGTATTTTAAGAATTTCACTGGTAAGTGGTCACAGAGCACTGTTCCATAAGGCAGGGAGGAAAACAATGTAATAACAGGCATGACCAATGCTCTTTGAAAGCAATATTTGGTGGTCTCTGACTTTATTTTTATGTTTAGTGGTTCTCCTATAGCTGAGTGAAGGGTGTTTCTGTCTTCACCAGACATGAATTCATATTCCCAGAAATGATGAAGCAAGCAGGTATTCAAGCTTCCCCTCTGCAAATGATTCTGCTCATGACAAGTTTGTATACAACGTTCTCAAGTATCTTGTGATCAGGAATGAAAATGTAAAAGATTTTGTTTCCATATGTGGGCAACCACCACATGTGGGTAGGATTTAAAAAAAAAAGAAAAATAAGGTTAATACTTTAAGCTAAAAGACAGGGACAAAAATGCTCATAAATTGAATTTTTCTGTTGGGAGTTCAGTCAATTAGTTAATTATTTAACTTGACAAAGCACTCAGTAAAACAGAACATTTTCTGCATTAGACAGACTTGTAGACCTCCTTCATGAGATTTCTATAATTTTTAAGATTACTTAGTGTTAGTCTGCTAAGAAATAAGACCTGCAATTATTAGAGAATTTATTTTTTTTAAAAAACTGTAGGTCAAACATCTGCTTAATACATATGTATTTGAAACTTCTCTGTAATGACACTTTTGACATAACAGTGTATGGTGATGGTATCCATAATACTTCTTTTTAGAGCATTAGTTTATACTAACATTTAATTTCCCCTGCCTAAATATGCATTGTTTATTTCCATAAATTAGCAGAGTTCTTTGTCATCTATTCTTAAATATAACCTCTTAGATTATTATTTTGGTTCCTGTGACAATCAAAGAGAGGTGCAGCAACATTTATATTCATTTGAGTTTTATTTATCTTCTCGTGGAAATTTCATTATTCTATCCCATGTAGTGAAGTTCTTAAAGGGAAATAATTTGTGCTGAAGAAAGCAGAGAAGAGAGGAAGCTGAAATAACCTTTTATAACCTCTGAGATCAATATCAAATGCACATCTAAGGTGGATGAAACTTCTATTTTTTTTTTTATGGCTAGATCATCCACTTCACTGGTTTACTGTTGTAACAAAGGTAAGGTTCTCAACCAGCAAATATTAGATCTTTAATGGATTTTTCATTTATCAGGAGTGTAGTTCAGTAACTGCACTATAAATATGCAAATATTTAATACATCGGTTGTGTTGGTTCTTGAAAATGTCCATTCCCATGCAGATTTTAGGATTTTCTAAATAATCAAAAACTTTCAAGTTTGCTGAAAAATGAAATAATATTAGGTACATACATTTTTTCTGGGAAAGGGAGTTTTCTTCCAGTTTTTCTGCAACATCGCCACTCTGAATTAGTAATTGATTCCTCAAAATTAAGTTTCATGTTTAATTCCTGGAACTGTTCTGTGTCATCTGTCTAGAATATAAAGAAGAGAAAATGCATTTCTTAAGGTGACTGGCACAGGAATCTATTTTTATGAATGGGTCACAAGGCACATAAGCACTGCCTACAGCTTTTGTTTTTCCCCTCACTGTGATTATCACCAAGCTTATAGATGGAAAGAAAAGCTTTTGCTTCATCCAGCCCATCATCCCTGACAGTTTGCATTTATTCTCTGAAGTAGAGTTTCAGTTTTAGCATTTTGTTTAGCACTAAAACATCTGTAAAGGGCTGATCTATCTCCTCCTCCTCCACTTGCTGCCTGGAACATTGTGGAGAGCAGCTCCTCAGACCTCCAGTCTCTCTCCTGACATCCCTGCAGTGTTTGTAGCACCTGCAGACAGATTTTTCAGCTCTGATGTAGTAAATTAGTGTGCTCTGTGTGGAAACAAAAAGCAAACTAAAAAAAAACCAGAGTGAATTAAGACTTACTGCAGTCTCAGTGTTGCCCACAGGAAAATCTGTGATTGGTAGGAGATGCCTGTTCTTATTTGTGATAGTTTATCAGTTTCTGTAAATGTCACCACTAGAAGACTGAGATACAAACATTGCCATGAGCAAGACCACTTAGCAGGCTTTTGCAGCACATACAAAGTCCATGCAGACATTTGAATATGACTTACTTTCAGTGTGATTTTTCAGAATAAGAGGAGACAGTAGCAGTGTAATGTAAGACACAGAATTAGGCTTGGCTCAGTGACTAGAGCTCTGGATTTGCTTTCCCAGTTGAAGGGTCAATTGCTAACATGCAGAGAGCCATGCTCCTGCTCTTTTCTCCAGCAAATCTGGAATATCTTAATGCATCCCTGTTCCAACATGAGGGCTGGAGAATGCCTCCATCCAAAAAATAAGCTCCATGTGTGTACCTTTTGCCAGGCAGGAAGCTGGATCCCAACCCTGAGAGCCTTCCAGCTGGCCTGTTGCCTTGTGTTTGAAACAGAGAGAGTTGCCAAATGGCTGTGAATGATGAGAGTTGGAGGCTCCCCTCCTCAGGCACAGAGGGGGTTCAGCTGGAGTCACATCCACACCTAGTCATGCCTGTGGCTTGTTCTATAGGGTCGCTGCCACAGCAGGGAGGTCTGTGAAGGAGTGCTGCATGACTGGAACTCAGCTAGTGTGGCTGGAGAGCTGGAAAACCTTTACTGTCAGTATGGGTGGAAGAGGGAAAATTTAACTTGAGGTACAGAAATGAGAGTTCTGACTCAGTGGTGCAGGGACAAAGTATAAGCAAGTGAATGTTGTAATCTCTATGAGTTTAACTATAATTACAAAACACTATTAAACACAGTGTTTATGTTTTCTCTTTTCCTGCATCAAGATTAACGGGGAAAGTTTAAGCACTTCTAAATCACATTACTTGCCTCAGGAAAATGAAATGGTAATAGTGTTCTTTTCATAGTTATTTCAAACTGTTCATGTATGTGTTAGCTGGTGGAATTCAGATTAATTCTCAATTTGTCTGCTTTTGCAGGCGTGTGTATCACACTCATTTTCTCCTTGTCTCCCTGACACACTTCCATGTGTGAAGTTGCATTTAACTAATATGCTCAGATAATTTAATGTACCCTGAAGCTGTATTGGTTATATTATCAGTTTTGTACTGTCATGTGGAGTAAGGCTTAGTTTCTGAATGTCTTCCATCCTTCTCTCAGGGATAATGCAATATGCTGTCTGATTTAGCAGAGATACTTTAACAGAGTAAAACTGTTAAGACACTTACATGACCTAATTATTTTAGTGCTTTTATTCTGCTTCCCCCCACCACCACCACTTCCTCTTTTTCTTGGATTTGTCTTTACTAAATGCTTTAATAAAATCTTCAAATTATTTTTCACCACCAAATTTGGTATTTACCTGCTAAGACCTCTCTAACAAAAGAGCTGTTCCCTTCTATTTCCATAGATGTTGAGACCTTGTGTGTGTTACTGGTAGTGGTTCCTACTTTTCAAGGCTGGGTACATTTACATTGGCTATAACTGACTAAACCTGTACCATATGCTTGATATATTTTTCAACTGTGTTGTGTTTTCTTGGGATTGAAGTCTGAGGTGAAAATTCACAGTTAAAATATGTATATTTAGGATTATGAATTAAAATCATGACTGCAAAAAGTATGAAGTGAGAACATTTCAGAGCTGTAGTAGCTAGATTTAAAGCTCAAAGAAAGGAGAAAGGATAGAGTGGATCAGTAACTGGAACAAGTTTAAATGATGCATGTCAGGAATAGAAACAGAAAACCCCAGAAACAATTCTCTGAGACACACCATGGATTGGAGCAGATAAGTAATTGTTTAGAAAGGATGAAGGGTCTCCTTAAGCCAACAGGATCAGTAAAGCAGAGGGGGGAATATGGGACTGGATGTGCTCTTCTGCAGGCTCTGCAGCTTGCCTGACCTAAAGATTGGGTTTTCCTCCAAATCCCAGCTAGCACTGGCAGCCAGTGGATACCAGTTAACTCTGCAAAATGTCAGAGAGGGTGCTGATCTGGCACCTGAAACCTGCATCAGCTGCAGCCCACAGGAGGGGTTTCCTTTCTTCTACCCTTTCTCCACTTCTTTATATGAATGAAGTTTAAGTGACAAAAAAATGCACCTTTCCTTGCTGGAATCAGCAAATCTCTTATATGGCATTTACTGTTACAAGATTAAGCTTTTGACTTGGATAGCACTGTTCTCTGAATTGTGGGAGCTGTGAGCTCTGTGATTAATAGCATTTTTATTATTTAACCAATTTAACCAATGAACACATTGCCAGATTTTATTTTGAAAGCAAATTTTTGACTGTGATAATCCCAAAGTGAGGAGGCCATTCTACGTGGTGTTGAGAAACTGTACTTTTATTCCAAGTTGGTTTTCATTCATTTTGTTTCTGGACCTGCTGAAAAACAAACAAACAAAACACCCTAAAAAAACCACCAAACAGAGGAGAAAAAAAAAAAAGGAGACGATTCTTCCTTGAAAGATCCCTTAGGAATCTGTTCTTGTAATCATTGGTAAAAACGTAAGAAATTTTTCACAGTTTATGTCACACTGTGGCTAATGTTTATATTTGTCAGTATATATTGCCAAACATTTTATGACATTGGTTTAAGGTGAAATGTACTACAGTTTTTCATGTGAGAATACAAATCACATTTCCTGTCTATATTCATTATCATATTAATATAAAATAGGGTGCTGTGCTACCAGAAATATTTTGCAGTAAATGTATTAATTTTATAATGTCTGCTACTTCTATGGCAAAGAAAGCCTGTTTTCCTTTTTGCCCATTATAATTACCAACTGCACACAGTGTTCACAGTATCCAGTCTGCTAATTAACAGTGATACTGAAGGATGGGCATCTGATAACAAAAAATAATTTGCATAAGCTGCCTGCTAGAATGAAAGAGCATCTTCCTTTCCAAATCCTGTATAAATGAGCATAAACTAAGAGATTACATTTAGATCTTGAAAGCCACCTGAGGGATTCATGGCTTTTAAAATCTCTGCCATAATGCGTACTGCTATAAATGAGAGCAAAGCAATTCAAATGCATAGCAGCATGGGGAATAAAAAATAACTTGTGTAAATAATTTAGAAATGAGGCTGTTCTTTGGAGGAATAGCTATATGAGCTTCATAGTAATGGCTGTTGTGTTGAACATTGCTGGGAGCTGCTGCATTGCAGTGAGAGTTCAAATGGAGCCAAGAAATGCCTCTCTGCCCTGATTTGCAGGAAAACCCTTCAGTAACATCAGAGCACTCTCACCTAGGGAGGGGGAATGATGGGACTGCCGGTGGTGAGAAAAATATTCCTGCCTTCATGGCAGTCCCTACAGAGAGAACATTTGGAAACCTGGAAGGGTCAGGAATGATGCCTAGGAAATCTTCATCAGCTGTGGTTTAGAGTATACTCAGAAAGGCTGTTCTTGTTGTAGGCCTTCCAAGTTGAATTGAATTGCTTTGTAATATTCTTGCATACAGACAAATGAGATATTATACAAATGCTCCTAGTTATTTGTCTTTAATATAGCAAATACAGTAAGAGCTCTGAGACAGAAAGAGAAATCTGTGGATTTTTGTTCTCTCCAGTAGGAAACAAAAACTAGAATGGTACAAAACTCGTTGCAATTTAGACAACCCACTTTCCATCTTTTAATGAAGGGCAGTATCTTCTGTCTTTTTGCAGTAATGGATAAGAAGCAAACATTTGACAACTGCTTATGTAGAGTTACACATTCTCAGCAAATTGACAATTAATTTAGTTTATCTGTTGCCATTCATTTGGTCCTTTTAAAAATTCTTTGAAAGTATTTCAACTCTATCTTCCAAGAAATCTGATTATAAGAAGCTGCTGAATCTTTTCTACTTTTCCCCCAATGCTTTTCTTTCAGAAATATTGCTTTTGGTTGTAAAGAATTTTTTTTTCTGCATCAGTATTTAACATTATTCAATATATGTTAACAACAGAGTATCATGCACACCATCTATGAGTTGTGAGTATCACAACTCACCATCAATTGCTGTGAACTCTTAAGTTTGTTGGCAGTTTTTTGGTTGGTTTTTTTTTTTATTGCTTCCCCAAGCACACTGGCAGATTTTACATGTGTGATGATATCTGCTAGGCTCTGTTTAGCAACTTCTGTGAGGTACTACAGTTACAGGAGGATGATTGCCTTTTTCTTCTGTTTTGAAGATTGTTGGTTTTTTTCTCTGCGTTTTTTCAAGTAGCAGGTGGAAGAAAGGTGGGACAAAATGTCAGCTAGTGAGGAAAAATTGGTAAAAGCATGACATGGTATTGCCTTCTCATCCATTCTTCCCAGTACCTGTCAAGCATCATGCAAAACAGATGGCAGAGGCAGCACTGTTCCACAGGAGAGCTTTTGATCTTTGGTGCTGACTTTCATTGCAAAACTGTCCAATCACCTCGTGAGCAGGCAAAATGCCATGGCAACAGCTGAGGAGGAGTGTGAGTGCCCATATATCATACCTGTTTGTGGAGCTGAGACTGTCCAAAGGGCTCGGGGTTCAGACAAACAGCTTGCCTGCGCTTGGTGCAACAAAGGGCGAGGAAAGAAGGGGATTCAAGTGCTTATGCTACACACTGCTACTGAAAAAAATGCTCTTCAATATAGCTTAGAGCAACATAACAATAAATCTGGCCAGTGGATTTCATGGTAGATTGTTTCACAGACTATAGGTCTGCTCTACTATGTTGTTACACCCTTCCAGTGTTCCTGTAAGCGCAGGATGTAAGTACAACGTGTAGGAACCACCACAACATGAACATTCACTTTAAAAGTCTGTGTTTGTCAAGCTTGATTCTTTCTTGGGCAAGAACCAGCAAAATAAGGTTCAGTTTCATAATCAGAGTCCTTAGACTCTATTTCATTGCATTTTTTTGTAATGTCCAGTGGTATTTGAGATTCTGTGAGCATCTTTTCTATCCATAGGCATGCTTTGTTTTAGGAGTTGTTGATAAGCACTTATGCTCAGGGCACAGTGGGAGTGGGTTTTTACCTTTGGATTGTTGTATTCAAGCAAGAGGGGAAATAAAGATATCTGCCTTATGTGCCATTTCTTTTTGTTTGATAAGACTTTCTCAGGGAAGATGTGGAAAATGTAATGCCAATTTCCATAAGACTAGGGTTTTCAATCTCACTTTGGGTTAGCAATGTAGTGTTAAATACTGACACAAATGCTGGAGCCAAAAAAAAATCCACATTATCTTATTGTTTCTTCACATGGAACGAAATTTCTTATGACACCCTGTTCTGATATTATTTCAAGTATGTCATTCTAAGTGTAACATTATTGAAAAAGCCTGTGTGGTTCACTAGAAATGTAATTTACCTCAACAGAAATAGCTTTGAGGAAATCAGAGAATTAAATAGAACATGCAAATGTTGCTCTAAGCTCTTGAAGCATTTTATAAAAGGATATGCTTTTCAGTGAAATTATGAACAATTTCCAAAAGGACAACTCAGAGATAAAAATCAATACAATTTGAAAATCTTATTCATCTGAGAAGACTGTATTTACTCCTTTCAAAGATATATTTGTGTAATAATTTCTCAATACTAGTTTTACTACTAAATTTTGTTACTTTATTATTAGCTTTAGCATCTTTAGTTTTCATGAACCAGGTTGTAGAATCAGCTAATTGTTTTGAGAACTTTATTTTTCATAAAAAAGAAAGAAAATATCACTTTTTTTAGCATATTTTTATTTTTCAACCATAAAGAGAGAAAAAAGCTAGAAAGAAAAACTAGAAAATAATCCCCTCTCAAGTTTAACATAAAAAAATTAATGTCTTGAAATATACTACTTAATTGTCTGTTTTGCTAAATCAGCTGGCTGTAATAACTACTATCTGAACTTGACTGCAAGTGAAAATATTAAAATACATTGGCTTTTTCTTTTTTCCACTTTTTTACAATTTTTCTTTGACAAAACTTTAAGAAGTTCATCCCAGTTTGCAGTTTTACAGTCTGAGAATCCCTGGGAAGAAATGACGTAGGAAAGTGAATCTGTTAAAAATTTTGCTTGCACTTTTGTACAGAAACAACTTTGTTAAATCTTCTGGAATTAATTCTCAGATTGCTTAGATAACCTTTTTCTCTGCTGATACAGTGAGGATATAAGTTATAAAGACTGATTTTATATATTGTTCTAAGGGTGCTTTCTGCAGAGTTTATCTTGCTGTGTTCCTTTTACATTTTTAAAGAGATATTTTTTATGGGGAAGTTTAATGCTGAGAATGCTGAATAAGAAATAAGCACATATTATTTTTTATTTCTCTCCCCACCTTTTTTGAGCAGTTGCACTTCTGCCTTACTCTGATTTCCCTGTACAGTTGAGTTGCCATAAGCTTGTGCAGGCAGCTTGTGAACACTTGTCCAATAAGTTTGTTGAGTTTTAATAAAAACAGAAGCCCCAAAATCTTAAAAGGAAAGTTGCAGATGAAACATGTCTTATAACACATAGCAATATTTCAACTTAATTTATTCTAAACTGGTTACTCTACATCACAGAATGACTTCTTTTTATTGCTTCCACTACTTTTTTTAGCATGCTCCAAAAATTTAACTCCTCAACTTTTTTTTTTTAATGCAAGAGTTTTTTGATCTGGTTTTCAGAAATTGTAGAACACATTTTCTAAACTAATACTCACTCTCATGTCATGTGCTCAGTATAACAATTTACCCAAGTGTGGCCCTTGGTGTCGTGTGAATGATTTTGAGAATTTCTGACTAGGTTTCACTCAGCTGTCAAGAAGGAACTGGAACTGTAGAAAGGAAGAAAAAAGATAGCAGTCACTAAGCATATGAACAGTAACTCTGTTTATTAATCTCTTCTTCATTTCTCTTTGTTTCTGCAAGGCAATCCAGCATGGCAGCATTGTGGCAGCTCTCACTCTTAGGTGTTAGCAGTGTAGGGACAATTAAAATCCTAAAAAGCTTTCAAGCCCCTCTTCACCTTTCTTCAAGCTCATTTCTTTTTCTGACTGTTCTGAGCTGTGGAGGAGATTTCTCTGCTCTTCATGTTCAGACAAATTCAGAGTTGTGTTCAGCAAATGGTTTCCTGCTTATCCCTTTTTTCCCCCTGAATATCCCTGATTACTGGGTATGACAGCTTCTCTGAAGCTGCTGCTCTGATCCCATTGTCTTAACAGCAAAAATCAGTGGCAAAGGAGGTCTCCCAGGCTCCCCTCTGAATCTCCAAATTTCTCTTTCATGTTTCCACTATTGCCTAATAGTCTGTAGACCTCTTGCTGTGATTGTAAGTGCTTCACTCCTCTGACCTTTCAACTGAGAATTTCATTGCTGACTTCCCTTTTCTTGTTGAAGACTTGATTATTTCAAATGCAATTATTTCAAGACAGCCCAATGCAGGCCCAACTATGCTTCCATTATATATAGCTGAAATAATTGGAAATTAGGCATACTCAATGTTTGGCATGTTCTAAAATCCTGGCCAAAAAATTTCTCAGCATCCTTCTGTAATCAGGTCATCCAATAAAATCTCAGCTGTTTGTTCATCTCAAGAGTCCTTCACAGAAACCATTCTGCCAGCAAATGTGCACAATTTTGTCACAGGAGGTTAGAGTTCATGAGAAGATATGAGGTCTCTGCCATGGTCAGACTCCAAATTAAAATCAATTAGGAAGAGCTCTGAGGTTTACATCTATTTAAACCAGAAGTTGGATTAGAAGTGAGAGCAGTCTGCAGACAGTAACTAGCATTCTGGCTGTGGTTGGTCTTATTTCCAAGTAGTTAATGTTGTGTTTTGTACCGTGGCCATTTCTCTATCACACCAAAAGCCTGCCCCCAGCAGATATTCAGACAAAGGCAGCTGCTTTTGTAACTGAGATTTCTGTGTCTGGCCAAGCAGAACAGAATGAGGAGAACCAACACTGAGCAGGCATGAGTCTTGCTGTTGGTATGGGCCTCCAGACTGATATCTTTTAGGATTTTTACCTTTTCCTTTAAGGTGTTGACACATTTTCCTTGACTAGCAAAATACTGCAGATACCATTAGCAAAAATACTGGTCTGGAACTGGGGTGAGGTGACTTTTTGTGTCAGCAATTGAAAGTGGGCATTTCTCATGTTTGGTACCAGTGCATGTGCACTGCTGTCACATCTGCGTGGAGTAAAATAGGTTTGAAACTATTAGATGATGAGCATCCTGATTTGGTTTGCTGTATATTCAGATTTTTCTTTTCTTCTCTAACTTCTTGCAGATTAATTTTTTTTTTAGATAAGGTTTATAGGTCTGCATTGTGTAGTACAATAAATAAAATCTCATTTGTGAGCAGTCTAATGTTAATTCCTTTACTGGTTGTCTGGAGCAGGCTGCCAAAGGGTACTGGTTTTGAAAAAAGAAAATTAATGTCTCCATTTGACCATAGTTACAGAAATGATGAGTTGTGAAGGCTAACCCAGTGCATTTTATGGATGAATGCTTAAAAATATAGAAATCTTCAGAGTATTCAGAACTAGGTTACCTTTTCTGAGTCTCTGTGGTGCATATTGGGGTGCTGAAGTAGCCTAAGGAAAAAAAACCCTTAGAGACAAACAACATTAAAATGGAACTCATGGGGTTTTTTTGCTAAAATAGATGCTGACTATTGTTGGTCACTCAGTCTGCCAACAGACACTCCAAACAGCAGTGACAGTATTGCTAGCAGCAAAAAATTATTTCATCATTTACTTTTTAAAAGCAAACTTATATGAGAGGAGGGAGAAACTGTCTTTATTTTAACATACATTTGTATTTGTATTTTAGCATACATTTGTATGTCTTTCATTAATTTTTAAAGTAGTAACACAAGTGTATCCAGCAATGTCCTATTGTCTGTTGCAAAAAAATAAAAATAAAATAGAAGATCTTTGAGATAGCTTCATCTCTTTACCTTACAAATTTTTTAAAACTACACATCTTTTCTACTATTTGTAGTTCCAAAAGGCTTTAATGTTGAATTACTTAAAGAAAGGAATTAATATAAAATTCATAAAAATATGAGGGGCTTTTTAATGTCCAGAAGTCTTTTCAGTCAGTATATGCAAAGCAAACCTGTAAGACAAAAGCTTTATTCAGCTTGATGCAATTTTTATTAATCCAAAATATTTTCTTTTTCTTCTTGCTGCCTTCTATGGGAGTATGAGACTGTGAAGCCAGAAATAATGCCAGTAGAGTTTACATATAACAAACTTGGTGAGCATGAAGAGGAATATTTCTCTGAGTACTCTGCTGAAAGAGCCTCTTAGTTCCCATCTGTGGGATGAATGTGTGCTGCAGTCCCTTAAATAATGTTTTCTAATCCCACTGCAAATGCAAATTGATCACAACACCTGGAACTGGTTTGGCTTTCCCTTTACTTTCAAGACATTTTTGGTGGATTTTTTGTTTTGGTTTTTTTTTTTTTTTTTCTGATAACATAATGTAGGTCAATGTTTTAGGTAATTCACAATATGTGTAAGCTCTGAACTTCAATTTAGAAGGAATCTGCAATCTCTTTAGGTTGTGGCTGTTTAAATGCCAGTTTTGGAAGGAGATTATGGAGTAATAGAAAGTAAATAGGAAAAATGTATGTTGGTATTATTCACATTTTAGTACATTCTCTAAATATGCGTAATCTTAAAGATGAAATTATGCTATTAGAAGTAACAGGTGAATTTGAATGCAAATGGTGACAATTTGATAGCATAATTTTGCAGCTATAATTCATTCCCTATAGGTGTCCTGACAGAATTTTATATAGGAATCTAATACTGAATAATCTGTATTAGTGGTAGCTGGTGTTTTGTCCAGGTGCATCAGTGCCAAGAACACTCCTCACTTCCCATCCTGCCACAGTCTTGCTTCTCTGGGCTTGTCTTCCTTCCCCTCTGCCATTTCTGCTCCCATTTTGCCTTCCCTTGTCAGGGCTCTGCCCCTTGGAGCAGCCAGGTTAAATTGTTCTCAAGACTTGGATCACCTGAGGTGGAATAAAAATGGCCTTAACCTAAGTCTGTGAGGAGGAAAGCTGACCTCTCTGTACTGTAACACCATTTTTTATCTGCAAGTTATTTGTCTGGCTTCTGTGGATGATACGAGTTACTGATTAAAGCTCAATGATTCTCAAGCAAGTCCCTGGACTGTCTAATCTTATTTTTCCTCGTATTCATATTTCAAACTGGCATTTTTTTCTAGCTATATTGAAAATTTGAAGTTTGTTTTTAGAATTCTAAGTTTTATTTCATACTCAGTTGTCAGTATTTCTTTGTTTTACTGATTCTGGCACTGTATATTGATGGTCAAAGAGCATTTCTTTTCAAAATTTGTCTCTGAAATCTGTTTCAATTTTTGGTGTATTAACCAAGAGCATATGTAGAGGGCTTGTAAATAGTATTTGAAAAAAATACATCTGACTAGCTGCCCAGGTAAAAGAAAATTATTGTACTTTGATTGCCTTTATGCCACTTTTCAAAACATGTATAATGACTAAGGCATTATTTTTTTAAGAAAAAGAAAATGTCATATAGGTATTAGAGAATTTAGATATTAGAGAATTATGTTAACATATGCAAATCAGAAACTTTATTCTAAAATCTATGCTCTACTTGTCATTGAAAAGAAAGTATGCCTCATTATTTGTAAATATTATATGATGGATCAAAATTTTCATAACAACTTCCTGAGCTGTGAACAGCATTCAGCCCAAACAATAGTGGCAGAAATAGGCAATTATATGCTAAATAATTTAACACAGTTTGAAAAATGAGAATATTTTCCTTGGCAATGTGAATAGAACAAAACACTGAATACAACAGATAACTTGGCAGAAATTATTTCAGTTATTTTTAGTTCCAGGACAGGTTTGATTTGTGCATATGTGACTTAATGGAACAGCTCAGGTGCTTAATATTAAGCATAAGATTAAGTGCTTCACTGGATCAAGACCCTCTTTGAAAGTACCTTTTCCTCTGGGCTATGCTAATTCGTTTCCTGGCTGATTACAGTGGCCTACAAAGAGTGTGAAATTGATTTCCACTGGAATTTTCTCACTGTGATAGCAATATGTGCATCTTTTGAAGGCTATCTGTCCAGGATTCATCATCTGTGGTGCAGAGAAATTCTCCTCCCCATATTTCTTTCATGAACCATGATTTATACATTTTAGCTCTATTCAGGGCTGAATAGAAGCAGCAGTTTCTGTCTCATTTTCTTGAGTTCTGGAAAATACTTTTCAAACTGGGACCTGTTTTGGGGGGTTTCTGCCAAATCAGCTGTTACACAGAGGTTGTGTGAGTTTGCTGGAACTTCTGTTGTGGGTGGCATAATTACAATGGCTTCACGTTTGAAACCTGTTAGTTGAGGGGATGCAGTGATTTAATTTCTGTGTTGTCTTACTGAGTCCTTGTAAAATTCACTGGTTTCTACCTTCATCTCCCTTGGTGTCTTGGAGGAATCATGAGTTGGTCAGAAATAGAATTGTTTTGAGAAAGAAAATTCACTTCTAAATGTATGTACAGGAAGTTCATCTGTGGGAATTCTGGGTTTTAGGTTTTCTGAATGAGTCCAAATTAATAATTAATCTCTAGCCTTCTTGCAGGTCAGATTGAGGAAGCCTGTGAGAGAAGGCACATTTTCAGCCCAACTGTTTGTGTTTGGACACTGCCATGACTGTCAGTTGGTGGCTGTCTCTGTAAATAGGAACCACCAGATGCAAGCCCTTCTACTGGGTAGGGAGTTTAATTTGCTTAAAGAGAGAAACTCTACAAAGAGAATAAATGGTTTGCAGAGGGATGAGAAAGCAGCTGGAGGAATGCTTTTCCTGCAGCTGGCCTGTTTGTTGGAGAGCAGGAATGGGGCCTACCAATTGCAGTCTGAATAGATCTTGGGAAAGAGCAGAACCACCCATGAGTTCAGTGCCTGCTCCAGAAAACCTCCCCAGAACTGAAAACCTTTATCCCTGCAGCTTGTGTTGAAATTCAGTCTCATAAAACTGCAGCTGAATCCTGGGTGGCATCACATTTGAGGTCCACACACTCAAGTGATGCAAATCTTTTACAGTCATTAGCTTTCTAGCACTTCGTTTGAAATGCAAAGTATTATGGGTTACCAACTGCACCACCCTGTTTGTTTGCAGAGCTAACTCCACGTTTGGATTTTTATCCAATCTACTTGAGACCTTTCATTTTCAAATAATATAATTCTTCAGAACAGATTACTCTTAATTGTGCCTTCTTGCATGGCTTTGTAACCTTCCAAGTTTTCTTTCAGGAGAAAACACATCTTGAGTCTCAGATTCTTATTTTCCTTTTTATGCCTTTCATTCTCTGCTCACAAAATCAGTCAAACACGCTAGACAGCACCAGCTGTCTCCTAGGGCTCTAAAAGTCTTTCTCAGTGCTCAGTAGGAGATCAGCTGCAGACCAAGAATAACAGGAAATACATTATTTATGTGCCCCATTCCTTCAGAACTGGCAGCTCCAGAATTCTGGGAGGTGCAAACCGTATTGAATTTTCCCCATCTCGATGTAAATTGCAACATGCTCTTATTAAACATTCTGGAAGTTCTGAAAATATTTCAGTTATTGGACCACCTCCATCTTTTTCTCTTTTTCTATTTCTTCTATTTTTTTCCCTTCCTTATAAATAGGTTATCTAAGTTATTTTGGTAAAAAAAAATGGATAAATGTTTATTCTACTTGCTGTTTTCTTTATAATTCTCCCAATTTCCATCCTTATTCTAAAGTGTAATACTGTGAAGATATGTCTCTGGAACAATCCTTAAAAAACTGCTGGATAAATGTGGCCTTGCCCAAGTGTCCTTGGCCAAGGCTTCTAGTGATGGCCATGAGATAAGGCCCTCTTTGCAGGCACATTGACTGGAGGAATGTGTGTGCAAAAATAGTTTAATTTGTAATATCCACTTGTGTCAAAAATACCACAACAAAAGAAAGCCTCTACAGCTGCCTCCAATGTTGACTTTACTTGCTCCCATGGCCTGCATGCAGCTTTAAGCCTTCTTTTACCTTTTGAAATGTCAGCAAGGTGGAGTTTGCAGCTGCTGCATCTTCAGCCTGAATGGATTTCCCCACACTTCTGTAATTATGGGGCCTCTACCCAGCAGGGGTTGATTTGTTTGAGCACATTAGGGAAGGGTAAGATTACAGTCCAGGAGAAGAGCTGATGCAATTTCTGACATATTTCCAGAATAAGACATGAAAGACATTTCAGGAAGAATGCCTCCCATCAACAGGTGGGTCAGTTTCTGCAGCAGTGTCAGGAATGCCTGTTTGGTGTTGGGGTTTAATCAGCATTCCAGTGATCTCCATATGCTGATCATGCAGTTCAGCTCTATCTCTCACAAATGATGTGTTTGTAAAAGCAGCTGCTGCTTTTCTGTGCTTTGCAAGACAAAAAGGCTTTATCTGTCACACACACACAGAACTGCCTCTTGCCCTCTTTGAAAACGTTTTTGGGCTGTGGCAGGTGAAGGGTTGAGACCAGGTTATATAATATATTATGCAGACCAGGTTTCTACCCAGTCACATTTTGAGGTATACTTTCAGAGTTTTTAGACTGATGACAAGTCTCATCTTTTAAGTATAAAGTCCTATTTCTTCTTCTCTGGTCAGCGAAAGTGGGCCTCAAAATATAATTTTTATTTTGGTGTTTTATTCCTTGGTCTCTTTTTCTTCATTTCTTTTTTTTTTTCTTCCACTTTTACTTTCTCCTTGGTCTGATCTATGTCCCATCTCTCTGCTGAGTGGCACTCTTTTTGTCTGTTTTTTGCTAACTGCCAGATATTATCTCCCTCTATATAGAGAGCGATTTGATGTATTTTACTTCAAAAGCAAGTGCTGTTTGACTGAGCACCACTGTGTTAACAAAAAAGCAGGGAAATTACTCTTTGTTCCTAATAAATATGACAAATCCCAGCTCTTGTCTGGCTCTTCAACTGTGGTAATAAAGCCACAGTAGTTAATGGCTATGTCCAAATTAGCAATACTGTGATTTTTCTAAATCTTTTTAGCTACCCTGGTAATACCTGTATAATACAACACAAGAACAACCATAACCAGCTTAGCTTATGCTGTGTGATTAAATAGTAAAATAAGGATTTAATATGGGACACCATTCTACATCTTTATTAATCTCTCTATATTGAAGTAGTATTCATTATTTATTAGAACTTCAGTGAAAAGAACCAATGTGTCTTTCACTGCCTGTTGTAATAAAAATATGAAATATTGTCAGTATTAATGTATTCATTATATGCATTTTAATTACTTACATCAATAATAACAGATAAAACTAAGCTTAGATATAGCAACAGAAAATGAATCTAAATTATATTTTATTTATACAATCAAATTGAAAGCTTTGCAAAGGGTCCTATAACACTTTTTTTTAATATTATCTTGAAAAGAATTCTTCCAAACCAACTGTTGGTTTGGAATACGTTTAGTGTCAAGAACTGATTGTGGTGCTGTAGCCATATTTTAATAATGGTCACATTGAATTTATATTTACCAGCTTTATTGGTCTGGAGTACAATGGGCAAATGCCCTTTCTCTCCCAGTGTGTCTGTACCAATTTCTCTGCTTCCTCAGCCACATTTCTGGGCACCTTCTGAATGTCTAATACCTGTGTATTCAGAACTGCAGCTGGGAAAGGGAATCCTTGGGGCACTTTGTTTTTATACAATACTCACACTCATACACACACTCAAACAGGTGGCTATATCAATCTACATGGTATTTATATCATTATAAAAGTTATCTGTACTTTACACTGCATGTCATCTGAAAATCTTTTCAAATGGGGAATAATCAATTAACTGTATTTCAAGATTCTATGGATTTAGGTAACTCAAAAGGACATAAGCCAGTATCTCTTTTGTGAAGATGACATTTTTACAGGGTAGAAAAATTTCAGTGAAGTACAGTTCCTTCAAAAAAAAGTCAACTTTAGAAACAATTTCAAGTTCAAAGACAAAATCTTCCATTGGTACTGTTTCTATCACAAAGACACCAGAGATTAGTATTATATCCTAGAATGAAATCTCTGAAAAAAAAAAAACAAAACAAAACAAAAAACAACCTAACATTGAATAACTAAAGGTGCTTTCTTGAAATCACATTTGGACACTCATCCTCAGGAGTATCATATCCCCTTCTTCATGTGTGCTTGGGTTAGCAGTGTGCCTCCCTTCTAGCCAAGATTACCCAACACGGAAACAATCATATTTCTCACTGTTATCCACTCATATTTTACTGACATAAGTCTTGAAGAATAGCATAATATGGGTAAAATGTTTGGTCTGAAAAGATAACTGAAGATTTTCATTTACTGGAAAAATTCCTATTATTGGTTTTTCCCTTCTCAACTGGTCAAAAAATCCAAGCCTCTGTACTTTCAGTGAAACAGAAAATCAAAGAAACCTTGGTGCTGTAACTCTAAACTTGCTGCAGTAGTTTTCCCTGAGCTTTTAATTGCTGTTTTTCTCCCTGTGAAAAACATTAGAAAATAGATACGTCCTTATTTTGTGAAAAGAGATAGATGCTTGTTCTTTTTGTCACTGAAGAGCAAGACACTTCATTTGTGTTCTGATTTGTTGGTTCAGGTGTTTGTTGTACCATAAACGTGAAGATATTTGACCCAAGTCCCCCCGTCCCAGCCTCCAATATTTTGGAGTTTGTCAGCCTGCCCCAAGTGAAAATTAAGGCTGTCAACATCTGAGCAAGTGGCAGATCAGTGCCATGCTGGTGCTCAAACAACAACAAAAAACCCCACTCTTAATTTCAACAAGGCATTGTGGTATGGGTTGGTTCAGCACACAAAAGTGCAGTTTGGCTACATCTTCCTGTTTCCTCATGGTTTAGATCTTGGGAATTTTTAAGAAACAGCAAAGCTGAAAACTAAGAGAGAATTTCTCTCTGTCTTGTAATTTTTTCTTCTGTTTTTTATTCAGTATGCTGGAGATAAAATGAAATGCAGGACCATTCTCTGGATGCAATTTTCAATCAATTCTTTTATCCTAGCTTTTCTTAGGAACAGTTGTCTGTCCTAACACATTAACACATTTAAGAAGCCACAGAAATTCCTTGATTTTTATCTAAATTCCACTGAAATCATTGTGAGTTTCTCCTTCACTGACTTTTGTGTGACTAGGGTTTTTTAACTCCAGTACCTCAGAGAACAAGAATCCATTATTGTGTTGGAAATTCTCTTGCTCAAGCTTGCTCCAGTCAGATCTTTTTGCTCTCATGATCAATGTTATGTAAAAGCCACATTATTTTAACCAGTGTGTTAAAAATGTCATCCATAATGAGCATCAAGGAGTAAATTTCCTTGGTGTCAAATACACTCTTCCACCTGGAAAAATGTAATTTACCCTTGGTTTGCATTCTTATGAGAGGATGTCTCAGCTCCATGCAATCTTTGCAGAATATCTAGATGCAGACCATTGCACTGAATCAGAATTTCTGACACCCATTTCAAGGCTAGCTTTCAGATAAAAATCAAAGAAAGAAGCATGAAACAATCTCATTTTATAAAGTCTTTCTAAAGTTGCTACATGAAAAAAAGTTTGATTTTCAAAAAAGCTTTGATTGCTTGCACCAGGAGGTATAGGAACTAAGGGTTGGGTTACTTTTTTTCCTCCTGTATAAGTCTTACTATGAGTACTAAAATAATTTAGAAGACCAGTCAGTCTTAGAAGTCTTAGCAGACCAGTCATAACTTCAAAAAAACAAACAGAAAAAGACCTGATTTTTTCTGTCTTGATATAATTTTAAACTGACCATTTTTTTCTTGAGAGATTTTTCCTTGTTCTTTTGATTTAACTTAATTTTTGAAATTAAATATTTAAACATTTTTAAGTCACAGAAAAAATTAATAATGCCAATATTATTTATTAAAAATTCCCCAACTTGCATAATGAATATAAGGGAATATCCTTTATGACCTGCATCAACAAGATCCACCCTTCTGAAATGCTACCTCATTGCATTTTACATCAGGAAGTTCACTGGAACAAAAAATGATAAAACCATTTTTGGGAAATGAATACATTTTTGGTAGTCTGGGGGTTTTTTGTTGGTTTTTTTGTCTTTTTTTTTTTTTTAATAAGAAAACCCTATTTCCAGCCTTGTTAGCTATTAGGGTTTAAGTAATTGGAACTTTTCACATTATATTTGTTTTTCCACATTACCATTGCTGCCCCATTTACAACTGGTAAGAGAAACAAGAGAATAATCAGAACCACAGAGTGTCACCTGTAGTGAAAAGGAAATATTCCAATTGCAGTACCAAGACACTGATGTCAATTTTTGCTTATCAGAAAATCCCATGTAGTCCACCCTTCCACAAAGGATTGCCTGCAGGGCAAAGGATTGGCAGTAAATTGCAGCTGCTGTTGAGCACTTTATTGACTTGCACTCCTCATGTGTCTGGACAGAAGTTCTGTGGATTTGTGACATGCCAGGGCTGTTCTGAAAGCAGAAACCTCAGACTCGCCCATAGACTGAGAGAGGATAAATGGGTTCAGTCCCTAGGATGAGACAGGCAGCAGACAACAGAACAAAGCCATAACCAACCTCAGCTGTTTCAAGCAGTTCCCTTTTATCCTTAAATGAAGGAATTCTGTAATGAAAAGTGACAGAGGGAATACAGATGAAAGACTAAGTACTTTGGTTTTTTCAGTCAAACATATTTCCTATGTGTCTTATAAAAGAAAAGCAAGCTACAAAGAAATAGGCCCCAAGTAGGGTGAGGGTGGGGGTGTGAGGGGATGTGTGTGTTTCAGGAATTTTACAAGAGATCTCAGGCTACACAAAGCTGCAAAAATCTGTGTGGGGAAATAGACTTCCTCAGCTACAGATCCTTCCCTAAAAAGGCTGGAACCATGTAAAGCCAGAATTACTCTCTAAATCTCAGCTGGGATGCTGTTTTCAGTGCTACTGGAAATATTTAGAGCCCTGAAGTACTTGTGCTATCATTGAGGTCTCTTTTAGGTAAGGCATATCTTGTCTTGCCCCACTGAAGTACAAACTCATCCTCTAGGAGAACCTTGCTTTGATTCCTTTCGTTGCTTTGGTTCTTCTCACTCTTCCCAGTACAGAAATAGCAATAGAAGCCTCACAGGGGGAAAAAAACAAAACCTGCCTATGTCTAATTATTTTAATGACAGATATCAGGGGGAACAGAATGGCACAGAACCAAGAAGGAAATGGAGTCAAGAAGGAGAGGGGAGATTACAGGAGTTAAGCTGAAGACTAAAGTAAACATTTGTATCCTGCTTGAAAACCCACTGCAGCCCTAAGTGTCTATCAGAGGACTCAAGTAAGCTCTAACACTGTTGTTTGCTTCATGTGCTGGCAGCAGACCAACCTATATATTTACAGATTCTGCAGAAATAGAGCTTATGCTGTCCTGTAGTACAATCTCTATAGGGAGGTTATTGTTGTTGCTTAGAAAAAAAACCAAATGGGTCTAAGACTGAAATTAAAATGATCCTCGGCTGTATAAAATTTAAGTCCTGCAATAGTAATTCAAGCAATTCCATTATGCACATCCAGCCTTCTGATAGGCATTGTTTGTGGAAGTACCTTTCTCATCAAAACCACATTCAGTTATAGCAGAAGCAAGAGAGAAAAGAAAGCTCTGTGTGAATTTGGTATTGGAGTTTCCAATTTTGTAGTAGCTCCCATTCTCTAGGAATGGAAGGCATAATGACTAAACAAAATAAAACCAGTTGAGATGTTTGAAATAGAAAAAGTCCTTTTAGATTATTATGCCTTTAGACAATAATTGCCTCAGATGTTGTGCTAAAAGAAGACATACAGGATAAAGACAGAACTGAACATAATCATCACTCTATAAAAGACTATTTTAATGGGAGAAAAGTAGAGCAAAAGAGAGAACAATATCCACTTTCCAAAACCATCAGTGCCAAATTAATCAAAATTATTAAAGATAGTCTAAAACCAAGGAAGGAGTTCTGTTTTTCTTAGCACAGAAAATGAGTTAATCTCAAGACAAACACTTTTTATGATCTTCTACTGCACACTTTTGTCATGATTTCTCTCTCTGCTCTTGGTCCAAGCATCTCAAAGACCACTCCCCTACTCCAAAGGAGCAGAGAATAACAGTAATGATGAAAACCCTGTGACACAGCCTCCCTGTGGGTATTAAAGGGCCTCTATGATACACATTATTTATTTATTTGAGGTTTTGTCATAATTTTTTCATATTGCCTGACAAAAAGAGAATGAATCCAGATAACCTAGAGAGTGGGGAGTGTCCATCAGTCTATGTTGCAAATGCTATTTTTTCTTGCTTTACAATTTATAAATTCTGTTGCTCCTATAAAACCATTCTACTTAAATTCTAAATACATTACACTATTTATATTTTGTCAGCCTTTTAAAATCAAGCATCTCTGTGTAACGTACAATGTCATGTAAACCAAGTGATGATCCACACAGTATTCCATATTTTAGTGTTTTTTAAACATTATGTCCAAGATACATTGTTGGAAAAGAGTTGTCAGCAAAATACTCCTCAGTCCCTGCAGTGTCATTTACATTTCAAAGAGCAGTGTCTCTGATGAACTGAGCAATATCACTGACTGCATTCACAGAAAAATAATGTTTAAAGAGGGGAACCTAAGCCTTATGATATATATTGGGTGCTGTATCAATATTTCATTTATCTCCGTACAGTTTTTATTGCAAATTTTTAATGCATGCTGGAATAACAAATGCAATAATGCAGTGGGAATTAATTTCCTTTCTATCTGAAATTTTTCCTGATAAACAACAAAAGGATCTGGTAAGCAGAGGGGAGGTGCTTCCAGGTTTCAGGCAGAGCCCTGAGAGCTGGGGCATTTTCCCCAGACCAGCAGCACCTCCAGCAGCCTGGGCTGCTCCTTTGAGTCCCCAGTGAGCCATAATTCCCCTTCTGCTTCCATTGCCTGGCGGGGAGGGAGAGCAATCGACCCTGGCCTGTACCAGCACCACATGGGATCCAAACTCTGGCAACAGGAGACAGAACAAAGTAATGTTTTCTCTTACTTCTCTCCTCCCTCAGCTCCTTAGGAAAATCAGAATTTTCTTCCTTCAAGCTGAGAGTCGAGGTTGGAATATTCTGTATTTCACTGGTTCCAAACAGTATGGTCCAGTTACTTGGCAATTACCAAGACAATAAAATTTCAAGAATAATATTTTATTTTGTCCATTTTGATTAGGAGTAACCATAATGATAATTTTTCTCTAGATGGAAGCAATCCAAAATTATTACAGGCACATAAAACTTGTTGATGAGACCCTCTTAAAAAAGTATTAGCTCCTTACTTTTTGTGAATGATTAGTCTCCACTTCTTTTCTATCCAGTGACAGGGAAAGGATGATAGAATATGAAGTTATTTACATAGGCTTAGAGGAATGTAGTGCTGCACTTTTTCACTTCCTAGTTTGCTTTTTTCTCTGTTTATCAGAAGAAGGATTAATTTTATGAAATGCTACCTTTGGTTTGACAAGTGTGTCATTTCAGGAAATAACATTTGAACACCTCTTTAGTGCTGTTAGCAAAGTCAGGTTTTTTTGAAAATAAGGCTATGTTATCTGTAAGATTAATGCTTGACAACATTGAGACTATAATGATAATGTTATATATGAATGGTATAAGTGTAAATTTATTTGATAAAGAATCGTTCAGACTGGATTGTAGAGTATTGAACTATGAATAAGAGCATACAAAGGGCTATAGAAATTGGGTTCTGTAGATAGCACATGTTTGAGAATAGTGGTTCCAATGGTATGAGGCCTACATATCCGTGATCCATTTTATCCTTTCCAAGAAAAAGAGTGAGCATAATGGTTGGAGCCTTCCTTTGTGTTGATAATAGTATTACACTTGGATCTTTTTATCTCTGCATGCAAGCATGCAGTATTAGCTATTACAGCTTTAATAACTCATATGATTAACAAATCTAATTCAGGATGTGCTGCAAGTTTTGCTTAACTTGTAACCATCACATAGCTCAGTACCTCGGTGGATGTTTCTGAGTTCAGCCAAACATATTCTTTCAGTATTTTCCCACAAAAGCCACTTTTTTTTCCTTGTCTCTAAGCACAGAATGATGGTCTACAAATTAAAAAAAAAAAAAAAAGAAGAAAGTTAGCACAAGTCCTGATGGCCTTAAGTGATAGAATATGTAGATTCTCAATACATGAAGTTGTCATAGAAAATGTTTGCCAGCCTGAGTAATTAAACTAGTTAAAAGCAAGTTCCAACCTCAGATGCGCAATGTCTGTTAGAGGAAAAATTCACTGTATAACACACTTGAACTAGTTTGAGATTTGCATTTACAATTCTCACAAAGTATATTAATTCTACTAGTAAACAACATCTGCCAAGCTTACTAGGAAATTTACTATTATGGGCACTGAAATCCACAAATTGAATTTCCTTTATTATATTTTAAAAGCATGTCCAATCTGCTTGATTCCCATCCTTTTCTTTACATTACCTATAAAAAAGTATTGTCTTGGTTTTTTCCCTGCAAAATGGAATTTGAGTCCTAGTCCATTTGTGTTACTGGTGAGAGGTGTGATTTATCTACACATTTTCTCCTTTTCAGCCATTTAGCAATGGAGGTTTGCTCCAGTTTTAATTCGCTAAAATTTGAAGAAACTTGCACAGTCTTCTGCACACTATCATCATCGTGTGGATTCACTTTGACCACAAAACAGCTCAAAAATACACTTCTTTCTGTCTGCTAAACAAAAAAACAGTACTAAAACAAACCTTTCATTTTATTACTGCAGTTCCATGAACTGCTTCAATCTCCTTATATGTGCTTTATCAAATCCCATTTCACAGATTGCTAAACAGAATGCTTTTCTGTATCTATTCTTTCAGGTTGATCACTTGTTCCTTTGAATATTTCCTTGATTACATTATTCTTTCGTCATGTGGTCTCTGCTTCCAGTGCTTTTTTGATTGTATCTGTATGTCTCTGTTTTTTCCAATATCTGCACCAAAGTGCTGCTCTTTGCATCATCTTCCCATTTGCTTTAGGATGGTTATTAAGTGGTCTTTATTTTTCTTCCTCTTCACCCACTGATTCTTTCATCTTTATCAGCCAAGCATGTACCTCTTGCTGCCCTCCCATATAATCTCTAATTGCATTTTTTCGTGGTGGTTGGGGTGTAAACACCTTGAGTCAGTGACCTGCCAATGCTGTATCAAGTGCATTTTTAAGCAAATTGGTAGCACTGGAGAAGCACCAGTCACATCCTGTATGATATCAAGTGGTTCAGGGCATATCAGTTTTATGATGATGAGTGGAAGTAGCAATTTCTATGTTTCTTGGCATTACAGCAACTGTCACTATATGGAAAGAATATTTCCCTAAGTTTCACCAAACAGAGCTATAAACCATAACTGTGGCAGTAACTGAGGAAACATAAAACCTCAGCAGCTTTGGAATGGAGCCAATCATAAATACATACAAATGGTCTACTCCTGCTAAGAAAAAAAAAAAGCTATTTCACAGTGCTATCAGTCAGATTAATGTACCCCAAAAGTATTAAAATATGACAAGCTGAGCAGTTTTGATTCTCTTCTTAGAAGCTATATTTGTAGTGTCCAAAATGCTATTGTAGGTACACACTTCAGTAACATGTCAGAAAAGTTACCGTCTTCAGATCTGAAAGATGAACTGAAAATATTTCTCTACTGATATGTTAGGTGACATTTGTTCTTAATGTCTTTATTATATGGGGAAAATATGAATACAGGACTAATATGAATCTCTTAAAGCCACCAGTATTATGTATTCACTTGTGAATAAGAATATTCACAAGATTTTTGTCCGAGTGGAGTCACATTGACTTATTGAAAAAAGATCTGAATTCTTCCTATGATTCCTTGCAGTAAAGGCAAAGTTCATGGTTTTATGGATTAAAGGATTGTTTCTGTTTTCTGTTCAGCAGTGTAGATTAGGAGAAAATGGAAGTGTAGCAAAGTGTGAATGAGGTTGAGAGCCTGAGGTTAATTTTGAAATTCATGCAGATTGCATTAGGGGAGCCTCTCAAAACCTTTCTCTTCTTATGTGTGTAAGATTTTTATTCTGCGCGTAGTAAGACCTATTCTGGTTTTCAGCTGCATCAGGAGGGCTGTGCCATAATGGATGGAGCTGCTCCATTGACACCACAGGCAGGACTGGAATTATTGGAGGTGTTTGTCTTTGTGAAGAGCTCTTGAGCAAATGAGCCTTCTGCAGACTGTGGAGATGGATGTCAAAGGAACAAGACCTGTAACTTGGAGGTATTTAAAGCCTCTCAGGACAAAGCTGTGACAAACATCATCTGGCTTGAACAGGGGTTGGCCTAAATAACATTTTGTGTTCCTTCAAACCTAAGTTATCCTGTGATTCAATTAGATTTTAAAAACATCATATGAATTTAGTTCAGGAGTTTCCCACTAAACAAGCCTTATCAGTTGGCAGTTCATATTTACATATTTATTTCAGGAAAATGCTTCTGTTTTTAAAAAATTGTTTCCTACCATTAAAAACAAAAAAAACAAAACAGTCACATACACACTTTGTGTGAAGGTGTACAACTCCTCTGTTGCAGAGTCTGTAGTGCATACAGAAAGGGTCTGAAAGGGAAAATGCTGAATGTTGCTCGAACCATCAATTCCCATGGACATGCTGATGGAGTAGTTGGAAGTAGAAGCTGATATCTAGTGATGAGAAAAGAGGGCCAGAGATTTATGATGAAAACTAGAAAATGTCAGAGAGCCGTTTGCTGTCACATCAGGAAAAATAAATGTTGTTCATTACTGAGGAGAGGCAGAAAAGAAACTGGTGGCAGTTGACATGAACTATCCAGCTTTTTACTGGTTTTGACTTTTAGGTGCCATGAATGAGAGGATGAAAGAAGTTCTCCAGATGGGGGTCCCACCATAGTTAGCTCAGATACAGCTGTTCCAGCTGTGGGAGCAGCAGAGACAGGAGCCCTGCCCCGTGCTCCAGCTTACAGAGTGCTCTGGGCTGGGCTCCCCTGGGTGCTGCATCGTGTCTAGGTGAGTGTGAAGTTTTCTCATTGCTGCAGGATTTGATCACAGTGATGCAATTTCTGAAGAAAATGCATCACTGTCATATTAAGCTTCTGCAGCTTGTGCAGGATATTTCCATTAGTTCATGAGAAAATATTAAATGGGTGGGGTTTGACCTACAGGTTTAATCGGGTTGTGGATGGAACCCAAATAGTGGTTGTGGCAAAAAATTGGTATGTTTTGGAACTCTCACACCACGTGAATTTCCCCTCTGACTGCTCCATGTTAGCCACAGCTGAGATTCGTAAAGGCAATTTGCAGGAACTTCCATAAGATAGATGGAAGAAAGGGAGCCAGTTTCTGCATAGTATCTCTGCAGGAGACCTGTGGTTTGGGACTTTCAGTCCTGGATCCATGATGAGTCATTATACAGAATATCAAGATTTAGGAGTTGGATTTAGCAATTCCATGGCCTCTTTGAAAAGATATCATTCTCTAAATTTTGCTAAGGTTGTTGACTACAGCATGCACTGAGATGGAAAATGAACATCAGGCTGTGATTTTAACTTCTGGACAGGATTCCAAGAGACCTGCCTTGCTCTGTGGGCTTTTTCTTCTTAATTTTTAGTGTCCCCTTAAATTATAATATTATTTAATTTCACATTAGCTTCAACAGACTTGTCACTGGTATTAAGAGATAGCTTATCTGCTATTTTCCTGTTATCATAATATTTCCACTATATTTTTGTTCAGCTGCATCTGGGTTGGTGTCACATTGTCTTGGTATTTCTCTTAAACCATCTCTTAAAATACTCAAGGTAATTACCTTTTTGTTATTGGACAATATGGCAATTCAAACACCTGACACATATTTTTCTTTTTATGTGTTATTTTGAAAGCTTTTTCTTGAGACATTTTTGTGGACTAGCTGCCTGCTGATTAATAGATCATTAGTATTTTAGGACTAGTAATATTAATTTATAGGTGGATTTGGGGGCGAATCTGTCTGTAAATGGGACTCTGGAGTATAGAGTTTATTCTTCATCTGTGCACATATCACACTATGTCATAAAAGTCCAGAGTGTGGCTCTTTAGGACACTGGTGACATTTATTGGCAGTTGATATTGAAGCAGATAAATTACTTGAAGAACAAGGTCCATAATAATCTTTTATCTGACATTACCTGGCATGTTATTATCGTCAAAGAGCTCTCCCTCCACTGAAGAAATAAAAAAAGGTCAAAATTTCCTAGCTGGAATTTTAATTTCTTTTGCCAGTTCCTTCTATTTAAAATATATGTTCATATGGTTTAATGTGGTATAATGACATTACCAGTGAGCTAATGTACCCAGAAAGCCAGTATACAAATAATTCCATTTAAAATATAAAGCCAAAATACAAAAATTCATGTTAATTTACTCCAATTGTTTTTGAAATTATATAGTATTCTTTTTCTTTAAAGCCTCAAATGCATAATTTTAATTACCTGGAAAGAAAGATATACGCTTTTCCAGTAGATTAATGGATTTTGAGTGTGTTTTTCATCTTTCCTCTTTTTATATACCAGGAAACTGTGGGTTATTTGTAATGAGTTGATTTCCAGAGAGATTGCACATAGTTATTTCTAATGTTCAGTGGGTATTATGGTATACTTATATAAAATTGGAAGCACTAAGGATAATGCATTGGCCAGAGGAAAATAAGGTACTAAATTAAATGGGAACTTGGTAATGAACTGGAAAATTAAGAATCTGGACTATAAATCATTCTTTTTCCTATGACCCTGAACGTATACACCTTTTCACAAGGCAAATCACAAGGATTGGAATAAGGGCTAAAAAAGAATTTAAAATATCCCTGTGTCACACTCAATCAAAACAGCTTTTTTTTGTGTAACACTACCATATTTTATTGAACAGCTCCACAGAGATATTAGAAATATATCATGATTTTAACATTATAATTAGATTATAGTTGGTAGATTCAAGATTGATTTTATGTTTCATATTTAATCATGTCTCTAAGTAGTTATTTCCTTAACCTGCATGTTCATGAGCAGTTTAAAGAGCTTCAGAGAAAGAGATATGCAGTTTGTTGTCGTTTTCTTATTGGCTGCACATTTTTTCCCTTTGGAGAACATTTTTGAATTTCTTCTTGAGTTGCAAATCCTGCTGGTGTATTTGAAAGCTCCAGAGAAGGTATAAAGATAGACTAAGGTCTTTTGTGAAACCTTATGTATTTCCTAATGCTGAGAGCTACAATTTAGGTTGTAATTACAGAGTCTTTTCTGCAGTGGAGCATTGAATGTGCATGAAACTGCCAGTCCTGTGAACAGCAAGTGCTGCTCCATAGTTAGAGCTGCAGCATTTAGAGTTCATTCATTACTCTCCATTTTTCTTCCCTAATGGCACAACCTTTCAGAAGTACCCTCTTTTCATTGCTTTTATACTTTAAAAGAAAGTTTGCTAAGAGAAAATTGGATTTGCAGCATGATCAATAAAAATAAGACTGAACTACTCACAGATCCCCTCATTCACTCTTTTTCCCTACTGCTTTATCACTCCTTAAGATTCCCTTGAGTCCACTAAAACACCCAACCAGAGAAAGGGAACTGAGACATCTCATGGCAGAATTGCTTGTCCATGGCAGAATTTCACAATGTTACTGCAGTCTAGAATTTTCTGCAGGTTATTCCTTTGTAGAGGAACTTTTGTTTTGGTGAGGAAAATTGTTATTTAGAAAAGCACTGGTCCTTGTGTTAAGATAAGCAGAATTTCACAATGTTACTGCAGTCTAGAATTTTCTGCAGGTTATTCCTTTGTAGAGGAACTTTTGTTTTGGTGAGGAAAATTGTTATTTAGAAAAGCACTGGTCCTTGTGTTAAGATAAGTATGTGAAGAGTGAGAGTCCTGGATTCAAATAGCATGAACCTCAAGAGCTGCTTTGAAATGAGCACTGTTTGCTCTGCCCTCTCCAAAATTCTGACTTTGCCCGTGGGTTCACACCTAGTGCCTCCAAACTGATCGAGCTGATGGATTTTTCCTTTTTGTGTGCTTCTTTGATTTTGGGTTTGTGTTCCTCCCCCAAGTGAAACCAGCTCTGTGGCAGCTGTGTCCCAGCCCTCACACCAGGTGGTGGAAGAGGAATTCAGATGTCTTCTGTAACTGAGGGGCAGAAGGATGCTTCAGCTATCACCAAAAAAATCACATTAAACAGCTTTTGACACGTGTTGAGCCTAATGGTTTGCTCAAAATCTCTTAGAAATTGGTCACAGATAATGGTAGGAGGGCATAGCTGTCCTAAATACTTGCATTAGAGACAAGACTGATCAGCAAAAGCAGAAATATTGCATGTGTTGTGAAGGAACACCTTGTCTAGAATTCCCATTTCCTTCTTTGCTTCCATCTGCCTGTGAAATAACACTTTTTTTTCCTTGCAAAATACCAAGTTTCTTTTCAGAAAATCAGCATGGATATATTTGCAACTTGCTCATTAATTGCCCCAATTATTTCTGAAAGGTAAGGGGTTAGTGAAAGTTAGGAAGCGTGTCAAGGCGTCAAAAAAAAAAAATTGCTCTATAATTCCTTCTAAAGCTTAGGCTTGTGAAGGAAGTCTTGATGAGGCTGCAGGAGAGAGGCTGAATAGCAGTATTCACTGTTTATTTATTTATTTATTCCTTATTAATTTTAGCCTTCATGTGAGCAAAGCATTGGTCTTCCTAATTAAGAAATTTTACATATATTACAGCATTGAAAGATGACTGCATTTGGGGTAAAGATTGAAGCTGCTTTCTGAGGAGTAAGAAAACCCTCAAAGAAAAGATTTACAGCAAAGTCTAAGATGACAGAGTTATTCTGGGATGGCTCAGGGGCTGACACTTTAGTAAAAAAAAANNNNAAAAAAAAAAAAAAAAAAAAAAAAAAAAAAAAAAAAAAAAAAAAAAAAAAAAAAAAAAAAAAAAAAAAAAAAAAAAAAAAAAAAAAAAAAAAAAAAAACAAACAAACCACAAAACCCACACAACCAAACCCTATTTTGCACTTGGATGAAGAGAACAGGATTAGAAGTCTAAAGTGGGGGAAGATTGGCTGCAGGCAAGGAGCCAGCTGTCTGCCCAAAGCTCTGCAGAGTCAGCCAAATAATGGGTTATAAACAGGAGTGAACAATAACTGCAATGGGGAGAGCAGAAGCCCCTCAGCCTGTGCTGGATGAGCTGGGAGAGCTGACACGAGGTGCAGAGTTTCAGGCTGGCTGTTATTGCCAGGGAGGTGCAGGGAGTGCACAGAGGGGTTCACAGAGCCAGGGAAGGAAGGGCTGGCTAAGGGCTGAGACAAAGGCTTTAGGAGCAGCTCTTCCTTGTGCCTGGGATGGGCAGGCCAAGGGGAAGAATTCTGCCTTGTGGCAAGAAATGGTGTTGGAAGAAAGTGTCTGAAGGGGACACGCCAGCCTAGGCTGCGTTTGGAGCTCGTTCAATCCTCACTGCTGCAGGTCTCTGGCAGCAGCTGTGAGCAGGAACTCATCCAGCAGCGTGAGTGCAGCCCAGGTGCTGTGGGAGCAGTCCTGAGCAGGGCAGGGCTGAGCTGCTGCTGCCCTCATCCTCTGAGCAAGGGGACGTGCTGGTGGCACTGGGTCCCCTGGAAGGGAAGCACTGAGTTACTGCCTGCAGCCTCCAAGGGCACACTGCAGCAGCTGGGCTGGGGAGATTTCTGTCTCAGAGAGTGAACAGCTCTGCTGGTCCTGCCCTGGCACAAAGGCATGAGTTACATCAGCTCTAGAGGGGCACTTTAACCCTGTTTTTCACCAAGATTCCGGGAGTAAAACCTTTATTTTGCTCTAAATGCTGTCAGATTGTAAACATATTCCAGTAAAGCAGCTCTTGAACAGTGACTCTGGTAGCTGCACACCTTCCCCAGATGCCAGTGTGATAACTTTCCAACCAATAACAAATCCAGAAGGGGAAGAAATTGGCTGGAACACAGTGAAAGCCAGAATGTGAGATTATTGCCATTAGATTTTGTTTATAAACACTTCCATCTCCAGCTAAATTGGTCTGAGGCAATGTCTGCATTTATGACTTGTGCAAACAGTTCTTTTGCTAAGCTATTGTGGTGGGAGATAACAGTAGAAATAAGTTCTGTGAGGGAGAAGTCTCTCTCTCAGAACTGAATCTAATTATTTACTTATCTACCAGTCAGATAATGCTGCAAGAGTTCATGCTTGTTTGCTGAAATAGTAATTTGAGTTGTCATCTTGCTTCTAAGCTATTAGCTATTTCTAATACTGGGAATAATTTCAGCATGTGACATCTAATCAGAAAGAATTCTGTCACTACAGATATTCCTTGGATGCCTAATTCAGGAATATATCAAAGATTTTTTAATGTCAGAAAATAACCAGAAAGATCAAATTTTTTCCTGCTGGAAGAAAATATAAATGTGAGGCCACTTTAAAAGATAATACAAAGTCAGTATGTACACCTGCATATATAATATACCAAAAATTTAAATTAACAACAGAGTATTGAGAAGAAAAAGGAGAAAAAATAATACCAAATACTACAGTCTATTTATCAGATGTATATAAACCACTGTATTTAAACTCCAGAGTAAATGTTTCACCTGTCAGAACTGAAAGATATCAGTACATCTGGAATTTGGCCTCATCTTTTACAGGTCAACCACAGGATTTATTCTACTTGCTGCTGTGTTGTCATGTTGAGCATGTTCTACTCACAAAACATTGGCAAGCTACAGCTTGGAGAAGCCCCTGTGGAATTTATGCAAACACAGCTTTCAGTGGTTTATGGCTCATTTCACTGGGGTGGCAAAAATCATCTGCTGACCCAGAATAACTATCAAGAGATGCTCTAGAAAATGAAGCATTTGAGACTTGTGCTGATAGAATTTTACATTCCTTTAACATCAAAACAGAGTGGTTTATCTAGCCTTTTTAAAAATAAGCCTCGGTAGTAGTAGTAATAATAATATAACTAAAAACTAGCCAAGATACATACGCACTGGAAACTGTCTCTGGAGGAAAGGACAAATGTTGTGAGTTTCTGAGGTCTCTGACTTTGGTCTCTGCTTGTTGTTTCTTGTTTACAAAATCAGCTTTTCTCATTGCCTGGCAAATCTAAGCCCTAAGTCTCCCACTGGGTGTGCCAGCCTGTACAATCAGTCTCCAGGCAGGTCTAGCAGACACTGAAACATCTTTCCCAGAGCGTTTGACAGAGAGATGTGTGCTGCAAAGTTTCCCAGTCCCTTAAGGGGGGACAAGTGTTTGCCAAACCCACATGAAATTAGTTTTCCCCCAAACACACTTTAATAATGAACAAAGTCAAGTTCATTGTAATCAAATAGAAAGCAAAGCAATTCCCTTGTGCTTGGAAGCAGGTGCTGTGCAGGGGAAGAGCAATAGCTCTCTGCAGCTCTGGCTCAGCTTCAGGTTGTTTTCCTTGGACTGTGAGCTGAACTATCGGGAGGATCTGCTCAGGTGTAAGAAATGGACCTGATTCTCAGATAATTTGCCTTTCTCAGGCTTCTGTTGCCTTGTTAAAATGCAGTTTGGAGGTAAAGTCTTCCTGGGGATCTCAGGAGAGTGAATTTATCTCTAGGGAATGAGGGTTACTCTGGCTCTTGATAATAAAATTCATCAATAAAGTGAGGTTTTACCTGCCTACTAATGAATTCTTACTCTTGCACTGGTAGCATTTCATGTGCAAAGGTACTCTGAATGCCACTTCTGGATGAGAGACTTAAGAAAATCTTAGTATTTATCTGTCCAATGCTAGCCCAGTCATAAAATACACACTTTGTCCTGCTTGGGTAGTAACCATTCAGATTTATTGTGTAAAGCTCTCATCAACATACCACTCTAGTGTTATAGCTTGAAAACAGTGCAAGACATGTTCTCATTAGTAAAAACACTCATTACTAATTATTGAACAGTGACTAACATTGGGGAGGATTTGTCTGTGGATTTTCTATAACTGCAAAATTTAAATTGTGTTATCCAGGTTGTTAAATTTAACAGAAAATCCTGTTGGTAAATTAATTTCTTCTTTCTTAGTTTAATAGTGGCGCTCTAAAAAATAAAACTCTAAAAAAGAATTTTGGTTTTGCTGGACATATTGGACAGTGTCATAAATATTCTTGTGACTGTTTTATGTAGTTTATACATCAGTGTGGTGAAGATATATGCTCTAAACAATAGTTTACCCTTGGCATCAAGAACTGTTTCTACTCCAAAGATCAGATTCCCCATATTTTAAGTTTATAGTTTTGAAATTTAGTTAATTATAAAAATGTAACACCTTGTACTTTAGTTGTCTGATAAATCCACAATTTGGAAAATACAATTTAATTTAAGCTTCAATTTAATCCGGCTCTGCTAAAACAGATCATGAATGTTCTTATTGGCATCCTGGGTTTGCCCAACCAGGGGGTTAGGGTCTTCTTCCCTTGCTTTGTCACTGACAGATGGAGAGGGACAGTTCTACCTTTAGTCGTCTTTCCATTGCTTCCTTCTTCTGTTTTGGGAATCTCTGAGAGGAGTGAGTGGGTAATTTCTTAACGAGAGTGAATCAACAGTGCTTTTGTCTGGTTCAGTGTGTCAGGTCAATGAAGAAGGCAGAAGGAGAGAGAATAGAAGAAATGAAGTTTCGAATTGAAAGTCTGAACTGCACAGAAATAATTTTTAAACTTTCTTCTGCTGGAAGAAATGGACTAACAATACATAGTAGCAGCAACAATTGGGTATGGAGAAATCATAGTCATATTTCTGCAAGGCAACTGTTATATTTTCACATACTAACAGAGTCATTTTAACCACAGACATTTAAAACACGATTAAATGCCACTTCAATGATTACATGATTTATGGCTGAGCGTGTATTACAGTGACTGAATACTCTGAAAGTGGCACCTCCAATCTCTCTCTTGCATGAAAGGAATACACTGCATTTTTAAAAGATGTAAATGTATCTAGGTACAGGAGTGTTTAGTGATGTACTTTTATGTGACTATACATTTTCTAGCATATTAACACTGATTATGCTTTGTGTGTATGAAGGAAATAAGAGTAGAGGCTTTTACCTTTTTTAGCCAGTGACTGAAAGTCAGACAATTATGTCCTGTATTGTAGTGCTTTCCCATTTTATCTCTTACTTGCAGTTGTGATGTCCAAAAATTCCTGACTAAAAGCTTTTCAAAAACTTTATTTTCAAGCAGTTCTTTACTGATGTTTCCAATTATATTGCATTCTCAGTTTTGGCTGGGCAAGAAGGGGAAAAAAGATGGATGGCAATTAACTGAAATGAAGTGTTCTTTCTAATTACATAATGCTAGAAATGGAAATGATTTGTTATGTTGTGACTTTAAGTCTTCATTTCAGTTCCAATAAACCTTGCATAAAAATCCCAGCTTCTGAAGGAGATTTGTTATAGCAACGTAGCACATCAGTTTATTAAAAGAAATAAATGCAAAAAATCTATGAGGTGTCTGACAGCACAAGACATGATTCAACAAATCCCCAATTTCTTAAAGAAATGTATCTCCAGGGAGATAAAGAAAGATTTCAATAACAGTCACTTCTCCCTCCTGTCTACAGGAAAGCAGGCTTCATGTCTTTGGGGCTTGTGTTTTTCAGTACTTATGACATCTCAGTGCTTCATGGCCTCATGAACTTGGTGTGTGTGAGGATTGTCACTGATGTTCTCCAGATGCTCTCTTTGCATTTAAAACAAGCTGGTCTTCAGGGAATGATTCCAGATGCCCAAAATAAGTTTGTTAGAAGTTCAGGTGTCCTACTCAGCTTTTAATGTCTGTCTTTACTGTGGGAATATAGCTCCTGAAGAGATTGAACACCCTGAAGAGGTTCATACCTCACAGTGCACACTAACTGAGGAGCCTTTGTGGGAGTTTTGATCTGGTAATGCAACAGAAGGACAAATATGTAAAGCAAAAGAGAGAGGCAACCATTGATTAAGGATAGGTTTAGTGGACTCCTGGTTATCCCTCACTTTTTTGTTGTTGGTATCTTCTAAAGGCTTTGGAATATTAAGAAATTGTATTAAGTCATTTTATTGCCCTTTTCCAATGTGCTACAGACTGAACCTTTACAGTTTAGGCTCTTACCACTGAGAGCACCCCCAGTGTTTACCATGAGGCATTTTCCAAGGCACACAAACTTGGTCAATGCTTGAAGCTGTAGGAGAAAGTCCAGTGAAGCTTCAGAGCTGATTCTCTATCCCACACTGACTTTTTTCCAAAAATAACCAATTTGCAGCCAGTCACTGGAAAGATTATCACTAACCCTTGGGCTGTCTCTGACAAGTTTCAAGTCACTTTCCTTGTCCACGTTTAACTTCTGGGTAATATAGTACTGCAGAACTCGAGTAGACTGAAAACCTCTAAAATAGTAGGGAGTAACTTGTTTTAAAAACCAAACTCTTACTCTAAGGCTAGCATCAGAAATTGCTGCTTTTTTGTCTGTGTAACTTGGTGAACAGAGGGCATGCAGAACATCCACAGCACTGATGCACATAGGATATATTTGTATCTCCTCTAGAACCCTTCTGGAAACTCTTCTGGAAAAGTGTTGAAGCCTTTTTGTGCCTTGTGGTTTGCCCTGATCTGTGATTGTTTTTTAATAATGGGTGCAAAATGCTAATTATCACACAAACTAATAATTGCAAGGCATTTTGACTGTTTTCTGGCTGGATCCACATATAAAAACAAAACTAGGTCAAAGCAGGAACTGCTCAGTTCTTGAAAGAAGCAATGTCAAACTTATTCCTTTTTTTTTTATTTCTGTCATTCTAGAGTGAATTCCTCAGAGCTTGTTTATCAGCAGTGTAAGGGTTTGCATTTTCATTTCTCATTGTAGTGAGGGAAACTTTAGCCTTTTAAATAGCATCTCAGTTACAGAATTATTCTTTAAAAACTTGTCTGGTCTAAGAAGAGTAGCTGATAAAATCAGTGGTGGATAGAATCAGTAATGTTTCAGTTACCTCTTAGAAAATATTAGACACTGTGGAAAAAAAAAAGGTATTTTCCAGCCTCAGGGCTGATTTATACTAAGGGAAAGAAATATTTTCAAGGTTTAAAGAAGTTTACCTAAAGGCCATAATAATCTGAATTTATAATCATCTCTGTAGCTAAACACCCCGACATGCATCTTCTCAATGTTTTTTCTAGTAGAAATTACTAATCCAAATTCATAGATTTGAATATATGCCTAAAATTAACTCTCTTTTGACATGAAGAATATTTAAAACACCAAGGAAAAACTGCTTTAGACGAGGAGACTATTTTGTCTTTCCAAACAGCTATCACTATGATCAGAGATTATTTTCACAGAATCATGAAATATATGGGACCTTACATATCTCTAGTTCCATCCCCACTGCCATGGGCAGGGACACCTCCCACTTAAGCTGGTTACCCCGTCCAGCCTGCCCTCTAACACTTCCAGGATGGAGCACCCAAAACTTCCCTGGACAACCTGTTTCAATGCCTTACCAACCCCACAGTAAAGAATCTCTCCCTGATTAATATCTGATCTACAGCTCCCCTCTTTCCTTTTTCCAGCCATTACACACCCTGGTAAATATTCCCTCAACTCTCTTGTAGAACCCCTCCAGGTGCTCCAGCAAGGGCTCTAGTGTCTCCCTGGAGTCTTCTCTTCTGCAGGCTGAGTAACCCCAGCTCCCTCAGCCCATCTCCCTGGCAGTGGTGCTGCACCATCTCCTTTGTGGCCTCCTCTGGGCTTGCTCCATGTCCTTCTTGTGCTGGGAATTGTGAGCAGAGCAGAGCAGAGGGCAGAGCCCCTGCCCTGCTGCCCAGGGGCTCTGCTGCAGCCCAGCACACCTTTGTCTCTCGGGGCTGTGGTGCCACGGCCGGGCCCTGCTGAGCTTCTCCTCCCCAGCTCCCCAAGTGCTTCTCCTCAGGGCTGCTCTTCCCCCCTTCTCTGCCCAGCCCCTGCCTGGAATTGCCCTGAGCCAGGTGCAGGACCTTGCACTCGGCCTGGCTGAACTTCACCAGGGCCACACCAGGGCCAGCTCTCCAGGCTGTCCAGGTGCCTCTGGATGGCATCCCTGCCCTCCTGCACACTGACCACACCACACAGCTCGGTGTCATCAGCAAACTTGCTGGGGGTGCACAGGCTGCTCGTACTGTTTCAACTGGTGTCATCTAGCAGAAATGTGTTTGAAGGACTAAATATGTGCATACAGGAGATCTAATACAAAAATGGAAAAAAAATTTTAATAACTCATTGCAGCTGTTTACCATCACATTTTTTTGCCACAAGCAATTTGTAAAAAAGCAGTTGAATTTAAATATATCTATTCCAGGAGATAAATTTTCAACACTTTGTGAATGGTTTTACAGCTTGGTAAGGGAAACCTTTATTTTGAATATGAATCCTATTCGATGTGAGATGTAGTCTGAATAACTGCGAACATTTCAAAGTGAATCAATTCCAATTCTACTACTTCCCTTTCCTCATTAAAATCTTCACATCTTGCTTCAGACCAAGACAGATACATTGACACGTTTAAAGAAAGGAGGCCAGTGCATGAAAAAGAATATTTTTGTTCTTGCTAAAATTGTCTTGCTAAGTAAATATTGATCAGATGCTGCAAAACCCCGTGGCTGAATTCATTCCATTTGAGGAGGAGGGAGGAGGGAGGAGCTGCCTCAGGCTACTGTAACTTACAAAACTGTGATGAGCAAAATAGGCATGTGCTGGTACTTTCAGCTGGGATGCTGGTACAAAAGAGAGGAGTTCTGAGCAAAGTCCTTTGAACACATTAAATTCTCTTTCCCTCTTGCAGGGTTATTGATTAGGCCTACTGCAGTGGCAGATGAAGGCTGCAGGGGAAAAAGCAACTCCTCAGGCAGATCTGCTGACATTATTGGCTCTGTAAGAGAAAGATCTCAGTGGTGGTAGTGGGAGGGCTGTGCAAGACCTGAGTGCCTTGTCGTGTCTTCTTAGTTCTCTTACTTCACATTTTAAAAATTTGTAAAAGCTTATCAAACTCTTCTCATAGCCCATAGAGCTTTACCACATCAAAGAGCTGGTTTCCAACAGAAGCTCTGAGCTATGCCAGGCTGGGATTGCTACCAGCAGCTTAGAGAAAAGGCTGGTTAAATCACTGCTCTCCCTGAAGCAGAGCACAGGTCAGCCTCTTTGCACAGAGCTGGGGAAGGGGGATGGCCCAGGGATCACAGGGACAGAGGGGAAAAGCAGCCTTGGAACCCCCAGCTCGTGGAGAGGTTCATGATGAGGCTGACCTTGGAGGCAGGAATGGAGAGAAAGCTGTGCTCTGTGTACATGCAATGTTTCCTTGTTTCCAATGCTAGACTCAAGAGATTTCCTACGGTACCATCAGAGAGGAGGCATGTGGAAATAAGTCTGTAAAACTGTAATTGTTTACAGGCCTACTTATTCATCCCTCACTCATCTTAGTGTAAACACTTACAATTCCCTCAATGCTATGAAACTCAGCCTGAAATGCTTTGCTATTTCTGTGTCCATTTAATTGTCTGCTTCCATGCCATTTTTTCCATGCCTCTGTGTGTAATTTTGGTCCCACAACTTCTGTAAAGAACAGAATTGTCAGGTGCTGAAGTTTCTACTGCTCACTGTGCTACTCCCTGAGGTTTATCTGCTCAAGGTCAAGCACAGATTCTCTGTAGGTGGCCTCCAAATATCTTGGAAAGTTTGCAAGTTCATCAGCAAAGTCTGAGTTTTGTGTTCCTAAGGCAGGAGCGTGCTGGCATTCGTCACCACTGGCTTTGGAGGAAATTGGAACTTTAGCTAAGTGCTAAAAAGTAATATTCCCTCCATCTCTTCCAAATAGATGTGGTTAAAATCAGAACCTTATTATGTGCAATAAACTGCAAAACTAATCTACAGCTTAATATTGAGTTACAGACAAGCAAATCAGCTTTGCTTAAACACAACAGCACGAGCTTCAGGCATCTGTCATGTCTAACAAGAAATTAAAGGGTTTAACTTCTTCTGTTGTATATTAGTATCTCTATCTTTTTCCATTTTTCTTTTTGTTCTTATTGACACAATTTTTACAAAAAAAGGCATTCATTTGTGTCTTTGAACAAATATATGATGTTCAGAATCTGATTATATTTTTATGCCAATATTATTTTGGAACGTGCTAGGGAAAAAATGTATTACATTCCTACTGGATTTAAAGGGTGGATTTATTTCCAGTGTCTTAATCTGGTTTGGTCTGTAATTTCTCAATGCTGACCAAGCTTATTCGCTTGGTCAAAACCCAAACATCTTGTTTGCTGGTTAACTGTTGCTCTGTAGCACAAATTTCGTTTTCAAGGGTTCAAAAGTTCATTAGCAAAATCCTGCTCCTTTGCTCACTGCAAAAGGGAGGCATTACCACGTTATGAATGGGAAAAGCACTTCACCTGTACAAGTCCAAACTGCAAAATTATAACAGCTGATGTGTTAGCATATTTATTTTTCATATTATTTATTTAAATCAGCACATTTAGCTGATTTATACTCATGTTTTCTAGTGCATATATTTGTATTAACATATGCATATTTATTTTTCTTAAACTAAGATTTTAACTTGGGAGGCTTTTTTGACTTCAAGTCTCTCCTAACTCTTGTGAAAAACATGTCTCTGATTCAGTTTTTGATGTTCTGAAAATGTTTAAGCTTTTAAAGTTTTAAAATCATAATTTTTTCCTATGCTAAATTTTTCCATATTTGAAATCATTCCTTAATCTGCTAATAACATTCAAATTTTCTGGAATTCTCTGTAACATAGTAGCAACAGTAAGAGAACACCTATAATAAATACAATTTGCAAGTGTAGAAGTAAAAATAATGGATTAAATGAGCTAATGAGCTGGGCTTATTACATACAAACTACTGTTACCTTGAAAAGCTTTGATTTTTTTTCAGTCATGACTTGAAAAAGAAAGCCTAGTATGAAAATAGAAATCATAATTTTTTTTATGAGTTGTGCTTCCCTTTTTGCCATCCTTTGAAATTCCAGTGTAGCCTTGAAAATCAGCAGCAGTGGCCCCGTGCTGCCTGCCACTGCCCCTGGGTTCCATTTGGCTACTGAGTGGTGGTCTATGTATTAGCCAATCAACTCTGAATTTTAAGGGAAGATAATTTCATCAAGATGACACATTCCAAGTTTGCATGGATTTGGCATTTTCAAGATGTGGGGTTTTTTCCCTATCCTTTCTTCAGTTTCTGAAAGGTACATTGCTATTATCACTGCATTTTCAGAATTAAAGCCTATGATAGCTGCCTTTCTTGGATTGGTAATGGACTTCTCAATTCAATCAGGGGATCATCTACATGGAAAAAAGTAATAAAACTAAATATGTTCCCCAGGAATTTCATCTGTCTGTAATCTTCGTGCTAAGCTAGTTTTGTTCTAAAAGAAACATTCTTCCGGTTGAGTTCTTGTACTTCATAAATCTTATGATCAATATCTAATAAATAAATAATGACACAGTAATAATGATTACCTCCAAATCAGGATTAGTACTAGGGATAATGCCTGCAGTAACTAATGACTCGTAATTGGAAAATAAACTGCTCTGAAACTTGGGACTCATGGAAACTGTAAAGTTCTAGACACCAGATTTCTGACAATCTAAACATGAGACCTGAATAATCCATAGGAATCAATAAAAGTTGTTGTCAAGAAAGATGTGGACCAGTGACCAAACATTGTATATCACACAGAATATTAATAACTTCAGAAATTTCTCCAAGACAAAAATATTAAGCTTATTTTGACAGTATTACAGGCATTTTCTTTGTATTTTGAGTTTTACAAAAATCTGAGTTTTGACGTGGGTTTGGGCCACCACACCTCCCTCAGGCCTGCTTCTGTTGGAGAAATGTAGGATCTTCTTTGGGGAAAAAAACCCAACAGATTAAACAGAGGCAAAGTACTCTTTTTTATTTCATAATTACTAGAAATTTTTATATACTTAAATATAAAATCCATTCTTCCCTGATAAGGGTTTTAAAAATGCAGGATATTTATATCTTTTCCAGTCAAGTTTTAAATTTCCTCTGACTAAAGCCCTGAAAGTGATTATCTTTTGTTTCACTGCATTAGCTTTCTTCTGTTAAAGAAGAGTTTTATGGGTGCCCTTGAACCAACAGGCAGCCCCATCACTCTTCCTGACTGCATGGTAATAGTAGAGCTCCTTGGCTTCTTTATTTTAAATACCATTTAGACAGCACAGTATACAACTTGTTTTCAGCTATTATCTTATATGGAACACATACAGTAATCCCCAAGGCTGGCAAACATGTACATTTTTTATCACTTCGAGACTCAGCATATCAGTGGTTTCTGATTGCCTTATTTTTAAGCTAAATTCAGCAAGGACTGTTCCCCGAAGATCTGAATTGTGCAGGAAGGTATTTCTTTGTTATGACAACCAAGCATCCCTTCTCACCCACATGATCCTGTCTCATTTCACATTATTGCTTTTTTTGCCTATACTTCTCTCTTTTCAAATCTATAGTAAAGTTTAATACCCAGTATAAAAAAATCTTTATTTCTCTGTTTCCATTTCTTTACGCTCCATGCACTGCACACACTGGCCCCTTTCCATCATCTACAAACACAACAAAAAAAGATTCTCTCATAAATGTTAAAATTATTGTCTCACATGGGACGGGGTTCAGTTCTGGGCCAAGGAGTGACCTTCCTGGCAATGTCACTCAGAGCCACCTGCCCACCTGGGACTGCACTCTGAGCACAGAGACACCGACGTGTGCAGCACAAAGCACTGGGTCTGTGACCCACAATCATGGGTGTGCTAATAACCCTTCACCTAAACTTCCCATAAAATTAGAAGAATCAAGGTGGTTTGGGCTCACAATTTCCAAGCTGGGTTCATAGCCATGGAATTCAGTGCTGTTTCTAAGCTTTGGGAAGGATTTGATGCTTGTTTACGGTACTTGTGCTGGTTCTCAGCCATAGATATTTGGGAGCTGGACAGTGTGAAGACATTGTAAATCTGCTGAGTTTCATAGCTTTGAATCACTGTAACTGAAAGAGAAATCTAGAGATTAATATTTTCCTTTCTTCAGAAGATCTCCTTAAGGCTATGCAGCGAACTGAACAAACTCATCATTACTATGTACTGAGCCATGATATAACAAGGATATCCTTAGGCTTAGAGAAATAGTTCTAGAAATGCATCACTAGACATTATATTAGAAAGCACACATTATAATATTCATTACAGTAGTAGAATGTGAACTGCATGTTATTGTAAAAGAAAATCCAATTTGCTGCCTACTGCCTTCAATTTGGTTTTGAGAAGTACTCAGTCTTCTGCAATATTTTGTGTTCTACATTTATCTTCCTGGGCATGTTCTGTTGTGTCTGCTTAGGGCAAAAGCAATAATCTTTTCATTTAATTTAGTGAAAAATCTCATGTATTCACTATGCTTACTAGGTACAACAATATGAAAACAAATCCCACTTGCTAAAGATCCATTTGACAATATGAAATAGATTCTGACTTTTTAATTTAGACATAAAACTGCAGAGGGCATATGAGGGGTGCAGATTTATGGAGCTGTACCCTTTGTTTATGAGTGGTTGCAAGAGAGTGATTTGTAAAAGCCCATTTTATTTTACCAGTGACAGATGAACTTAAGATGGTCTAAAAATAATTTTATTTGACCCTGCAGCACTACTCTGGAGAGTGTTAAACTTATTTGGCTTTGTTAAAAATCTGAGAACTTAAGTTTATCTCCGTTTCTGCAATGAACATTTCTTCAAAGGGGAGAGTAGTTTTAATTATATTGAAGCTGTCTCCTTTGTAATTTAACTCATTGCAAATCATGGGAAGGAGACAGGGGAGAATTTTAGTACAAATTCAACTAAAACATAGCATTTCTGCTGAACTGTCTCTGAAACAATACTTTATGATCAAAGAGAAACCAATCTTGCCAAAATTTTAATTGTTTTAATCTGAGGTTTGGTTTGCTTTATGTTTTTTTTTTCTGAATTTGTACAAAAACGTCAAAAGAACGTGTTTTATCTAGCTAATGGTAACTTGAAGTGTGGTAAAATTACATCCCTAATTTCCTTATTAGTTTTTCCTCAGAAGGAAGTCTGACTTTTTTTTTTTATAAGCTCCTCAGTTTGCCTAACCAACAAACACCTCCAGTGCTTTGCTCCCCCAAGTCGTGTGTCTCAAATTTTAGAAAATACAGTTTGTAGAAATTTTGGCCATGAAGCTCACAGAATCAGGTGAGCTTACCACACTGATCTAGAAAGACATTTTCAGCCCAATTCCTCCTCCTCCTTCCAGAAATAAACAGAGAAATAAAAGGATATTAAAGTTTGTCCTATATAGTGCTGTTAAACCTGATGTCTTATCCCTTCAAACAGCAAGCAGCAGCATCTCTCCTGTTCCCTCATTTATAATGAGGAATAGCTGAAGGGGGACACAGTTGGATTCATTATTTTTTCCAGGAATAAGCATCAGTCTGAATACTAGGAGCTATATCATGGCCTTATGTGTTAGGGGCTGCTTGCAGTGATGGCTGAAAAATGACAATTATTTCTTATCTCCTCAAACTGGAAGGAGGCGACATAGCCTCAAGCAAAACCAGCCACAGACACATGGCTTGTGCAGCAGTTTTTGTAGAATTAAACATTGCCAGAGCAGATTTGATACTTCTCAGACCTCTGAGTTTACATTTTCAGTTGGCCAAGTATACCTTTAAAGTTCAGAAGAGTTTTGTTCCATAGCCAGAAATGTATTTAATTCTTCAGAACCAAATACTGCAGGTGCTGGCTCAGTAAAGTTCCTTCAGACCTCAAAAATGCTGTAGGATTTGACCATCTGGAAGCTGGTCAGCAACATGTCAGACTTCTGATTTACTTGATACAAATGTCTGTTCTCTCTTATGCACTTGTGAGCAACTTTATGTTTTTCACTAAGGCATCCAGACCCTATGGATAGGGGTGTGATTTTAGAACTGTGGTGCCACATATGCTCTAGAGCTCAGCTCTCAGTCACTACATTTACAACTGATTGCAAAGGTTTCTGCATGACCTGAAGATAACTGAAATTTAGCCAGCAACTACGGAACTGTGATTCTGCAAATTCCACCAACTTGCTCCATTACCCCAGAGTTTCACCCGACTCTCTTTTGGCATAAGACTTTCTGTAGGCTCTTAGAATTTAATTTTTTGGTATGTCCCAAGCTATCTCAGCTGTGACAAAGCTGAACACCTTGCGTCTGAGCCTGATTTGTCTTATCCAGAAAAAAGCCCAACCAGGTTTTGTGTCATTTAAAACACTGAGAGGCTCAAAATTTAGGATGTCTTTCAGAGCAGATTTGCAGAAGTAGATACAGTATCATCACTGAGAATATTGATGAGAGCAGCCATTGACCTGGGCAGGAAATCCATAAACACTCAGTGCTGCCTTTTCCCCCATCCTTTCATGAAATCTTCCTTGAATGTGCTGCCATGGGTGACTTTCCCACCTACCCCAGTTACTGATGCCCCCATGTGAAAAGAAATCAGGAGAAAGGGTGCCAGGGCCAGAGCACAGCACATCAGTGTCTCTGCAGAGCTACAGACTGAAGAAGGCATTTTTGTATCCCCCTGGGGTTTTTTTACATTTTTGTATCCGCCTGGTCAGAGGAGAGTGTACAAGTTTAGACTTCTGCATCTTCTGAAAGTGCTGTGATATTTTTGCTCTGAATGAGCATCATTTCTTCCACAGCTTTATGGTTTTAAGTTTGCTGCTTCACTTTGAAGTCGAAATTATTTCATTTTCCTAGAAATTATTCAATCTCTTTCTTGCATAAAGCTCTTAATCCTTAGACAATCTGGAAATGCACAAGGACTTCAAAACACACTCCTTGGTGATTTAGCCTTGTATGTCTTCATTCTTCATCAGCCTATTAACAATCCTCCTCTCCTCTGTTGACTTCCTTCTCTCTTTGCTGTAAGCTTTTGCCACAGAGAGCCTCTCACAGTAATCAGTAAGTTTCATAAACTGCAATTGTGCCAGATAATTAAATAAGAACTCTCTTTCAAATCAATTTAAATCCATATGGCTTTCAGAAATGACAGTTGCTACACTGTAAAACCAGTGAATAAAAGCCTTTTGAATACTTAAATCAATCCCAAATTTGTTTCATCTTTATCTCCAGAAAGCAACTCCTGCAAATGTCAATATTGCCTTAATATTTTGGGTGATGATATCTTGTATATGGTAGCTCCAGAACTGCACTTGGATCAGGTCAATTAAATGACTGTAATTGTTGCTTTTCAACACAGCACAGACAGAAGCTGGTGCTTTAGCTAAGGCATGTATTTATAGCAGTGCTGAAGCAGTGCTATGGACATAACTGGATTTCTCCTACTTATTGTGTATTGTGGGTACAGCACCTGCCACAGGTTTATCAGCTAACAGCCAATAATGCTGTATGGCTGTATAGAATGGGGTTTTTTGTGTGGTTGGGGAGATGTTTTTGATGGGTTTTTTATTGTTTTGTTTTCTCTAGGATCAGGGCCTGATTTTGAATGAAAGATCCTGTGCTGCACAATTTCACAGGCAGAAGTAATCCTTTTCCCTTAATCAAAGTCAGTGAGTGGAAAGAAATAACACAAGAACAGGCTACAGAGTAAATCACTGGCATAACAGAAACCATCTCTGCTGAATCCCATCTGAGTAGCCCTATGCAGCAGAGCATCTTCAATAGACTAAATTGCTTTATATCTTTTTGCTTCTGAGAGTCTGCTGTTGTCAGTGTATGAACACCAAATATATGTTTCATATATTCACAATGTTTGCATTAAAATAACAGCTAACATATGTTCCTGAATCATATTTGTTTTATCATCCCTAGTAATCTGAAATCCTGACTATAAAAGCAACTGTCACAAAGTTGTCCATTTCTATATGTGTCTGGTGATGGTGGTTATCCATCCCAGTAGGTTTTGTGTTAGTAATAAAGAAGAAAAAACAGGAATTAGCGGGGCTATTGATGTTTGTAGCCAGCTACTTGTCTGGCTTGAAGGGCCTGGATGACTTGCAGTTATTGAAAAATAGCAATCCAAATTACAAAAATTAGTAGAAAATGCATAGTATTTGTTCAAAACCTGCAGCTGGCAGAGACAGTTAATTAGTCTAGAGCTTACATGCAAAGCACCAGTAGTGCCCTGACTGAAGTGATTGGCTGGGCCTGTAATATGCTTTTAGTAGGAATCACACTTCTAAATCTAAATTTTCATTTCCAGATAGTGTCATAATGTTCCTGTGCTTTTAGTGAGAATTGAAAATGGCACCAATTGCATTGCTTCTCGGGTGAAATTATCATTACAGGAGGGATTTGACCACAGCTGTTCAAAGGCTTGTTCAGAATGTCTGGTGGGCTCAGCAGCTCTCCAGCTCAAACTGCTGCCTCTGAGTTAGCAGGCAGTGCTGCAGGAGGACTTCATTAGAAAAGTTGACAAACCAGGAATCACTGATGGAACAAAAGTGTCTGGATAAACAAATCCAATCATGGCTATCTCAGGTCGTAGTGGCAAAAGAGCAAACCGTGTAAAAGCAGAGGAACATGAAAGGCAATGAAAGGTAATTTGGCTGTGTTGTGGGATCTTTAATAGGAAAGGAGACATACACAAATGGAAAAAAGAGCAGTTGTCTCTCAAAGGCTATCAAAACCCTCTGGGTTAAAAAATCAGCCAAGATAAAATGCTGAGTGCATTGGTATTTACTAGGGGTAAAGAAAGGAAGAGGATCTACAAATACATTAGGTGAAAAAGAGAAGAGTGAATTTAGGCAGGGCCTCAAATAATCACGGTGTAAATGGAAGGGAGGAGGAATTCTAAGCCCCTCTTCTGTCTTTGCAAAAAGGTTAGTGATGTCTAGATACTTACAAGTCTAACAAGGCTATAAGAAGCAGCCAAAATGGATTTAGAGAACTAATAGTATCAAACTGATTTGATTTTCCTCTTTGATGGAAAGCTCAGGCTATAAGGCTCAGTCAATGTGCTGAACTGGAAATTTGGATAAGGCTTAGAATCCTGTTCACTGACATGCTCATGAGCAATTGATGGAAATACAGGCAGGAGAAAATGCTCTTAAGGTGTAATGGAACAGTCAGTTTGGGAAACTATAATTGAACATCAATTGCCTATAGATCTTTCAAGTTTCTGGAAAGGTCTTTTCATTGTAACACATTTGCTCTTTTCCTTTCTTCCTTTCTATTTTCTTTTGCCAGAGAATTAAGTAAGATTCAATAATTGTGGTTTAGGAACTGCTTTCTTTACATTTGTTTTCTTTGCCAGTAAGTAAAATTTTCCTAAGGTTTGAAATGCTCAGCACAGTGACTGGAAAGATAAAGAAATTTTATATTCTCTTTGTTCAGTATCAAGGGAGAGAATAAGAAAACCAGTGTTTCCCTACATAAGTTTATGGGATCTTAGGCTTGTGGGTTTGGAGGTTTTTTTTAAATGTATATTAAATTTATCCAATTTATTACTTTCCTTCTAAATAATATGATGTAAAGTATTTAGTGGAGTTTTTTCCTACAGAGTTCCAATAAACAGATTAGAGGAGGCCAGATCAGTGGGTAAAGAAAGTTGACATTGATTTGTGGTTTCAGCAAAGTGGGCTGAAGGGAAGTTGATGCACAGCTCAGAATGGCAGGAGGGGTCCCACTAATCTACTTGTCACTCAGGGAAAAAGTTTCCATGCAGAAATTTTCCCATTACATGGTTCGTGTTAGTATTCCTATCAACACACACAACTGCTGAATAACAAAGATTAACAAGCCTATGGCCACAATAAGCTTATTTTTGAGCTTCTCATATCCATGATTAATAATTTGTCAGAAGGCTCAAACTCTAGACTCAGAATGCTAAATACATTAGTAATTAGAACTCTGCAAAATGACATTGTAAACAGAATAGCCAATGGGCTTCCAGATATCCTCTAAAATACAAAGACCCTCTGACAGAGGAGGGGACAAAGTGATGTAGGACAGAGGGAAAAGGAAATGTCTGTGCCCAGAGATTAAGTTTTGAGCGAAAATAATAAATTCTCTATACAAGTTGTTGTTTCCTTTGAAAGTGATAACTTAAGAATAATTAAAAACTACCAAGAGTTGTAGAACCAATATCAGCACCCACTAATACTTAGGAGTTCTGTAAATCAGTATTTTTCAAAATTTTTATTTATCAAACAGTTGTAAATCTTTACAGGGCAAAAAAAACCCAACCACTCAAAAGGGCCAGTGTCACTGCAATGGTTTCAGTTATAACTGAAAATCATGCTAAACTTTGGATAAATCACTCTTGCTTTTATTTCCCTTATTGGTTGTTAAGTTCTTTGCATAGGTGGGAACACACGCATCTGTTCTGGTTTGTTTTTTTTTTCTTAGGGAGGTGGGTCTTAGATGCTTCCCAGTCACCTTCTGGTCTCCCATGACCACAGGACATGCCAGAGAAACATTGCTGATACCTTGATGCAGCAGCTTCTACATCCAGTGCTTCTCTAATTTAGATGTGAACTCTCTGTTGTACACCAATTGAAAAAAAACCTAAAAGCCAAAATACAGAAGTAGAACAGATAACCAATATGAAGGAGTCTTTGGGATTTAGCTAAACAAACATTTCAGGTACTCCTGGCTCTATAGCTTTACCTCTTTTCTCCTGTTGGTGAGATATTCAGGGAATTTTTTTACTTGGTTTATTTTCAAATTAAAGAAACCACAGCCGACATTGGTGTCTTGGTCAGTACTTTTGTTTTTTGAACAGTTGCCAGATTCAGGTTAGGCTTAGGCATTTTTCTGAACTTCCCTGGCTGCAAAAAAGATGGGTGGAGGTTCAGATCCATGCAGTGGGTGCCTTTTGCTTGGACTTCTGGGGAGGGCTAAACATGTTTCTGATGCTTGCAGAAGATCCTGCAGTGCTGATTATTGTCCCAGTCTGTGGGAAAGCAGCTGTGATGTGCCAGCACACTGTGAATCTGAAAGGGGTGTGGAGAGCCCTCTCTCCTGCTGAGAGCCTCTGTAAAAATAACCTGACCTCAGGGAATTTACCCAGCAAACCTCGGGGAAAATGAGCAGAGTCACCAACTATTAAGGTGAGGATGTCAAATGTATCATTGTACATCAATGTGGTTGCTATTGCTGCAATCAAGGCAAGACAGCAAGGAAAATTAGGAGAAAAAAAGCCTTTCCATCTACTTCAGCCTCACTGCCCACATTAGAAAAACAAAAACAAACAAAAACCAGTTTGTGATATCCTTGCAATGTCATGTAACTTAAATGCTGATATTTCTTTCAAAGGTTTGATCCTTGTGTAAAGTGTAAGAAGTAAAAATGTTCTACTATTTCTACAGCTCAAATTGCCTCATTCTCCTTTCCTTAGACCTTCATAAATGCTAGAATTGATTTTATATGTGTGGTGCATTATAAGAGTATTTAGTATTCAGTATTACAAAAAGATATAAACTCTTTTCTGTGAACTTTAATAATGCTCTTCACATTAATATTTTCATATGCATGCACAGATGATACATCTGTCTGACACACAGTGCAGAACTCCTGCAATATCAACATGATTGAATGCTGCCTTTACCAGAAAATGCAGAGATCAGGAACTTGCTGGAAAGAAGTCATGGAAACTTCTTTCCTCACTTCTGAGGCTGACTTCCAACAGGATTTGGAAATGGAAGTTCTTAATAGATCATTCTGCATTTAAATGAAAACACTTTTGCCCACTTTTGTGTGTAGCCACACATGTATCGGCTTAAGGCCCTGCTCTGGGTTGTCTGAGAAATGGAATTCTGTTTGATCTGGATGACTTGTACCAAAGAAAGGTATTTTAAGAGTGCTTGTAATTCTAAGATTCAAAAAATAGTTTTTGCAACCACTGACACCGACTACAGAATAATCTATAAGTAAAAGAAGCAGCACTAGTTTAGATTGCTGACCCATGTTTTCATTTCTCTGGAGGATTTTTCATGAATGTGTCTACAGTTCTTGAAACTGTTGCCTAATTACAGACGGGTTTAACAGAAGGAAGCTCCCTCAGTTAATCTCAGCAGCGTTTGAGCAGCTGATCAGGCAGAGGAGAGAGGCAGTGCCTTCCCTGGGGAAACGGGTGAATGTTGACATCAGTTGGTACCAGGTGTCAGAAAGGAAGAGAATGTTTCTGAAAATGCCCCCACTGCAGGAGAGGCCTCAGTCAGAGCCAGTACCAAAGCAGTTAACCATGGAACACACGTCTGAAAGAAACCAGGCTGGGAAATGGAGGCTGCTAGATTTATTTTGGGTGTTGGGGTCTTTGATTTCTGCTTGTGCTGCATGGAAATCACTTTAGTTTCTGTGCTATATAAGACAGAAATCAGATGCGCGCTTTTTTACAGACTCCACAAAACTGTGCATCTTGAATGGACATAAAAACATCAAATTTTGTTTCTTTGTTTTTCCCCTGTGGCAAATTATTATGAGGAGTTTCTCAAAAAGAAAAAGAAAGCAGATGAAGTATATATTTGGTGTGACTTTACAAGTAGAGAGGCATGCTGATCATCAGTTGTGGATAGAGTTTACGAGGTCAGTAGCAGGCAAAAGTATTCTAAGTGCTCAATTATGCTCTAAGTTATAGATAAATTTCTTGCAGCACTTGTGTGAATTGCTGCACATTCTCTTGGAAGAAAGAAGAGCAGTAAAATTAAAAGCAGCAAAACCTGACATATGGACATTATTTATAGGAATTGCTTGTTATACATCCAGTTGTGGACATCTAGTGTGGAAGATGTAAATATTCATTGGAGAATCACCCCTTCAAAGGGATTTTAGTGGGCAATAGGAGCTACTTGGTAACTATTGCAGAGCTGATTTGACTGATGTTTACATAAATAGAAACATCCACCAGAAAATCACTGGTTTTAGTTGAAATTCTATGACCTGGCAGTAATGCTGAAAAAACATTTGAACCCATCTGATTCATGACTAGTTGGGATGCTTACAACAGCTAGAGAAGATTTGTTGGGAAAGCCAGGTCTATCTCCAAGCTTTTTTCAGTGACAGGCTTCCTGTCAAGAGAGAGGGACAGTGGCACACCTGGCTGGGTGCACAGGACAGGCACTGCTTGCCAAGTGCATGCTGAGTTGAGGTGCTCCAGATCTAATGTATGCTCGGACTTCTACGCCCAACCTGCCAAATCCTCATAAATGCACCGTGAATTTCATGAATTTCAATAAAATAAATGCAAAGATCTCCATAGCCTCATTTACTAAGAAGGGATTGTTTTCCATGAAAGATAAGGAAGGTTTGTAGTACTTTTGTACCTTTGAATCCTGATTCAGCACTGAAAATAATCTGTGTTTGAAATACTGTGTAATGCCAGGACACTGACTCTTCTGCATTCCTTGAGTTATCCTCAGCTTTCAGAGCTGCTATCCCATTCCCATCTCATCTGACTCAAATGTCATCAGCTCCATTTTTGTCTCATTTTTACCCTCTAGCAAAGAATTTGAAGTTCACACTAAATGTATTTTATATTCATAACTTTCCTCAGCTTTAGGTTGTATGACCTGTCATCGCAAAAAATACTTTTTATATCTTTCTATCCAGTGGGGCTGTTTTGCTTTGTTCTCATATTAATAATTTTGAACTCCAGCCACGTGTGAGTTCTGGAGATGCTGTGGAGAGGGATGGGCGTTTGAGCTGTGGCTGTCCTGGCTGTCCCTCAGACTCTGACCAGGACAAGCCACAGTCACGGGCATTGACTTTTTGTTGTCAAGGAGACAATTTAGTAATTTAAATATATTTGTATTTAGAGTATGAATTTTTAATTAGTCTATAAATACATTTAATATGAAATTTTAAATTCCTAATTTTTTTGTTCTTTACTGCAACTGTTTATATTTTCTTCATGCAAGCATACTTTCAAGGAAAAGATATTTAACTGTGATCTAACTTGATGACTTCACATGGTATAGATTATTCTTTAGCAGAAGTCAATGGCAAAATCTAGTCAGATTAGAGACTGAAATATATTTTTTTTTTTTCATGTGATCAAGATTCATTTAAAATATCACATTAAATCATGTTCATTACAGTCAGGCAACATTAGTATTTGCTTCAAGGGGACTGCTCATTTGAATAAGAACATTATCCATAATCAGCAAGTCCTTTCAAAGCTTGGATCAATGCCAGGCTAAAAGTTCTCCATTCTTATCTCTTGGAGCCAAAGGAAGAAATGAAAAGAGAGGAAAGAATTACAGTAGATGTTCTTATCCACTGGTTTAATCAAGCAAGCACTTATCACTCCATTTTGTTCCAAAAAAAAGAGAAAACCTCACTTTTTGAGTCTTCTGACCTTGTAAGTTAGACAGGCTGGCCTGCAGTGAGAGGCTCAGAGATAACCTTCTCATTTCCTTTCCTGAGTTAAAGGACACATGTTCTGCACAGGGAAAAAGAGACAATCAGGGTTGGATTTACTTTAAGAAAAAGCAAACTGGTGGGAAGCATGCTGACTGACGTGAGAAAGGAGGAAATCTTCTGTTACTCCTTTTAACTGGGCCCCTGGCTCCTGGCATTGTCTGGAGGGGTGTCAGTGATACCCATGAGAGAACACTGTGATCCTTCAATTCACGCACAGAATTCACACACAGTGGCCTGGTGCAAAGATTCTGTTCATCCAGGCAGAGCACGTGCAACTGGGAGGAGAAGCAGAACCTTCCCAGTCTTTCCTGACCCTTTTCCAGTCTTCCTCAACCTACTAAGTGGTTTTACCTTCTGTGTAGGGAAAAAGGGAAAAGTTACATCTAAAAATGCAATTAAAATGAGTTTTCAAATTTAATATGCAGGACATAAGTGTGTGTGTGTGTGTGTGTTTAAGAGGAAATTAATGTTCCCTGCAGGCTGTGTTGAGGCACTGCTGGTGGCAGGGGAGTTGTAGCACCTTGAGTGCATTCATATATATCCCCACACTTCTACCTGCTAAACCTATACCATCTGGTTATTTGGGAGAGAATACTTTACGGAGAATTGGAAGGAAAAAAAATCAAATAAATCCTTTTTCTTCGTCCTTTAAGCTGCACAGAAATATCAAACTGTATTTTGACCTTATTTATCTTCATTCATTTTCTTTTACTCTTGAGGTGGTAACCTCAGCCCTAAACACCCTCTGCATTTCCATCTTTTCAATTTCCTCTCCCTTTTTCCATACCTCAGTTACTGAAGGGTTTTATGGCAGAGAGTAATTTTAATTCCACTGTGCTTCGAATAACCTCAGAGCTCGAATAGCTGTGCCACTTTATAGTATTTTCCTTGCTGCAAATAGATGCTGCATGGGAGGCTCCCTGCATGACTCAGCACTATGGAAATAAAAATGATTGGAGCACAACGTGGTTTGCAAGGACTTGAAGTAGTGTGCTGTTTAGTTCCTGGGAAGCACCAGTGAAGGGGGCAAGAAAGGAGATCTGTACCAACTGAGAGGATGGCAGAAGTACTGGAAAGAAAACAAGATTTGGAACCTTGCCACCGTTGGTACAACAGAAATAAAAATAGTGGTCGCAAATTCTGTGTATCTACCAAAATATGTGCTTGAAATATTGCCTAGAGAAACAAGTAATTTTTCACACCTACAGCTGATTCAAGATGAAATAGGTACATTTTTATTATTTTGCACTAAACGTTTCTCCCTGGCCTAATCTCAAAATCATTTCTCCTAACAAATTCATCAGTTTCAAGCTGTAGAGTCTGCTGTAATCATTGAGTCTCGTCTTTTATTATGTTACAGGTTAAATACTTATGGTATCAGTGTTACAACATCTACCTAAAAATTAAGAAATAAAAATTTGAAGTTCTGAAAAGTCTATTCCTTTTTACAAAATATTCTAAATATTTTTTTTCTCTTTTCACGTTAAAAGGATGTAGCATTTTGTAGATGGAGCTTCAATTTCCATACTTTCTCTCTTAGTTCTTTTATATCTTTTCAGATCCAAATGTCTCTCTCTAAGAAATTAACCAAATTATCATGAAAATAGATTATGATAATTGCATTTAAGTTCCCTATCCTTTGTCACTTCCTTATTGTGCTCTTTCTCCCCAGATAATCATATACTTTATGAAATGAGTATTTAGACTTAAATTAGTTGAACTTCACTGGTCCCTTTTCCAAAATACCTGAACAGAAAATAAAACCAAAATAGACATACAATTGCAGAGGAAATTTGAAAATTATCACAATAAATCAGTTTGCTGAAAAGAGAGTTTCTTGTCTTCCCTTACATCCATTTTTAAATGGCAGCAAAAGTACAGAAATCAGTTGAGTTTACTGATTTCAGACCAAAATGGTGAGGGTTATTTTCACCATGCCATAATGGATTCAAGTTGCTCTGGTTTGTATTCAGGATAAAAGGACTGTGTGGCATTTTACACTGTGCTTCTTTTGTTGATTTGGAAGCATTGCTGTTCTTCTGAGAACACCTTGAAATGGAACCCAGCTTGCAGCTTGAATACTAAGCCTGAGGCAATGATATTAGAATTTTATTTACAGAATTAAAACAGATGAGGAGAAACAAATAATGATAATTTATAGTGTTTTCTTGACTCTCAGTTCTAAATCTTATACTGTTTTATAAATTTCTGTGAAATTCTTGTCCCAGAAGGCTGCTGAACACAGCCTTTCAAAAACACTGCACACTGCTAATATTGGAATTTCTCACAAGTTGTTTTTAGGAAATCAGGTCCCCTCCACCTATGACTCAATGGGAAAGAGCAAAGCAAAGCAATGCACTTGTATCAATTCTGTCTCTCAGAACAAGTTTTAGACATTGACTCGGGAAAACCTATAACCTTTTCTCTCTCTTTTAAATGCCATTTCTTGCAGACTAAGTTAATTTGGTTTTTTTAGCCTGAAAAGTTCTTTCCATGCCTGAATGAAAAAGCAGTTTTGGAGAAATTGGATATAAGTCATTGTTTCACAGCAGAGTAGTTCCTTCTCTCATTTTCCCTTGGAGGTGCTGAGGTTTGGGTCCTGTTTTTTCCTTTTCTTTTCCTTACAAAGTCTCTCAAGGTTTTTTAATGACTTTGAGGTCAAAACTTTGCTTAATGCTGGGAAAAGCATAAAAATGTGTTGCTGTAAATGTTATTGCTGCATAAACAAGTGGTCTCTCCATTACCGTTTATTGACAGCTGGTGTGGTAGTGTTTTGTAGTCATATTTCCTAGAAAATTTCCTTCTCAAAATATTTTTTTTCTATTGCTTGAAGAGGATAGACCTCTGTCCTTGGAGCAGTTCCATTTTGAGCATCTCCTACATCTCACACAGTTCAGAAGCCAGTTGATGAAATTTCCCAGAATTTTTTCAGTTCAACTGCTTGAGCTCATAGTATTCAAAGGCATGGGCTTTAATTTTCTTAGTGGATTCCTAGAAAATTGAATTGGATTTTTGTGAATCAATCCATTACCCATGACTGGCTTGGAGATATGAATCCTTGCTGTATGAAATTCCATAGAGCTGGAGCAGCTATTTTAAATTCAGTTTATACAAGTTATATTATTTAATATTTCTGTACTTATTTCATGGCCAACACTTTACAAGCTGAAGTCATCCCTGTCTAGGCTGTTTGACAACCCACTCCTCACCAAGGAGTTGAGCATGTAACAGGTAAGCAGGTATATCTCTGTAGGTACAAAACCACCTCATGCATTACTGCTTCTTTAACACACCCAGAAGCAAACCCAAGACTTAAAGCAGAGGAGGAGGAGGATGGCAGAATACTTGCTCAGTTTTATTTAGTCCAAAAGTGGAAGGATCTCACAGATTTGATGGAGCAAATTTCACCAGAGCAATAAAAGTTATGGACCTTCCCACAGAGAAAAATTGGCAACTGACACATCCTAGGGACAGACCTGATCAGCTGGATCAGAATCATTGTTAGCCAAGTCCTCTTATCACATTCATTTAAAAATTTCTTTTTTGCTTGGCTGAAAGGGAGGAAGAACACCTTTCCTGGAATCTTCCATTTTCTTACTCAAGATATATACACTTGCAAAAGCTATCGAGCTCTTAATTGTTTTCTCCTTGTTGGTATAGTGTTGATTTGAGAATTTTCCTTTTTCCCACATAAAAATGTTATTTTCAATTACTTATTTAAAACATTTTCAGGATCATTTTATGAGATCACCAAATGTCTGGACTCCAGAAGGTTTATAAATCTCTGTGAGGCTCTCAGTCTTTTCAGAGGTATAATTGCAGATGGGCCCATCTGTTCCCATTTCATTTTCATCTTCCATGTTTATCTACCACTTTTATATTTGGCAGGATATGGATGGCAGAGAGGTTCAGCAACTGATGTAAAGGTGCTAGTGCTTGATGTATGTCAAGTCTGAAGAAAATACACCAAATTTTGAAAATTAAAAATATGTTGTAGTAATAAGTGAATAATTTCAAATTCAGAGTTTGTATATAAAAATGATGAAAACCTACAAACCAAATAGAAGTCACAAAGATAAATTAATATATAATTCATTTAAAGGATAATATGTTTTTGTTTTTTTTAGAGGAGCTAGATAGTAACACCACTTAATGCAGCTGTAAACTAATAGGGAACAAGCTGAATTCTCAACAGAGCTCTTGGAAAATGTCAAAAGTCTGGAAAACTTCTTCCTAATGCCTTAGTTTAGGCATGACAATGTTTGTGCAAGTAACATACTTGTAGGTCGTCTCTATATGTATACCAGTATAAAATGTTTTCTAAATTGGGTCATATATTTTAAGCTCTGAGAGGTGGTTTGGCTGGGTTTTTTTGTAAAGATCTTCAACTAAATCCCCACCTTTGATGATTAAAAAAAAAAAAAAGAAAGTTGAGAGAAAAGGCAGAGTAGTGGCGGAGAAAACTCTGAAGTTCACCTGCCTTTGAGGACTGCCATGGGTTGAATGTCCTTTGGTGCATTTTTGCTAATTACTAATTACATGGACAGGGCCTCACAGATTGTGCAAAGGCTCTGAGTGCCACAGTGCCCTTGGTGTGGGCACTCTCAGGGCCAGGATGAGCCTCTCCTGTCCCACTGCAAGAGCTGCTGCTGCAGGTGGAATGGGGCCAGAGGGCAGCAGTGCCTGCTCTGCACAGGAGGGAGAGGGGTAGAAGTTACCAGGTGAGGAATAGGAAAGAATCTCTGCCTCTTAGCTGACAGAACACCTGGGATCCACTTCTCCAGATATGACTGCCTGGTTCAGCAACCCAGGAAATTTCCAGCATCCTGCCTTAAATGTCCAGCACCCAATCAGAGGAACCCAGGAATTAATACAAACATAATTTTCTTTATTCCAGCCTGGGGTCCCACTCACATTGCTCAAATGAGCTGTATCAGAAAGTTATATTCAGACTACCCTGAATAAGCAGACTTGTCATACAGGACACAGCTCATAAATTTCCTCACTTTGTACACACATCTATATTTATATAGAATTAGCACAGGTTACATGTGCAACCAGCAAATACCTTGTGACCTTACAGTTTTGATAACCAAATTACTCATGAATGACAGAATCTTTAGCACATTATTAGCCATCCAATAAAATGTGTCTTTCTCATGTGACACATAATATATTTTTGGGGGATGGGGCACCCTTCTAACTTTGCAGCCTTCAATATTACCATACAATGTAAAACAGCTGTTCCTGAACACAGGCATACTGGTGGTGATATTCTAAACAAGGAGTCCAAAGTAGAAAATCCTCTCTCAGCTGATGACAGTTGGAGGGGGAGGATGGTTTGTTTCTCTTTTTGAGATATTCTGGCACAACATGTTCCAAGCTGCACAGGGAGGCAGATCAGCAGATGGAATGTAGGTCAAGCAGGTCCATGGCATGATTCATCACTTGACTGCTATAACCTTCTTAATGGATTATTTGCTTTTTTATTCTGCCAAAAAAATTCCAATTTCCCTAATTTTTTTGTAGTTTCTGAAATTGAGGAACCTCAATCAGTTGAGTACAGTATTAGGATTGTCCCTGTTTTACAGGCTAGGGTGTGACACATGGAGATTATTGCCATGTCCAGTTACGTGAGAGCTGAGTTACCTCTGTGAGACTTTGGTGCTGTTATTGTCAACTTCCCAGGTGTTGGGGCAACATCCTGGGCTAAGGTTAGGACATCCTGAGCTAAGGTTAGGCCCATTTTGGGCTCATCTTGGGCTAATAGCCCTGCAGTCCTTTTTTAGCAAGGAACACTGACACCAGCCTTGCTAGGTCTGAAACAGGTGTGATTTGCTCATCACTCAGATTCATCATCCAGTTTAGGAAAGTTCTGCTCACAGCTGTGGAGGGGCATTCTGTGAAAAATATTGCTGTCTGTCTGTTTCACAAATATCCCCTCCTTGGCCAACTTTTGGCCCCAAGTGCTGGGCTGGAGGTGCCTTTACCAGGGCCATGAGGGCTATTCTCCTGTCCCTGTGCAGAGAGGGACTGAAGTGTGCCAGTCACTCTGCTCTGCTCTGCAGTGCCCTGGCACACAGGCTGCAGGACACCCCTGTGCTTGTCTGCTGGGCTCTGCAGCTCTGCCCTGTCTGCAGGGCTGCACTTCTCACATCACACAGCTCTCTGATCCGAAGGAATGATCCTCTGAAGTACATTTACAGGCTTTTTCTGCTTGCAATATCTATTTAGGTATGTGCACAGTCCTCAGCATCATATAATATTTTTTTCAGATTATTTTTATTGCCTACTCTCCTTTATAGGTACAGAATGGAAATAAAAGACATCTGCTTGAGGGCAATAAAAGACATCTGCTCGAAGACTGCCATGAGTCAGATCCCAGCTGAGTATTTCAGAGTCTTGCTCTGGTCACCCATCCACTTGTCTCAGAGTGAACTGCCCTTCCTTCTCTCTCCTAGATTACTGGAGTGCCTCATTCTTGCAAGTCTGCTTCCACTCTATCCTGCAAGCTTGAACATAGACTATATAAAATTAGATTGGTAAAAAAGAAATAAAATCACCAAAAATATACCTCTTCTTTTCAAGGAGACCTATCAAGGGCCTCTTCTTGTCAAGGAGAGACTCGTTATTCTGAAATACTGACCTAATTCTAACCTAATTTCCTAAGAATTTTCTTTCTCCTGAGTGGTTTCCAATTGATGCACAATATCACTGCACCATGCAGCATTTAACCTCTCCCTAATTGCCACTAATGACACATTACTGCACCAATAGTTTTGTAATAGATTGAATGATGAGTTTAGCACAATTCCTGGAGTAGTTCTCTCCCACTTCTTTATCACAGAAAGATGATAAAACACATGCAATGTTTCTAACTGATGACCTTTTTGGTTTTGGAGTTGGCTGATTATTTGAAGGCAGTGTTCTTGATCTGAACATATTAGAATGCTTTGTCCTCTATAAAGACATTTGACATCCTTTATAGAGCACCTGTCTCACAGTATCCTTTTCTTCCCTCTAGCAATGGCTTTGTGACTTCTGTGTTTGTTAGAAGTCAGACTGAAGCCCTTATGTGGTAATTTGTTGGGATTCAAGATAAGAAATATTAATTAATTTGGCAATGACTCCTATTTTTCTGTCATGTGTTCGAGTAAAAATAAATAATAACAGCCTTTGTCTAATGGAATGAAATTATTGAAAATTATTATCAATGTACAAAAAGGATGTCTAAATTGAAAGATTAGGTCTCAGGTGGTTCTATAAGGCAATACCAATTACAGTGTTAAAATCTCCACAATTACCTCTGTTTCTGAGAAGATCAAATGGACTGAGAAGATGCTTGGGCTTGCCCAAAAGTTAGTATAGATTTATTTTTTTACAGTTAACAAAAGAAGTCTTAAACATATATTTTCAAAGATGTATATATATTTTCATTAAATTTATTCATTCTACATTATCAGGTAATAAAGACGGCAATTCATTGACATCTTCCACGTTTCTGTGTAATGAAAATTCAGCTGTGAAGTTTCAGATTCCTGAGTGCTGCCCTAATGGGCACCATTTAATTAAATGGTCCCTGCAACTCTGTCAGCGATCCACCTGCTGCAGGCCCTTTCCATTTGGCAGTCTGCAGAGGAATAGAATGAGATACAGAATAAAACGCACAATTTTCTGCCGTGAGAGCTTGGGGTTTGTACATTGCTCAGAAAAGTTTTACCGTGCAGGATGCAGGACTGGCAGTTCTGGTCCTCTCCACTGGAGGACAGCCGGCTGTAACATCCAGCTCCCCGCTCTGGCAGCTGGGCTGGCTGGAAACAATCTGCCTCAGTTCCTTCAAGGGAGGGAAAAGCATTAGCATTCCTACAACAGAGTTCTGAGGTTTAAGCCAGAGGCATTATAGGCATATTTAAAGTGTTCCACAAAGGCAAAGTGAGAGCCTTCTCCAGCCTTATGTCTTCTCCATGATACCTGGTGATGGAAATTGTCAGTAAAAATAAGAATCTGGCCACAAACTCCAGGAAAGCAAAACATCTCTGTAGAATTTGGGCAGATTTTTAGAGAAACTATCCAGGGGTTGGCTGGCCAGTAAAGTACTGAGAAGGGAAAATTATCCTTTTTGCTAAAGCTGGAAGGAAAACTGAGGGAACCAAGAAAGAATTGAAGACAGAGTTGTAGCTAAATACACTGTAAAAAACCTGCTGTGTTTTACTCAAGGTCCTGATTCACCTCAAAATGATAAGAAAGAAATGCAAAGGCTTAATAAAATTGGATAGATCACCAGGACATTGCAACTTATTGCCTAGTGGTGTTTGCTTTAATTGTCAGCTGAGTTGTAATTCTCCTTACAGAATCCAGTCAGCCCCAGTCCCAAACCTGCAGAATTTAATGGAGTCTTGTACCCAAGAGTCTGTTGAGTGTGGAAAGTCTATTATGTTTTTTAAGTTTGTTTTGTTTGAGGGGTTTGGGCTTGTATATAAAGAACAACGTTTGATGTGCCTGAGTGCACACTTAAATATTTCATTCTCATCAAACAACTTTCCTTACAGCTTTTTCCTGCAGCATGTGTGCATACAAGAGTTTGAGGGTTCTCACTTTAATTCAGAAAGCACCATGGGGATGTGCTCACCTTTATAGCCTGCATAGCAAAAGGATGATATAATGGTTGAATTAGTTGGATTTTAGGGCTCAAACTTGAGTTCAAACATTAATGCAGATTTCCTCTCTGACCTTGAGTAAATCACATGTAATCTCAGGCTCCATTCCCCTGCCTGCAAGCTGAGGGTGCTGCTCTGCTTGACAAGCAAGAGCTGTATCAACTGTGAGGTGTTTTTGTAATGGAAACTATGAGTATCCAGATACTCAAACCTATTCACAGCCTAACAGGGGATGCTTATGGACTCTGTCTGCCCTCTGCACGAGGAAAACATGAATTTAGAAGTTACAGTGCAAGATTTGTCTCTGTAAATACTCACCCAAGTATCTCTGAAGCATGATCATTCTTTTTAAGACTGTATCAGATAATGGAAAAAAACCCAACTCTTAGTGTTCCTTCTACAATCTAGACAAGGTTTTTAATATCTTTCATGTAGGAAGCATTTTTTCTAAGCTATCTAAAAATTAATTTTATACAAATGCATGATAAGTGAGGAGAGAGGTCCTGCAAATGGGTTCTAAGGAGCTGAAGTTCCTCTTTGGTTATGTAAGGTAAATACTGGAGTGGTTTCATTTTATCTTACATCTACAAAAAAGGATTTATTGTTCTTTCCTTGCTTCTCCTTGTCAATGACAAAGAATTGAGAGATTGAAGTCTATCTTAAGAACCTCAATTCAGTAGAAAATTACACTTCAAGGTAGAGGTAGGCTATTTAATTCTTTCCAGATGCAATTTTTTATTCTAGCATTATTCAATATTGCATACTCAGACACTGTGCTAAAAAAAAAAACGACAAAACCTCAGCCTAAATTGAAAATTGATTCATCTTCTAAAGGAGAAAACAGTTTCCAGTAATTGAAAGGATGTCATTTTCTGCTTTGGATCTTTCATTATCATGGTCATATTTCTTAATACATGCTGGCCTGACAGCGTGTTCTTGAGATCCTCAGAAATTGCTATAGTTTGCAAACACTTGTTTTTATTAGCACATTCCAGTTTCACAAAATACACTTGGCTGAATATGTGCTAGCATGGGCAGTAGCTGTAAAATACTGATTTTCCCTGTCATCTCAGAGCAGTTTCATTCTAGCAGCTGGCATGTCAGATGCTCCCTTGCCATGTGCTTGGCTGAGGGAAGAATTTTGGGACTGCCACAAAATTTTGTTTACTGGACCGAGAGGTTCATGAGATACCAGGTCCTTGTTTTACTTTTGCTATAGAAGTCTGTGATGCTTGATACACAAAAGAGGCATTTAGAGTCCCTCTTGTACCACAGATACATCAGCATTAGTCCACCCCAAGACATTCAAATAAATATCAGATGCTTCTCAGAAGGCAACATGGTATTTTGCTTCAGCATTTTCATGTGTTCCCAAGTATGTGGAAGGATGAATTCTTTTAGAACTACTACTGAACTATAGAATTTTTCACTGTCAAAGAATGGTTGAAATTCCAACATGAAATTTCTTTTCCAGATCACATGGATTCTTTCACTGAACTGTGATCATTTTTGATTGGCTTGGGTTAAGGCTGTAATGTACAGAGGGGCTTTTGATGTGGCAGTATAAGGGAAAGTATTTCAGCAACAGGGCTGAAAGTCTGTGCTAATCATAAGAACAGTTGTATCATTTGACATCAAAAGTCAAACCCTTTTGCTGTATTTGCATGTACAGTCAGGTTTTGAAGCTATCAAATTATGAACATTACTGTAAAAAGGCAAGTACACATAGCCAGAAACTAGCAAGTAAAGAAATCTGTAACACAAACATAAAAACTGTACTCCTTTAGAAAACTTTGCTGTATATAAATGACAAGCTTCCATACCACTATTGTAGCAATTGTTATGCAGTGTGACCAGCAGGAAAAGGACACAGTGAAAGTCACACCTTTGGAGTCAGAAATAATCACTGTCAGTAACTGTCACTGCCAAAAACCCAACCCAGAATAGAATCAATTTCAAGATCCAATATACCCTAATTGATTTCTTTCTGCTTCTGTCCATTGAAGTATTTGTTTATCTCTTCATATTATCATGTAAATCAATCTTTTCCATATATTCATCACATATACACACATGTAAGTATTAGATACGTATATCCACATACACATTTCATAATGAAGCATCTGGAATTCATGAATGAAAGTTAATATCTCCCAATGAGTTTTTTTTCTCTGTAATTTGTAGGAATCTCAAATTGTTACTCCCAAATAAGCAGCAGAATCCTATTTTCAGTGAATACAATGACAGAACCCTGTTTATTTCAGCAGGGGTAGAATTGATTTGCAAACCAAACTGTTTCTTGCTTCTTTCACCTTGTCAAAAAGCCATGTGCTCTGCAAATAACAAACACGGTGTATTTTAATAACTCAGTGATGCCTCTTCCAACCCTAATTGTTTTAATAGCTGCAATCACAGCACTGTAACCCCTGCAACTCAGAGTTCATCTGAAGCATTAAGTAATAGGAACCCGTGTAGAGGGCTGTCAATAGGTCACCTGTATGATGCCCTGCTCTGTTCCAGGCCCAGTCTACAATTCTGATGAGAAAGAGATGGTTCATAAGGAGTTCCCCCTGAAAGGGCTGAGTGATGTCAAGCAAAGAATCTGACCCTGTTCGTGTGTATTCTAACGGAGTGTGCTCTCTGCAGCTCCAGCTTTGCCAAAGGATTGCAAATAAAATGAGTGGAAGGAATTAATTTGTAAGTTGAGTGGCATAGGATACAGTGCCCCAGAAGAATTGAGGTTAATATGGATTAGATTTTTTGATAGGGAAGCCTATTAGGAAATCAGAATGCTGATTTCAAGCATACTGAACCCCAGAGTTTTTAATGGTTAAGTTCTAAAGGCAAGTGTCCAAGCACATTACTGAAGAATGTCTTTGCTTAAATGGTAGCTCTCTTCCTTTGTGACAGAGAGCTGGAAGAGCAGAGCAGCTGTCAGTCTGAGATGCAATCAGTCTCCTACAACATATGCTTCATGACATGCAGAGAGTGGGACAGAAAATAAACATCATGGAGATTTTCCTGGCTGAGAGAACATGCAATACAGAAAAAACAGACTGGCTAAGTAGATTTATTTAAACAGTTAGTGAAGCTAAAGTTTTTCACACAACTCCATTTCAGGCTCCATACTCAAAATAATTTCAATGCCTTTTGAGGCTGATACTAACAAAGGTAAGAATAATGTTTAGTAACAGGAAATAAAATAGATTTTGTCTTGACAACAGAAAAAAAATAGATTTTGTTTTGACGTTCTTAAACCATATGTTTCAAGTTTTCATTTTGCTGTGACATTTCAAAATAATATTTAACTAAATTCGTTGCATAAGGAGTCAGAATTTGGAAAAAGTATTTTAACAGAACAAGATAATTTGTCAACTTCCATCATAGCTTTTTTTACTAGTGCATTTGGATAGGAAACAAAAGTAGCAGTTTTGTTCAGATGTACTCCAAGCAGATTGTTTTCTCTGAGTGTGTTCCTCTTCATACCACAACAAGTAAGAAACAAGTTCATTGTACAAATGCTTTGACTGGGCACTACCCAGTGCTACACAGAATGGCCAGACCTCAGCCTCAAATTTCCCACTGTTTTCTTTGATACCACCCCCTAATTACGAAGTGAGTTCTAATAAATGTAATAGGTAAATTTAGAGCAAAGTGTCCTTACTATAAAAGGGTTAATTTTTGTTTCAGTGCAGTCATAGTAACAATCTCAGATATATTTGTTGCTGCTGCCAACTGAGTGTTATGTAACTGTGAAAGTATACAGTCAGGAAATTCATATTTCTGTTAAAAGTCGAAAAGTTTTAAGCTGCCTATCATAATATTGACTTTTTTCTAATACTATCTGCTTTAGCAGAGATTAAAATAATGTGGATCAATATCTTTTGTGATACTTATGTCTTGCCAAAAGATATCACAAGCCCTGGAGAACAAGATGGCAGAGTAATTGATTTCCTTGTCTATTAAGTTTGCAGACCAAAGCCCCACATGGTGCAAGCATCCTTCCTTACAGAACTACAGGGATAGTCCAGCATCCAAACTTTGCTTACAGAAACTGCCTTTAATATTTTTTGAAGGTAAAATGCATTCTCTTGGGCCTCTAGTGGGTTTCAGAAAAAACACTCCTACCTAAACTCTTTATGAATCTCTTGTCTGGAAATTTGATTAAACCGAACCCAAATCTAGTAATCTAAATAATGTAATTTTTTAAAATACCACTGGTCCCAATACTGAGTCCTGAAAATACTATGATTAAAGTATCTTTTTCTGAATCCTGAGGTGCTGTTGGTGTCCAGGATGAGTTGCTTTGTCTGTACAGAAATAAGGATGCAATCAAAACGCTGTAAAATGATGACAAAGGACTAAAATTTTACAGAATTGAATGACAATGGTCATGTAAGGAAAAACCCTGACAATGCAAGCAGCATAGAAATACAAATTTAAACATTAATTAATGAATGTAGCATTAGTAGATACAATTTTTGTGAATCTCCAACTTGCTAATTTTCAAATTATAGATTGTTTGTTTAGCGTACTTCATTGCCAGTAAAACTTTTCCTTTAAATACAAGTTTATAAGGCAAATTACCCAACTGTGAAATTGGAAGCTCAACTGTTTCAGCACATCCCAATTTTTTTAAATGTTCCCCACAGTAATCTGCACTTGTCTTTATAGTGCTTACAACTGAAAAGGATTATCTAGTCAGAATACATCAGTATATAATAAATGTGCCTCGTTTCTTCTGCAGTCCTTAAAGCTGACAGCCAAAATGAATGTTTGTCTCAGCATTGGCACCACTGGTACTTTTGTAGAGACTATTTCATGGTCCATTGGACCCTAAAGGACATGGTTTTTAAAGGCATATTATCAAAAGGGATGAAGCATGCCATCAGAGTGCATATCAGTATGTTTTGAACTTAAGGGCAGTGGTATTGCTTAGTGGATATTGTAAGGCTCTCTAGTCAAAATGTATTAAAACTAATCTTTATACTTCTCAGCTTCTGTAATTGTTTTTTTGTCTAACCAGTAAATACAGGTCATGCAAGGCCCTTGTACATCTTCAGTAACTTTGAAAGGACAGAAAAGTGCTTTATATTCAAGTAATTTATTCTGTCTCTATACATGTAGAAAACCTACTATCACCACAGCTGTTATACTAATAGGCTACAGTGCCACATTAATTAGCTGTGAAAGCAGCACAGCTCTGAATCCCATTTTGCTGATTTATGTGGAAAAAAAGAAAACCAATCTACATTCCTTTAAAAGTATGCAGATTCATTGTTTGGGATATTTCCATGAAGTAATCAGCTTTCTTGGAAACAGCTATTGAGCTGCCCAGTGCAAATTTCTGTACCTTGGAGGTGGGGGGCTCATCAGAATATTCATTGGTCACCTCACAGCTATGGTAGGATTGTGTGGGCAGTGCCTAATTTGATCCAGATTGCAGCAGTGCTCACTGGGTGAGCTGCACGGTCCTGACAGCTTAACTGTCAGATAAATTGCTGCAGTTATAGCACATGAGCAAGCCCATAAGCTGATCATATTAATATTACAGAAATATGACACCAAAAACTAATAATGTTCTTTGAGGCATCTGGACAGAAGCAAAATCTAATCTTGTCTAAAAGATCTCCATTAGCAGTAATCATTCTGTAATATGATCAACATATTCTTGTCAAAGCAGATAGTACTGTGCAGCATTAGGAAAACTGATTAAACATGGCATGCTGTTCTAAAATAAACCTTCAACTTTGGGAATCCAAGCCTGCTGATTACACTGGATTTGTTGGCTAAAACATGTCCAAGCCATTTTTAAAATAGCTTCTTCTTGTGATTTTTTCTCAGTGAGAGAGAAATACACAGCAGTAGAAAAGGAATCAGAGTCAGAGGTTAGGTCCTATAGAATTTGAACTGCTTGGGGAGGGGGAAAAAGCCCAAAACACCTGAGAAGAGTACAATAGTACAATAATCTTTTATTTCTCCCAGGTAAATGCAGGTTTATACATCCTTTGCTTGTAATACCTTGTGATATGATAGCACAATCAGCCAGAGTCCCTCCAAGGATGGCACTTTCTTATAGCTGAAGAATAAACACATCAAGAGCACATATGACTGTCAACTTCTTTGTTAAAAAGAGGCTTTACAATTTGGTCTAAGCCTTTGAAAGTTTTTTGATGATTTGCTGGGAGTTTATGCTGTGGAACATTTGGTCCATGATCCTCTAATGTTCCTTGCAACCACAGAAGTTAATGAATTTAAAAGTGAGAATATACCTGGGCATCAAGCACCATGCATTTTTTCCTCACTATTGTTGCTGTGGTCCAGGAAAGTGCTATGAATGATGATCTAGAACAATGCAAAATCAAGAAAGAGCTGTAATTTACAAAGCATGAGAATGTGTTTTTTTGATAATTGGGGTTTTTCTGTTTTGGTTCGGAATTGTTGTGCTTTTATTGGTTTGGAGTTGGTTTGGTTTGTGGGGGGTTTTTTGTTGTTGTTTTTTGGGTTTTTTTTAATATTTAACTAATTCTTCTCTAAAATCTCTCAAGTACAGCAGAATCCAGCTGCTCTCCCAGGAGAGTGCATTCAAATGCAGAACACACAGACTCTAATTTAAATTATAATTGGGAAAATATTTCTCCAGCTGTGAACTGGTTTCCTTTTTGGAGTTGTAAAAGAATCCAGACAGATCTGAAGAGCTTTAGTCTGCAGCATCTCGGTTCCTTAAGGCTGAGAGGGTTTTTGACAGGCTGTAATTACAGCCTGTAGGTGTTTACTTTGGCTGGAAAATTACTGAGCACCTTGAACAGCTGGCAGCAGCAGTTTCTCTAGAGAAGGAAAACGAGCTACAAAAGGTGCAGCAGATCAGGATGGTGGTTTCTGCTTTCTTGCATGGAGGAGCTGAGCTGTGGCTGGTTGGGGACCCTACAAATAATGATGAGGTGGAGCAGGGGAGGAGGGCAAGGCATGATGTGAAAGACAGGTTTGTTTCCTTCTTGGGAAATGAGGAGTTGCAACCTCTTGGGCTGCATTTCAGAGATGGAGCCAGATGGACCCACCGGTGCTCCTGTGGCTGCCTCCCCTGCATGACAAAGGGCTCGAGTTAGTGCAGAACTGTTAACTCAGCAGGGTCTGAAGTGCTGTAGAAGTACTTAGAAGAGAAGAATTATATGATTTGCAGACTTGAAATAGGTTGTGAAAGTCTGAAGACAAGATGGAAATAGCAAGATGTGCCTGCTTCTGTGTAACATGAATTAATTAGTGGTAGTTTTATTTGAGAACTTGACAGTAATTGCAGTGTTAGACTAAGGTGAGAGCAAAGCAGTGAATCCAGGGACAACGAATTTGAGAAAGTCAAAAAATACAGCCTAAAATAATATACCCACACATAATGAAGAGTCTGGGTCCAAAATCCAAGTGAGATAATTTGGTTATTTTCTGTGATGTAAAGACAAAGGCAGCAACCATCAGATAGAAAGGTAGCATGTCTTCAGCATGCCTTTTGTATTTTCCTTCTCTCAGCCATTTTGAACTGAACATCAAATGTTTTTTGTTCCCCTGATTAAAAGGAGAGTTGTTACATTGGGATAAAGTATTTCCCAGTATTTATCCTTGTAAAGTGAAATATAGGGCTAAGTGCTGTAAAGTCTCAGAAAATTAAGTTTGGTTTCTGCTGGCACGACCTTGTCTAACAGGATGGGCATCTGTATCATGGTGCTATACTGTCCTCCTGAGAGAGATGCCTGGTTTTTACAGCAGCACAGCTACTTCCAAGGTGAAGGATGTTCAATGCTAAACCATAAATTCAGCAAGCCTACTCTGTCACAAGAAACAAATTCAATTTTACAGTAAAAATTGTACACTGAGTATCTGTGCTTCTAAAATGAAGATGGGCTGGTGATAAATGAGATCAGGGCAATAGATGTCAGATCCTCTAAATTATATGGACTAGACTGCAGATAGCACCAGACACTGAAGTGAAAGGAAATGAGAGTGTACTCACTCATATTAATATTTCTGTGCTAAGTATCTTTTAATTTCTGTGTGTGAAACAGATGAGAAAAGCTTCTCTTTCCCCCTGCAGTGCCCACCCTGGCTCACAGGAGGGACAGGGTTTGCTGACCAATGCCAGAGTGTCCCCCTGGCACATTTCTGCCCCTTCACTAGAAGCAGAAGGCAGCTGCCCCTCAGACAGCCCAGGCCAGCCTGCCTCCCATCCTCACCCCCTACAGACCAGCCCTTGCTCAGCCTGGGCCAAGAACCAGTTTTAACCTCCCAGTACAATGACTCACTTTTTAACATTTTTCCCTGAAGGTTTAGCCCTTAAAAGTTAAGATCATAAGGTACATCATTTAAAAATGATTTTAAACTAGAAATAATGTTTCAGTAATATCTTTTTAGAACTAATAACTCACTCTATAATGAAATTTTAACTCCACCAACTGAATTAACACAAAGGAGCAGGGATACTCAAACAGAAAACCCCAATTATTTCACTTTCTCTTCTGTCTGTAAAATGTAATAATTCCCTCTTATTAAGGCAGTATATTTCAGAGGAATTAAAATTTATACAGAATGAATAATATCTTAAAATATCATTGTTTCTTGGATATTTTCACTGAGAGAATTATTGAGCAAATCTTTCCTTGGAAGATGTAGATGCAGAAAACTTAAAAAGCACAGTGTGCTCTCCATAGTAGGAAAATGCTGATAGTGGCTTCACAGATATTTATCATAAATATATAGGAACAGATTTTTGCAATTTCAACTCTATGATTTAACCTGTGCTTTAATTCTTACAGTATATATTCTCTGGGTGGAAATTTTAGATTTTATTTAAATAATATCAAATCAAGCTGTTCGTGAGAAAGGGAAAAGACATTACCTAAATTGCTCTTTTGTATTTTGCTTTTTTAGTGAACAGAAACAAACAAGTAAAAATGTAAGTTTTCATAGTAAGGGGAAGAAAGCGGGAAGAATAGAATTTCCTCAGGAAGAAAATGCTATTTATACAACCAGATGTTTAAATTACACACTAAAACATTTTTGTACTAATTCAACTCCTTAGCAGGAAATCATCTTTGTGAGTAGTTAAAGTGAACTTTCTTCAGTGGGCCACGTGGGTTAACATGACAAAACAGCTCAAATTGCAAATGTGTTACTGATAATTCAACACCCAAAATGCTGGAAATAACCAAATTTTTGAGAAAAAAATACTTAATGTTTTTAGTTATTTTAGTAAAGACTTGTGGTCCAAAGGCTAATTGTAATTGCTTTTGTTGAGTTTACTTTATATGATATTTTCCTCCTTTATTTAATTTTAAATTTCTTCAGAAATTGAGAATAAAGGCTTGTTCCAGTGAAGTGAAGCTAAGCTAATACAAAAGTTAATGAAATTAATTAAGAGTTTGTGTTATAACCTCTAAAAGAAAAGTGATTCAGGAATGTTTTACACATTTTTAGAGGATTGTTGGATGTTTCAAAAATGCAGGAAGCTTAACAAACTGACTCAAAGGAGGCAGTTTTTAAATACTGTGCACCTACAAGGGACTTGCTACACTAAAGAGTTTGGCATTTGGTTATTCCTAAAAAATTGAAGTATTCTGGGGAAATTCCATGCTTCTTTTGAGGTTTTTTAGCCACTTTGCCTGGCTGAGGTCTGATGCTGAGGTCTATTGATCTCCATTTGAGTTGTTTCAGCAGTCACAGTGATGGCAATGGCCAAGGGACCATTTCTGAAAAATACTCCTAAGCTCATTTGATGATTGAAGGCAATGGAATAAGAATTCTGATATTGTAAAAGACTCTCTTGTAAAAGACTCTGTGTGACATGCATGGCTCTGAAGTCCCTGGAGAGACACTGACCCCAAGGCAGTGAACAGCTCCAGGTGTGTTCCTGCATGTCTCATGGTGAGCTTGGTGCTGTGATTTTCCCGGTGGGAGCTCGGACGGGCTGGGGGCACAGGGGAGCTGCTGGCAGTCAGGGGCACCCAGGAGGGCAGAGATGTCCTCACCTGGGGCTGCCAGATCCCTGCCAGGTGCCCTGCTCCTGCTGCAGCTCAGCACCAGGGCTGGCTGACATTGCCAGCCCTGCTGGGGCAGTGTGGGCTGGGAGAGCATCCTCAGGAGGGATGGCCACGGGCTGGGCTGGGTGTGCAAGCTTCCAGAACTCTGTAGCATCCATTTAAAAACTAGTATTCCTATGAAAAGAAATAGGGTTCAATTCAGGTTTAAGGGATGCTTGGTGCTGTAATTTTGTTCACAACTCTTTTTTTTTTTTTTCATTCCATGAATAGTAGAGTTTAATGGAGTTAGAATAAAAAGCTTGATTGTAATGAAAATAATTTTGAGTATAAAGTGAGTGCAATTAAAATCTAAATACATAAATAATTGTTGTAATTAAAGTGGGGTTTTTTTCCTTCAGAATACACATACTAAGGTGTTTTTTTCCCCTATTCTGATTTTTAAGATTAATTGAAAATGTAGGCTACATCACACTGAGAAAAGTATCAACAAGAATTTTTTTTTATTTTACTAAATCTTCAGCAGTTACCCAATGGTCTTGTTTACTTTTCATATTGCAAATTTTTTTTTATTATGTATGTCTGCACCATCTTCATTAATGCTCCACCTGTTTTGCCTGGTTAATATTCATAGCAGTAAGTCATCATTTCTTGATTGATAAGTGATTTAATTAATTCAGTATATTTTATTTAGTCAGAGCTTCATTTTTAGGACCAGTTGTCTATTAAAGTGTGCAGGAGATGACACAGGAGGAGAGAGGGAACATGGAAATAGAAAGACCAGACCTCACTCCTTGCAGAGCCTTGTTAGTGTGGGGGATTTGTCTGGGCAGAGCTCATGGCAAGATGAAGTGTGAGCTGCTGTGGATTTATCTCAGTGCCCTGGGGCCTGCCCCCGTGGCAGGTGACACTGTCACCCTTCTCCAGGCTCAGCTGCACAATTCAGGACAGACACCATGAGGATCACATTTCTTGTGTGAAACTGAACCTGGAGAATTCAGTAACAGCGTGAAGTGGACAAGGGATGAAGGTTTTTGCCAGTGCACCAAATTGACCTTCTAGATGTATTACACAAATGTGCCAACAGATTTAATAATCCAAATGATTTTTTCTGTCAAAAATCAAAATTTTGAAAGGTTGTAAGACAAATTAGTGTTGACTTATTTTTGTCTCCATTCTGTAAAGTTTACTGATTAAGTAGTGTAGTGATGAGACATTATAAAAAGAAGACATACATTGTTTCCAAAAGTTCATGGAATTACAGACATGAGAATTGGAGTAGTTTGTTAGGTATATTAAGTTGCTAATGAACCTTTAAGTACAGGATTGCTGTCATGCATACAAGTTATATATTTTTTCACATTCATAAGTCAATAATCATACTCTGATCTCTAGTTCTGATCTTCTACTGAAAAAGCACTTAAGTGCTAATTTGCATTGCTAAAACTGGAGATTTTTTTATAGGTTGCATTGACTTGAGCCAAGGAAATAATGGTTTGAAATGTTCCCAGCATGGTTTGTAATGCTACAGCATTGCAGCTTCTGGTACATTACAAATGAGACAGACAAGTTCAGCAGACAGAGAGTACAAGAGATGCTTGAGGACAGCTCAGATTCAGAGACTGGGAAAAGGCATAAAAAGAGATAAAAAGAGAAAGATTCCTTTGTTTATTTGTTGGTGCATTCCATGACCAACATGAACTGGGTGTGCAAAACAGACCTGACAGCTTTGCGTGGGAGGCAGGGATGCCAAGATGTTCACAGTAAAGAGCTTGCTAATTTGCAGAAGGAAGAGTTGACCTGTGTTGACTCTCTACATGTATTTTTATTTCAATCCATGAAACTTTGAAGCAAATGGAATAAGGAAAATCTCTTCCCAAGAGAAGAACTGAAGAGATAGGCTGAAGCTAAACTAAGGATGAGGATGCTGATCACTATGTGCCATGAGGGTCTGCACTGTCCCTTGTAAATAAATGTCTGCTGTCCAAGGGGAACTCTCAAAATGAAACCTTCCCCTTCTGTTAACTCAAAAAAAAAAAAAATTGACCCATTGCTCATTCACTGTTCTGAAGGATTTTATCCTTGAACACTCTAAGCCACACTGAGTGCTAAAGGATTTCAGCTGGTTGCCTTTTCTAGTCACACTGAACCCCAGTGCCTGAGACCAGCACTCCTGTGAGGAACAGGGAGATTCATTCCCTAGAAATGTTGTGCTAAGGAGCTTAGCCGGAAAACATTTCACGTAGATAGCAATTTGTCATTAAAACTGAAGTAGAGAAAGCTAAGGTTAAATGAAAAGCATTGAAGCTCTTATCAGGATAAGCAACATATTTTTCATGTTGGAAAAGCATGTTTAGACATTGAGTAACTGATGTATTTGGTTCTCATAGTGCACTGTAAATGCAGATAAACTTGATAAGCAAAGACACGTGTGCTGAATAAAAATGTAGTTTACAATTTTTCTCCCGAGGTAATGACTACCTAGTCATCCTCCCCTTCCTCAGCAGCATCTGTAAGGCTTCTCCTCCATTCCCACTCACAGTGACAGTGCAAGTTGTTCTACTTATTATTCTTGTATTGCCAGCACTGCGCCTGTCATCCTTAATGATGTATGGCCTCACCTTAGTGGTGGTTAATCTAATGATGAACTAGCTCCCTGGAGGTTACAGGCACCATTTTCACTGTTTCTAGCAGCCAGCATCACATGGTGATGAATATTTCCTCACTTCCCCGACTATGTGCACATTTATAGAGGGGGGAAATTATAGCTAGTATATAAAATTATAGGTATAGCTTCAACAATAGTGATTTCTTGGCAAGGCATTCTTGGTGTCTTGTGTACCTCATTCTACAATTAGACAATATTGGAATGAGAACGAATTAATTCACGAGAGTGACAAAATCCAGGGGTGGCTCCAGGACTGAAGGTCCTGAAGCGAGAAGTAAAATCAAGATTCATCACTTAAATATCTCACACAAAAGCCTATTGAAGACTTAAAACATTCAATCGATCCAAAGCTGCGTTTTCCAGAAGTGAAACTATTTGACTAAAAACCCCTGCTCTATAAGAAGACAGGCTGAGAACTGGAACTGTTCAGCCTGGATAAGAGAAGCCTCCAAGGAGACCTTAGAGCCCCTTCCAAAACCTAAAGGAGCTACAAGAAAACTGGAGAGGGACATGGGCAATGGCTTCAAACTGAAAGGAAGTAGGTTTAGATTAGAAAAAAGGAAAAAATTCTTCTCTGTGAGAGTGCTGAGGCCCTGGCACAGGTGCCCAGAGAAGCTGTGGCTGCCTCACCCCTGGAAGTGTCCAAGGCCAGGCTGGATGGGGCTCTGGGAAACCCGGGATAGTGGAAGGTGTCCCTGCCCATGGCAGGGGTTTGGAACAGGTGATGATCTTTAAGGTCTCCTCCAACCCAAACTATGCTGTGATTCTATGGTTAATTACTCTTTTGGCTGATTTTGGCTGGATTTTCTGCTTTTGAATATGATTTTAATGTTTTCCTTCATCTCATCTATTTCTGATACAAACTTTCTGTTCTGTGATTATACTAGAGATGTTTAAACTAAATTTCAAATATTCCAAACCCTATCAAAAGTGCAAGTATTTTGAAATGGAAATTTTATAAATTTTATAAGACTGCTTAGATTATATAGTAATAAATTTTTATATAGTAATAAATTTAATGCCATATTAAAGTCATCTCTTGGTCCAAATGCCTCACCCAGCGAAATCTGGTGAACATTCCCTTGTTGTTTGTAATGTCTATGGACTTCACAGAAGTTTATCCATATATATTTTTTTAAATAAGGTTTATGTTTAAGAATTTCCCAGTCAAGTAATGCATATTTTATAAACAGCAAAAATTAGATAGAAATTATGAAACTATTTTTTATGAGGTGTTTTCTCAGATTTAGTTACCCATTCTTTTCCCGACACTTTTTAAGACTGGGCTGTTTTAGTACCTTTGTTCTTAATTGGATTTCTTGACTTTTCATGTTTCCATTTCCCCTATGATCCCCATGCAAAACATCAAGCTTTCAGGTGGAGCTTTAAGCTCGGCTGGTTTTTATTGGGGGTTTTTTTGTTGGTTTTTTTTGGTTGTTTGTTTGTTTGTTTGTTTTGTTTTGTTGTATTTTTTTTTACAACAGAGCAGGATTGTATTTAGATTAAGATTAATGGAATAAATTATCCTATTTTAATTGCATATTATGCTAAGCAGTTTTGTTTGCATGAATCAAATAAAGACTACAACAATGTGGTTTAAACCCTCCAGAAACCTGATGAAGACAGCAGTATATTATGCAGTTTATTTCTAATTTAATGGCTTAGGAAACCACTTCAATTCTCATTGTCTAATAACCTGGTCAAGGAGGTCAGAAAGCTTTAAGATAGAATGTAGGGCATGTGCTGAGTATTTTAGGAGTAAAGCAACTCACAGTGTTACAGTGCTGATGCTTCCTGTATTCCCATAACAAGCTCTGACAAGGAAAGTTGTGAAACCACATCCTTTTTAAGTTACTACAGTTTATACCTCCCAAAGACCATCGGGACAGTAGGTTCAGTCAGACAAGGCAGAAGTCCCCAAATAAATAATTTATTCCTCAGCAGGGTACAGAGTTCCTGTAAGAGCTGAGAAAAAGGCTGCTGTAGCCTCATGGGATACAACGCAGAGGTCCCCACACGTCTCTAAGGTGCACCCAGGTTTGTAGAGAACATTTTATCCTTTATCAGACAGCTACTGAAGAAGCAAATCCTGGGGGTTTTTTCTCTTGTCTGTAATAATCCCTTAGACCTCCAACACCAGGAAAGCCTTTTCTTCTTTCCTGAAGTAAACATGCAGAAATCAATACTGGTTTTGGCTACTCTTCATAGGGGATACTTAAACAAAATCTGTTCTGCCTTGACCCGAAGTATTTACTCTGTGCTGTCGACTACATGGAGGAAACCTCCAGAGGACTCTTCAGTTTGAATATATTTAAAGGGAACAGATGAAATCTGACTGCAAACAATTGATCCTCAAAACTGGGTTATAAATACTCCAATGGTTCCCAGTGATATGAGCAACATGACCTTTCCAGATTAATGTATTCTTGTCTTTGCAAACAGCCCTATTTATGGCTGACCCAGTTAATTAAGAGCTCATTAATCTGAGATCTAAATTGTTAGGTGGGAAAGTTTAGGGGTTTTCTTTACAGTCATCTCTATGCTTCTCTATTATTTTGGATAAATATAATCAGATCTCCTGGGATAGATGAACATCTGATTTAGATTTACAATTAGAGCAGGGCTCCTGTTGGTGCTGATGGAGGTAAATGATGAACAGAGCACAGGAATGAAAAGCCAGGAGCATTTTCAGTGCTTACTGCTGGAGTTTTCTCAATCTCTGAATTTCCCAGTCTGAAACCTGGGAACAATTCAAAGAATAAGCCTCACTGGATATCTTCTCCTTTGACTTACAGACTCAAGCCCTAAGCAAAATGTAAGAATTAGCTGGTTTTAAAGGGAGGGAGGAGGGAGGAAGCCTTCAGTACTGCACCAGTGCAGGCAAGGACAGAGCCCTTAATGGCCCCACTCCAGAATCCATTCCTCCTCTCAGCTTTGGATTTTGTACTAAGGAAACCCTATCCTTAGCTCTGCCTGTGTATTTCTCCCGTAGGAGATCACAGAGACCCAGAGCAGACCAAGGCATGGACTCCAGAGAGGCACAGACCTCAGGACTGCTGGAAAAGATTATCAAGGCACACTGATGTTAAGGAAGGTGTGATTATACTAAACTTTTACTGGAAAATAATCACCTCCTCTTCTCTGACAACTATTTAAAGTTGGAAGATTCCCAGTACTAGTATCTACTGTTTTCTGTATGGTTTAGTTACATTTTAGATACATTATAGGGAGGAAGGCTTTGAAAAGTATTTTCTTTAGAAACTTTATAGTGAGGCATAAATTATATTAATAGGACTTCATATATTTTTTCATATTAATTTTTAAATGTCTTAAAATGTCTAAACAATCTTAACTAACTAAAAATATGTGGAGAGGAAACAAACTCAAAAAAATTGTGATGTAGATCTCTCCTATGATTTTTATTAGATTAAATAGCATATATATTATATAAAACAGCATATATAAGTATTTCTTGTATTTTATCTGTCTCTAGGTTTATTCAGTTTCTTCTATAAAATCTAGACTAAAGCTACTGGTGCCAGGGCCACATTCGTGTTAAATTTCATTTCTCTGATGACAATTGCAGCTATGCTCAGAACGTGAGTGCTCACCCCAAAGGAAAGCACAGCCCATGTGCAAACAGAGTAAAAGACACTCTAACAACATATGTATGCAAAATACCATCACAACAGGTTCTTGTAATGGCTCAGGCTGTGCACAGAGGGCTTTGAGGGTTTTTGCTAAAGCAATAACTGGCTCTGTCAGGACACATCTTTTGGCAACCATGATGTTCCTACTTTGTCTTGATTCAGGACAGCATTGCTCCAAGTGCATACAAAGCATGACAAGGGATTGTAACAAGTTGGAGCTTAAAATACTTTTAAATTAAAATTCAGTGTGGAGAGGATTAAAATTGCAGGCTAGAAAAATGAGAGAGATCAGGGCATATTTAACAACAGCTCTTTAAAACCCAGCCTTATATAACGCTGGGCTGCCACAAGCTCTTTGTGAGCAGTGACATTTTAAGAAAAGCTTCTGTCCATTTCTTTTCCCATTTACCCTGCAGAATGCTTGCTTTTCCTTGTGCCCTTTTCAAGCAGACTGGCATTAATAAAATATGGGGAAACAGTGAAAAATGCAGAGTAGAAAAAGGAAACAAGTCTGTAAAAGTGCTAAAACACCTCAGCTCATGAGGCATAGCTCCTGATTAAAAATTTCTGGCATTTGTTGCTGAGGTGCTGTCCTGTGCAAGTGAATATTTTACCTCATTGCAAGGTGGAAGGGTGACACTAATAGTTAAAGTATGCACTAAAATCTGGATACAACTTCATTCAATGAGATATCTCCAGGAATACTGACCATCCAGTTCATAGGTACTTGTACCCTGGCAGTACAAGAAGAGTCAGGGAAAAATATCATCCTCATTTAATTCCCCTGGACACTGTGCTGAGGAGGAATAAAGACCCTCCCCAAAAGTGACACTTCATTTAAGTTTGTTTATATTAATTCTTAATGGTCTTAAAATGTCTAAAGTCTTAACTAGCTAAAAATGTGTGGAGAGGAGACAAGGAGACAATGTGTGGAGATGTCTGATTTTCTTTCCTCTAGACTTTCCAGCTTATCACCTGAAATGAGCTGCTGGAGGTTGTCCCAAGCTAATGTCACTGGCAGCCAGAGCTGTAAAGGCTGTACAGGTGGAATGAACTGTGCATGTTGATGCTGTCAGGATAGCAAGCCCTAACCCTCTCCTTGGATTTCCATTAAATTTCCTTCCTGAATTCTGCATCTGGCTCACTTTGCAACCCTGTAGATTACTAAATAGATTAAGGCAGAGCTTTATAGGAACATCTGAAGGTTGGAAGAGTGGCTAAATAAGCAAGAAATCCTCCCTGTGGGAAAGTGGCCTCTCCTCTCTCACCCATACAGCTCTGTCCCTGTGCTTTCAGGCCTATGCAATCCTATCAAAGTGCTAAAGCAAAATTATTCAGGGAAAGCTGAATGAGAAAAGAAAGAAGATAAGCAAAGGATAACAAATTGCAAAGACAAATAAACCTAAAAAATATTTTAGAAAATCTTCCCATGGTAGGAAGGTATGTAAATGAAAACCTACCCCTTCCGCAAAATTTATTTCCATCAGTAGGACTACTCAAGAAGTAAGTTTTGTCTCAAACTTAGAAATGCTGATTCACATATGGCCCTTAGCAAAACTGCAAATCTGTTAGTAGCTTCCAGAATTCCTCTCAAGCAATCATTCAAATAGCATTTCTATCTAGGAAATGTTTCTTGCATCCTACCGTTTACTTCCACATAGCTGGAAAAGAGATTTGAGTTAATAGAGACAGCAATATAAGTTGTTTTAGTACTAATATAAAAATACTTAGCTGTTCCTTGAGTGGCTATAGCTTGAGAAACCATTGCTTTTGTGGACCATTCCTTCCTGTTTTAAATTTGCATGTGATTTGAAAATGCCTTATTCTGCTTTACACACAACTGGTAAGCTGGTGCTTACACAACTATTAAGGATTGCAACCAACCCTTCCAATTATGAGTGGATACAAGAAAGTCTCTATGTTATAAGTCATATATTGCTTTTAGAAAATCAGTGAGAGTTTTGTCACTGGCCACGTTAGAAGTTCAGCATATTCCTACAGTAATATTATGATGCACAGGTGGTGGAGCTTCTGGAGGCAGTCAGTCTGAGAGGCCCTGCTTGAGCTGGAGTGGTTGGACAAGAAGATCTCCAGAGATGCCTTCCACCCTCAGCCATTCTGTGATTCTGTGAAGTGTGGGCTACCAAAAAGGAAAATTTAATTAATGGTAGCAAACATCAATGGCAAATAGATTACTACAATTTTGGAAAAAATATCCCACTTCAATTCAAATTTTGTCAATGTCAAAAGTTTAGAGCTTAGTCAACCTTCAGATTCTGTAGGTTTTCAAAGTGTAGGGCTGTTTGAAAAGACAGTAAAATCCTTAAATGTTACATTCTGGAGGTAGGTTTGCACCAGTATAAATCATGTCATTTGACTTAATTATACAAGAAACAGTGCTTACCATTATTATCTGATTATTAACCCCTATGTGAGCTATTTACAACTCAGTCTTGATTAATTATCATAATGATTACCTGCCTGTTGTGGTAATAATTAAGTAGAAAAGCCAGCAACAAAATAATAAGATTTTTAATATTCCTTTTAGGTCGGACATAATGAACGTGAGGAGTGTAATAGTGGGTCTTGAGCATAAGGTAAATTAGATTGAGGCCTTTTTTTTTTTTCCACTTACAGATATTTACTCTTTGTCAACAGAAAGGTAAAAATGTTTAGGAGCCAAATAAACTAAATAAAATAAAAGGCCTGTTTCTAATGAGACTTCCTGACATGCCAGAAGAGGAAGGGCCTGCGTTCCCCTGACCCACACTCGTGCCATCATTCCCACAGATGCTGGGCACTGCAGGCTGCTTAGCTGACCCTCAGAGGTGTGAAATGTCACCCTCCATTTCCACTCCTGGCACTGCAGCAGTTTCCACTAACTGATGAGTAACATCAGGAGAAAATTTTTAAAATCAATTTAATTCTTCATCACGTCAAGTTATGGATATCTAATGTTCAGTCAAACATGGAATATACTCTCCACCTAGTGCCTGAGTAATACCATAAGTATATTGAGTGCCTGAGTAATATCACGGTTGATCCAACAGGGTTATCTCCATAGGGAAATGAGAGAAGTTTGCTGACTGTGGGCATTGGAAATTAGATTCAATAATGCTCTGAGAAATTTACTTCAAGGTACTAATATTGCAAATGTGTTAGTGTACAGCATATGGCTCTGATCTGAAAATCCTGAAGCATGAGCTCATTTTCACTGAGTGGTCCTGTGGGATGAACATCTTAAATTCATCTGGTGTTCTGCAGCTGGTGTACATTTTGGAGGATTACTTGTAAGTGTTCGTTTTGCCAGCATATTAAACTACTGCTGCATCACATTAATTTTTCTGCCCTTAATCACAAATTAAGCATTTTTTCAATAAAATTTATTAGTATACTCTGCTCTCTTCTCAGTGTTGACCCACTGATGGACATATAATAGCCCATAGGAGATAAAGCCATGGACTGCAGGAAATCACAGTCTTTAGAAAACCAGATTGCCTTTAGAGATTTCATTGTTTTTTTCTGAGCTTCCTTGATTTCGTTTAGAGCTGATTATCAGCTCTTCATCTGAAGAAACTGAAAGCAACACTTTCACATTGCAAATACACACAGAAAGCTCTTATCTCCCCTCTTGATACTGAGGTGCCCTGTTAGAACACTTGAAGTATGTTGGCATAATTTGCTTCATTCTTACAAAGTGATCTTGTATATACGTGGCTGGGTGTGCTGGGAGAACTGTTTTCTTATTGTCTAATTAAGCCATACCTCATGTTATTTCTCTTAGTGTTTCAAACATATTTGCATGGTTTAATTATATTTCTGTTTAAAATCACTCATTACTCTTGGCTAGTTCAGGCTCACACAGTGTGGTAGGACACACACGTCATTCAAGTGCAGGTATTTTCTCTGTAAAGGGAAAAAAGAGCAAACACAAGTTGTTAATGACATTGTCTTTCATAAGATTAAAAAGTCAAAATGTTTTTTATTTCCTTAGAACATCTTAAAGATGGATAGATCCTACTGGGATGCTACAAAGCTGTCTGTGGATTAAGAATAACTTAGTACCCTTATTTGGTTTTGCTCTGACCTCTTTGAAACATCGATTGCTCGTGATCGTTTTCCAGCTCTGCTCTCAAACTTATCTTTCTTCAGCTCTCTGAATGCTACATGGAACACACAAAAGTCCCATACCACTTCTCCCCCGAGGTCTTACTCATCTGGTTTTCCTCCTTGCCTTTTCCTGTAATTGCCTTTGTGTATTTAAAGGTTACCATGTTTTATTTCTCTATGGATAGGTGTTTGGGGATGGTTTTAGTTTTTAATATAAAATACATTGAAGGCCTTGGCTCTGCAATAAACTGCATTATGAATAAATACATGGTGAGGCCTTTCCAGAGGTTATTGCATGGTTAAGGCCAAAACAGAAAACAGATTTTATTGTACACCTTAAGGAATATGCAGCACCAGCTTATTATAAAGTTCTCTTGTGCTTCGAATGCTCATGTGTATTTAACTTCACAGCCACGAGTAATTCATTGACAGTAATGGAACTGCTTTTGTCCACTTCACATAAAGTGTTTGCCTATGCAGGAATGAAGGTTTATGTCCTCAGTCACAGTACAGTTCCTTGGAGGAACGTTTTTACTTGCCTTTATTCTCAGTGTAATGAACCTTGCATAAGCCCTACATTTGAAGAACTGTCTTTAGACAAAAGGGAACTGTGTCTTCCACTTTCAGTGGTTACATGGTTTACAAGCAACATGTCTTAAGCCTTCTATTATTTTTAAGCAAAGTAGAAATGCTTTTCTCAGTGAATAAAAAACACTGGCATTTTGCTTTGCTCTAAGGCTGGGCTTAAAAGGGGTTGTCCTATATGCTGTAGGAATGGTTGGAGGATAGAGGAGAAAGAAGAGTCATTGCTTTCATTTCTTAGTCCTACTTTTTAAAATATTGTTAACAATTAAAATGTTTGCAGAGGAGATTAAACTCCACCAAGCCTTGCGTAAATTGAAATGAAGATCAGTTTAATGTCTGAGATTGTATTTTGAATACTTTATTTTTTTTTAAGTATTGCTCTGTCAGCTAAATATAGTTCTGATTTTTACATTTTTATAGACCATGTGAGTTCCCTGTAGGCACATTGTCTCTCTTCAGTGATTTATATGGTTTGAATTATAGGGGATGATCAGCATTTGCTGTTCAATAGTGTAGTTAATGCTCAGCCCCCCCGGGTAACAGAGCAGTGAAGCATTTACTACTCAGTGGTAGTTCTGCAACAATCAGCAGCAGTGCAGTTCTATCACAGCAAATTTATACCAGCACACTTCAACCTCGGGGAGCTGAACATTCACTCAGCATAGCCTAGGGAAAACAATTAGAATGGACATTTTCCAGTCTTTTTGGGTGGCACAACAGGAGAAGTTTACTATTGTAACTGAATCAGAAACAAAAATCATGTATCTGCAACCTGAAAATTATCCAACCTTTATTTTCCTTTCCAGGATAAAAAGTAAATAAATGCTTGGACTAGAAAGCTTTAGAAAACCTGAAAGGTAAAAAAAGTTTCTGTATTGGCAGACCCACTGCCATGCTGGTGAGGTGCCAGAGAGTCTAGGAGGGCTCCAAGCTCTTCTCTCCTGTGCTTAGGAGGAACCTCCTCTGTAGGTTAGTGAGCTTTCAGGCACTGTGGCAGTACAACACCTCTGTTCCTCTGATTGTGATGAGAAAATAGCAAGGACTGCAGCAGCCAAGCATTTCTCCTCCAGGTTATTTTTCTTCAATAGGCATGAAAGCTTTTTATAAAGGAAGCCAATATCATCAGAGTTGAGTAGAGAAATTAGTGTTCTCTTCTCTCCTTCTGGTTGCAGGACTTAAAGAGGGGAAAAAACCATGAAATGCAGTAAGATCAATATCTGGCTACAAACCTGGTGTCACTGGAAGAATTTTGGGGTTTTTTGACCATGGGTCAGTTTACACAACACAATAGATAGGGTACACCTGTCTCAAAGGGGAGAAGGTTCTTTAGCACAGGTGTTGGCAGGGCTCACAGAAAGAGATCAAACTAGACCTGAAGGGAAAAAGGGATAAAGCCAGGCTCCCTAGAGATAAAACCTGGGCAGGGCACAGCAGTGTGGAAGGGTGGCTTTTGTGGCAAGGCCTGTGAGCCTGCGGGATGGAGATCCACACAGCAGCAAAACCACAAATGTTATTGATGTTAGAAACCATGGAAGCGCTTGGGAGTGGCTATGCAGGGATTCGGATTTATCCCCTTAGGGAGGGGTGGGATCAGCAGCTCTGGTGAGGTGGATCCAAGCAGCACAGGGAACAAACAGGAGGAGCTGGAAGTCCTCGAGCAGCAGTAACACAGGGAGGTAGTTGCCATCATGGAAATGTGGTGGAGTGGTTCACACAGCTGGAGTGCTGCAACTCCTCAGGGGGATAGGCAAGAAAGGAGAGGCCATCAGGTAGCCCTGTATTTTATATTTATGTCTTGATTGTCTAGAGTTTGATGATGGTGGCAACAGGGCTGAGTTTTTATGGGCAAGGACCAGGAGGAAGGGGGTGGCACTCAGATCACCAAACCAGGATTAAGAGGTAGATGAAAAATTCTGTAAGCAGCTGAGAGAAGTTTCACAATTGCTAGCCCTTGTTCTCCTGCAGGACTTCAACTTATCTGGTGTCTTCTGCAAATACACGCAGCAGAGAAGAAACACTCCAGGAGCTTCCTGGAGTGTTCCTGGAAGATTAGGAAGAGTGATGATCCCCCTGTATACTTGGCACTGCTGTGGGCACATTTTGAGTTTTGTGTTCAGTCTTGGGACCCTCATTTGAAGAATCACATTGATTCACTGGAGAGTGCCCAGAGAAGGACAACAAAGCTGATGAAAGGTCTGGAGAACAAGACTTAAGAGGAGAAATGAAGGGAGTTGGGGTGGTTGAGAATGAGATTCAGAGGAGACATTATTGCTCTTTACAACTACCTGAAAGGAGGGTGTAGCAAGTGGGGGGTGGTCAGCCTCTTCTCACAGGTGCAAGCGACAGGATGAGAGAAAATGGTCTGAAGTCACACCACATGGGTTTGGATTGCATATAAGGAAAGCCTTCTTCACCAAAAAGGGTTGCCAAGCACTGGAACAGGCTGTCCAGGGAAGTAGTTGAGTTACCACTCCTGGAGGTATTTAAAAGACATGTAGATGTGGTGCTTAAGGGACATGATTTAGGGGTCAGCTTGGCAGTGTGCAGTTAACAGTCAGCCTTGATGATCTTAAAGGCTTTTTCTAACCTAAACCAGAATTCTGTGATTCTATCTTTGTATGAAAGGTGTTGAAACCAAAGCAGAAGGAGGCCCCAGGCAATAGCCACAGTCATTCAGCAAGCCTGTGACAAGGTAAAAATAAAGCTGAGGTTCCCAGGGTGTCTGGCTTGATGCTGTGGCTGCTGCAGTCAACACTGCCCTCTCTCTGAAATGCATCTGGAAGCCTCAGGCTGTAGTACAGCCAGCATCGAGAATAAGGACTGACAAAGTTTATTTTTCTCTTGTAAATTATGAAAGACGAGGCAGAGTAAAATAAAAAAGAGGAAGAGAGGAAACTGCAGTAGTCAAGATGAGTTTCAGCCTAGAAAACAGTGGGAAAGTGTGAAGTGGGGTTTCTGCAAAGCGGGATTTCCGCGAAGCGGGATTGTAAGTGCTCCAACCCCACAGATGCTGTTGTGATTGTGAGAAAAGATGATTGCAGTGAACTGAAGAGGTGTGAACCCTGCTTTGCTGACAGGGAATCTACAAATAATGACCATTATAGCTACACTGCATCTTTAAGCCTGACTGGTCATAGAGATCCAGCAAGCACAAATTTAGGCGCTCTTAAGAGCATCTCTCAGGGCCCTCAGGTCTCAGCACCACACATTTGCCAGCATCTCACCACACCAGGGAGCCCAAACAGGCTGTCAGCAGGAAGGCTTCAAGCTGAGAGGGCAAGTCAGGTTTCCAGAAGATGTCTGTGTTATGCTTTGTGCTTGCCTGCCTGCTGCAGTGTGGAAACAGCATAAGGACATTTTGAAGAGGCTCAGAAAGGGTAATGTTGACAGGCAAGTGGAAAAGTGAGAAAAAAAGCATGATTTTTGTTAAAGTCATGGTGAAAGGACTGCTGACATCCTCTGGCAGTGGTGAGAATGTGAATAATTAAAAAGAAGTTTGATGGCATTAGAATTGGGACTTTTCTGAAATCAGCATAAAAATTAGGATATGCAAAGCTTTCAAAGAACAGAGATCTGACAAATAATGGGGAAAAAGATTAAATGTAAATGGCTAATTGGCTGAAAACCCTGAGAAGACCCCAGCTGAGCTGTTCCAGAGCTCAGATGAGCATGGTCCTCTCCCTGCTGTCAGCAGGCATAAGCATCACTCCCCCACACCCAGCCTGAGTCTGACCTTAAAGCTTGGACACTGATAAAAAGTGAGGAGGACCACTTACATAAAGCCTGGCACGAGTCCTACAGAACTGACAAAGATAAATCTTACCCAGTCAAACAGTGTGGCTGTTTGGTCACTCTAGTCAAGGAAATCAAAATTATATTCCAGTCCTAGAAGGGAGTTTAAAACTGTGAAATGGAAAAAGAAAAGAACTATGAATAAAATCAAAGACAAAAATGAAAAGGTCACACTTAGAGTCAAAGAGAAGATGAAGGGACACTAAATGAATAACAAACAAGCTCACCATGAGGCCAAAGAATAATTCCAGCAGCTTCAGGATTCAGGTAACTGACTCATTCCTTCACCTCATGCTGTAAAAGACAGGTGTCTTGGGGAGAGTGGTAGTAATATTTGAATGATTTCAGTAGTAGCATCAGAAGGAACTGGAGAACAATGAAGAACTCATTAGGTCAGGATCCAGAAACTGTGAGCTCAGAAATAGGAGAGGAACAGCTGTGGAAGGTCCAGTATCAATGCTGTAAGTCTCAGGGCACATGTAGGTGACACAAAGAGTCTGTGCCACGTTATCTCTGACAAAGCATTTAGCTTTGCTTTACCTCCACCCTCTGCCCTGCATCGCAGTGTGCCTGAGGCAGGAGGAGTGAGGGAGGCACAATGTGCACAATGCAAACAGACCAAGGGTGCCTCACAGAGCACCCATTGTAAGAGATGGTGGGTATCATTGAAAGAGTGGGTGTCTTCCACTGAGAGGACATAGATATTTCATTGAACACCCTGGAACTGAAAGAAATCACAGATCCAGTCAGAATGGGCTGTACCAGACCACTTTTATAGGCTCTTTCCAGAGCAGAATCACGTATGGAAACAATTTCTGATAACGTGCTGTAAAATAGATTGCAGGGAATATTCCCATCTTGACAGAGATTGAACTAGACAGTTTAATAAACCTTCCATCACTAATTTCTCTCTGCTTGTGATTCTTTAAGCTGAGGCCACATAATTTTATGTTCTCCATAGCTTTTGAATCATCCAATATCTACTGATTTATAGCTTGACTTGTGTACAACAAACTCCAAGTTGCTGGAGGAAGAAAGACACCTTGATCACAATAGCAGGCTTCAGTCACCTCATTGCCAACTCCAGGACCTGGTTTCATTTATTTATTTAATCTGTGGAATGAAATATACCATAAGAAATATCTACATTGGCCAGCCTCACATAGGGTCTTTATTAAATCCTCATATTAACAAAGTGCAGAGCAGTAAAAGTGATATGAAAATGCAGGGCAAGATAGAGAAATTAGATGATAGTTTGGAGGAGGCCACCCTCATTTTTAATGCTTGAGTATTGAGAAGAGGTGGTGTTATTTAATCAAATAATTTATATATTCTGTGTAGCTGCCAGGGACTGTGCACGCTGCACAGCCTTTGATGGGCAATATGTAACTTTTGGAGGTGTGCAATATTTCACATGGTGTGGATCCAGAGAAGACAACTTGTTTCTTCAGAGACTTTTTGAGATTCACATCTGTATCAAGTACTCCTGGCAAGCTAAATCTTTGGCAAAAAAAATCTGATATGTGAAAGGCCAGCTTGGGAGCAGCTGCTGTGGAGGAGAGAGGTGTTTGGTCTCAGCTTCCTGCAGAAATCTGAATCTTCACTTGAGAAGAATCACCTTCTGAAGGTACTGCTCTCTCTGCTGACCATCCTGCTCCTACAAAGCAGAGACACAGGCACTTCCAGAGGGCAGTTTAGGCCACGTGCCCCTCGTAAGAGGAATGACTTCAAAGCACCAAGAGCGAAGCTTAACCTTCCCCTTTCAGAGCATCCAGTCTGATGGGATAAACTTCAACCAACAAATGGAACACTTCTGACTTTTTTCCTTGAAAAGTGATAGGTGTTTTAGAAGGCTGAAGTCTGTAACAAAGTTGTGCTGGGCTCCAAGGCTTTGATAGCCTGCATTCTTAATGGTACAACATTTTCATACTCAGCAAGGGGGGAGTGAGAAGGAGGGAGAATAAGAAACCAAATAATATATTTGTGCATAATAATGCTGAATATTAGGTAATTTTCTATTTTTAGTAGGGTTTTAAATAGTATGAGGACTGATTATGAATCATTAAATCATAATTAATTATACATCAGTCTTCACTCCAGATGTAATCTCAGGTTTTGGAAGAGCTCTTGTTTGAATAACTAGAATTTCAGGTTTTATATTCAAGGCATGTTTGTATCATCTAAGATTCTAGCAGGAAGTCTGTTTGACTATGACTGTGTCAAACTTGAGTATGACAGTGTTGTTTCCTGTGAAGCAGATATGCAAAAAGCAAGCGACTGGAAGTATCACCCATATTGATTTTTCTATCAGCCAGAGCTTCTAGGTCTGTCTTGATAATACAGTTGAATCTGAGACAGGATAATTAAACATATCTATGGTGGGCTTAGTCCTGTGAAATACAGAGCACCCAAACTCTAGCAAAGCAGTGAAAAATTTCTTTTAAGACTGTGTTTATATTTGGAATATTCTTAAAAACAGTTATTGCGGGGGCTGGCAGCAGTGACTGCCTAAAACAACCTCCCTGAGTCGTGTGGGAAGCCCACACTGAGTGTCCTGCAATTTTGGATCAGTTTCAGCTAAAATTCACTTTGGAGTATCCAGATGAGAAGCACTAAACCAGCTGAATTAGTACTGGAAAAATTTGGTGTACATCCATTTACCTTCAGCCAGACTGATGTGCAACTGCCACACCCAGGCTCCAGGGCCTTCAGCACCCCAGTGTGACCTGGTGAACTGCTCTGACAAACACCTCAGACAGGTATGAACACCATTTATTGAAAAAAAGACATGTGACATTAATATCATGGGGCAATGTGGAAGCAGGTCTGTGATTTGTATTTCCTTTTTCTAGAATAACAGAGTGAAATTTGAAGGCACATATTAGAATAAAGTACAAGTTCAGTGATGAGGTGGCAGATGAGAAAGGCAATTCATCTGTGCCTGTGGATTATGTCTTTACCTTGAACACAATACAATGGCCCAGCTGTGCTGTAGACCTGCCTTTGTTCAAGGTAATTTGATATTGATCAGCCTTCAGGTGTAATGCTACAACAATCAAACTGATCAAATGCAATGCTACACAGATATGGCTTTTCAGACACATTATTTCTATGAGAAATCATCACATCTCCGAGAAAGAAAGCAGACTGGCAAAAGCATATTTATCATGCTTAGTTTCTTTTTCTCCCTTCTGAAGTATTTGTATTGAGTTTTATTTTTAACATTGGAGAACAGCTAAGAAATATGTGATTATTTCAAACATTCCATGAACATTGTTTTTTTTTTTCATTTGCAATCCTCTTAAATGCACTTATAATGCTAACAAAGAACTTAAATCAGACATTTGAAATAGAGGCAATAGCTGGTCTTAAATTCAATTATTTACTCCAACCCATCTCTGAAGTTCAGTAAGTTCTTTAAATTCAGTGGAGGTGGTTCTCACTCACTTTAATGAAGAGAGTGTTTAGAGCCTGCCAAAACTCGTATTTATAAAAGAGACATGTACTCCTGTCTTACTCTAACTCCCTGTGCTATAGTGCTGGCAACAGTGTCCTTTTCCAGTGCAGCTCTAGGTTTTCTGGGGTTTTCCAACTCCATATACCATTTGCAGCTCATCAAGCCCATGACCACATTAGATTATTTACATTTCATACCTAATGCTATTGTTCCTACTGTGGCAGATTGAGCCAAAGTGTATTGACATCCAGAAAATTTATTTCGTCTTTGACCAGTATGATTTGTGTTGCATTTTGAAAAGGGCACATTTTTTGAAGACATATTTTGAAAGATATTTTATTTATTGGAGAGGTATGAAGGTCTTATCTACACGACCCTTTTTCCTGCATCTTAAATATCTTAATTTTAAAACTTTCTTTTTGTCCTGAAAAACAAAAAAGTGTTCTTTAATGGAGAAATAGATGTTCTGGAGAATCATGCAATTAAAACTTGGATAGTGATTTACCTTAATACTAAAAGGAATTTAGAATTACAGGCTTCTCTCTCAAGTTCAGTATATAAGTAGAGGTAATCAGTGTGATTGCTTGAAATAACCCTTTTTCAGTGGGAATTGCAGCAGCATCCAAAATTCATCAAGATATGGACCTATGTTGCTCAGCCAAATAATCACCATGCTCTTTTAGACAATTAAAGACAGTAAACCTTTGCATATTCAATTCGGACTGACAGAGTCTTGGGCAAGTTTTTTATACAAAGAACATAAAACATGTTAATTAATAAATCCAAGTGCAAACTCATTAGCTTAAGACTGTATAGTAGAAACATGAAAAGAGTTACATTTTGCCCCTTAGGATGACAACTTCACAATTATAAACAGAGCTTGGAAAGACATGCTTAGGAGGCACTCCTTTCAGATGAGCTAATTAAGAATGTTCTGTTTATTTTTGTGTGCACCCAAGTGAACAGTACTATTATGGCAGGAGGAATTAGGTAATTCTAAAATCCCAGTCACAGTTCAAGTGGCTAAGTTTAGTTTTGAGACAGTGGTTCAATCTGAGGTTGGACACATTTTTTTCAGTATAATTTTAGAAGATAATAAAAATGCAAACAACTCCTGAGGCTAAGTCATATGACCTAGGGGAGGAATGCAGATGACCTCTTTAAATTAAAAGTGCTGACTTAGAAAAAATAGAAACCACAGAGATTCAGATAAATGCTTAACAAAAGATATAGAAGCCACGTAATGTTCTTATCCACTATTCCAGAGTAAGAACTAAAGTATTCTCTGTGCAGCATTTCCAATTGCTGCAGCATCATGTCTTTTGTTACTAAATGTACATCTACCCATCAAAGCCATTGGTTTCACTGGTGCTTCCTTTGGCCATGATGCTTTGTCATCTGACAAGAATTGATTGATGTCAGTGAAACAACCTCAACAGAAATCCCTGCTGATGTATTCTACTGTTCAGGAGCTAAAAATAAACACATGCATATATATCTGCTGAGAATAATTCTTTTTATGCTATCTGGTGAGCAATAATATTAACAATAAAGTAGTATAGCTGCAGATGTAGCCCTGAGCATACAAAATTTTACAGCAGCCTTTTCCATTGTAATATAAAGGGTCAGCTGCTGCTGTGGCAGCAAATACAACAATGCAGACTGTAGGAATCCTCACACCCTCTAGGAACAGAGTAAGAATCAAGTGAGCTTTTTTAATTAGGAAAACAGGCCTAGCTGAATTGCCAGATAGATTGTGTGCATATGTAGATTTTACATTATAGAAAGAGAAAACAATGCACTTGTTCATGCCAGGGAATGTGTCAAAAAGCCATGTGGCATTTGGGTACCTATATTGCTTTACCTTTGCCTAATAAAATAAAGTTCCTTTTCTTGTTCTTGGTTTATTATCATAATGCATGTCAGTGACGTGAAGTCACTGCTTCATAGAAAACACTATGGAAATTTGTCTGTTGTCCCAGTGGAGGAAAAAATGAAATATCTTTATTTTCAATTCAGTGGTCAAAATTCTACTTTGTTCACAGTAATTTTAAGCAGCTTATTTTTGTTGTGTTGGTTGGTTGGTTTTTTAGCTTGGTTTTTTCTAATTGAGAAAGAAAGTATATTGACTAGCTTGAAGGTTTAATATGCTCCCATGCACTTTTTATGACTTAGTCATTAGGAAAAACTTGCTTCTCAATCCCTGTTACTTGATGCAAGTCTATTGTTTTTTACAGTCTATCTCGATTACAAGAAATTGAAATGCCTTGCTGACAACCCAGTAAAAAGTACTTTTGCAATCATTTAGTAGCTATAGAAAATATCTTATCTGAATCAGATTCTTGAAATTTAAGCAATAAAATTTGGCTGGTTTTGTTCTGAGACAATCAGTTGTTGAGCAGTGTTGATGTTAAGGGATTCCCCTCTTTCTTGTCCCCTGCTCTGTCTCTTCGGTGTGTGTTTGTCTATTCTCCTGCTTTTGAAACAATTGACTCATTTAAACTGAAGTCTAATGAATCTTTGTGCAAGTTATTACTACAAATTTAGAAAATATATAGCCAGTTATAAGAGGGAGAAATAGTGTACTTTCTCAAACATATGCTGTGCTGTAGGGAAGACAAAGTCATTTTTCCTTCTATGCAGTGGAAAAATAACAAGTCACATTGTCATATCCATCTGACCCAAACAACAGGGTCAGGTAAATTCTCTGAATTTACTTCCCATGCAGGTTTTCCAGAATCACAGCTGCTTGGGGCTGAAATTAAATGGAAATTGCCAAGGCCGCTGTTCTGATCACAGCACTTACTTAAATCAAGAAGAATGTTTTCCTGGGGCTGTAGGCACCCAGTTTGTGGTAATGGGGAGTGGGGCTGCACTGAGCCTCATCCCCAGTGGGTACAGCTGTGAGCAGCAGGTGAGCAGCATTGACAGCAATGAGCCATGGAGTGCCCAGGTGTGCTGAGCAATCACCAAAGGGAACAGAGGGCACACAGGTGCAGTGCATGAACCATGAGGGTATAAAAGGTTGGGCTAAAGAGCAAGAAGAGCAGATGCTTGCAACCTTCTGCAGTGGAATGGTGTTTCTCTGTATGGGAAGACCCCTGAAACCTTCTGCTGAGGTGAGGTGTTACTCTGTTTGGGTTGAAGCTCTCTGAAATTGCGTGGTGATGCTCTGTGCTCTGAACTGAGACCTGTGCTGTGGTGTATGCTGTGGCATGGGGCTTCCTTATATTCCAGAAAAATTCCATTAACACTCCTTGGGGAAAAAACCTTTTCTATTCCTACCTAGTAAGTGCAAATTTTTCTGCTAGGTGTTGTCTCTTGTTTTCCTGATGACACAAAAGTGAAAGAAAACAAAATGTCAGCAGGTGAAATGGAAAATGTGGCACAATGAAGGTTTCAGTGCATTAATAGTTAAGGAGTTGTGCAAGAAATCACCCAGTATCATGAGAATAGGGGACAGCATGATGGTAAATCACATATGTGTGTGACAGGTGCTATTTCAACCTGAAATAATTTTGGGTTTTCTTGTTTCTCCTTGAGTAAAACAGCTTATTGCACAGAGAAGGAAGTTTTACATTGCTTTCTGTTGCATGTTTTTCTTCTCTAAAGTGAGAATTTTGGTGTCAAGAGGGCATGTAAGCCTTAGCTGGAGGCCTAAATCATTTTATGTTTCCAACATTGTAAAACTGAAATTACTTGACTAGAAAAAGTCCTATCGGAATAAATAAACTTCATGAATAGGGAAGCCTGTTTACAAATTCAGTGCAATTGAAAAAGATTAATTTATATTGTTATAACTGTACTTGTCTAACCCAAGTTCTTGAGTGCAAAAGCAGTTCAGGGCCTTTTATTGCCAGGCTCTTGTACATTTTTTGGGAAAGTGTTGAGTTAAACCAAAGCTAGCTATGGGAAGAGGGAGGACTCAGGATCTGAATTTGTTGCTTCACTCAAACAAACAACCAAAAAAAAAAAAATCAACATTTTAAATAACGCTAAAATCAGAATGCCATAGAGGTTTCTGGTGTGGATTACAAGGTGTAACACAGACCTGTGTGGCTTGAGCTGGTTGACAACAAACTTAAAATTGACCATGAATGTTGCTGGTCATGTGTGCTGGTGCTCCTTTTGCAGATGGAGCAGCTATCCTTATGATTAGCTACAAGGCTGATTAAAGAAATGTTAGAAACTGGAGTAAAAAAATAGTCACTGGAGTTCTCCATTTGAAGCTTTCTCTAAGCAATTATTCATGTGCCAACTTCATAACCAAAGATTTCCTGTGTTTCTGCTGTGATCAGCTAAACGTCAGAAGTCCAATCCTAGTCTTCAAACTTTAGCCCAGTTCCTTGTTTGGCAAATCCAAAACCAGACCCAGCACGACTGGAACTTCTAAGCCCCACTGCAAGCTTAACTGCTCTAAAGTAGCAAAAATCTTGTGCAATAGTCTTGGTAGCCTTCTGTGAATGTTATGCTGTTATTTTCAATGAAGAAATCCTCCTTTTAATATCTGAGGATTCCTTCCCTTCTGTTTTGTTTCTGGTCTATTTTATTTTTTTAATTTCTTTTTGTTTTGGGGGTTTTTTGGTTGTTGGTTTGGGTTTTTGTGTGTTTGTGGTTTTTTTGGTTGGTTGGGTTCTTTTTTGTTTTGGTTGGGGGTTTTTGGGTTTTTTTGTTTATTTTCTTTAGGTTTTTTGTTTCATTTTTGATGTTGTTTTTGACAGGTAGCTCTGACCTGTGAGACGAGTCTCACTGGAGAACCTCATTAAGTAGAGTTTAATTAGTAAAAAGTAATCATGTAAAACCCATTATTTTCCTACTGGGGTCTTGAGAGAAAATGCAATGGAATGGGAACAGGTAGAATTTGCTTATCAAACCATTCAAGATCACCATATAGTTGTAAATAAAGTGTTAGGTAATTATTAGAAATGTAGATTCAAGAGAGTAAAAAAGTCAGCAAAAACCATGCCACAGAAACCTAACCACATTTCTAGCTGTGAATTCCAGCTAGAAGAAAACTAATTGTTTGTTTGTATAGATAATATCAAAAAATTACAGGGAGAGGAAAATTCATGTGGGAATAACAAGTTGTACAATGAATGAATGGAACAGTTCTGTTTTAGAAAGGGGTTCTTTTTTAATCCATGAATGAAAAAAACCCACTTTATATTGTTTTTTGTTGAAATATTATAATAATCATTTTGGAGCTCTTTGGTTAAAGAGGTATTTTGGGGTCTGAATTACTAAATAATAGAAGGTGTGATGAAGTGATTCAGCTAGGAGCTGACTTGGTGGCATAAGAAATGTTAGTTTAGACTCCAGTTTGTGGTTGTTTGTTTTCATGTTTTACCCTCAGGAAGAAGCTTAAACGTTTCATTCTGTAGCATTTTTAATTTTATACAAAGCTCACAGTAAAGAGTAAGACAACTTTGCCCTAGTTTATATTGGCATTTTTAATTAAATGTTTTGTTCTTTCATTGCAAACCAAAATGTAAACCAAAAATCGGTAGCAGGAGATTTTCACTGTACAACATTCCTTTTGAGCTGGAGAAAAAAGCTCTCACTGGTGTCACCAAAGACAGGTTATGCCTTTCTCTTTCATCTAAAGCCTGGTTTAATTTGTTGAGTTTTGCTATCTGGGCTTGTTTAGTCACTGAGCTGAACTTCTGCAGTTACTAATGAATAATCTGCACAAAACTGTTGTCTGGAAGAAGATGATTTATCTGCACTTCATAGGCTGGAACAAACACATCAGAAACAGCAGATTTTTTTTGTGGGTCTGGTGCTGTGTTCAGTGTTTATGAACAACATCTCCTGTACCTGAGCCAGATGCCTGTGCCATGGAAGTGGCGTTGTGCTGATGCACTGTTAGTGCACTAACAGGAGGAATAGGAGGAAACTTTAAATTCAGTGATCCAGATTGGAGACTGGCTTTGAGGCTGAATTCAGGGTGCAGTTTCAGCAAATCATCTTTAATGTCAGGATTGTGATCTGTTTTTTCCAAAACAATGAGGAATTGGCATAACCTTTCTCTTATCTCCTGTACTCTCAATTTGCACAAGCTAAACAACAAATCCACCAAACAGAAGAATAGGATTCTGGCTGAGTACCTTCAAATATTTTTATGGGTGCTCGAGGGTCCCTGAAAATGCTCTTTTTGCGGAATATGAACTTGAAAACAAAGCTGCAAACAGAGTTGGAAGCATGTCTTTGACTTCCCTTCATATCTGAACACAGAGTCATTTCCACATGCCTTTGTTCATTACATCTCCTTTTTTACATTTGATTACATGTGAAGTGCACATTCAGTAAAAAGTTTGCTCGGCTGAATTTTGAAGCTGGCTTGATGCTGCCCATTATTTGGTGAATCCAGGATACAGAATGTGTAGAATATAGACATGATAGAATTAAGCTCTTTGTTTAACTTGGAACTCCTGCTTTACTAAAAACTTAGCTGTGAAAATTCTAACTAGGTGAAATAATTCAGGCAAACAAAGCCCAAGCCAGATACAATAACTTGGAAGCAATATATTTTTCATGAGCATTCTAGGAACTCAAGTGGGAAATATTGACTCATTCTGCAGAAACTCGAGCCCAATTCTTACCACATTCCTAACCTAACTCTGCAGATTCACCAGTTCAGCTGCATTTCACATAGGCAGCTGAATGCCTAGGCACTTCTTTGGATTTGGTTTTTTTGTTTTTTTTTTTTTTTTATTGTATGTGATATAAGCTGAGAGCTGATTTGTTTGAGCCTGGACTTCTGAATATGAGCCTTGCCCTCCAGGTTTTTTAATTCTTGATTTTCAAAAACCTTCATCCTGGTCATGAACTCTGTGGTTTAAATGCAAATTGTTTGCATCAGTATTTCTAGATGAATGATTCACTAGTTGAAAAGTAACAGAGGGGAAAGAAAAAAAGCAACAATAAAAATGACAACCAAGCTTAAGGGATTTCAACAGAAAAGCAATAACCTGGATCCCTCTAGAGGCCACTTGTGTAATATTTGGTAGGGGGAAAAAAGATTTGAACTTGTCTCCCAATTCACAACCTACAAATAAAGGAAGCTTACCTATCTCATGTTGTTGCTTATTATCTTGCCAGCATGCTTCTGTCTGGTGATGAAAGCTGCATAATTATTGTACTTTCTCTCCTTCAAACCAGTTCTTCCTTAGAACTGAGCAATGCAGCAGGAGTTTCTGCATGCACTGATTCAGGCTTAAATTAACTCCTAAAGGTTTGTTTCCTTAAACTATTTTGAGAGAGCAAGTGTTTTATGTCAGAAGCCAGCTGAGGTACCAGGAGGTTAGGTTTCCATTTGTGGTAGTATTGCCAAAGAGTTAATTAGACAGAGCAAACACCAGGGATGGACTCCTTTCCCACCTGTGTGCATTGGTTCTGAAATCAGGCACAGCGAGAATGCCCCTTTGTGTGAAAAGCCAAATCCTAAATCCTGAAAGAGACAAGACAGGCCACCGTGCTGGAGGAAACCTGCAGGCAATTACCCAGAGGGGGTGGTTTCCTTGGAAGGGAGCAGTGCTCAGCACAGCAGGGTGAGGAACAGAGCTTGCTGAGCCCTTCCCACTGCTCCTGGTGTGCAATAATTTCTCCACAGTGAATGCTTCCTGCGACTGAGAGCCCTGCTCTTCCAGGGTCTCATTCAGGGTAATCTGTTTATTGGGATGTGATCATGGATTTAAAGGATAGAGATTCCACTGGTGTAGCAGCAGTCCCTGTGGCACAGCAGACTGTGGAAAAAGTGAGTGAAGTACTGGCAATGATTGATTGAAAAACCCTGCAACAAAAAAAAAAAAAAAAATTAAACAAAAAAAAACCAAAAAAAATCAATTTAGATGGCTAACTGAAAAAAAACAGAATGTCTTCCTAGTGATCTTGGTCAAATCCATCAAAGAAGTTTTGCTGCCAAGGTTTTTGTAATTTGAGTTGATGGTATACTTTGCAATTGAAACGCCCTTTTTAATCATTTTGTTAATCTCTGGTCCTTGTTCTGTTTCTCCTGAACATTCTTCATTCTTATCTCCTTTCTAGACACGTGCTCTAGTCCCCTGTCACTGTGTTATTCCATGGTATCCTAGCAGCTATTTGAAAATCAATTTTAATTTTTAAATTAAATTTATATGAAGACTAGTGTGTGTATATATATATACTTCTGGCATAGCGAAAAATAGTTTTTGATCATTCATTTTGTGCAAAATATCCTTTTGTACACCATGAAACCTCATTTTATCCACATGAGTGAATGCTGCTGAGATGCTTTTGAAGAACTGTTGGCATAAATTACCAGCCATATTCAACTTTGCTGTAAAGGTGAAAAGAATAATGTTATAATGAAAGATAAAGATGTGGGAGAATACTCATTAAGGCCATTTACAAAAAAAATTATAGAGAGCATCATCTTTTTATGCAGCATTGTGCTGCCTTTGGAAAAAACCCTGTAATTTGTGTATATTGAGCACTAAAATATAACAAAGCATGGGGAGATCATGCATGATCTGGGTTAATTTTCTCAGCACAAAATGTCAGTGTACCAGACTAGAATGATCTGGGGTTCACAGAAAGAGCTGGAAACGTCAAAATCCCTCTTCCTTACTTTTGTTCTGGAGCTCAGCCAAGAGCTTTTGATGGGGGGGCTCTAGTGGGTCTGGAATCATTCTCCAGTCTTTTCTCCCCCTTGCCTAAGCACCACTTTACATTTTGTCCATGTACTTGTTCAAGGTTTCACTGCAGAGCAGGAAGTATATTTGGAAGTATGTGAGCTGTCACTGGGTACTCTTAAGCAATATAATTCTTTTATTCTGGCTTGATTGGCTGAGCAATTGATTTATGGCTGTTTATTTCTGCTTTGGTTAATTAAGTGGGAAGCAATAACTCAGGGGCTGCATCTGCCAGCAAGTGGAGCTCTTTGCTAGCCTAGGGAGGTGTGTCCTCCCCGGAGCCCTGCTCCCTCCCAAACTGAAACTGCTAAGAGCTGGTGCTCAGTTTTGTTTTGGCCCTTTTGCAACTTTCGCATTACGTTCCAGTTCTGTTGGTTTGTAAAACAAGGGGCTGGTGGCTAAAACCAGGCAATTTATATTTCCATGGAGATTTTATGGCTTTTTGATTTGGCAGCCAGATACTGCATGTGTTCCCTTTACCCCTTAAAAGGAAGGGAAGATTTTAACATTTCATTTTTAGTTTGTTTTTTTTAAGAAATATATCCCAGTAATTTTAGTAAAATGTTGCAGTTTGCCTTATCAGGAATATGGGGGTGCAGGGGACAGTTTTCCTGTACCTTTCACATTCTGGGCTCATTTCCCACTGATGAATGTTCGTAGGAATAGTTCCTTAGAGCAGGATGTCAATCCAACTGTTCCATGGTCTACTTTGTGGTTTCATCAATGGTTTGAAGTGTAGGGCACTGAAGGATCTCTTAGTGAGAACCACTGTTCTGAGAAGAAACTTTATTTTAATTTCCCCTTCTTTTCTACTACAAACTGTTGTGATTAGGAAGGATTTTTTAACTGAAATATAAAACTTTCCAGTCACATAAAGGAACGCACCAAGAAAATGTCATTCAATCAAGATGAGATGTCAGGATTAGTTTTCTAACTCAATCTCTCAAATGAATCCTCAATGAAATCCTGATTGAACACAGCATTTGCCTGCTAATGCTAGAGGTTCTCTTCTTTATGTACTTTATTAATGTTGAAGTCTCATTTATTTATGCTGGTGTGTGGTTTACTTGGTATGTTACTCCGTGTATGCTGGCAGAGTTTTATCCTGATCATTCTGTGCACCCATAGGCTAGTGCTAAGTCATCCAGCTTTCTGGAGGTGGCTCACTTTGGGCATAACCCTGTGCTCTGCAGTGCCTGTGCTTGCTCCCTCAGAGCCCACCAGTGCTCTTACTCCCCCATGGTCAGAATGCTATTGCCATACTCAGAGAAAAGCAAGCCCATTTTGGCAGGAGAAATATATTATTTTAGGTGTGTAATTCCAATTTAATAAGACGGAGAGAGGAAGATGCAGGCTCTCCTCACAGGTCCTCATGTGCTCAGAGGGAGCTTGCTCTTTCCCCCTGCTGCACTGAGGATGAGGAAAGCAGAGAGAATTCACCACTCCTGAGACAGCTCCTGCTCACTCCATGGCTTCTGACAGGCTGGAGGGGAAGGAGATTGGACTTCTTGAAAGGTTTAAAAGAGTTAAGCTCCTTTCCTCAGTCCTTCTGAGGAGTAGCTATCAGTAAATTAGCAATGTTAGTCATGCTAGTGACAAAAAAAGTCCAAGAAAGTAGAATTTACATCCCCAGTGTATGGGTGGAGGCACAGACTGGGTAAAGTGAATTCCCACCTGGTAAAGTTGGAAATTGTGTCCAGCTCTCTTGTACTCAAATCCTGCTCTGTGAGGCCTTTCACTTTTGCTCCTTTTGAAAACAGTGATTTTATGAGCCATCATTAGTTCTTCTCTGCTTTCATTGCCATGACAGAGTTCCCTGGAAATGCTTTGTAGCCTTCTATGCCTGGCTAGGTCATTACAGCCCTGGACATATTCAAGCAGAGCTTTGAAGGAGACCTGCTTAGACAAACTGTATGAACTCTGGAAACAATGGAAATAGCTTCCAGCTTGGCTCCCCTGCCCCTGGAATCTCCTGGAGCTTCTTACCCTGAGCTGGCTCAGCAGCTTTTTAGATTCTGACCCATTGATTTCTGGAAGGAATTTTTAGAAAAAGGAATTTTTAAAAGCATGTAATCATGAAATGCAAATATTAAATAGCTACAATCTTCCCCTCATAGAGGTCATTTCTCACGTGGGAAGGTAGAGAAAATCACTGTATCTAAGGAATAAACTGCTCCCTAAACAAGCACTGAGAAGAGATCTCTATGAGTATGAGCTGAAGGAGGAACAGTCTTCACAAGATGAGAGTGGCTCCTGCAGCTTTCCACAGTACTCTCCCTCCCTTAACCTGTTGTGTTTCCCAGCCTCTGCAGAAACCAAAGCCCATCTGTGCTTTCCCTGGGGTCTTCAGGGGCTGATTGTTTTTCAGAGTACAAAGACCTACTTCATTTAGCTTTTGGGGGCTGTCAGTCATCTATTCAGAGGAGAACACCTGTATATCTCTGCAGGATCACCTTGTTTTGTTACTGCTGCAGCACAGTGAGACTGTGCCTCAGATCACTCCCAGGCAAATCTGGCTTTAGTTCCACATGAAAGTCAGGTCTCCCAGAAACCACAGCTCAGTTTAGAAACATACTCGGGGACTGTGGCCTCTTACAAAGCAAGGCAGGCATGGAATAGTTTCACTCAATCAGAGCAAAACAAACAAAAAGCCCTTCTCTGAAAACCCAGTGCAATAAGCCTCGAGGCTTCAGTAACTTGTGCTCCTCTCAGTCGTGGGTGGCTTTGTTAGAGGATCATTAGTTAAGGCTAATGAGTGCTTGCCTACACTCTCATCTCCATCACTGGCACACCAGCACTTGTCTCAGAGCATTACAGTGACATTGCAGCAGCCGGCAGAGCCAGCTGTGATTTATTAGTCTGCAAAACAAAGCAATGCAAAATTAGTTAGGGTGGATATGGGGAGGTGAAAAACATTGGATTCTGATCTCAGGTATGTCCTTCGGGGAGGATACAGTCATCCTGCCAAAGCAAGGCCCCTGTAGACTCTTTGCTGTATCTTTGTATCCAAACTACCATGCAGAGCAGGCTGGATTTTGTGGCTGGGTGTTAACATTCTCTGTTATTTTCCATGAGCTTTGAAGGAGGTGTCAAAACTCTTTAAACTCGAGGTAAGGCACAACTGACAAAGTCCTACCTGTAAGTTCTAATATGGAGAGGGGTAACATTAACTCCAATGGAAGAGTGCAGGGACTGTAAACTGAAGAAGAGCTTAAATGCTCTGATGGATCACTGCCTCCTTCTGCCCTGTTTTACATCAAACTGGAGCACTTGAATTGAACAGGAAAGACAGAGCAATGTAGCCATAATTCACGGCCAGAGAGTACAAATTTAACTAAGACACCCTCCCCTTTGAATTGAGTCAGTGTTGGCAGCTCAGATTGAGTCAGGGATTATTTTGTAGCTTGGTGTCTGTGTGCTGCAGTCAGCCCTGGAGAGGGTCTCTCAAAAGAGGGGCTGGAATGATTGGAGCCTCTCTGGGTTGCTGGTGCTGCAGGAGAGGCAGTGAGGGCTGTGGGATGAAAGTGACCAGGTGCAGGGGAGGGACTGATGCAGAAACCCCTGACATCAGCATTAAAAGGCCTGCTCACACCTAGCTCCCAGCAGGAAGCTCCCCATTCCACAGGGCAAGGATACACCTCAAGGAAAGTTTAAAGGACCATAGATAAGAAAGTAACAAAATATTTTGTCACTTCTCTCATGTTGTTCTGTAAACAAAGGACAAGCTGAATAAGTGCATTATTTTGCTAAGTATTCTGATGTTTTATAATTACTTTTGCAGGTTAGGCTGTTATGTAGGTGTAGTCTCTGTGTGCTGCAATTGTTACCAAACAGAGAAAAGTTAAGTTCCAAGTAAGGCTTCTTTGGGCATACAAACCACAGAAGTAAATGTTATTGGGGTCAACTTTGGTTGTCTTTTCAATGATTTTCATGTAGGGGCTTTGGGCAGGGGTTTATTTCAGAATCCTTTGTGAAAATAGAAAAGCAAACTCAAGAAAATAACGGGTTATATGAAAGTTCAATCACAAGGGAATAGTTAAAGGAGTTGAAGAGTTCTTTTAAGCTCTCCAAGATTATAGTGGAGTTATAAAGAGGAGGATTGGACAGACCTCAAATAGAGTAAGGTAAAACTATTCAAGAACAAAAGTAATGTTTTTCACCTTCAGAAAACTGAATGTGCACATATGGACACTTCTGCTCTTTCTTTAAACATTGGTTGTGGAAAAAAACCACATTCATAAATGGTGAGTGTGAGATCTACTGATAAAATCAACTAAAGCAATTTTATACCTATTGCAGAGAACAAGCCTGACATTTAAATGAATGTCCAGAGCAGTAGATTGAAGAGAATAGGTAGATGGTTATATCCATTGCCTGCTGTATTCCTTCTCCTCTGTCTTTTAGAGCAGTCAGAGTTGGAATAAAAGAGGAGAGATTTTCTCCTTTTGGAAAGGTCTTAATTAAAAAAGTTAATTAAAATTAACTTAAAATTAATTCTTTTCACTTTATGGAAATAAAGGATGCCATATCTTCTTTTATTATTTTCATCATCCATTTTTATTTTCATCTCTAGTGCAATGCTTTGAGAATAGTTGGAATAAGTAGAGTAAAACTTCAAGGAAAAGAAAAGGTCATTCTGTAGAAACAAATATCAAAAATAGGTCACTAGCCTGTATCATAAACCCTTCTTTATGCTGCTCTGGTAATGATAAAGGTTATCAAGACCCAGAAAGAGTCCCAAAGGTCACCCCTTTGGAAAAAAAAAAACCACCACTACTGGATCAATATTTTTCCACAGCATTGTGTGTAAATCAGAGTATTTCAAAAAATAATGGAGCATGGAAAGGAGGTGAGCAGCAACCTACAAAGCACTGAAAAAAAGTAAAGCTGGCCCTGCAGGCCCCAGGGCCACCTTGCATGGCTGTGGCACAGCTGCCTGGCAGCTCTGTGCAGGCAGCCCCCACCCTGCTGGAGCCCCAGTCCTGCAGCCCTGGCAATCCTCCTGTGCCAGCAGCTGCTTACAGGCAGACTTGCTTGGGCACTTTCATGTTTGCATTAAAGCTTTTTGCCCCTCTCAGCCTGCAGAGCTGCAAGGAATTCACAGTTAAGGTTCTACATTACATAAAACAATGGGGAAAGAAAATCCATCCTCTAAAGAAGTTTTTGTGTCTCTGGAGTGCTGAGGTTGCCAGGCTGGTTGTGTAGTAGAGCAGAGAAACACTGGTTCTCTGGTTTTGGGCAGGTAGTGTGCAAAATTCCTCTTACTGCATTTTCCCCCTTCCAAAACACGTCTTGTTTGAAGTTAGTAGCTTTTTGCAGTACATGGCTACAATGCACTGTGCCTGTCTTAATGTGAGCTATAGAAATTTCAGTCTTTATAGACTTGGGCTGCAAGCCTGCTTAGGTAGAAATCCATGACTCTTTTGCATTTTGTTTCCTTCAGTACTGCCTTGGGAAGTTAGAGGGCATCATGTCTGAAGAGATTGGGCTCTCAGAAATGCAGCCCCACTTGTGATCAGACTGAAACTGGTGGGCAGTCCCCAGCCAGGTAAGGACAGCTGTCAGTGTGCTGTTGGTTGCTCCTGCAGAGACCAAGGAGAACCAAGTTCACAGCTGCTGCACAACAGTTACTGCTCAGAATGTTTGCCATTTATCCAGAAATTTGCAGAACAGAATGCTCTTGGGGAAGTGTCACTGAGTGAGATGGAAGGCCTAAAAACCCATTAGTGCCCTAGTAAATCTACTCTGAAGACAGTAAGGGCTAATCTGATCTATTGAGGTCTACAATATTGCCCTGGGCAGATGATTTACAGTGTCTTCAAGTGCAAGTGCAGATCATCACTGCTGCCCAAGGTCATGAGGGCACAGCCCTGGTTGCTCAGTTTGCAGAGCAGTGGCACAACTGAATTCTTGGTTTCAGTCATAGCCAGAGGTTTTTCATTTGACTTGTACTTATTTTTTTTTCTAAACTATAACAACATGAGTTAATCATACAAATCAGATTTCTGCCTGCTCTGTCCACGAAGGACCAAAGGGCATTGGTGCTGTGAACGCTGAGCTGTGGTCTGAACAGTGCTCAGTTTCAAGCATCAGGTATAAATAAATATCTCTGTGCACCTGAGCTTAGCCCATGATCCTTTTCCTCCTGACACTCTGGTGTCAAACCCATCATCTCTCCCGCATTGATCAGGAAGCCTTTGAATGACTTTTTGCAAAGCACAGAGGGATCACACGTCTCTGCAGTCAGGCACAGGTGGCTGGGACCTGCCTAGGGACCCACTCACTCTCAGACACAGAGTAACTGAGGATGGTAAATGTCCTGTCCTGAACACAACTTGGGCCCTGGGCCTGATGGTGCAGGACAAGGTTCTGGTGCTGCCACCAATGAGACCAGGGGACAATGATGGCTCTGGGCAGCTCCCTGCTCACCCAGACACTCAGCTCCCCTGGCACTGCCTCAGCCCAAAGCTGCTGCTAAAGCCCCTGCTAAACAAGGGACTTCAACCTCTGCCATGAACAGGATCTGTCCTCTTGTTACAAGACACAAAGGAAACTGCTGTGACTCACTCTGGGCTCAGGGTCCTGACATGCCTTTGTATTGTCATTGCTGTTGCAAAAATCAGCTCTTCTTTTTCAGACTACATTAGCAGCTGTGTGATGCTTTGGCATTCTCACTGCTGACCAAAGGCTATTGCATCCAGTGTTAAATCAAGGGGTGCACTATACTGGAAAAATGTTATTTTGCATAAATTGTCTTCTTGAACCTTCCCATGTCAGTCTTTAGTCTGTTTCTGGGACAGAGACACGCCGTGTTTTTCCTCATGGCAAAAATCACAAAAGTAATAAAGAAAAACTGGGAACAGGCTGACATAGGAGTCAGGTTTCTGATTCTGAGGCCTTTATCCACTCATGGGAAAAATTGCTGCTCTTCCTTCAGCATTGTGTAAAGTAAGAGTTTGTTTACGGATAAAGAAATAACACAAGGGTGCAGTGGAATGAGTATAAAGCTTCACATGCTGACTCTCTTTGCTTACCCAGAAAGAAAGAGTAGGTAGTCTTCTCTAATTTTGAAGTTCTTTTATGTTTGTTTCGTTACTCAGTAGGGACAATATTTTTTCCTTGTTTTGTTGTTTTGAGATGAGAATTCTTCCGTAGGCTTTTATGCTTGATGCCTCTTAAAGAAAGATGGAATTTTATTTTTTCCTCACTATTTCTTCTTGGCTAGGCTTAAGAATATGGGTATCCCAATGACACATGCATTTCATATTCTGGTTTAAACCTCTGAATACATGAGCTTCTTTATTGCCCCCTCCAAAAAGGTGTAGTTGGAAGTTCTGTCCTGCTGCTGCTATTGCTGCCAGGTTCTCATCTAGCAAAGTATTGGATTCTAGTGAGGCTGTAAACTCCATCACTTCTGAAAAGCATTTCTGCACATGCAGGACTGTAAAGTGACACTTGCCAGGTGGTTTCTGTGCTCAAGCACATCTGCTTTGCCTCTCACAACTTTTTCTAGTTGTAAATGCTCTTGGTCCTGGGCTTGAGTCTCCCTCTTACTTTCACCATTGAATAATGTGTGAAATTTCTGTAGTCTGCTCTGAAATGGCACCTAGTCACAGTGACCTGTAGAGAGGCAGAGAGGAATTTCATACTTTCACATGGTCTGTGATCTCAGGTAAGAAAATATTACAAAGCCAAATACACTATCTCATCTTTATAAATAAACTCTCTCTTCTTTATTAGCTGATTCTCCTTGGTTTATAGAAAAATATTTTTTACCACATAAAACTTGATGGAAAAAATTAAATGGAAGTAGTTAATTTGTAGGCCCATTTTCAGATCTTGAAAATTTCAAGGCGATTTTGTTTGAAATTCCAAAATATTTTAAATGTGCTGTTTTAGAAGTACCATAGGTCCTTGGAAATATTCTTTCATAGAGTGTGGCCTTCTAAATGTTTAATTTAACAGCTGATAATAGGATTCAGGCTCTTCAGGCTGAGAGCTTTCAGAAGTTTTCAGCTTGTTTATCTAGATAGGGCAAGGACAGAGCATGTAATTGAATAAACAATGTTTAAATTAATTTTTCAGTTTTGCAGTACAGCTCACTTGTGCATGTGAGTGACAGCCTCTTTGGCAGGTGCTGCTTTCACATCATAAAGCAACGTTCCACCAAAGAAACCAAAAATGGTTTTTCAGTGCCCATCTGCATTTTACTTCTGAACAAAGTAGTAAAATCTTTCTATGTTTATTTTATAGCTGATACAGGAAAATTGGTTTGAAGGAAGTTTGTCTTCCCCTTCACCATGAACCCGTTCCTGCAGCCTGGCTGCCCAGAGCTGCTTTGCAGAGCCCTCCCAGGGCACACGGGCTCAGTGGCAGCCCAGGCTGGGACAGGAGTGCCTGGGGCTGTGTGGGCACTGCCAGCCTCTGGTGGTGCTGGCAGGGTCACATGAAGGGCCACAGAAGCACAGCCTTTGTTTGCTTTCCCCCTCCTGAAGGCAGGGCTGGCAATGAGAGTTTGGCCATTCCTACTCCTAATATGCAGTTTCCAGCTTTGGGGTTGTACTTTTGGCTTGGTTTTTTTGCTTGTTTGTTTTGACTCTTTCTACTGAAGCAAACAGAGCGTTTGTCAAGTGCAGATACATTTTGAAAAACCACAATAAAACGAAAGAAAATCACAATAATTAGACTGAGTAAAGGTCAAAGATAGAGTTGGTTAAAGTCATCACTCAGACTTGCTCTGTAGTTTTCCTGTGCTGCATCACAGCTCCTCAGCATTTTTCTGGGCACTGCCAGTCCTGTTTGCTTGACTGTCTTTATGTCTTCATCTTTTTTTTAGGAGTCCTGAGCCCACAGCTGCATGGAGAAAGAATACACGGACAAACATTAGGATTTCTTATCAAACACAACATTGTTTTTGAAGCTCAGGCTGAAGGAATGTGACTGAGAGCTTAAAACCTCTGTTTTTTCTCAGATTTGTCTTACAGTGCCATTTTTAGCATGCTGATATTTTTACCATTTTTAATTAGTTCTTTGACAGTGATTTTAGGGAAAAAGGCAAAATTATTGAGGAACTGCATTTGCTGACATAGGTGGTATGACTGGAGGATCATAGAGCTAATTTGGTTGTTAGTATGAAAAGTCCTCATTAGGAACATTTTATGTGTTTACATTGCCCTTTGTGCTTTTCAGCTCCATTGATACTGAAATACAGCAGAGATCTAACTGCATGGAGAATTTGGATGAGTGTTTGTTGAAGTAAGAAAGACATCAGCAAAGTTTTTTTCATTTTGGTCAGACCAAGCATATGAGAGAAAGTCAATTACATCATCTGGTAGCATCTGCAGATGATATAGATTGCAAAAGATCCTGAGCTGCTTGTTTTCAAGGAATTAGAATAATAATGGGTGTAGAAAGTCCTAAGCAAGTTTAAGTCTCCATGAAAAGTGTTTTCTGGCCTGCACCAATCTGAATGATGATCAACAAATTCAGCAACTGAGCACCCTCTTAGTAAGTTCTGCAGAAGAGAAAAGTAACACAGAGTTCCTCTCATCTTCCTCCAGGGCCAGAAAGTTTGGGAAAGAGCCAGCATAAGGAGACATCCATGGAGGTGCAGCAGCAGCCAGAAGCTGGGAATCTGAGGGAAAAGTTGGAAAAGCATAAAAGTAAAAATTAAAACTCGGCGATCAAGATGTTAAAAGTGAGAAATAGACCCCACCTACCCCATGGCTGACACAGAACTGGCAGTGGGAGCTATTGAAGTGTTGGCTGGCTCTCTGGTGGGAAGGCTGTGTCCTCTCCACCCTGTATTCACTGGGCAAGTCCCTGGCATTTGCTGGTATGTCCTTTGTACTAATAGAGTTGTCTCTGGCCTGGTTGTCTCTGCAGTAGGAAGTTTCTTCTTAAAAAGAAAAAATGCAAAACCAAAAAACAACAAAACCAACAACTAAAACCCACAATAACAGGATTTAGAAGCAAAACCAAATAAGTTTATAGTAGCAGACTGGCTGTTAACCTTTTCTGTACGCAGAATGTTGTCATTTGTTTTTGAAATATGGCACTAAGCTCTGGATTTATTCACAAATGCTCTGAGAAATTTGCTTTCCTTATATTACAGGAAAGGAGATCCCACAACTCTGTGTTCTTTTCTTTCACTTTCTGCCTTAGCTTGAACGATTTTTTTTTTCTGCCTAGTCTCTCTGCATTACATTTCTTGTCTTTTTACAGAAGTACTGTTTCTGAGCTCCAAACTCTTCTCACATAATATAACTAAATCCATATGTCCAGTTCATACATTTGAACATGAATCTCTGGCAGAAGCTGTCTTGAAATCTGACTACCACTTTGGCATTTTTCATCCCATGCAGGTTTTTATGAGATTTTTGCCCGTGCAGCGCTAATGTTTGGCAATTGGAAATCAAAATACCTTCTTTGCTATTTTATACCTTAAATAATTTTTTAAGACTTGGTTCCCAGTTTCTGCATTCAAAGCAGAGTGACCTAAAAATTAGCTATTTAGTTTTCCTAATCCTTCCTGGTTTTTGAAGACAAGCTGAAAATTTGAAGAAATTTCATTAAAAATTGAAGATGTTGAAACCCCAGCATTTTGCCCAATGTTCCTCTGTCCTAATCCAATTTCTTTGAAAGATAGGTTGGATCAGCAGCTTGTTCTTGGTTGCAGATGTTGCTCTGACTCTTGTTTGCTGGGCTGCATGAGAGCTGAAGAAGTGGAAGCAGTGGGTTGTGTTTTTCCAGCACATTTCAAAGCAACTCATCTTCTCCATCAAGAGTAGCTGTGCCAGTTTTCTGTGCTTAATTCAGACAGGGAAAGTCACAACAGTATTCAAGCTTCTGCAACAGTCAAAGTCTTTTCAGTTTCCTTATCTGAACGCTGCCATTTTGGTTTATGTGCCTGTGAAATGAAGCTCTGTTTTCATGAGTCCTTGTTCTGTGACCAAAGTCTGTAAATGAAAGAGATTAAACACTAAAAGACATGTGTGCAATGTGCTTCTACTGCACTGAGCCCCCCCCAAAAAAAAATCGAGCTGTAAAAGCTGTCTGAGGTACCAAAAGGAGTTGTGAGGAAGTATGAGTGTTTCCAAAGATATTTGGAGAGAATATGTGTTTATATAGGAAGTTTATTTCAAATAAGGGCAATTTATCTTGTCTGAAGATTCGTATGGTCAGTAATGCAATTGAATTAGAAAAAAAGAACAGGACTCAAAAATTCTTACATGTTTAAAAGCAACACTAGACACTTCCTATTTTAGAACAAGGTTTAATTGCTTTCTGTAAAATGCCCTGGCAGGATGACCATTTTCTCACTGGCAGGTAACAGCAGTTCCAAAAAATGTGCTTTCTGCAATGTAGCTGTAGGAAGTGTTGCTGCCTAGAAACTAACATAGTCATTAATCAAAACAAAAAGAACAAACTGTTATATAAAGCAATAATTTCACTAGGCAAGTACTTTGAGTCTGCTTAAAACAGACAATCAGACCATATTACCCAAGTTCTTGGTTTATTGTCTCCATAAAAACTTGGAAGAATGCATGTCTACTCCAGTATTTTTTTTTTCCAGGCTCAAGTATTATGCAAGTGATTTAGGGGGTGGTGAGTGGTGGATTTGTTTATTTGTTGGATGGTTGGTTGGTTGATTGGTTTATTGGGGTTTTTTTTAATCTTTCTGGCTCTTGCAACATTTTTTACCTTATTGGTAAAGATTGGCTTCTTGCTGTGGGGGGTCAAGCACACACATTGTCCTCCTTGATTGCACTGTAGCTGAAAAGGAGTGAGCACCAGCCTGAGGTTTCACTGGGGGTGTTGCTATCAATAGGTAACATGGAAATGTTTAGGATAATCTGAAGTAGTCTGAGCATAAGTAACAGGAGGAAAGCAAGCAGAAGGGAATTTATGCTGATCCTTGGGGAAAACCACTCTTCATAGTGCATCCTGTTAAATTATATAACAGGTCACTGGGGAGCAGATGGGTGCTTGGAGTTGCTGTAGACTGAAATTTGAGGTTCATTTGCAGGGAGCTGTTTTGTCAGGAGAAGAAGCTCTTCTGATACAAGATTAAACTCACCAGTTATTGCAAATGTTCTGATTTCATGGGCCTTGCTGAGCACTGGGAACTTGCTCAGTTTGAATGTCCAAGTGCCTGGTGTGTCTCTTTCCAGATCAGCACTGGGAATCTTTATTCACTGGTGACAACACCATTCATCTGGAAAATACTAATTGAGCTCAGAGGCATTTCAGAGACTAAGACAATATTGTGTTGTCTCAGCAAGTATAAAAATTACACAGATCTTTCTTAAGCAGAGGCCTGTAACTGGAGCTCAAGCAGCCATTTTTCTCCTAACTTAGAGTAAGTGGGGAAGAGGAAATAATTTAGTTAGAAACCTGAGTTTTAATAAGGAATTATTTGGTTAGAAATAATTCAGCTATTTACTTTGGGGTTTTTATTCCCTTTCAGAGAGGCTGTACAAAAAAAAAAAGTAGTAGGAAATGGATTAATGGAAAAATAAAGTGAATAATATGAAATTCAGATATGGTGTTGTAAATTGTTTAATATTAATATACTAATCCTACAAGGACTATTTATTGGTTCCAGTAAGCTGCTTCTTCCATCCCTGTTATGCTCAATTTTATTTTGCTCTCTTGCTATCCTTCTTTTACAGGAACACATTTTTAAATAATCTGCTAGTCTACTCATGACTCCTCCCAAATAGTTGAGGATTTGCAAAACCATGTTTTACTTTTTCTACACCTTCATATTGTTGCAGAAGCTGAAGCAGTATCTTCTAATTTCATCTTCAATTATTTTTAGGCTAAAGGAGTGACTGAACATAGATTGCCTCCTCCTGGTCCTCCCACAGGCAATGTGCCACTGGCAAAAGGAGAATGCACTGAATTCTTTCACTGTACAGAGATCTTTGTGTCTGCTATAGCAAAGGCATTATAAGAAGTTTTTGAATATTAAAAAATGTAAGATTTTTTCTTGTATAGAATCTGCACAGCTAGAGCATTATAAAAAATAATTTATAAGGGTTTCTGCTCATTTGCTTGATCAAACCAACAGAAACACCCCAAAAAAAAAGAGCTTGCTCAGTTCAGTGTGCATCCCAGTGTGCTTGGTAAGCTGCCTGGCTCATAAAAGAGGATAATCCTTTCTGTGCCATTCTAGTGAATGATACCTTGCATTACACCCTGGTTAGAGTAATTTTTTTTTTTGATGTTTTGGAAAAGTGAGATGGCAATGAAACAAGAAGCTGGCAGATATTTTTTTACAGTACCTTCCTTTTATTATCGTAGAGATTTTTCTTATGAACCAATGAGAGTCACTTGCACAGAAGTGCCCTTCTATGACTCTTTGAGGTTCATTTGTTTACTTTTATACCAAGAAAAAGCAGCAGAGAGAAATAATGAATGTGGAATGTGGAAAGTGATACTTTCCAATTTGTATTTGTCTGGGTCATTAGTGCTATATTAAGTTGTTAGTAAAAGCAGATATAATTTTATGTAATAAAATTAGATTTGGTTGAAACTGATGGGTAGAAAACCTGCCTTCACCTGTCCCTGTTTGCCATCATCTTTGTTCAGCATTTGGAAGCCAGTGACCTCCAAGAGTCTCTTGGAAATCCCCCTGTGATATGCAGGAAGCAGCCAAGTGTTTCTACTGGTGCCTAGCTTGTACAGCTCCTCAAATCCCACAGATGTGATTTAAACAGCTCTGAACCTGCTTCTACACAGCACCTGTTGTAAGGAAGCCAAATTGCCCGTTTCCAAAGCCTTGAATTCATAAAAGACACAATTGGTATAAAGCTACCGTGTCTTCTAAATACTTGTTCAGCCTTAGGCTAAATACAGCTCACCATGGCCAAGCTCTCTGACTGCATCTAAAAAATGCTACAATTAACAATATGAAGTATTTTCTGAACACTTTATTACTTTCTGGCATATTGAGAAATATTTTTTATTTTTAGCTTAAAACCTGCTGTAGGTTTTAATAACACACTGTAGGATAATGTGGTGAATAAAAATTATTCCACATCTGAACTGTACTTGACCTATCAAAAATTCAGTGAAAAATCACTGCTAGCCTGAGTTCACAAAGATAACAGACTGGGATTTTCGGTCAGCCAGCAGTCAGCAAGCTCTGTAATTTTCTCTGACATTGGCTTGGAATATTCTATGACCATTTATTCATCACCAAAAATTAAAAATGGTTTGTTATTCAAATTAAAAAATGTAACAATACATTGTAACTGTCAATTCAGTAGCTTCCCAGTTCATTTCTAAATTAACTGGTTTAACAAAATTAATTTTCTTCCTGGAGAGAATGGACAGAAAAACAAAACCAAAACCAAATAAACAAAAGCCACAAGAGTCCCTCAGTGCTCTTTAGAGTTATGAAGCCAATTTGCAGAAGCATTGAAAGCATCTTCACACTGAAAGGGATGGAAGATAAAAACTCAGGGTGTAACACCAGAACTTCTTGACTCAAACCTGAATTCTGACACTGAATCAAAATGAATAGTTAAGTGTTTGATAGATGTGAACTAGTATGTAATTACCTGCACCAAAATACATCATTTGATATTAAATCCTTTGAAGAGCTTTCCTTATTTTTATTAATATAACCTGAAAAGATTCCAGCTCTGCAATGCTGATGTTGCCAATGAGCTCCTTCCAAATCCTGATAAAATTATTTTCATTGGAATTAAAGCATTACCTGAAAATAACATTTAATTAAATAGCATTTAAAGTATTTTCTTTTCTCTTTCGGTGTCCCTTCTGTGATTGCCTTGTTCCTTCATTATTTATGCAGGAATTTCAGTCCAAGAAGCACTGGGGGAGGCTTCAGAGGTTTGGAAAAATGTTGGTATTCCCACACATCACCAAGTACTCATTGCCAATGCATTCCCATTTCTCATCATTCCAACAATTTCTGAAGGTCTAGGAAATAATCTGTATCTCATTTCAGTTTATTTGGATATTTATCATTGTAAAGTTTAGGAGATTAATCATTTGTGCAGTAAAATTAATCTTTGTAAATACATTCTATTGCACATGCTATTTTTTCTTTAACAGAGGAATTAACCTCTACTACCAAAATCCACCATAAACTGTAAAAATTAAAGAGGACACTAAAACCATAGTCCTTAAAAGGACACAAATCAATTTAAAATTAACAATAAGCTTTCTAGCTAGACTGTTTATTGCCATCCATATTAAAATTTTATGGGATAATAAAAATATCAGTTATTTCTGTGCATCTGATCATCAAGTTCCAAACTTACCCATTACTTAGAAGAATGAAATTCAAAGCAAACATCCATTTTGAGTGACCAAACCATCTAAAATTTAAAAATATTTTAAATTAATGACACAGAAAACAATCTATTTCAAACAAGTCTATAAAACTTAATATAATCTCAATGTAAGTGGGCTATGATCTACTATTAGATTAAGAATTATCTTCAATTAGAGGTCTCCACTAGCAGATTTTATAAAAGTCTTTCACAGAAATACTCTTGATTCAGAGTAATTAATCTTCTTCAGTCACAAGTAGAAAATATCTGAAAAGTGGTACGAAATCATTGTTAGTAAAATTTGCAAATGACAAAAAAATCCCTAATAAAGTAGCAATAACTAATTGTGCTGGGTCAATCTTGCAGCCCAGCTTGGGTGAGCAAGCATGCTTGATGTAATAGAACAAATTATGACTAAAAACTCAAGTTTGTATATTCCATAGAAGTTTGCTAAATTCAACTGTCTTTGTGCACATGGAGTCTCCTGTAAAATTTTTCTTTGGTCTTAGGTGTTGTTGTTTTAGCTGTTCTGCAATTTTGAGTCTGGGAATTTAAAAGCCTCAAAAAATTTAAAAGAAGTCAGGCTGGTTTTCCCATCAAAATGCAAAAAGTGGGAGTTTCACAAGGTTAAATGTGAAGCCAAAATCAGAACTGTTTTCCTAAGCCATGAGAATCTCAAACCTGTGATGTGATTCACACCATCTCCACTTCTTTTTGAAACCAGATGAGTTTTCAGTAATCTTGTCTTTATTATATGCTTTCTGTAGCTCTAATATTTAGCCTCTAGCCTTGCTCTTGTTAAAGCATGGTGTTGTTGAATTCCACTTGGTGATGACTCACCCTCAAAGATGATTTTCTGTTGAATGATGACAGTGATGCTGACTCTTTATTCTTTGCTCAGTGACATATTTAATGATAAAAAGTTGATAACTGAGATCCAGATTCTTTTATGTGACTAAAATAAGTGATAACCAACTCAGGCTAAGTAATTCCTCTGTGACCTAAGGCAAGACACTTCAGCTCTGTAGCTAACATCCTTATCTATAAAATGTGAGTGGCATCACTTCATTTACTAGCTCAAAAGAAAGCACCAACAGAGCTTTTGGCCTCCAGCAGTGTGATAATGCACATCTGACAGGCCTTGCTGCTCAGGGCCAAAGAAATTACTGAGTACTGCATGGGACTAAGCAGTTACTCTGCACAAGTCCCAGGCTCTGGGTGTTTTGCACCTTGACACAAGCATTTCAAGCTTTCAGTACTGATGTGGAGGTGTGAGAGGTTTTGGTTATTACTTTAAGACAAGCACGCAGTTGTGTTTCTGTCCAGTACTGAACCTGCCATGTGAAGATATATTTCTGAGTGCATTGCATTTGATCTCCTTGGTGAAAGGAACAAACATCTCAGACACTGGGACCTCTGGAGAGCTGTCTGTGCCGTTTAACATGCCTTCAGGGAAACTGTGAAATCCACCTGTCCCTTTTCACCACACTGAGAAATTCCACAGCAGTAGTGCCCTGACTGGGCTGCAGTCATCTGCATGGAATGCTTGTTTTCTGAGGTGGCAACTTGAGGAATATTTTTCACGTATCAGTGAAAGTTTATCAGTGAAACTTTATGGTTTGACATTGGCATTTTAGTTATCAATATTTACACCTTACAGAAAATCGAGCGTTGATAAATGCACAATAAGCACAAATATCTTCCATGACTGTAAGCAGGGAGAATGATAAAGGCCACAGTGTCTAGGTTTTTTTTTTTTAACTTTTATTGTCATTTCCAGTCTTGAGTATTAAAACTATAAACCATTTCTAACTGCCTTGAACCAAGGAGTTGGATTCATTTTTCTTTCTCTTCTAAACCGTGCAGTAATGCAGTTCATTCTTTTTCTCATGGTTTATGAGTTAAACATTTATTTGTGTTTAATACCATCACTTACTGTGCTATTAGACTTCCTTGAACCCAGAGCTCACCTACATCTTCTCTTGCAGACTCCCAGGAAAGTTCCTCCTCTCCCAGGCACACTTCATCTTGCCTACAGGTAACATCTTCCTGCTAAGCCATTAACAAACACCATGTAGTTGTGCTTCCACCCATTTGAAGATCACAAAACAACAAATACACATTGCTAGAACATAGCAATTAATTTAACTCATAATTTCTTCTGGAAAGAATTGTCATTGTTTAGGACAGAAGATATCTCCATGGCACCCCTAAAGCCCATCATACCTCCACGTTGTGCTTTCCATGTAGAGACATCCAAGGGCTTCCCAGCATAGTTATAAAATAACCATGGCTCAATTCTTACACCTCTCTTTAGAGAAAATCTGGTGCAAGCTATTAAGATCTTTCCTTCTGATCCCTGCACCCTGGTTTCCAGGGGAAATGAAGCCAGGCCCATGCAGGCTCCAACATTATCTCCCTGGTCTGACACCTGATCTGGATAATTAGAAGCCTGAGACTCACCAAAGCAAAGAGACCACCCTGGGAAAATTATATAGTTATCTGAATTTGTATTTTGAGGTTGCATGTGCTTTCAAATATAAAAGAACTCCTTGCAGGACTCTAGCTGGCACACTTGTAGTAGCATTTAAAGTTCAGCTCTTTTTGTTTTATTTTTAAATTTGGCTTCATTTGGGGGATTTGATATACATGAAACCCAGAAAAAGACAAGGTTGCTGTTGTGTTGCTCTGTTATTGCCATATAATGCCATCCATCACAGATTTAAAAGGTGATGGTATGATGTTTCTCTCTTTGGGTGCAATGATATTCAATATGCTTTTTGGAGAACTCTGTGGTCAAAGTTGGGGAAACCAGAGCTTTTCTTCTGACTTTTCTCATGTTCTCTGTAGAATTTTGATAGAGTGGGAAAATTGCTTCTAAGTCTGTAAGGTCTTCTTAAGACAGATAAAGGGATGTGGAATTTCTGGTATCAGGTTGCCAGTATCATGAAGAACAAGAAATCATTTAAAGGTGACACAGGTTGAGTCCTTTATTTAAATTCTGATGTCCTGTTAGTAAATTTTGAGTGCCCTGAAATCAGTGAAGTGGAACTTAAGAAAAGTGACTGAAGAAAGTTTTAGGGATGCCATTACTGTTCTCTAAAGAGATGACTTCACTTCAGCTGCTTTCTCACCCCCTGCCACGAGTGTGGAGGTGCTGCTGCCCACAAAGAGGGCACCTGAGAGAGGGCTGGCATCTTACAGGAGGTTTTACATCCTGCTCTGGGCTGCCTTTTTCCCTCTGTACTGTATAAATTGATCACAGCTTGCAGGCAGAAAATGGCCTGCAGATTGTAAGATGGCTGCAGTTAATAGATTTATTTAGCCTGCTTTTTATAAAAGAAAATAAAATGCAGGATTCAGTAAAAAGGTAGGAATATGGCTTTGTTTCTTGTGCTTTCCTTTTTAAAACTTACAGGGTATTGGTGCCCTGGGACATAGACTGGAAGATTTATTTGAGGTTTTTATGTCTGGGCTTGTTCTGCATCTGTCTGATCCATCTGCCTTGGTCTGGTCTTGCACATGAGTGATCTGGATCACAGAACCAGAAAAATATCTCTTCCCATAGGCTGAGTCAGGAGATTCTTTATTTTGTAGCAAATTTCCCTTCCCTCCCCTGTCCCCTCAGTATCTGAGCCAACAGTTTGAGAAGAAAAACTCCCACTATGTCTGCTATTTCATAGCTGGCTTGTGTATTGGAATCTCACCTTTCAGCATGATCTTTACATGTGTTAAATGACTGAAAACTCTTAACAGGAAAACCTGTGGTATGTATAGCTCAGGGCAGGATGCACAAGTCATCACCATTTTTTTCCATTAGCTAATGGAGTTGCAAGGAAGGGAGACAATAAACCCCATTGAAAACAGAAACCTGTCCCATGTTCTGAGGCAAAATGAGAAGGAGCTATTGAAAGATAGCAGGACAAAAATGTAAGAGTTGCATACACTTGCAAATCAGCAGTGCCACAGTTAACCAGTACTAAAAGCTGCTCATCTTAAAAATGATGTCTTGAAAATATGCAGCAATTACACATGACAGTTTTGAGATGCACTTCTTTCACCAAATGAGGCTTATGATCTGAGTTTACCTCACAGAGTCACATTTTTTTCATTAAAAATGATTACTCAAGCATGACTTTAATTCTTTTAGGAAAAATGAAAACAGAAGTTAAACCTTCTTGCCTTATGGGCTTCAGGAGTTACTTTTTGTGTCATCTTGCATAAGTAAAGTGCTGGAAAGGAATTTGAAATGGTGGGTTTTACATGGTTCTGAATTTTTCCAAGTATTAATGTTTATTAAAGGAAATTCAGTACCTAACTGGAATACCAAATCTGTTTAACAATGCAAAGCTGTGGCTTTACACCCTGTTCTCTGCTTCCCACCAAATGAAGCAGAAGCTGATTTTCTTTTCAGACTGGAGTACAGGCGAGCAGTATTTAATTTATACTTCTTGCTATTATTTTAAAGGTTATTATTAAAACATATCTTCATGCTGCTGAACAACACTGGCTGTCTTTGGGAATAGACAGAGGTCATTAAAATCTGCCTTCTTTTTCTCTGCCACCCTCCCGTCCTCTCCCATATTTTGCATATATTTCCCAGTGTTATTTTGCTGCTTGCAATGATTAACCACATTGGCAGCTGTTTGTAGGCTCTGAAACAGCAGAACAGGAGGGAGAGGAGCTGCACAGACCCTCCCACATCCCTTCACTCTGGGTGTTTCCCAGGGCTTCAGAGCAGAGCTAACCTCCAGCCTGCTCGTCACGAAGAAAACCCGATGACTTCTGAAAGCAGGGACACCAATTTCTCTGCTTGTGTTCAGCTGTGGGAATTCACTGCTGTGGGAAAAAGCAACACTGGTGAGTTTGTAGCTCCAATCAGCACGAAAAGAGATGAAAGCATTTATCCTGCCCCAGTGGTTAGGTGTCACACACACACACACTTGCTGTGAGCAGGGGAGCAGCTGCTGGGGCTCAGGATGGCTGCCTGGTTTTCCAGGTCTGCTACAGGACAGTCAAGAATTTCCACCTGAAGGGCTCGCAGCAAACCTTTGAGCAGGGCAGGGGACACACTCCTTGTCTGAGCAAGAAATGGCTTCATGAGGTTTTGATCTCTATTAAAGAAAGAGACTGTATCCGTTCTATTACAAACAAGCAATTTCTGTATGTGTGGTGGGTTTCAGTGGTACTCTGGCAGGTTTTTTCAGTATGATTTCTTGCTTTCTGTGGATGCTGAAGATATACTTTTATGGGGTTTTTTATCTGTCCTTTGCTAATGTATCCACTGCTTTGCCCAGAATACTCCATCACAAAATTTTAAATACATAGATCCCTTTTTCTTTTGCAGGATATACAGGGAGAAAGCTCATAGTGGGTAGAATTTAAACACTATTTATGTGCTACTAAATAAAAATAATTCAGTATCTAAATACATTACTAGTCTGGTAATCATACGAGACATAAGAAGCAGTAAAAATTTAATTAAACCAGTTGTATTATTGTTATACTTCAACCTCAAATGGAGCAGGGAAAGAGTAATATTTGAACTGCTAAACCATGTACTAGGAGATTTGCAGACCTCTATAATTTAAAGCAAGAAAATAAATAAGATCAAAAATAGTTTTAGGTTGAACTGAGTCAGTGGTTAAAATGTGAAATTGCCTACATTAGACTCTCTTAGTTGTGTCTTAGCAAAGAGACATGAATAAGAAATCACTTTGCACCACTGATGTGCTCAGCTCTGTTCACATGGGAGGCACCTGTAGCTGTCACAGAGAGCTCTGAGCAGAAAGGCAGGAACGTGGAAGATGATTCAACTGGGTTTTTGCTTCCACAATCTATTCCTCTGCTGGGTTTAACCTGAGCACTGCTGAACTGCAAGCCCAGAGCATATCAGAGAGAGATATTTCTGATCACTCACATGCTGAGTCTATAAAATATTCATAAAACCTCTGCAATCTGAATTAGCCTTTCAAGTAATAAGAAAATGCATCAAAGAAATACAAAGAATGAGGGGGTCTGTCTACTACATGTGATGTGAAGCATAAGAATTTCTCTTAAATATTTGATTCGTGAAAAGTAAATGAGGCATTTTCTGATGCAACAATTATGGGATTTCATACTGGATGAAAGAGTAACAAGAAAGATACTGTGTTATTGTTAACTGCTCTATTTCCTACCATCTAAACTAATGAGCACCTTTGATCTTCTCTGAATTCTTCATGCCTCGTTGTTTCCATCACTGTCAAAAGCCCACTCCTTTACTTTTCTTGGGAAATAATCTACATAATGCAAAGTGACTGTTTATGGAGCACAGTGAGTTTTCCACTCAAGGAAGAAAGGGCATCATCTGATAAAAGGAGACATATCCTTGTGACAGCTACAAAATGAGATAATTTTTGCAGAAAGCAGATTTTTTTCCTGCCAGTCAGAATTTAAATTAAGGAATCATTACACATTTGGCAGACAATTTTGGTTCTCCAAAGGTAAACAACACTGAGTGAAAATACTTGCAATTTTATTTTTTCTCAGATAATTTTATTAGTTTGAAAATTTTCAAGTGCCTGGTTAATGAAAAAGCTAAAAAAATTAGCTGTAACAATTATTGTTCCAGAGGTATAGGCAATATTCATGTCATGGTTTTGTGAGTTAATTTTTGATTTCAGTTTTCAGATTTCTGCTTCACTAATTTTTGCTTCTTGGTCCTCAGCCAGTAGATAACAATGCAGGAAGACACCTGCCACCTTCCATATTGCTGGTGTACAAGTCAGAATAAATTTCTTTGAAGCACTGATGTTGGATATTAAAATATAAGGCTCTAATCCTAAAGTGTTTCCTAAATTTGAAAGTCCTTAATTTTAATAGTGCCTGTCTCAAGATTGCATAGATGGATTTTTACAGGATTTATTAGACACGTTTTCATAAGGAATGAGAGGATGATTTTAAAGAGTTTCAGTTACAAATGTGTATGTGTGTAGGCCAGGATGACTACATTTGAATGTTTCTGATACAAACCAAAACTATGATTGCAAAAGCAAATCCTTAGTCACAAACAGGTAACATTGGTATGGAAAAGAAGCAGTGGAGAAATCAGCAAGGAGCAAGCTTATCCCTAGAGGAAGGGTAACACACTCATTTTCTCCTCTCCTCTCCTCATACACTCCCGGAAATATCTTGATCAATATCAGAGCTCTGTGCAATATGTAAAGGAGATTTCATTCCATAAGGTATATTTTAAATTACACATTTCCACACTGTATTAATATGAAATGGAATTTTATCTGATTTTAATACTTTAATGCTAGCTTCCATTATTTGCACAGTAAGTAAATGAAGAGATGCACAGAAACCTGGATTTAATTAGATAGAACATACTATCACTTACTGACTGACATAAGTAGAATACATTAAATACAAGTATTACTTTTTGTCCTGAGATAATGCACATCAATAGACCAAAGCTGCATTTAATGCTGACTGCAAAACCCACTCAAGTTTTATAGAATGTAAACTGACAACATCTTCTGTTTGTTTTCTTTTTTTTTTTTCCTGGCTATTATTTATTAGATTCTTCCACCTTTAAAAAGCATTTTTCATTTTTGCCTTTCATTAATTCTATTTGTAATGACCAAAAGAAAATACTGCACAATTTGTACATAACAGTCTTGGTTCTATTAGTGTAATTGGCAGCTCTCTTTACCCTAAATGTGTTTTTATTTTTATTATGCCACCTACAAGTGCACCAGATGTAAGAACCAAAAAGAGAAGGAGTTTGCAGAAGGAAAGTTGCAAGGCTGGGCCATGACCCAGGGAAATATCTACCTCCAGGTATTTTGAAAATCTACTACAGAACGAAATTACTTTTTCACTTTTTAGCTCCCATTGAGCACAGCCTAAATGCCAGTGTGATTCATCAATGTCCCTGATAATTCTCTGTGACATCTACTTCAGGCCCGTGGTGCTGTTTGTGCTCCTTGCTGCTCTCTGAGCAGGGGCTGCAGGAGCCAGGGGTGCAGCCAGGGGCAGGGGTCTCTGCTGGCAGGGACAGTGAGCCTCAGCCACTTGTCCCCAGCCCAGGATGGATTTCATCCCAGCACTGCCCTGCTTTCAGCTCCAGTCATGCTGGACAGGTGTTGCCTAAGCCTTACCCTTTACTGCTCTGTTAGAGCTCCTGGTGACCAGCAAACCAAGGGCAGTAACCAGCTGTGCTTCCTCTGTTCTTCTTGGGCTGCTTCTCCTCTCTGAAGTGTTGTTCTGGCCCTTCCATTGCAGGGACCTCTGAGCACCTCGCTGCCTTTAACCCCTCAGCAGTTTCAAGGGCAAGAAAGAGGATGCTGACCAGTGCTGTGCCAGCTCCACGCATCTCCCTCTTATTTTTCTGTTTGGTTTTTTCCTTGGTCATTAATTCCCCTTAGGGGAAAAGCTTTCTACACTGCAGTTTGTTATACATAACAGAAAACTGTTGGGCAATATTAAAACTTGTTTAATTTTATAGAAGAGTCAAAATAAAACCAGAGCCATCTCAAGGGGTACTGATTTCCCATAGCTCCTCTTTCCATAAGACTTTTTGATTTCCCCTCACAGCAGACTCTTCCTTATGTTCAAGGAACATTTGTTTCTTTATTCATAGCTGCCTACATAAATTCTTGAGTTGTTATTTATGCCATTATGTTAATACCCCTTTCAGCTTAAAATACTGCTCTGAATTTGTCTTAATTTTCTGTTAAAGGTTACACTGACAAAGGCCAATAAAACACATGGAGCATTATTTGTATTTGCTTACAAAGCTGCAGTATCCAGGACGACATCATCACTTCTATAAAGTATTATCCCATAAAGTTCATTTTGAAAGTGAATGCCATATCTCATTTTACTATGACATGCAAACAGCCCATCTATCTAAGCCTTTACAGCTCATCCATCACACCAGGAGTGTGCTGCTGCCAGTGAATCAAAAGCTGCAGCAGCAGTTAACAAGAAGTGTGCTAATTAATGGCTCAAACAGAAAGTTTTAAGAGTGATTTTTCCAGACACTTCACTCAAAAGTGATTGAGAAGGAAATGCCTCTTTAAAATTTTTATATAATGTCACACTAAATGAACCATAAAGAAACAATATAGAAAATACAGAGCTTGGAATTTATGAGAACATTTTACAACTATTAAAGACCAAGTTTAAAGGTCTGGATTTTAAATGGAGCTGAGGGACCTTTGAAAGCAGATTTACCTGCAAGGTCATCTTTAAAAATGGAAAGGAAGAAAACCACATCTCAAACATCACAGTCAGGGACATAACAAAGCCCAGAACTGCTAGAGAAGTGAGGAAGAACAGACACTAAAATGCTAAGAAATCATTATATAGAGAGTGTTTATTCAAATCCAAAGGAAATGCTGACTGCCAGTCACCAGCTAAATGAAAGATGGCATTGCAGCTTGGTTTTTTCAGAAAAATGTCTTTTGTACCAGCCATCCTCACTGGCTATTTCAAACTGCTGCTGTTCACCAGCTTAGCTGATGGCATGTTACTGCACCTCAGAACATACAAATCTTGTCTCCTGAGAAAACAGTTGTCAAAACATTTTTTTTTTCCTTCATGACATATGGAAAGAAATTTTTCATACATATTGAAACCATTTTTCTCTCTTTGAAGCAGTTTCAATTGTATGATACATGGTATAATGTAAAGCCAAGTTCCAAAACACCCACCTAGAACAAAAAAAAATTAAAAATTTGAAATATGTCTATTTTTTGGAACATCCTTTCTCCCCCTATTTAATCAATAAATTCAATTCCTGTGAAATGGGTACCTCTTTTACAAAGTACAGTTGATGTTGATAAGACAATATATTTACTTGGATTTGGATTCTGGCAATGTGGCAACATTTCTTTCAGAGGTTTTTCAAACTGACTGGTAATAGAAACATGATCCATATTGTGTAAAAATAAAGGTCCTTTTTTCTTTAAGTGAGGCAGTTAGTTCCCTACCCACCCCCCACCCCCACCCCAGAAGAGAAATTCCGAATCTCTTTTTGAAAGGGAGTACAAAAAAATTTAACTATTTATATGTTTGGCTGCAAACACAAGGCCAAGCTCTCTCAGTATCTGAGGAATGGAAAATAAAGTGAGGTGGCAGAACGAAACCTTGCTGAATTCTTGCATACGTTTGTTTCACACCTAAACCCCTCCCAGGTGTGCAGACAGCACAGGGTGGGGAGCTGGGGGCTGTGAACACCCTGCTGCCTCCAAAGAGCTGGCAAAGCAATGAGCAAAGCTTGCCAGAGATCCCTCTGCTCTCCCTCCTTTTCTTGCACAGGACATTTTCCTGGCTGCTGAGAGAATTCTCTGAGCACCCTTTACCTCTGACAAAGACATTCTTATTGACATTTGTACAAAATCATTCTAGTCTGTTTCTTGCTCATTGAAGAGCACCACTTCACTCACAGCTACTGCAATTAAATGTACCCAGAGCAGAGCTGGAAGGTAATTAGCAGTGATAACTGTCTGCCACCTTTTTCTTATCTGACATTTTCAAGCCCTGTAAATTACAAGTCTAACGCTAATAACTTATTTATTTTTATATACCATTGAACTTGCCAGTCATTTTTAGTTGTCAGTTCTTAAAGAAAACACTTTAGAACTGGAATCTTGTAAAATTTCAGCCTGGAGCAGACTATACCAAAGTTAATGAGCCATGAAAAATAAGAGTTAGCTTGAGAAGGCTGTTAATACAATTTTTCAGCTGTAGCCTGTACTGGCAAGCCATGATCAGTTAAAATAGATACTTCAATTAATCTTTTATTGGAAATACAGAAAATAACCTATAGGGCTTCATTAAATAAAAAATAATAATAATAATATTTTTTAAAAAGTGCTAGGTTTTCTACTGGGTTTTAGTACATGTGTTGGCCAAGGGTGAGCTCCTTCCTGGGCTCCAGCTGCCCCATCCCTGCCCCAGGACAGGAGCCAGGCTGGCACTTACAGGGAATCAAACACAGTGCTGTATCTGCCCATGGAGCTTGCATACCATTTCTCAACACTGTGCTTTGAATGCAATCTTGAAACACTCTTTTATACATTCCACTTGATATCTGGTGTTGTCTTTTTTTTTCTCCGTTATCTGGAACAATATTAAACTGTACCAGAAAAAAATGCAAAAATGCAATGGTAAATTCAGGTATCTGGGGATATCTAACTTATATCTACATATTTATAGGTTTTCTTTTAGAAGAATAGCCTATATAATTTCCTATTTAATTGAGGTTATTGCAAAAATCTAACCCCCTCCCCCCCCCCCACACCCCCATTTTTGGTTTCATTTTGGTTTTTGGCAGAGTGAACAAATACAGTTAATTTGTAATAAGGTTTTTCTCAATTTGATTTTGCATTCAAATATTTTGACTTTCAGAGTTCCCTTTTTTTCAAGAAAGGTGTCTGGGAAAAACAGAAAACAACAAATTGTCACTAAATTCACCAAGTTGGCCTCTTTTCCCAGGTGGCATTTTCACTCATGCTGCTTGGCAAGCTCATAGGAGAAATGACAAAGAAAGTTCACAGAGCTGTCACTTCTCTATTAAAATGAAATGACCTCTCTTTTGCTGTCCTTCTTCACAATTTTCAGAATTTCATGTCGGCAAATGGGTGGCACACCAGTGGCATTTATAAATTCAGTTCATTTTGCTCTATCTGGAAAAAAGAAATGGAACTTGGCACCTTCTGTGTGTTTTCATGATATCAGATATTTAGAAAACTATCTGACTACATGAAAAAGCATTTATCAAACTAAACATGCTATCTATATGTAAACACCCCTACCTGTTGCAGAGATTACTTTTATATCCCCATTTTTCTCCAGTCTTGATGGTGTATTGTAGCACTCAAAGTGCTGATAAAAATGATTGGATTCTGCTGACTACAGAATGGGAAATGACAAATAGATTGAAATCCACAGATTATTGTAGAAATAATTGCTCAACTTGCTCCTGTAACTCTTACATATTTTCTTGCCACACAATGTCCATATTAAATAAACAAATGTAATAGGTAAGTGTCTCTCTAGCCCAAAAAACCTGCTTTCATGGTTAGTGACTATAAACATTAGCACTCCATCTCAGCGGGTGGATGCTTGTATGAGATTCAGCGCTGGACTTCCCTCATTACCTCCTGGATCTCGTTCTGGCTGCTGCCTGTCACCACCGGAGTGTCTGTGACCTTCTGGGCCAGGGGAATGCACATTTAAAGGTGTTCTGCAGTGGGAGAACGGGTGCAGTTCTTCAGCACGTGGAAGAGGAGAGCTCACAGTCCACACTGGGATGATTTCCTGCCCTGAGGCACAGTCGAAAAGCCCAGGCAGAGGCAAAGGGCTGTGTCACTGCTGTGTGCAGCTCCTGGGGTGGGAATGGTGTCAGCACAGCTGTCCCAGAGCAGCCCCCGGGGTCACTGCCCTGCCTCACCGAGAGCTCAGCTCCCTCCTGCTGCGCTCCCAGCACCAGCACAGCCTCATTTCCCAGCCTTACCTAAAATCCAGCCACCACACAGACACCACACTGAGCTCTTAGAGGCCCAGCGGATTGTTGGATTGCTCTCTCAATCTCAGTGTTGGTTTTCAAGCCCTCTTCCTTCTGAATCTTCATTTCTGTCTCTGTCCCCCTTTGATTCCCTGTCCCTGCCTGGGGCAGTCATCACCTGATTTTCTCTGGCACTCATTTCCCCATCTCCTTCCACTCCTCGGTCGTTGCCAGGTTATACAGTAAAAGGTGTATAACCTAAAGCTAAAAGGTGTATAACCTAAAGCTAAAAGGTTCTATCTGGCCCTTACACCCACGTCTGAAGGAATGATTAAAATCCTGTTCAGTACTCCGAGCCAGGCTGTTCATCACTGTGGGGCTGGAATAGGAAATCCCTCAGTGGCAGTGGCTGGAGGTCCCTGTACCTGAGTGCCAGCTCTCCTGTCCCACTTTCTCACTAACAGCCTCCTGCATTAGCTCTCCTACCTGCACACCCATAAACTACACTCATGTTCCCACTGAGAGCACAACGTGCCCGTATCCTGCAGGATCCTCCTGCATTGCCTTAAACCTCCCAGCTTCCCTTGCTCTTTCATTTTGCTATCCAAGGTTTGCAGTGTGTTCTTAATTTCCTCTGCAAAGTCTGGCAGCTTTCACTTCCTCACGTCTTCTCCCTCATCTGTTGCTTTGCCTAAATCTTCAAGGTTCAGCTTTTTTTTTCCTACTTGCTCTTTTCTGCTCTACAAGAGGGGGTTATTTGTCCAACAATCTCTCAACTACTAATTTTCACATATCCCTGGGATACAGTTTTAAGACACTTTTTGCCTTTATTTTATAAATAACTTAACCTCTCCATCCCACTTGCTTTTATTGACTGTTTCTCTTGCTATCTAAAAGCTTGGCCTTTTGAAAACAAAACTATTTGTTTTCAATTACTATTTGTTGATATTTAAGCAAAATTAATGTGTGAGCTTCTATCAGTTTCAAATTAATCCCTTCACCAAAATTCATGGCAGGATGAAAATACATTTTGCTTTGGAAATGCTGCAGTCTTTCACCTGTAACAAGCTGCATTAACTGGGCCATTTTGACAATACCTGTTCTCCAGTCTGCATTTGGGAAGGTATAGAATATACATATAAGCACTATTTATCTCCCTAGTAAAATGTCTTTTAAGCTTTACCTCTTTCCAGTCCACTTGAGCAGAGGAGAGTCGTGACAAGCAAAGGATTCAGGACAGATGCACCCTTCAACAGCAACAGAAATTAATCTGCAGTAATTCTCCAGCATGCTTTGGCTCCAGGCTCCAGCTTTCACCAGCTTTCCAAGCACTGCATGCCACCAGCCCATGGCTCAGTCATGCAGGGGCTTGGCTGCTGCTACAATGTCTGGCTCATCCTGCAGCAGAAACTCAAATTACTGATTTATTCTCCTTTTTATCTTTTTACACTAAACAAACATTGTAGTTATTCCTTTTGCCTTAAATCTAATAGTGTGACATTACAGCTAAGCAGCTCATGGTCCCTGCTGCTGAACAATAATATTTTTTATATCAACTAGAGCCCTCTGTAATACTTCATGCAGTCAGTGCAGCATTCTGAATATTTTCTGAGTTCTTGGAAAACTCTTGTGTTTAAGATGTACAGAAGGGTTTCCTTGATTAAAGGAAGTACAGAGACAGATTCTGCTGGATCAAATCTCTCTTATGCACCTTCCGTTACTGCTCAAGTAAGGCAGATGAATGAGAGATGAAGACTCTTCTTCTTGCCAGCTATTCCAGAATTTCTTAAGAGTCCATGTTCTTATATGGAGAAGTTGTATGGTTTTTCAGTACTAGACTTTCTGCAGTATTGTGCTTGTGGGTGCAGACAATTTTTTTTCATACCAAGCAGAAAAATAAATGGAAACAGCACTTTGCTGTTCCTCTGTCTGTAAAAGTGATTTTCCTGTTGCTTTAGCTATGGAGTTGGAAAACTGAATTTTGCAACTTAAATCCACTGACATTAGCAGCAAAATGTACAGTCAAATTAGCAGAGGGTAGAGGTCCCCTGGAGAGTATGAGAGGGTCTAACTTCACAGCAGAGTTTGGTTCTCATTCTGTGGAGTATAAAGTAGATAAGAATATCTAAGGAGAGTTAGGAACATATCAACATAAACATCAGGAAAATCAGTCCAGGCAAGAGGCAGATCTGCCAGGACCACCTCCAGCCATTCTAAAGTTTATCTGTAGTGCAATAATTGACCTGTCTCTGTTTCATGAGCTCTAGCTCAAAACCACCTTGGTACTTTAGGGCTGGGAAACAGAAAATATGATAAATGTGTGTCCTGAGAAGGGCACAAAATTACAACAGTAAATTTGATATTGATATCTTAAAAATCATTTGAAAGTACAAGAAAAATTGAAACAGATATGCTAAAACATAAATGAATATTTATTCTTTGTTTTTTTGAAGGAGACAAAAAGTCTGTGATAAAGAAGATCCACTTAATATAATATATCTGGCTTTCCAAAGAGCTCTCAAAATCTCCCTTACCAAAAGAGAAAGATAAAAGAGCTGAAAACAGGGAGTAGGAGCAGAAGTTGAAGATTCACTAAAGAAATAGAAAAAACCCTTTGAGATGGGCAACTGATCATTTAAATGGCAGATACAATTCAACAAAAGAAATGTGAAATTATACAGACGAGGGAAGGATAAATCATCATTTCACATATAACAGGATGTGTTATAAATTATGACAGATTGCATCTTGCAGAGTAATATGCAGTCCAGGAGATCATCAGCTCAGAGAATAGAAAAATTTAAAAAAATGTTAGGAATTACTAAGAACAGCGGAAAAAAAAATTAAAACTTTCTCTGACTGATGTAGTTTCTAATTTCATGTTTGGTCTGCCTTAGACATCTGCTTTTACTCATTGCTTGAGACAGCATACTATGGACTTTGGTTTTACCCTGTATAGCCATTTGAAAGCTTTTACTGACATGCCTCAGTGTATTCAGCAATTTAGTCACTAACAAGCTTAAAACCCATATTTTATAAATAACAGAACTAAGCCTAATTACATAAGTATTGTGTTCATTTTCAGTAAGTGTGTATATATATATATATATATGTTTTGCTTTTCTAATCCTAAATTGCAATGTTGTCTTTTATTCCATTTTATATCCTCTATATTTATAGCTCCTTGCAAGCTCCTAATATGTTCCTCAGGACCACGGGTCTGACTAGGAAGATGAAGGAACATTAAATCAACCATACTGAACATAATTTGACTGGCAGCTTGCCTCAAATACTATTTTTCTCCTTGTCTATCCTTTTAATTTTACGACAGAAATTTCCCTGAAGCAGCACTTACATTATGATGCCTTCCCTGACACAGCTTAATTGCTATTTGCTTTAATTATTCTCTACTCAGCTTCAGAAGAGCTGTCAAAATACACCTTCATGATTATATATTTCACAATAAGATTGGAATGAAGACTGGACCATTGAAAGAGTAGTAAAAAAAAAAAACATTATTTCTAGGTTAAGTTAGTTTTTCTCATCAGCTGCTTTGGAAGAAATTGGTACAGCATAATGCATTGCACACATCTTTTGCAAATATGCTAAGAAAAGCTTACTCAGACAGATACATAATTGAAATAAAGTTTGATGGGGGAAACATGCAATCATATAACAACTCATAAAAAATAATACATTTTTTTTAGATGTAAAGCATACACAAAATGGAGCTCCTTCAAGTAGTGTCCTCCTTCTGCTGTTCCTATGCCAAGCTCAAAATTAAACAAATTGAAAAATTGGTATAAAATTATGTCCCAGCCTGGAAAATTTCTTCATCATTATGCTGTAAGTTGCCAAAGAACATTATCTGTATAATAAATCAGGGTCTGTCTTGGATCTTGCCAAGTTATTCTCTATCTTCCCCTGGCTTTTGATATCTATTATTTCCTTTTGGCTTATGCTGCTCTCATGAGGGACAGCTTTCCTCTAACTTTCCCTCTAACTTTCCCTCTAACTTTCCCTCTAATTCCTTCTCTCTGCTCTTGAATGAATCAGTCTTACCTTGTCAAAGCTCACACACCTCAGGAGTCTAAGAGTGCACAGTTTCTTCTGGAATGGGTTCAGACATGGGCAGCATGAAGCTCCACCACTGCTTCAGGCCAACCTAGATCTGATGGCACGGTCTTTCAAATTAGGCACAGAAAGAAATTGTCTGATTACTTGTTTGGGTCCCTCAGAGTCAAACTCAAGACTACTCTTTGGGTCTCTTTCTCTTCTCTCATAATCAAAATCATCCATCATGTAAGTTAAATTACTCTCAGCATTGCCCCCCTCAAAGTTTTTGGATCCCCACCTTTTGCTGGGTGAGGTGAATGAGTGGAGCTGCCAGCTCTGCAGGATGCTGGGCTCTCCACTTGCTGTGCACAGCTGTCAACGCCTCCTGCCCTGGGGCAAGGGGGGGTCTTGCACAAATAATCCCAAAATTACCAAAAGGTAATTATGATGTGTCTGAAACTGCTCATAGGTGTCTAGCATGAAACAATTCTGGCTTAAGATTGCAAGACAAAATGATATCAAAATAAATGTTCAACATAGCAAATCTTTACAGTGCATAGATTGCATTTTTCAAACCCAAGGAGCTAAAGAGAGGCCAGTGCCACCTACACAGCTGAGTTTGAAGCTTGTATTTCACTGAGAAAAAATACCATTGACTTTAATGGTTTACTATTCTAACATGTTTCTTAAATGGAGTGTAATACGTGCAAGATTTCCTAATATTTTTTCATAAGAGAATTTTGGGAGATATTTTTGTTCTCATACACCTCTCTGTGTACTCACTAATATTAGACTGGTAAGATTTTCTAAGAGAGCTCAAACTCACCCAGAGAGAAAGTCTTTAGGCTGCAGAAAGGGCAGTAAGTGTTTGCAAATGCTCCTCTTGTCTTTCTTTATGAGGACTGTACGTGAGCAAACACAGGTAACTGAGCTTGCCAATCGCCAGCTGTTTATTCACAATTACCAGGTTTACCACAACAAGATAACTTTTCAACTTTGTCTTACCCTGAATCTCAAGAGAAGAAAAATCCTTTTTAACAAAGCAAAGTGTCTGTGGAACAGGGTTTAACATTGAGGTTGGAACTGTTTGATGGCAGGATGAATTTTCTACATTCCTCTGCTTCCCACCTTTCCTTAGCACAGTAGAGCTTTTTCTAGAACAGAATAGAATAGAAAAGGGAGTACTTTTCTGCAATTTTTTAGTCATCATTTTGTGGTTGTTCTAAGTCTGTGATTTGGGGGCCTTCTGCATGGAATTTGGCCATTCCAATGACACTTTGTAATTTGCTTTGTTCAGAGAGGATTTTCAGCCACACAAGTAGCGTAAAGCAAAGAAGGCAGAATACAAAAATAAATGTTTTTCCAAACAGCCAGGAGTTTATATAGAAGGCTTGCAGAGAAGTGATGTCATTATAGGAGGAATGAAAATATCCTGCAGAGCTCTATTGACCACATACATCTTTAGCAAATAGTACCTCATGTTATTTGGAACACCTATTCCAAAAGACAAAACACACCAAAACCCACACAAAAACTAGAAACTTTTTTCCTGCAATTTTCTTGACCTCTAAAATGTTGGATCTAAAATAAAATAAGTAGAAAACTCTCTGAACCTCCAGAAAAAAGTATTATTTCAGTGCTTCTGTTGTCATATTGCCATCTCTTACTATGAAATTCCAGTTTTTATTTCCATTTCAGGACATAGGATCTTCACATCTCTGATTTTTCTGCCACCTATTTACTGTGTCATATTTATCATTTATGGGGCACCCACATTCCAGGCCAGGAATGCTATCTAGGGTGTGTAATTTGTGGCATTTCTAATCTTTGCCAGCTTAAACAAAGCATTTTCTTTTTACGAGCAATTACTGAACAGGGATTGAAGTGTGCGATGAAATATCAATACCTGTGGGTAAAACCATTTTCCACCTTGCCTGCTTTTATGGCTACTATAGATCAGTTTTTCCTACGTTCCTGCAGGAACTGTTTTCTACCAAATCACTGCTCAGACACAGAGTGGAAAATGGAAACCCACCCACAGTGATGACAGCTAAATGAATATGCAGCAGAATGCAAAGAGCTCCACATGTTAACTGGGACAAAATAAATTATTCCTAAGTGTGCCAAGACGTTTTCAGGCAGGTCTCACCACTTCAGCAGGATAAATCCAGTCATTCCTTTGATGTTTCTTCAACTATGAGAAAGAAAGTCCTCCACGGTACCCTCACAGGATTTTGTATGGAAGTCACGTTGTGACCAAGGCTAAAGAAAGCAGAAAAAGTCAGCAGCAGCCAAGGTTCAACTGTCACTGGAAATTAGGGGACAACACCTCTCTGGGAAGTACGTGAGACATTTGTTGGAGCAGTGTGTTACCATCAGTGGACAGCATTCCTAGTAATGCCAATATTTTATGACCAGGTATTGTGCTCATTTGTTTTCCTCATTTTCAAAAACATAAAAAAAGAAACTGAAACCCTTCCTACAATAAGAATGGGGCTTGTGTCATTCTTTTAATTTTTCATAGTTTATCTTTTGTTGAGAGAAAGCAAAATCCAAGAACATGTACAAATATAAGAAAGAAAAAACTTTAAAAAAAAAAATTCTACAACTCATTCAAACCCTTTTTTCTCCTAGTACTTTTTATGTTTTTCCTCCTGGAAAGTGATGGTTCAAACATTTCTTTTACTCACTCCTTCCCACTGATTTCAAATTTGGGAAAAAAAATAATTAAATGGTGTTCTTGTAAATAGAGGAGATTCTTACAGCAGAAAATTCCTAGAAAAGTTGAAAGAGTACATGCTGCCCTGGCCTATTCCATATCCTGCTGCACAACAGCCTTAAAGAAAGACATTTCCTCATCTGCATGGTGGGAAAAGGAAGATTTCCATTACAATCTCTCACAACAGAGAGACTGGTGATCAACACTGCAGCAGCTTGCAGGATTTATGTTAATACAATTGTGGCCCAAGGTTTTACAGGAAACAATTTCCCTGTGTTAGAGCTGTTCTGCTATACAGTATTTTACAGATAAAAATTTCACAGGAGGCAGGGGTGTCTTCAATTCCATGGATTTCCACATATAAAATTAATGACCTTAGAAGCCCCAATGCTTCCTCCAATACTGGGTGCATCCAGCTTTAAGTGTGACTGTTCTGTTTGCATCACTTGTACAACAGCTCTCCTGAATTCAGCATTTTCCTGAGGAGGTCAATAGACTTTATAACTGTGTCTGAAAGCATCTCAGAAACTATTGACAGCAAGGTGAAAAAATATGGCAATACCTGACTGGGAGAAGTGAGATATAAGAAAGGAAATTTGCTCTACACTTTGAGTTCTATGATTGGTATTGGAAGAAAAAAAAAAGCATGGATGCATCTAAAATCAATGAAATATGAACACAGTTCACATTTAAATAAAGTTTTGATTGTTATCCCAAACCTGTGGAAGGGCTCACATTGTCTTCAAAGAATGTTGAGCTGTGGAATGGCTCCTCAGCTGCCTTTGGGTTATTGAAATCACAGGAACATGTGACAAAATTTCAACCATCTGCTGAAATCGTTGTTCCAACAGAAAAGTCAAGTGTGCACTTCAAGCCATTTTCCACCTAGTACAGGATTGTTTCATACAGAGTGGAATCTTTTAAATAAGGTGTCAAATATGGCTTTCTATATGCATCAAAGAAAGAGCTGTGTAGAAATATATGTCAATTTCAAACTGGCACAGAATCATCCTTCTGGTTCAACTTAGAAGCTTTCACAGATTTTTGCCAAAATACTTACTTGTCTGATCTCATCTATGTGTTAAAAATCATCACCACATACACTGCATTTATGCTATTTTGACATTTGGTCTTTTTTTTTTGTGAATGTATAAAGCATTTAACCTACTTTCAAAAATATATTGTGTGTGAAATGATTTGTTTCTCGTGTAAGAGTAAAACCCCCTCTGATATACCCTTATGTGTGCTCTGCTGCAAAGCTCACACAGTTTTATGACTTTAGCATTAACTACCCCTGGAAGGAGCTCACTTGGAGTCTCTTCTCTACCCTTAAAATAAAGCCTGGTGTGTTTTGACTGGTCAGAAGTCTGTATCCAATTGCTAAGCTGCATGGACATAGATCAAAGCCACCATGACCAATAGTGTTTTAGCTTATATCAAAATGGGGACTTTGGAACCATAAATACACTATTTTAATGTAATATTTATACATTATAATGCTAATATTACTATTTGGGGGCCTTATATTAGGGTTTGGGGCATTAATGGTAACATTATAGTCATAGTGAGCACAGTTTTGGTGAGATATCCAGTCCTCATGTTCACTTTGTGGGCTTCCAAGGACCACTCAAAATGGACACAGGTACAGCAAGAAAGTAACTATGGCAGCATGGAGTAAATTCTGGGGTTTAATCTAGAAAATATGTTTTCAGAACTGATTATATCATGTAGTGCAGCCACTGGTATTCAGTTTAGATATGCTGATTAACTAAACATAGGTTTAAATATCAGCCAGTGGAGAGGAGCTGGGGTGGAGCAGCCCAGATTTCCTATTCTATTAAAACAGGCTTCAGACAGAAGAAATTTGTAGCTGTTTGCAAGGGTCTAATTAATATGTGCTCTTGAATTTATTGTAAACTTTTGCTCTAGAAATTATAAACCTTTGGCAATAAACACTTCTTGGTATGGAAGAAATCTGACATAGTTCTAGTTTAACAACTCAATTCTTCATTAGTTCAGCCCTTTCAATGTCTTTTTTACTGTGTGAGAAGTTCTGAAATCCCAGAACAAACAATAACAGTCTTTTTAAAAAATGCTGTGATCTTTGGATACATTACAGTAAAATCAGACATAGACACATCACAATTGTTTCATACCCAAGCCCTTTGGTAAATCAGATTACTTTTTCAAGGGATGGATCACAGACTGAGTTGTGAAATGTGGCTTCAACAAATTTCTGTCTGAAACCTGAACCAGGCAGTACATTTTGACTGAACATCAAACTTGAAAACTGCTCCTGCAAACTTCTATTTCAGTGCAATGCCAAATGTTGCCATGGTCATTAGGTACTGAAATAATGATGGTAGCCACACCCACACTTTTCTCCTGCTGTTTCCCACCACACCTGGTGCACCCCAGACCTCCACTGACTCCCTGCTGGTGTTACAGACACGTTCCTTCTCACGCATCCTGCACTGCAAAAGGAGCATTACACTATTCAGACTCAGCTTCCACTACCCCAGCTAACACTCTAGGCTTTCAGAGGAAGCAAGATTTGCTGTATAGCCAGAAAAAAAGACAGTTTAACAAAACATAAGGCTCTGAAAAATGAAGCAGTTTGAAATAAGGATTTGTATTAATCTGCTGAAAAAATTGCTCCTGGGATTTTCTGCTTGGATTATTGCAGACAAACTGAACACAAATTACTATAAAATCCCTGTTTCTTACTTTTTTTTTTCTTTTTCACCCTGACTTCTTCTTTCTCATTTTCCAGATATGATGCTCTATCTTCCCTTGTTGTTCCTCCATGTTTCAAAATTCTCTTTTCCTTTTGATTGTTAAACAAAGCTATCAAAAGAGACTATCATGTTTTAATATTGCATTTTTAACTTTTTCCAAACGCCTTTTAATACTTCAAAACAATAACAATGCTGTAGTTACTAGTAGTTCCCCACTACCTAACACAGACCAAGTCCTGTCATTGTCAAAGTCAGCTGTCACTCTTTACATCCTCCCTCCTTAGTTCTTGCTTTTCTCTCTAGAGCCAGAGGTGCTCACTGAGCAATTTCCCCAGGAGAGAAGAAAAAATCACTGAGCAGATATCATAGTGATTGGGAGACTGTTTATTTTTATTGATTTGTTTCATTAGCTAGCATGGGCATCTCAGTAGTTGTGTCTTCTCATGACATCCTACAGTCTGACTTCAGAGAGTTTTAACTGGCCATGAACTTCTTAAGCTGGTTTAGTTTAGACAATATCCACAGCCTGGCTGCAGTTTGTCTGGAAATTATAGAATTCTAGAATAGTCTCTGCTGGAAGAGACATGGGCAGGGACACCTTCCACTATCCCAGGCTGCTCAAAGCCCCATCCAACCCACCCTTGAACACTTCCAGGGAGGGACAGCCACAGCTTCTCTGGGCAACTTGTGCCAGGGCCTCACCCTCTCACAGGGAAGAATTTCTTCCTAATTCTGGGTCTAAATCCACCCTCCTTCAGTTTAAAAACAATCCTCCTTATTGAACTTCATGAGGTTTGCCCTTCTCTCAAGCCTGTCAAGGTCTCTCTGGATGGAATTTGATCTCTTCAGTCATTCCAATCATTGTCAGCCTACTTCAGTGGCAGCTCAGAGTAGCCTAAGATTATACAGTTCCCAAAACATGAAAAAAAGAACTAATTCATATAGCTCAGCACTGGTCTAAACTGTTTCAGACATGGACAGAGTGGTAAAACATCTCACAGAATATTAAGAATACATTTTTAGCTATTTCAGTGACATTTCACTTCAAAGAAATTCAGTTTGCATGTTTAAATAGTTCATAAAGCACAGCAGGAAAGACCAAGTCTCTCCACAGTGTTTTAATAGATACATAATCTACTGAAAACCAGCATGATAATAATTAACTGGAAGAAACAGAAGAACCAGTAAGTTTTCTAGGAAAGAAAAGTGCTCTCTTAAAGACAGGGAAAACAAGGTGGAAAAGGAGATAAGAGCTGTGACAAAGAAGAATTACAGACCTTTGGCAGAAAAGCAGATTTTTTTAATCTATTTTGTGGCACTCTTAACCTAAAGCAGGCTGCTTTTGTCTCAACGTGAAGAGCTCTGGGCTAGCTCAGCCTAGAAGGTGCTATTACACATATCTGATTGGCAATGTTATTAGTGCAGGGAGTAAATAAAAAATAAACCAAATAAAGGGTAAGTAGTATAGATAGTCTGCTAGTTTTAGAATGCTCCTGTGTAGGAAGAATTAGCGCAAGAATTAAATCAAAATTAAAAGATCACAAAATAATATTAATATAATTGTATCTACTTGCCAACCATTGAAAAAAAAAAACAAACCAGCATTTTCCAATCAGTTAATGGGTTATATACTCCTGCTACTATTATTTTATGCTTCCAGGTACTCAAAATGGCTACAAAGACATAGTAACAATATTATCACCAAATTCAGCAGGGTAAGTTGCCTAGAGAATATTGTGCCAGAAGACTCAACTCACTTCAGAACATCTTTTATAGCCCATGGAGGTTAATAGTTACTTTTTGTTTTAAACCTGATGCCTTATTTTAACCATGAAATTGTTTCTCTTAGGCAGGATTTGCTTTCAGAGCATCACTGTTGTGCTTGGCCAAAGCCCAGCAAGCCTGCAGATGTGCTCTGCTGCCTCAGGCAGCTGAACCCGGGCCAGGCAGGGACTCCCAGCAGGACAATCAGCACTGCAGCTCCCCAGGGCACCCCTGGTGTCACACACACACAAACACACACACACTCTCTGTCATGTGGATAAACGAGCATCCAGGAAGGCACCAGTGCCAGGCTTCCCTGGGTTTCCTTTCAGCAGGAGCATCTCTGTCTCTGTCATTAACCACCCACGGGCTACCTGAGCCACACTCCTTCACAGGGCAGGCTCATGCCTCTTTCACACATTTTTGATGTGTCTTACTGTTCTTGGCCATTCCTGCTCCAGTTAGATGCAACATTTATGCTGAAGGAACCTTCCCAAAAGATGGTTATGTTTGCTGCTCAGTGACAGCAATGCCCTTCAGACAGGTTTCTGTCCTTATTTTAGTGACTGCAGGTGGTTTTGTGTGCTACATACCAGTGCTCTTTTTATACTTCTGTCTTTCTTTAGGCCTGCAGCTTCTCCTACTGCCCTGCTGACTCAGTCATCTCCATGATCCACACTGTCTTCTTAAGGATCCTCTTTTCTCATAACAGATCAGAGACTGCTGCAGGTATTGGACACAGAGACCTCTACAGAAATCACCAGGCTGCAGTTTCTGTTCCTGCACTCCATCTTTGCCCTAGGCATCAATGTCACAGTGTCACCTGAAGACAGTTACTTTCTTGCTTCGCAACTAAATTTTTATCCTGGTTGATTTACAATCTGCTCCCAGACCACTCTTTTTTGAAAGATGGATTACCCTTCACCTTGGTACTCTGAGTCATTAAACTCGTGATTAAGCTGATCTGTCTTTAAGTCCCTAGATCTCATCAGGTCTGAACATGTTGCCTTGGCTGTACCTGAGCAAAGCACTTGGGCCATTTTTTTCCCAATGCAGGTGCCTAGATCTCCACTGGACAGGAGTAACCAACTTGAACTGGCTGCCAGAACAGCCCAGCAGTGCTCCATAACCCCAGGATGTTTTCCAGGCTGCTTTGAAGCACAAAAATAATGTATAAAGTTTCAAGATTTATCATCACCCCTGTCCCTGGATCTCTAAAGGACGGGCAAACTCCGAAGTCTTTGAGGTGCCATGACTGAGCACATGCCAAGCCAAACCTTAAGAAACCCACTGCTCTGTATAGGATTTTCTCTCCACTCCCCCAGAAATGCTGGACAGGGACTAGTGAGGTATAGCTGCTATGTAAAAAGTCCCCATGTGATGTATAATCAGTGAATGCACGAGCAGACAATAGGCTGGTTAATATTTCTGCTTGATACCTGTGTTGTCATAAGGATTAACTCTCCTAACTGTCAGAGCAGCAACACTGTGTGATCATGCCAAACCAGAAGAGGCCTAGGAGGGAACAAAGATGTTTGTCTAAAAGCTGATGCACTGGCTCCTGAGTCGATGGTGGAGAAAAAACACATGCAGAAGTACAGGTCAGCAGACTGGAGGCAAACATCTAAGTAAGAAGGAAAATAACTTGGCAGACCAGACTTTGGATAACAAACACTGAATATGAATCCTGAAGTAAAATGGTAGCAGACTCATGTACGAGTGAAAAAGCTGTCAGTGAAGTGGATGCTCTTGGATGCTTTTTACCAGTGTGGTATTAAGTAAAGAGCAGTAGTGTTCTTAGGACTCTAGTATAAATATGACAATATTTTTATGTCAAATATTTCATGAAATTAAAAAGGCAAAAAGCTCTGTGTGATGCCAATGGAGATAATATCCATCAGTTTATACTTTGCTGAACTTGGATTCAGCTCCACTGAAACTGCTTATGCAGGCCCACAGAAAGTGACTGGCAGCATTGGGACTGAAGTCCAATTAAGCAATTAAGACTGGAGCAATACTGAGAGGCCTCATTGTGAGTGTCCCGTTGCCTCAGGTATGGTGTGAGAAATGTTAGGGAGTCAGGACATGGGCCATGGCAGGAGAAGGGAACAGTCTTTCTAAGGACAGAAGCAATTCACAGATCTCTTTCTCTGTCTGAACAGGAATTTTTCCTTCTGTACCCTTTTTTGTTCCATACTTTGTGCAGATGCCTTGACCTAGATCTGAGTTGTTGACTTTTCTACTGGGCCTGATCTAGGAAACTTTATTTCTAAAGATTTTCCTCTTGTATTTTAACATCTACCCCAGCAGTCCATCAGAGCTATAAACCACAAACTGGTTAAGGAGAATGTCAGGTGTGTGTGTGCATGCACATAACTCTGAGTGAAATCCCTCCTTCCTCTGCCTGCTGATGTCCCAGTGAGGAGCAGGCAGTCCTGCCAGGCACAGGGAGGGAGTGCAAGGCTTCCCAAGCCTGCATGGTGCTGAAGAGCTGCTTTAACACGGACTTACTGGGGTAACTGCCTGTGCCAAAGGGAAGGTCCAGTGCCTGAATGCCCAGCTTTGTCTCCTGCCTGGAGGACACTGGTGAGGCCAGCAGAACCCTTGAGAGGTCGTGCAGGGACAGAACTCGTGTCCTCAGACAACACCTGGCAGATGTAAACACACACTGCACACAGGAGGCTGCATTTTCAGTAAAAAGAGACGACTTTTGGTGTCTCTGTTTGCAACTGTCTCACTTCCCAGTGAACTCACTAACCTCAAACCTGGCCTCTCTCTTCAGGCTCTTGCAGGTATAAAGAGGAATAAAACCTTTGCAGCTGGAAGGATTTTTGTGTGAGTCATTTGGCACCCACATGCTGAGTCCATTTCTCAAGCATAAAATATTTTTCATGTTTTATGTTTAAAAATAATAAGTATTTCTTATACCGAGTGTTTATCACATGGGGAGGAAAATTATCAATCACCTTTTGGTGTTTATATGCATAAATCTAGATGAGCTATTTTTGGTAGGAAAATGAATAACATTTTTAGAATTTTTTTTAAATGAGTACCCAAACAAAGTGACACAGCATCAGCTTATCTAAACCTATTTTGTACCTCTCAGTTCCTGAGTGTGATGTCAGCAATTCTTTTCGCCTTTCACAAAATCCTTTAGAAAACACTTGCAAGGATGATTAGAAATTTAACTCATTAGAGGACTGAGAGGACTGTTTTCAAGAGCTTCAAATTTGTATTTGGAAAGCTCTGCTGTTTAAAATTTGTCTATATTCCAATGTGTAGAAGTTTTAAATGCTCTTGATCATCAACAAGATTAAAATACTAAGGTTGCTAATATTTCTTCCATTTATAATTAATTTCCATGAAATGGTATCCACCAGTTACATATAAAAAGATTTTAGTTCCCAGGTGTCTTTTCTAGAGCTACCTACTTCTGATAAAATTCTATTGCTTTTCATTTTCAAAGCAAATAATATATTCTGCTACTTCTGTATATATATATATATATAGTATAATAATATATAATAAGTGCAGATTTTTGACAAATACATGCAGAACTATAGCTCTGCTGCACTTATGAGTCTTGTTTAAATTAGATTTCAGAAAAAGGCTGGAAAATAATCAGGTTTCAATGGACAAAGACCTAATCAATAGAGTGAAGTTTGTCAAAATAAAAATTCAGTTTGGATTTTCAAATTCAGTTTAAAACTCATTCCAAAAGAATAAGTTAATTGGGGGGAAAAAAAAGCAGGAAAAAGAAACTAAACAGAACTGTTATGCAACAGGATGGTAAAAATTTTAAAGAACTTTAAGCCCAAAAATTAAATGTAACATATGCCTACATTTTTTGTAAAGATGATAAAATAGAATATTGGGATGAAACTATGGTTAGCTGATGAACTGTGACTACAAAAATTAAAATTACCATATTCAACATTCATCTGAGGCTGAAATTTATGTGTCCATACAAGGAATATCCATCCAGAATGCTAAAAGAACTGACATGGGGTCAGACCTGAAAGGACTTGTGACTGAGGAAAAAGAAAAGCAGAAGTTGTCTTTACAAAGAAAGAAAAATCGTAGTCCCAAAAACTGACTGATATGTCATGACCATCAACACCAGAATAAGTTAAACCAGGAAATATATAAATAATATAAGAAAAGAAAAATACTGATAAATAAAAAAAGGAGACTAAAAGATAGCATGAAATTAATAGTGAACAGTTGCACCAAAGTCACTGAACTGATTCTTGAATGAAAGTGCTAAGATTTTTTGCTGCTGTGCTTTATTTTCCAAAGATGTGGAGGAATCTGCATTCTTCAGGATTCATTCAGGCTGCAGAGAAGGCTGTGGAGCCCAGGAGCAGCCCATGCAAGCAGCACCTGTGTTCCCCTCTTCCCACATCCTCCCAGCCCTGCTGCCCCTCTCAGCAGATTTGCAGATCTCTGAAGGCTGAATTTCCATTAAAATTAGAATTTAAAAATGGGACCACTAAGCCGTACAAACCTAAGGGGACATTATACCATTTACCTATCAATGAATGTATCAGTTCAGGTATTTATTTTATATATATATCGATATAATTATAAAATTTATTATATATAATATATTGTATATATTATAATACATACTATATATTATATATTATAATATATACCTGAGTGTGCCATTTTGTGAGTAACTTCAGCTTCCTTGACTTTTTATTTTAATGCAATATGTGGTAGATTCAGTAACTTCTTTTTAAAATCCACAAAACATAAGCTTAATTTCCTCCTACTTATAAAAATATCTCAGTTTATACACTTCCATGGCAATAGAGTGTTCAGCTTCCTGCTAAACTGTTAGCATGTTTCTGCCAACTTCTCAAAATGTTTTCCTTTGCCTTTGTTGATTGTGAAAATATTCCAAATCTCGTGGCAGAACACACTGGAAGAGAACAGAGGCGATAAGCAGGTAATGTTAATTTTTCACACTGTGAGCTGATATTCATGGACCTTTTCCTAGAGGCGTGAAAGATGGGAAATCAGGCTGTCCTGAGGGAAGGTCTGGATCTCCCCAGAAGCCATTTTGTCTCCAGCTCATCTGCCACCATCAAACATTTTTCCATGAACCACGAGCCCATCACTCCTGAGAATCCTCTGCCAACTCCCTTACAAACTGTAACTGCATTTCCTAACTGAAGACTCAGCAAAAATCACTCACTTCTCCCTCAGAAGCAGGGGAAGAACAAACTGGGTGAATTTATGTCCTTCACATACAGCTCACATATGAAGGACTCTGCTATGGGCCCTGCAGCACAGATTCTCTCCTACTGACAGTGTAGCTCTGCTCAAATCACATTTCTATGCCATGTTTTTCTAGTTGTCAAAATTACATTTGCACAGAAACATTTCCTTCAAAGCCGTGACCTTGTTGGAATCACCATCCCACAAAAAGGAACTGCTCTGATCCAACACAGATGAAAACCAAATACTGAAACACCCATGGTCACAGGAGAGTGATGATAACTCCAGTTTATGCTATTTCTATTGCTTGTCCCTACTATAACAATTTCTCACAACTGGAGAAACAGAAATAAAGGCAAAAAATTATAGTTCTGTTGCCTATAAGGTGTAGAAAAAAACCCCTAAGATCAATAAAAATCTTTGAAGGTAAGTTTGGAATAATCTCCATTTTCTTCACTCCTGAAATAGTAACTTCACTTTTAGTAGTTGCTTCATCCTGTTCTTGTTTACCAGCTGCAGACAGTGAGCTACAGCAAAATAAAAACAGAGCTGTCTTTCCCCTTCCAGCCCGTACTCCTGCATTCTCCTTCATATGGTTTTATTTTTAAACGTTTTCCCATAAAGATGTAGCTTACTTTAGGGCTTACTTGAAGGAAGCTCCAGACAAGTTCCCATACGCGATTGCTTAACGCAGAGCAGCTGGGCTCTGTAAATCAGCAGCAGACCCAGCAGCGCTCTGTGCCTGCCCGGGCTGCTGGGGCTTGTCTGGCCTGCTGCAGTCCTTCACTAGCCAGGAGCTGGCCAGGGGCACAGTGCCCCCCGAGCTCATTCAATGGGCTTGTCTGGCCTGTGGAGCCTTGCCCCAGAGCTGAGCAGGGAGGCTGGAGCGGCAGCGCTGCTGCACGAACAGGAGCTCAGTCTGCCTGCACACCTGGGCTCTTCCTGGAGAGGCTGAAGTGAGATTTCCTCCCTGTCACTGTCTCTCTTATTGTGACATCAAGTTTCAATGGCACTTTAGTGGTTTACCTCAGGAATTTGTCAATGCTCACATGGAAGAGGCTGAGCCCCAGCCTGGGGCCGCTCTGGAGTCACTCGCCCACGTGTCACCATGTCCCTGCACTGACAGTCTCCAAGCACTGCTGGCCCCTCTCAGCCTGCTCTGCAGAGCTGCCACTTCTGAACTTAATTAACAAACTGCCCAGATATCTCCCCAATGTCAGGGAAATTACCTGGGCAGCAGCAGAGCCAGCCTGTGCCACACTCTGCTCCAGGTGAGGCACCCTTGGGGCTCTAGGGAGAGCCACAAATGCATTAATGTCGCTCCAGTCAAACCTCATCACTCAGCTCTCTCAGGTGTGGGGGGTCTGGAAGTGAACAACAGCCATTAGTGCTTCCTAACCTGCTCTCATTCTCCTCAGCTGTCATGTCCAGCTTTGCTCTTTCTAGCTCAAATATGCTGGCAAAAGAGATGCTCATGAAGTAAAGCTCAAGTGCCAAGTCCAGTGGTCCCTCCAGGCTGCAGATTATTTTGCTTGGAGGCTCATCTGCTCTGGCTAAGCAAAAGAGTAAAAACACTACAAATTTGATCAGTCTTTCCTCTGCTCACTGCTAGGCAACTTATATTACTATAGAAACTGGAATCTGAGACTGTGGTTGTGCAAAACCCCAAGTTCCTTTAGAAGAGAACTACCTGAGGAGCACTTGAGCTGTGACAGCAGTGCTTCAAGAAAAACTGTGGACTCCTCGTGGCCTGGCACATCTTGGTGCACCGTGCCAGCTCTGCCCTGCTCAGGAGGGTTGTGCAAGCACACTGGGAGCATTAGGTTGGTCAGGGGAGCTCCTGCTGAATTTTGGACTCTTCGCCTGTTGGGCAGCCTCTGCAGCTGGTACAGGATTGTCAGCAGAAGCGGCCATCTACAGTCAGATTTTTTCTTTTAAGTCAGTGGGTATTGGACTGCACCCAAAGCTGCAGAAATATTTGGAAAAATACTTAGGATCATAACGGCGGATTTTCATTAGCAAAGATTAAGAGCTGCTTTAAGTTAGCCTAAATAGGGGCTTTACTTGCTAACATGGCATTACACATTTCCAAGTCCCTCTAAGTACAGCTGGACTGCAGGGCCAGCAGACTGCAGCTGCTGTCTGCAGAGCACCCGTGTGTCTGTGCCAGCTTGTGAGCCAGGCCCACAGGGGGTGCTTGGACATGTCCTGCTGCAGGGTGTGTGTAAAGAGGTGTGTGAGCTGGGCTTTTCTAAATTAGTGATGACTTGTTAATCTGGACAGGGATATTCTGGCCATGGACATCTAACAAGAAGTGCGAGAGCTATTTTTGCTCTTCTGTGTTGGTGCAGAAATCTGTTTGGCAAGGCTGGTAGCAGCCAGCTTGCTGAGACATCCATCAGAGCAGCTAGAGCTCAGAGTCACAGTGGGGTGTTTGTTCTGGACAGCACCCTCAGCCATTCTGACCCCTCAGAGAGTTTGATCTCCTGCTGCCTCAGCAGGGCTCAGTGCTGGCTTGCTCTTAGCATGGCTCTGGCTCTGCTGTCACTTCCATCTAAGCTTTATTCTAAACTAAAGAGTGTAACTGCAACAGTGAAAAGCAGGGGCAAAACTCGAACTTTGTGGCGTGCCTTATTTGACAAAGCTCACAGCTCTGCTGCAGCTCTGGTTTATCATCATAGAGTAACTGGTTTAGTGCACACAGAGGAGCTCCTTTCTTCTCTCAGTCTCCTGAGCTTGTGTTGTGCTGTGGTTCTGTGATGCATCCCCTGGTCACTGCTCTCACACACTTTCAGCAGACACCTCTCCTGGCAGATTGCCACTTGGAAGGTAAGCAGTTTACTCCTGGTTTGAGATTCACCATCCAGCATCTCTGTGGAGCAAACTCACATCAACAAAGGAGAAAGCTGAGCACACAGAGCTCCTCCAGCACAGCCCAGAAGCCAGGCTGCAGGTGAGCAGGAGCCCTGAGGGGCTGCAGCAGCATTTCCCAGGCTCTCCCTGTGGAGTGGGACAGCAGCTCAGGACCAGTGTGCTTAGCCTGAGATAATTTTCCTTACTCATTGAGTTCACTACTGGGCATAAGCTGTGACTGCCTTGCTTTCACTGGTTTTGATGTTTATTTGATGCTTGATGTTTATTTGATGAGACTTCTTGCTAACAAAGCTGCATGGAGGTTTAGGAAGCACTTCAAGGTAGCATTAGAAAACTGCCTGGTAGTTTTCTGTAATTTGGATAACACACTTTTGTCTGAGTGCCCCATGCTTTGTGTCTGTTACTTTCACAAAATAAAAGCAAAAGTAGAAAAGTTCCATTAACTGCTCTCCTAGCATAAAGAGTCCCCAAATGGTAAGGAGCCATTGCATCCTCAGCCTTTCTGAAATTACCCATCAAAAATTTAGTGAAGCATTTAGGTATCTTTTTTTGTTTAGTCCATTCTGCCTAGTTACTGATACAGAAAAAAACCTACACCTTATAGAAATAAGTAGAAAGGGCACTTTAAAAAGTGATGATGATCTTATTCTTCTCAGCTGTGTAAATTTCCACTAAAATTGAAATCTAGTGGTGTGTTCCCATGCTTAATTACAAAACTTAAAGCACTGTACATCATCAAGACTATTTAGGAATTGTTCACAGACAAACAGGCTACATTTTCATCGTTGCCTAAAAATGCTGTGATTTTTTCACTATTATTATTATTATTGTTTTATATGTTTGTTCACCAAAACCAACTTGTGTTGCTAAATTATGTTTCTGGTTTAATTGAGTTTCATTAGAACATGTTCTGCCTAAAATTTAGTCTCTAACTAATAACTTTTACATATCTTCTAAGATGGTCAAAATTAGTTTAAGACTCTTACCCATTTGGAGTGCTGTACCTCTGAAGGTCAGCTACACCCTGGAAGCTGAAGTTGTTATAAGGATGAGTTTCAAAAAACCCCTGTAGGACTAAACCATGCAGACGTACTCACAACACTGAATGCAGGGAATTTTACAAGATTTTGCAGATTTTCCTCGTGCCCTGAGATCCTGAATTCCCAGCCTGACTGTAAATGAAGGCCAAGCAGGACTTCTGACAGGCTCTGTGGAAAACAGAGCAGTAATAGTAATTTTAAAAAATTACTTTAAAAGCAGTGTGGATGAGAAATATCTTTTTAGAGAGTTGTACTGATAGGGGCTTCAGACTGAGCTGTTAAAGAGATTAGTTCTAGCTGGGCCCTAGTGCTGCCAGTGCAAATTGCATCCAGCTACAGTCACTGGAAATGTTTATGCACAATCACATCCCTCAAGCAGGCAAAAAAGGCAAAAATTTGCATTTTTACTATTCAACTGCTGAATTATTTATCTTCCACTTTCAATTTCCAGTATGAATTAAGTTGTGCAATAGATCCCCAGATTCATTGATCTGTTTAAATAAACAATGTGATATGTTTAAATAAACAACGTGATATATTTAAATAAACAATGTGATACCCACCAGGCTGCAAGGACCATCAGCCGCTGATTTCTTTTGTTGCCATTTGTGGAGCAGGCAAATTACATCCTGCACAGGCAGGACAGACCCATCCATGTGATTTCATCAAAGACCTCCATTTGTGGTGGTAAGTGCCACCACACCACTTGATGGTCTGGTTTTCCTAAATGGAAACATTTCTGCCTCTCAGAGGGGGAAGGAGATGACATTTCCATGAGAGGAGTTGCTACGTGTGCATTTGTGGTTCTGCCACTGGCACAACACCAGGAAATGCCAAACTCACAGGGCTCATGATTGTATATATGTTAACTACAAATTTGTTTCTCCTTTGAAGGACTTGAAAAGGAGCATGGTGGAAACACTTTGCCCACGTGTGATAGGACTTACAGGTTAGGAAGGTTAAATTTATAGGTGCCATTTCCTCTCATACAGCAAGTTTGTTTCCATAAGAAAAGAGGCACTATTCCCTGGTCTAAACACACATTAAGTAAAAAGGCTTCTTGCAGCCGGAGTTTAAAATTTCACAAGAATTGATTGAGCAAGCATTCAGCCCCTGAGCCTGGAGCAGGCAGAGTCCTGGGAGGCACTGCAGGGGAGCAGACATCACCTCCTCTCCCAGGAGTGAAGGATGCTCTGCAGCACAGGGCTCCTGCACCTCCCTAGGCTGTCCCCACAAGCACCCAGGGGACGTGGAGACCACCCAGGTCCAACAGAGTCAGGGGAGTAAAGGCTGCACCAGCACTGTTCCCTTCTTGGCCCTTGGGTTCAGCACTTGAGCCTCAGTCTCTGACCTCGGTGTCAGACCCACCAAAGCAGCAAAGCCAAGGCCCTAAAAGAAAAGACCCCATAGCAAGAAAAGGTAGAGGACAGTTAATTGCCCAGAAGAAAACATGTGAAAGCACTCCAATGGTTCCCTGACAGAGAGATTAGGAGCCTAATTCCAGGTACCACCTGGTTACTCCATTTTCAGGAGCTCTGCCAGTCCTCTTACCATGCAACAGTGACACTAGGAAAAGAAAAAAAGTATTTGAAGCAGTAAAGAGGTGTTTCTTAATTTTTCTAATGTAGTGCAATTTACATGCCAGAGAACTTTTTTTTCTTTATGTATAAGGCTTTCCTGCCAGAAGTGTTATATTCCATACAAATATCTTCTCATCTATTATTATGAAATAAAGGATTTTTCTTCTACAGACAGATTATTTTGTTCTCTAAGTACTATTTGTGACTATTGGCAGTCCAACTGCGTGCTGTTTATCAGAAAGATAATTTGATCAATCCCATAGCAGGCAGAACCATGACCCTCCTCCAGACAGTATTGAAAATGCTTATGGTTAAATGTTTAGAATCAAGGAGGTTATAAATCCACATCATGTGATCAAGCTGAAGGAGTAGCTATATTCAAAAATATCTATTAATTTTCTTACAGCCTTGAGATAATTTCAAAAATAGCTGGTCTCTCTAGCATCTGATTTATGTGCCAGAACAAGATAAACTCAAACAATATTGTAGAGCAACCCCATATATTTTCTAAATTTTGTAATATTAAGCGATAACCACATAGATTGACTGAAAAAAATTAAGAAATATTTGAAAGAAAATTAAAACTTTTGTGTCCCAGAGTTATAAATTTTTTTTAATTTCTCTGTATTTAGACATTCTAGGAGAGTTTTCAGACCATAAGCTTCACACAGTTGGAAAGCTCTTTGTACTTTGAGAGGACTAGAAAATGTGATTTTTATTGAAGATGACATGTTCTGGCAATATAAGTTTGCCATGAAAACCCTCAGGAATATTTTCCTTTCTCTCAGAGGTGGATAGATGCACGTCCATGTGCTTGGCTTGGCAGGAGATGTAGGAAGGAGCTGCTCACATTTGGGCAGAGCTGTTGGTAACTTGTGTGCCTGCATTTCTCATGGAGCAGCAGCTTCTCTGCATGCCTGTGATAGAGGTGCTAATTTACATGTGGAAGTGTTAATTAATGGCAACTCGTAAGGTCACCTCTTACAACAGGAATTCTTTCCCTGTGGAGAGGAACAGAGAGCAGCACTGATGCCAAAGAGCACACGAGAGCCATTGTAGATAAAACAAACACACACACATCCATTCCCTGAGCTTCTCTAAATAAAAAAATGAAAAATTTTAGCCTCCCAATATTTCATATAATTTCTCACAGATTACAAGCCAGACAGATCCTCTGCTGCAGAACAGGCATGGCCATTTACCTAATAAAGATTTCCCAGATTTACAGGAAAAAGTTGTAAATTGGTAACAAAGTGGAAAATAAATGCAATAGAGCCATGTAATTTCTTTCTGTGAAAGAATATGTGAAGCAACTTACAACTCCTGCAATCACTGCCTAAGCACCCTTTCTGAGGGAAGTACTTGCAGGACAGCAGAGTGAAGATCATGAAGATCAAGATGTTCCTTAAGGGCTCCCCAGGCTCTGGGTCAGTAGGAATTTGTCTTCAGACCTGTCTCAAATGGCTTATCTCAGTCAAAAATTAAACCCAGGGAGGATGCTAAGACGCTGGTTCAGAATGTAATAAAAATTATGTAAGAAAGGTATATTCCCTGGTCTCTCCTGAGTGAGAGGGTGCTAAATCAGCTGAAAGAGCAAGCAGAGACCTGGCTTTGTTGAATTATATGACAGAGAAAGAGAAAATCCTTTTTGTAAGCCATTTTTGTACATGGTGAGTCAGGGAATTTACATTTCATTATGTGCTCAGCAAGAAGTGTAAAATACAAATCCTTCAAGCAGATGTGAACAGGCACTCGGGATCAATCTAATGTCAACTGCAAAATCAAATGATAGTGTATGAATTAATGTTTCATTATGTCAGATCCAGGAAGGCTGGATGATCTCAGGCATGCAAATAGAATGCCTGACCAACCTGCCACTTATTTTTGTCGTCCACAAACACGGACAGAAGGAGCAGAGATGCTGCCAGCTGACAGGAAGGTGGTGGGTGAGGCAGCTCTGGGGTTAGGCTGCAGTCGTTATGCAGTGATTTGCAGAGAGACATCAGTTACACCTTCTTGTGACACCTGAGGTCCCTGTGTCCAGAAAGCTGCTTCTCTGAGGAAGGGACCAAGCATCCCTCCCCATGTGGAGCAGCTGAAAGAGTGCTCATACGAGCCCTGAAGTCCATGTGGGACTGTGCCTGTCTGTATGTTTACCAGGAACTCAGTTTTTGTACTCAGGTTTGACTTACACAACTCCTTCCAAACAAATGGAGTTGCAGCTTCTTTATCCGTCTGTCATGGTATGTGCAAGTTGTGCTGCTATAGATCCTTGTACTGAATTTAGCCCTAAAGCTATGAGAGTTTCACAGGCACTAAATTCTCCAACATAATTTTTAGAAATATAAAATAAGGCAGTAAAGTTGTTAACTTAGAACTCAGTTGATATATTGTCAGCTCGAGGTCTTTCTAAGAAAACACATGACAGAAAAGCAAAACAAAACTAAACAATAACATAAATTCTGAGTTCATAAAATGTTCAGTGCAATTTGCAGCATTATAGTAGTCACAGTTCAGTCTTATATGACTGGAAGCATTTAAACATACTTATGTGTGTACATAGATATATAGATATATAGATATATATGCATGATCCACCCTGCCAGACAAAGCTGTGTGCTACATAAAGACAGATGGGAAAGAGCTGGGTATTCTGTGCTTGATTGCTGCATTGTGTCAGGCTAAGACTGACATGGTCATAAAGCTGGTTCATGCAACTATTCATATTTACCTAGAAGTCCTCAAGACAGCCATTGAAACAGGAGCTGTTTCCTTACCCAAGAAAACAAACGCAGAGGGTTTGAAAGTCTCTGAGTTCTTCAGGAAGATGCTGTTGTAAGCAAATTTTGCTTAATGCTGCCTTCCTTCAATCACACAGGCAGATGGGTGGAGTGTAGCAGGGACTGGATAGAAAATAAAGCCCTTGGAGCTGGGAGCCAGACCAACATAACCCAGCAAAAGCTGGAGGCTGAACCTGTGAAACGTTCCAGAAATAAAGTGGTAGAGATTTAAGCTTTGGGGAAATAATTACCCTGTAGTAAAAAAAAAAAAAAAAAAAAA